>OX376227.1:8781574-9981574 GCA_947364205.1 Agrochola lota | reverse complement strand
CGCGCTTACCCGTCTTCCTGTGACACACTTTCGTCCCTTTTCACGGACTCACTCCCACAGATTTGATTTATTTTGATTTTGATTGCAGGAAAGCGAGAGGCAGGAAGATGTTACACGTCAAAAATCTATGACATATCAGGCCGAATTACTGTCTCGTAATTTCTCGCTCTCGTTCCACTAACAAAACGATCGAATGCAACATTATTCATTTGACATCATCAACAAAGCTTTCTCCTTATAATGTTGGAAGCTGCTTCCAGTCTAAGCATAGGCGTTTAAATACCAATATTTTATACTGAGTTACTGCCATTTGACCTCCACGCTGTGTGGTCTTAACTTCGAATAAACCATTCCATAATTTCTATGAATATCGAGAAATAGGAGCTCTGTCCGCGAGCGATCCACACACTGCAGTTGCTAGACTATTTCCCGAATGTGACAATTACTAGATACAATTATATTTTCAGTTCAAGACAATCGTGTTTAGTAATATTATTTCACTACACAACAGGCCTCAAACACACTGGCAAAGCATGAGGGTATTTTTTTCTTGATCCATTATTCAGGATCCAAAAATGTTGGTGCATATTATCTTGATTGCTGTTTTGTTTGCAAATGCATGTAAAACTAATGTGTTTCTGAACGCGTGCTTGATTAGCTACTGCATTTTATTTTTTCTTGTTGATAAAACGATCTTATGGAAATGCAATGCCAGCGTCTGCAGCTATATGTAATTCTACACTAAAGCTGAGATCTTTTAAATTCACACAATTTTTTTTGTCTTCGTAACGATCATCAGCTATATTGTCCTGACGATATTGAAAAATACCTATGCAACCATATTTTGGTTTAACTTCTTCTTGGTCTTCCGCCTCATCTTTGCCATTGGTATCAATTATCAACATACGTGACAACATTATTGCAATGACCCGAAGCAGTTATCAGTCTACCAACGATTCTATTATTCCCATCCGTCGGGTGACACCGTCGTAATCAATTACATTCATTATGTCATCTCCTAGACACGGACGCTATCTATTGCATACTAATTGTGTAATAATTATTCTATTTTAGTGGTTTCCTCGTAAATGGAAATTTATGATCGTTTGAATTTACAGTGTTTGTGACTAAGCTTCGAAGTGAATTGTTAGGTTATAGAATTGTTATGATATTATGAATTGGATTGCGAATCTAATTTATTTAGATTATTTTAATCAATTCAGACTGTCCCTTGTTCTCCGCTACGCTGTCGCTTGGCAGGTCTATCTAGCACTGATATCAGCTATTCCAAGGTTTCGGGGGACTCCATAAAAATGTTCATAACTAAGCATGCATTAAAATACCTACACAAAACTTTCAACACCTACTCGACCCAAATGGACAGCTCATTATTTTTTCGCAATTACTATGTTAGTCCCATGTAGAAACTTTCTAAAGACTTCCACTCAGCATGATACTGTGCATCATCATGCACAGTATCATGCTGAGTGGAAGTCGTCGTGTCACAGTCATGACGTGCAGCTGCCGACTATTTCTGTTTTATGCTCGTGATTTCATATGTACTTAGATCTATTCTATTTTCTGATTACTTTTGTCTTTTTTTACGCACGTGTTTCTGTGACAAATAAACCAATTTTCTTTCTTTCTTGTAATCTGTACCACACCCTTAAATATGACCACACATTTCTGATACACGACAAAAATATAATTTTTGTTGGCTTTTTACGACAAACACTAAACGCACCATTATCAATGATATGACCCTTCAAACATTGTCAATCCATTTGCTTCAAATGCATGCTCGAACATGATTGTACTTAATTAAATCGCTGTGGCAAATGGGATTAGCAGAAACCAATCAACACAGCAAAGATTAGTGTAATGGATAATTAATTGTTTAATGATCCGAGAATCTTATGATAGACAAATCAATTCGAACCATGGCAACATATTCGAAACACAAGGGTATATTTCTTTTTACTGCTTTTCCTATCAATGTTGTTGTAACATGTAGGTAAAGCTACGGTTTCCTAGAAGACATGTGGATGCAAATTACCGGCAAATGACGTCACTGAAACGTTATTTATGAAAATGAAAGTAAGTTGGTGTGTTTTCCTAGAGAGCGTTCTTTGACACCGTAAAGTCAAACACCGCTGCCGTCATTTTCATGATAGACGTCACTGCGGCCGTTGTGTGGCGGCCACCGCTTTTCTTGGAAACCGTGGCTGTAGTAGGCATTATTTTGTAAAGACAGGACGATGATAAGATTTGTAGAGATGTTAGACGTTGGTGGAATATCACAATTTTAGAGGACGTTAGTGTTTCGAAAAGTGTCAAGTCATAAAGACTATTTTCGTGCTGACATAGTCCATAAATTTTGGTAAGAATGTTGGCTAGTTACCACCTACATATAGACATTATATACAACACTGGCTGCACCCCGCTGTTTCACGCGCATAAGTTTCCCGAATGTGAAATTTCATTCAAATCCGTTCAGCCGTTTTAGCGTGAAAGAGTAATAAACAAACAAACATACATACAAAAAAACATTTTTTTTCTCTTTATAATATTACTTATATAGGTACATTCCAAGCTTCAAAAGACGGATTTCAAGGATAAGCTACCAAATATATCTACTATCGGTATGCTGTACTAAATATATCATAGTGAGTAGTAGCTTAATAAAAATAAAAACAAACAATATTATAGAAAAAAGCTACACACTTCAAATAAAATATATACCAAACGGCCGGAACCAGTTGTTTATCTTACACCAACTAACATAAATCCAAAGTTGAAAGATAAAACATTCCAATCCCGATCCAAATTTATTACTGAAGGAAAAAAATCTGATGCATTTCATCGAGTTTCCTTGTTGAGAAAAATTGGGCCATTACAAGAAGGGAAGCTGTACACCGCTCGTATTTCAAAACAGCACCATTAATGTTCCTCTTTTGTTTTGGTAACCCGTTTTTTAGAAGGAAATACTCGTAGTTCTATTTTCTTCCCTTTTTTTAGTTATTGTAACATCTTTTTTGGTAGAGCTTTTAATCAATAATGTGGACACGACAATAGCATTAGGTTTTGGACTAAATTAATTGGACGGGGCTGTTAGTAATAATTTATTATAAGTAGGTACCTACCTAGTTACAATGATATTTTTAACGAAAAAATATGCTCTATCTTTTAGTCAGGTCATCTTTGTTTTGAGGTACCAAAAAGGATAAAACGAAACCCTTATAGGATCACTCGTGTGTCTGTCTGTCTGGCTGTCCGTCTGTCACAGCCAATTTGCTCCGAATCTACTGGACCAATTTAGTTGAAATTTGGTATAAATATGAATTTCTGTGACCCAAACACGGACGTGAAACGTAAATAAATGAACTATGAATGTCAATTTTCGGGGGCAAATTGGAAAATTAAAAAATAAAGTTTTGCAAACTGTACCGTGTAACATACTTATCAAATAGAAGGACTTTTTGTGAGGATCTCAATTTTTTTTAAATATTTTTGAAATAAATACCTTTAAAGATATTTAAAAAGATTTACCATTCCCCCCTTATCTCCGAAACTACTGAGCCTAAAATTTTGAGAGAGACAATGGTCCTTTACTCATAGATTACAGGAAAACCTGTAAGAAGTCTATGGTCTTCTTATAACATGGTAAATCTCTCAAAATTACGCGTACAAACTTACATAAGCAGTTGTAAGGTATGGGAGAACATGTTTTTCAAGTACAATGTTAAGTTTGTTCTTAGGTTATTCATCTCAATTACGGAACTCTTCTTTGTGCGTGGTCCGAAAGGGAATTAGTCGGTTTTTCATCAAGAACTAGCTGACCCAACAGATGTTGTCCTGTCTAAATTTCAATAGTTCATATACAAAAACCCATAGAAAAATTACCGTTCAGTCGTTACCGACTTAAAAAGATTTCCGTAATTTTCCAATTAATTTTTTCCATAAAAATTTTATTCGGGTTATTACGACCATTTTAAAACATAAAATAGCTAAATCGGTCCTGCCGATCTCAATTGATGCGCTTACTAACGAACTGCATTTCATTTTTATTTACATAAATAAATATATAATTGTAATTGCGTTAACCATTATAGGTAATGTTAAGTAAACGAAACTAGCAACAGCCCAAGTTGGAAGTGGAACGATATCAATTCATAACGGAATAACTTGAAAACCAGCCTTGAAAGATATGTCTTTCAAGGCTGGTTTTCAAGTTATTTCATTGTTGTTGTTGTCTTGTTATGACAAGATAAGTAATTAAAAAATAACCTCAAATTCCAGATAGCAATCAAGAACATAATAACATTAATGCATCCTCAATACTCACAATTAAATAAAAATTACAAACAAAAAAATCAGGTTTAATATATTATAAAATTAAAATTATCCTCGCCGCTGCACTTCCAAAAGAAGTACTGTGGTAAGTGTACCAGTTATTCGCCGGTTTAATTTCGCTTCACATTATCCGTCCTATGTACGATGTTTAACAAAGTTTTGTATCCGACGTCGCACTCGGCTAATACTGAAAATGAAGCTCTCGTGGGAAATTTACCATTAGCGGTTACATTAAATTCTGTTTCATTCTTTATTTACGTCAAAACGCTTTTGCGGTGAAGAATTTCCTTGTTTTGCCTTTGTATATTTTATTAGTCGGACAACAAGCGACGTTGTTTGTCAATTAAAGTTAAATGTGTCATTGTTCAACTGCTCTCAAAACGGTGGACGAAAACATCGCGAGGAAACCGGCATGAACCAAAAATTTGAAAACATGGGACACTTAAAAAATACAATAGACGACATACATATTATATCCAGTAACTTAATCCGCTTAACTACTTAAAGAGTCATAAAGAACCCTGTAAGAAATCGACACGTGTTTCACCTCCCAACGAGGCATCCTCAGGATGACGATTGACTTGTTCCGAATCCGGACCTGACCCAAATTCGCTCTGCTCTCGAAGCTTGACGTGTCCACACGTCGGATCCGCTGCTCTCAAAGCTTGACGTGTCCACACGTTGGGT
This sequence comes from Agrochola lota, assembly GCA_947364205.1. Lineage (NCBI taxonomy): Eukaryota > Metazoa > Arthropoda > Insecta > Lepidoptera > Noctuidae > Agrochola > Agrochola lota. The sequence goes on along the minus strand of OX376227.1, from coordinate 9,976,534 downwards.
CCGGATTCGGAACAAGTCAATCGTCATCCTGAGGATGCCTAGTTGAGAGGTGAAACACATGTCGATTTCTTACAGAGTTCTTTATGACTCTTTAAAAACAGTTAAGCGGATTAGGTTACTAGATATAAGTCGTTTATTGTATTTTATAATGCATTTCCGCAAAGTCACGCCTGAGTCAATTAACTATGTGAAATTTACCAACCCGCACTGGACCCTCGTGGTAGATTACAGCCCACTCCCTCTCGAAGAAAGGAGGCCTGATGTCCGGGCAGTGCAAACATTATAGGTTTATTAATTATGCTGTGTGTCATTGTTTGTTTGTACCCTTTTTCAAGTTAAAATTAAAAATCTTTCACAAATTTTTGTTAGAATGCCGCTGAAATGTTCTTGAGAAAGGTTGAAACATGAGTTATCTGAAAGGCAAAATAAAGCTGCAGCCTAGTAGATAAAGGTGTTCGTTGACTTGAAGATTATCGTGAATAGTTTAGTATATTTCCTCATAAAATTCACACTTCTATTACTACGCATATGATTTCTCCGGTAAAGTCTAGTCTGATATGATATAAACCAGCCTAACTCACTCTATTCTAGAAGAGTTATAAATAAACTTAAAAACTTAAACTTATAAAGAAAATCGAAAAAAAAAAAAAAAAAACAACTTTTACATTCGCATGATAACTATACAACTTTCTCTACCTTCACAAAAGTTTTAAATAACTCTCCAAGTAACAGAATTATTTGACGGTTAAGTTACTATCACGTCCACTAATAAGTGCCCACATCCATACTTAAACCTTATTAACACTAAATTCCTGTCGTAAATGAAAAATGTCCTTTTAACCGTTATTGGGATGCACATGACGTTGAAATAATGCATCCGCATGGTCGAACATGCTTCGATTTCCTAAACCCTGTGATTGTGACCAGGAAATTGATTGTTACAGAAGGCCAGCTCCATAAAACGATACCCACGCACACATAGACGCGTACACGCGACAGCGCCACACGACTGTAGTACAATAGTTTCTATGCAAGCTTCATGGAAATTGTTCTACCAGAATCGCGTTGCACCGGCCGTCCTCGCGTCGCACCTGTCAGCTCCCAGTCTTTACTGCAGTGAGTGCGCTTGCTGTCCCTTTACGTGAAGTGTGTCTATGTGTGCGTGTGTTTTCGTTCGTTGTATAGAGCCGATCTTCTGTAACTCCCTATTCTGTGCTGTAACTATGGTCGATGTGGCAGGCATGGTAATTATACCAATTAAAATAACTCCACTAGTTGCGTCAACTAAGGCCTCGCTTGATAAGGCTGTGCCTGTTAATACACGATTAGAACGATATTCTATTAATTGATTCAAATACCTGATTGCGTAAGTATTTATATTAGTTAGTGCTTGTATTACAAGATTATTTCTAAGTTTAGAATTTGTTTTGATGAAAAGTTCTGTAAGAACTTATGGTAATATCAGTAGATTTTAAAATATTATGAATAAACTGAAATTGCAAACCGATTTAGAGAAATTGCTTATTTAAATCGAATATCATAAACAGCCACCTACACTATTCTCACTCATATGAACTAGCGTCCATTATAAATTATGAGAATAAACCCATAACAATACAATAGCATGAAACCATTAAATAACAGAAAGAGACGTCAATAGTTCATAGTAGCGTTGAACTTTAAACTCAATCTCTCTAAATCAAATCTGATTTTATTACGTCTGTTGGCCTACACAGCTTATACAGATGAAGTAATACTTAATGACCAGAACTAAACTTATCCTCTCCGGTAACCGGTAACGCGCCAAAACATCCATAAAAAAAGTTTAATCCCATTCCCGCCAAAGAGATTTAAACTAAGTTTCAATCGTAAATTAAATTCTACGCATACGTAGGCAGTTCAATCAGCCAGCTACCTTCAAAAGAAAATAAAATTAAGAGTAAAGCCGAGTGTACAAATGAGGCGGGTAAAATTATTTTTACGATTCTCTCTCTCAATTAGGTGAAGCACCGACAGTAAAGTGTCAGTGTTATTTAAATTTACTGCACCAATTAGACTCGCTATCATCACAGGGAGTGATGAAACCATACCGTGTCGTGAGTAGCTTCCCTTATTAAGAGTTCTATAATTAAAATTTACAGCGCCAAGCGGACGATTCGAATAACTAAGAGAATAGCTACAAATGATTCCATTAACTAGTTTAAACATGTCGGGTATGAAGTTTACTCTTTATATTGGGAACAGCGGTAAAGTAAAAAATACGGGTCAGTTTATATTTTGTTCTTTTCAAACTTTATGAGCAACTGAAGTTGTAAACTGACATCTGCGTAGTGATGAATAACATGAAAATAAAAAAACATGACAGCAGCGGTCGCAAAGAATTTTAAAACAAGTTATTAATACCACCAATACCACAGCGCCCTTTACAACATTATGAACAGAAGAACGACGATATATGCCCTGATAAAAACTTTGTGTGAAGTGATAATAAAAACAATAATGTAAGACGAGCATAAAATATATTCTACTACAGACACAAAACAAACGGACAGATTCAACGAAGCAGCACAATGTGCCATAACGACGCCAAAGAAACATGATGAAGGAAAATAAACAATAACTCAAACTAACAGATAGGTACTGCTGTATAAAAGAATTGCTCCAAAACACATATCTCATAAAGTTAGTTGGCGAGCAAAACATCCTGGTATATACCAAGTAGCACTTTTTGGCATCCAAGGCGAGAACAATCTGCTTAATAGAATTTACTTGTTTCTTCCCTTCGTCGCTAACGTGATAGTTCGGGATTCGGCGACTCTGTGGCGGATGGCGGTTGCTCTCCTGAATACAGATAGGTATTTACCTTTGTCCTAGTTGATAATTAAGGACAAACGAAGCTGGTTTACTGGCTGTGGTTTGGTTAGTTAGCTATTGAGTCGGTGTTCACCTTTAACGGTATTCTGTCTTTCGCGTGAGCAATTTACACGTCGCTTTTTTGTATAAACTGTTGAAGCTCTTAAGGCGTGGTCTGTTGTTTTTTAACTTTATTTGTTTCTATTGAACTGTCTGTCTCAAGCCTGATTAAAAAAGTATCTTTTAGTACCAATTTATAGAAATCTTTATTATGTTTTTCTTATTTCCCAATCTTCGTCTTTTTACTGTACAGTCTCGAGCACTAATATTTATACACGTAGCAATTTTTAAAAGTGATTTTCTCCTACTGTAGTGACTGTAATTTTATGTTGTTACGAACATAGTATTTTGGAACCCATATTAATATTAAATAAACCTTATTTCAAAGTTTCAGTAAATATTCCACGAGAAAATCGCTTTTGAATTTTGTTAGGTGGATACATATTAGCGCTCGTGACTGTACCTTATATTATTTACCTATACTCTACCATCGGGTGTTTGCCCTCAATAATAATAATTTGATTAAGACATAAATATCAAGGCTAAACACATTTGCACTATTTCATCTGGTTCCTAATGTAAATCAAACATATAATTAAATACTCTTGATTTATTACATCTATTAACATAAAAACAACCATAAAAGTATTGCCTAATCGAAATCAATAACCCATTACTCAAGCGAATGCCGAGATGATGAGTAAATATGTATTTGCGTAGGTATAGAGGTGTCTATGTGTGTGTGTCATTTTTACAAATGAGAGAGATCATAAAGGAACCGATATCATAAATAGTCCTCATTTGTTTACGTGTATGCTCGATCACAAAAACGCCTTGTCAATTTTGATGTGTTGTTATCCACCCCTTGAACAAAATGTCGATGGCGCTTGAGTTTATTTGAATTTAGAACATTTTAATATTCACTTAGCAGCGATTTTGATATAGATTATATCATCATGGATTACATTGCAACTTTGAGCGTTCTTTAAGAAGGGTTTTAGCTTAATTAATTCTAAAAGCAAGCTCATAGTGGGCCCCTTGTGAGTAATAAAGCAAGAAAGTAATATTGGAAAAGGGTTATAATATTATCAAACCTATTTACTGCAGAGTGGACTAAATAATAAGCTGAGCTTTGTAATGAATGGCATCTCGCAGGTTAACCTAGGAGGTTGTCGCCTGCTTAACCTGACTTTCCTGTGGGTGCTTCAATATCTAAAATTCAATATCTATAATAAGGTCTCCAGGGCATAGAAGTTACAAACTAAGCGACTGCACGCTAAGGGCACCCCTGTTGGGGACGGACCTTGGCTTAGGGCGTCGCTGGGGGAGGACAAAAAGGTGGACCTTGATGTCCCTTAAAAAAAAATGCGTCACAATGTTCAGGTTCAATGTTGCTTTTATACCAATGTGTGTGTCGCTGAATTAATTCGTTTGTCTTTCGTGTTTGCATCTACAAAGATTTTCTGGTTCAATCAATTAACTAAGTAAACGTTCTGCCGTTTTCCTTACCACATCTTCGGCTTAGTTTCTGATAAATATCCTAGTTTATGGAACTATCCACATTTGTGGTCAACAGTACGTTAGTGCAACCCACTGAGCGTTCGTTATGGCGAAAGTTTGGAAAGCTCACAACTTGATGCTGTCATTGTTCAAGTTGGATTTATGCCAAACGTGCAAAGACGCATTGCAGAGTATTTGTACCAAAGGTTGTTTGGATCTGAGAAGCTGGGATATGGCGCCTGTTTGTCATTTAGAGGAAATTTATTGTTAGAGGCGAATGTAGCAATATCTAAACTTAAGTTATTCAACATTTGTAAAATATGATTAGTTATGAATCGTTATGTTTTCTGCTATTTATGTATATATTATGCATTACGTTTAAAATTAGTTATTTAGTTAAAAAAATGGTATGTTTATTACTACTTATTTCAAAACAAATTCATTCTTAATTTTCTGACTACCTAAAAATCTTCAACGCGAACTCCACGATCAATGCGACTCACCACTTTTCTGAACAGTACCGTCTTTTTCGGAACGTCAACATCCTTCCCAAACTATAGGAAAAACTATGTCAAAACTAAGTTAGTAATTCAAGTCACGTCACATTTACCTTGAGTTCCACCTACCCCTTAAGGCGAAGCTCTCGGCGCGTGCACTCACACACTTAAGATCACACAGCCGTGATTTGCATACTACGAGTTGACATAGTTTATTCCTCACAGCTACATAACTCCACTTATCTGCGGTAATAGATCGGTGTGAGCCGTTAAACTAGAATTGCAATAGTGTTTGCGTAGCACGTCATTAAATCTTATCATGTCCGTGTCTATTTCATCAGAGTGACACGCGACTTTATTATCGTGGTACTACATGTCTTTTGCTGGCTTGTTTCTTTTGCTGAATTCTTGGAAGCTTTGTTTTGTTCAATATTTTTAACCGACTTCGAAAAGGGAGGTTCTATATTTGACCCGGATGTTTGTAAGTATGTATATGTTTTTTTTAGTTCATGATTTTTTTAAATATTTTCATGGCCACTACCTGGGTGGATGCACAGTTTCACAAAAAGCGAAAAAAAATCATGTACAGATTCATGTTTTCATTTATTTTGTAATAAATACTCAAGATTTCCTTTCTGAATGAGTAAGGCCTAAGGCGACTGTGAACTGCAGTAGTTGGTAAATTCGCTAACTAGCTGTCACTCCTGCAGCATTTATAATATTTTACACACGCGGTGCTCTGTCCAGCAGCCCTATTAAAACTTTCTAACTGTAATAGTCATAATAACAAACTTGGTATTTAGTCGACGGAATTCTGCGGCAAGATGAAAGGCTAAATACCGTATGTATTTAATTAATTTACGTCAACAATACATTGATGAGCCTTTCGATTAAACGCTGGTTCTAACAAAATAAACAATAACGAAACATCAACAGCAAACAATAAATCTTGGAGTAACAATGGCATTTCTTTGTCTCAAAACAAGCATCTTTTGTTCAGTTTTTGGTATGAAATCCGTGTTATAGCAGTACTGTTCATTTGCGCCTCGGGTAATATCATTTTCCACGTTTTCCTTTCTTTTGTCGATGTACACACAATAAAAGCAAGCCGGCTCGTTAATCGCACAGAGTAGTCCTGGCGCGTAATTAACTTTGCAGCCAGAGAGAGTAGAGATTTACGTGGACCTCGGGTACAATTAAATTTGCATAGGAAATTGCACAGAATGAGCTAAGAATAAGTTGGCCGAGTATGAAACTAAATTTTATGCTTGTCGTCGGCTAGAAGACTCTTATTTATGCACCTGGCTCTTAGCCTCGTAATTGTATCTCCGTACATTATAGCAATTTTTTCTTCCGCATTTAGGGAACAAAGTTGATCGTGCAATTCCCGACAAAATGCCCAAAGATATTTATTTTCTATGACAGCATTTTATTCTTATAAATGTACCTGGCTCTTAGCCTCGTAATTGTTAACTCGGTACATTATGGCAATTTTTTCTTCCACATTCAGGCAACAAAGTTGATCGTACAATTCCCGACAAAATGTACAAAGATTTTCATTTTCTACGGCAGCATTTTATTCCAACGTCTACCGCTACCAATATTCAAAATTTATTTGACAGTTTACTATTTTTAATATTTCCTAAAGCTTAGTAGTCGGTCGGATGATGTCGTGATGGCCGAGTGGTTAAGGCCACGCCTCTCATGTATGAGGTTGTGGTTTCAAATCCGGGCAAGTACCAATGTGACTTTTTCAATTCATATGTACTTTCTGAGTTTATCTTGGACATTACTGACATCGGTGAAGGAAAAACATCGTGAGGAAACCTGGACTTATATAGTTAATATAAGTTTGAAATCACCAACCCGTCTTGAGCAAGCGTGGTGATCAATGCTCGTGCCTTCTCTGTATGAGAAGAGGCCTTTGCCCTGCAGTGGGACAGTAACAGGCTGGTATTATTATTATTATTATTTAGTAGTCGGAGACAAGCATAACATTTTATTTGGATATTATGGGGTACGCCCATAATATCCAAATAAAATGTTATGCTTGTCTCCGACTAGAGGACTCTTATTTATTTACCTGGCTTTTAGCCTCGTAATTTTTAACTCGGTACGTTATAGCAATTTTTTTTTTCGCATTAAAACAACAAAGCTGATCGTATAATTCCCGACAAAATGTCCAAAGATTTTCGTTTTCTACGGCAACATTTTATTCCAATTTCCACCGCATCCAATATTCAAGATTGATTTGACAGTTCACTATTTTTAATTTCCTTTGAAGCATATTAGTGTGTAGCTCCGTATCCAAATATAATGTTATGCTTGTCGTCGACTAGAGGACTCTTATTTATTTACCTGGCTCTGAGCCTCTTCTTAATTGTTAACTCGGTAAATTATGGCAATTTTTCTCCCGCATTCGGACACCAAACTTGATCGTACCAACAATTCCCGACAAAATGTCCAAAGATTTTCGTTTTCTACGGCAGCATTTTATTCCAATTTCCACCACATCCAATATTCAAGATTGATTTGACAGTTTACTATTTTTAATATTTCCTAAAGCTTAGTAGTTCGTACCCCATAATATCCAAATAAAATGTTATGCTTGTCTCTGACTAGAGGACTCTTATTTATTTACCTGGCTTTTAGCCTCGTAATTGTTAACTAGGTACTTTATAGCAATTTTTTTTTCGCATGAAGACACGGACGCAGGCATTCGGACACCAAACTTGATCGTACCAACAATTCCCGACAAAATGTCCAAAGATTTTTATTTTCGACGAAATAACTTTATTCCTATTAACATTTTATTCCGATGTCTAACGCATCCAATGTTCAAGATTTATTTGACAGCTTACTATTTTTAATATCTCCTGAAACTTATTAGTTCGTAGCTCATAAAATCCGAATAAAATTGTTGCCTTTTTGTTTCAGTAAACCCATTTAACAGAAAAGCAATGATTCGTAAAACTGTGGCTATTTGTAGCGCAGCGGTGTAATTGGCTATCAGGGCCTGTTGAAAAATGGACAGATGTTTATTTTAATGCACTCCATCCATCAAGACTACTAGCGGCGCTACCTCGAAGACAGACCATGGCGATGTAATTAAGGATATTGAAAAACAAATAATTATTTTCGAATCACGTTTCGTGTTCCAGTGAAGTACCCTATAATTTTAGTGATGAATTACTCTTAAGTGCTGGTAAATACGTAAACCTTCTACATATAAATGGGTTCTTGACTATCCATTTCCGTTTGCTACAAAGTAATATTTTAACTCGGTAATTGATAGACATAGTTAACAAACTAAGAAAATTACTGTTGCTTGATGTGTATGATATCCTAAATGGAACGCCTGATTTCCAAACGCTTTATATCACCTACATTTTTAATTCGTACTTTCATTGACTGACAAGGAAGGAAGCATGAAATTTTGCACATGAGTTTTTCTATAGCGAATGTGAGCACTAAGGTAAGATTTTTGAAAACTCATCTCCTAATTTGGCTAAATAAGAGATATCCTATCAGGCACACACGGTTTGTTCTTTAATAACTTTTATGATAGCGTTTATTAGCGAAAATTAACAATTTAATTTCAGTAATTTCTAATAAAGCAGACAGCTTAGCGGGTTTATTTCATTCACCATCACACTCCATACATTTATCACACAATACTTTGCAGTTTCCCCACAAATTGTCTGCAGTGTAACTTTTATTGCACCATACGTCCGAACATTTCCACGATATTTTTCATATTTACGACGTTTAGAATTCACGCCTCTTGTGAGTGAAGGCAGACATTCAGACAAGTCGCCGCTTCCTGACTATTCTTGTATGCACTGTTCGGTTTTCATAGGTCTGTCTCAAACGTGTTGTAAAAAATAGGTAGGAATGGCGAATTTTATATTTCAATTCTAGTTAAATAGACGTTAAGAAATTTCCAAGAAATATAATTTGACTTTGAAAATAGGTTTCTTCATCTTATAATTAATTAATTTATTTATAAACCACATGCACAAGAGTTCATGTTTCTACCTGAACGGTGATAACTACCTTAAAAATGTGATTTTAAAGTTTAAAATATTAGTTATGCTTAGACAAAATACTCGTACCAAATTTTTCTTTATAGTTGCTATGAATAAGAAAAAGTTCACTATGACTACATATTTGCAACCCATAACTGCCGAATATTTCATCTTATTAAGGTCCAGGCCATACCTTTTCTTCAACATCTAACTCGTGCCGTTATATTGCAGGTGTGGGACTTTCACTTCATAAGCTTTACTATAAAATACCCTACTATTTTATACCATAACGGTTGTTTTATAGATTTCTGACATAGGTACTTAACTTAACATTAAACCTAGTAATCTATTGCCTACATACTAAACAACGTTGCAATCTTTGTTGGAGGTATGGAAATGTGGGGAATAATAACCTTTTCACACTTTCTACAAGAATTTGGTCTTACTTGGATTATTGATTTCTGGATGACAGTTTAAGTTCAAGCCAAATAAATGAACAATATTATTAAGTTAAAGTCCCTATGTCATACTAGACAAGTATGTCGAAGTTGTCATATGATCAAACTTTCATTCATCTAGAAACGCTTGTCAAATATTTCATAAGGCTACGCTGGACGTGTCGGGATGAAACCGCCTTAAAAATGCTTCCTTCATTCCGAGAAGGAATGAAGGAAGCATTTTTAAGGCGGTTACACACAGTACACACACACACACTCACAGTATTATTATTTACGATAAAAGGAGAACCTTTTATCGTAAATAATAATACTGTGATGGCATATGCCAAGCGTAAAATTGGCAAACTTAATGTCTATAAAATGCTATTATGAATGTGTATTTTGTATATTAGTTCCGGCCAATCAAACGGACTTGATTGAAAACTTGTTTTATACATATAACTCGTGTAGAGAAAATAAACGTCTAATATTATTTTATTATCAAACTTGTAAAAATATTAAATAAACTCTAAATAAGTAACGTATACTTATTTAGAGTTTATTTAATATTTTTACAAGTGGTGGTGAAATGTTGATAGAAAAGATTTGTTTATTAATCTACATTTTTATAAAACACTATCTGCGCTCCACGGTTTCCCCCTCATAATCGGGATAAAAAGTATCCTACGTCCTAACCCAGGTCATGATCTACCCATGTGGCAAACTGCATCCAAATCTGTTCAGCTGTTTTAGCGTGAAAGCGTAACAAAAAAAATATAAAAAAAACAAATTCAGAGAAATAAGTCGTTACCTATATGAAAACGATTTAAAACCAGTTCACACAAAGTAACAAAATAAATAAGCCTACACCAATTTTCTGGAACATTCACCGCAAACCAAACCGCGCGCTTATTTGACCAACATAACCCGTACTACATGACCAACATAACCCGTACTACATAACCAACATAGCCCGAACATGACCAACATAGCCTGGCTATAGCCACTCTAACCATGTTATCAGTGCAAAATTTTTAAACTGCTTTATTTCCCTACTATAAAAACAAAGTCCATTCTGTGAAGGAAGTGGTCCTTTTATACTGGCTTATCAGTGGTTAAGGCAAACACTGCTTTTGTTATACAATTAACTTTTAATTTACAGCGGCGGCTTATCGCTGCTAGAGCATTTTCTTCGTTATTTTCAGGAAACGAGTCGTTAAGTGGAAATTGTGGCGTTGTTAGATAGTTTCTTTGGGGTTTATTAGAATTTTATTACAAAATAGGGAGAGAAACAAAATAACATGCCTTAGGGATAGTTAGAATTTCTTTATTAAGAGCGCTTATCCTAAAAGTGGGGAAAGTCGCAAATAGCTGTCAAATATATAATATATTACCTGTTTTCATTAATTTGGCAATATTACTGTATGGAAATATTAAATATGGCTAATTGGTGAACTAAAATAGATTATGAAATTCAATAATTAATATCGTAACACGGTATATTTAGTTTTAGATGTAAAAAAGTATTTGGAAACTTTCCAAATGCCTTTTTTATACCTAAAACGGTTACAACATCAAATTCAGTGTTATAATTGCGATTCATTATTAATATTCTAGTTCGCCAGCCAGCCACATTGCATATTTCCATACAAGAGTGTTGCCAATTCAATCAAAACAGGTAAATATTTGACAGCTATTTGCGACGTTGTCCACTTTCAGAATAAATGCTCTTAAAAACAAGTTTAAGGTATTTTTTAAATCTAATTAAAGTTTATAAATCATGAAAGTCTTTTGCGCCTTATTAAAATAAATGTCGTATTTGTCGTATGTTAGGTACTTATTTCGTATTTTGATTATTTTCATGACGACATAGACAGTTTATTATTTCTTCGAATTCATTCACATAACATTTTAAATACTTACGTGACAAAACTGTACTTACATGTAAATTTTTCATATTAGTATGCAAAAGTAAGTAGGTAAATAAGTACACATACGAACGACGATGTCGCAGAATATAAAACTGCTTAACAAAGTATTATAAAAAAGGTCGCTGTTTTGTTTTAATTATAATATCTAACGAGACTTTTACACTTATTGCAAATTTTGCGGTATTAACACTTTAGTTAATTATAATTTTAATTAAAGTATTTACTCACACGCAAAGTAAAGTTTGAGGGCAATAAATCCTCCGTTTTATATTTTTCATAAAAAAAATATTTTGAAACAGCATTTATAGTTTTTATAAGATACGTAATATATGTATAATTAATATTGGTTATAAGTTTTACAGCAAGCATGGTAGTAAAGAAAGTTAAAACAAAACACAATAAACGATGAGCTGTTTTGGCAGACTGACATATTATTTGAGTAATTTATACGCATCATTTCACGGAACATTTACCCCAAATAGCCACTATAAATGCACTTTCACCAAATAGGCCCATTCTTCATAAACCCAAAAGCAATAATAATCTAGACTAAACATCGGAAGTCAAAACGCAAAATATGCCAATAAAGCACCAAAGGGCTGCAATTATGGGGCTTAACGTCCAATGTGAAGATGTCATTTCACCCGTTTCACCAAATTGGAGGTCATTCAATTTGCATATAAAGCGTGCAGAGGCGTCAATAGGACGACACTACGAGAGGGCTCGATATAAGTCCCATTTGGTTGAATTCGGCCCTGGACCGGCCATTGTCGAGTGTGGCTCTGTTATTTACATTTTGTGAAATGTATTGTCGCTATCGGGCCGTGTTTCATGTTATAATCCTTGGTTGATGATGTTGTTCACGATGGACTGAAAATCAAATTAAGCTGAAATCAATATTCCATCACAGTTCAGCTTATTCAGTCCTATATGAGTAGGACGTAACATTGATGACCAATTTTTGAAAGTATCTTTATTGTTTTAAGGCGCAAAACGCAGTGCCTTATCCTCAGCTGCAGGCAGACGATTGTTTAGGTTTAAGCTAAAGTCGTAAAGCTAGACAAAAGCGTCGTTTTGCAGCTAACATGTGTCTATTTCCAGAACCCGTGATATAACTACGAAGACGGAAGCGCTTTGAAGGCACTGAAACGTCGCTATATCGTGTCTCGTTTTGAAATTACAGACACATGAGACTTTTGTCCCTAGTTTGTCTTCACATCGGAAACTTCCTTAGGGTGTTGTAAGTGTTTACGTACATATAGGTAGCGGCGGATGTAGCGTTGCCAGGTGTCTGGCTTTTTACAAACGTGTCCAGCCTAATATATACGTATACAAGTCCGGCTTTTGGTCAAGCGCGCGAGCGACTAACGCGGACACTCGCGATACTAAGAAAAATTGATTCATAATAACATATAATTAAGAGTAGGGTTTGTCTCAAATGAATAACAGTAATAAATACACAAATAAAAGTATGTTTTTTTTCTTTCAAAACCAGTTTTTCAGGCTTTCACTGCAAAAAGTCCGTCTAAATATTAATCTGTGCCCAGCTTTTCTAGTCCTGGGCCTGGCAACTCCAGGCAGATGCGAAATCTGGAGAGAAATGCGGGGTAACGCGTAACATTCTTACAAACCCATCTGCCTAGCCTTTTCTCAACTATATTGGAGTCGGCTTCCAGTCTAACCGGATGCAGCTGAATACCAATATTTTACATGGAGCGACTGGCTGCCAACAAACCTCAAAAAAATAATCCAGTAAAGGTATTTCATGAAAACGTGCAACATTTTGTAGGCACAAAATAACCTTAATAATACCAACATCATACAGGTACCCAACTACTCACAGATCTCTTATAGATAGAGAAATACGTGAGGTTCCCAAAGTGCAAGTCATAAATCCGTATGCAATAAAACGGGAACAAAGTATGGCACGTGACTTCAGTTTCACGTTGAGATGTAAATATTTACTACTTTATTTTATACCCAGGTTTAGTTGAAGCTATAAATCTCTTGTATGATTTGGGTAGGTTTGGGGCAAAACATTTTATTCTTCGGGGCAATAAAATCGATGTAGTGGAAGCACTTGTACAGGCAAACGTAATAACGTAACGCTGAGTAAGACGTTTTATATCCACGTTTAGTTCTTACAATAAATCCGTAAGTATTTAATTTGTTTTCGGAGGAATATTGGATGTTTTTATATCAGTGAATGTCAGTTACGACGCAACGATGTCTTCTACCGTCATTGTTCTGTTTGAAAGAAAACTCAACAACTGACATAAGTTCCTCAACCTGGTAAACTGGTACCCTTTAAATAAGGTATCGATTAAAACAAAATAACTTTTACAACATTTTCCTGATTATGAAAGAAATTAAATCCACAAGTATTACAAAGTATGTTATACTCAAAAAGGCGGAATGGGCACATAACATATCTTCCTGCAATAAAAAGGAAATAAAAGTTATTCATTTCAATGGACATTGTAGTAATACTAGTGATATATCAGGAAATAATAAGTAAGGGGCTGCAAGCACTCAGTACTTACGACAAATAAATCAAAGTTACATGGCCAGGGATTAGCTCAAATTACCGGCCAAACAGTCCATTCGAACGATTCAGCGAGTTCCAATCCGATCTCTAGGAACTATTAACGCGAGCCTGCTCCCAGCTTTATCGTAGTTAGGTTTACTAGCTATTTAGTATTTTAGCCAGCTATATTTTTTTTTTTTTTTTTTTTTTTTTTATTATTTACGTACACACAGTAAAATACATACAGATACGACATAATTATAATATGAGTACAAAGGTACTGCTTATTTCTTAAGAAATTTCTTCCAGCAGACCTGCGAAAGGAGAAATGAGAAAGAAATGTAGACAATAGTGTGTGAGAACAAAAAGAGAAAAATATGAATTTGCGAAGTCTTATACTAAAACATATCAAATATACCTACACGTATAACGTAATAAATTAACATATATAGTTTATCTAGTTAGGTATCTTCGGTCTATTATATTGATGTGAGTGCGACGCACTAATATTTATACAGTAGGTTTATTAATCAATATATAAGGTGTTTCAAAATTTACTTTACCTATAAATTTTAAGAGGTGCTTTACATCATCGAACTGAATAACTTTTACTATAGTACGAAATCTGATATCGCGAAAAAAAAAAAACAATCCATACTAATGTTTAATACCTACTGTTCTAAACTATATGTTTTTTCGTGATTTCAAAGTTGCACATCAGTCTAGGATAGCCTAGTGGTGTGACTTTCGCACTGCCAATTCATAGGTCTCGAGTTAGAACCCAAGGCACGCACCTTTAACTTTTCGGATTAATGTGCTTCAAAAACGGTGAAGGAAAACATCGTGAGGAAACCGGCATGCCTGAGAGTTATTTTTCGATGGCATGTGAAGCCAAGTCAGAGGCCAACCACACGAAATCATGATAAGTTCCTTTGGAATACATACAGTAAAAAAAATCCGTAATTATTGAATACAAACACTTTTTAATCTTACTCATAATGATTTATACTTACTAGTCTATTGTTAAGGGTCACGCTGTGCAGTCTGTAAAATGTATTTATCTTAATTTTCTTTTGAACCTATGGTAAAATATGCGAGTCCCAGAAAAAAAGCCCTTGGTCTTTTCTAAAACGCCAGCCGATACACATTTTCCGCAAGACTATGCACCAACCATAACATAAGTTAGTTACACCTATCATTTTCGCACCATATGCCTCCATGGTGCCATTTCCTATATCCACTCGCTATCAGCGGAAGGCGTCAAAAATATTACGTCTAGACTGCAGCATTCCGGGCATGTTAGCTAAAGATGGGGACGAAGAACGAAAGTGAACTAAACGATCACATATTAAATGTATTTACATATTATGCACAGAGGACCATCTGGCCTTGTGCTGTTTATTTACCTATTTATTAATTAAATATTATACACTATATTATAAATTATTATATACATAATTATTATTTGACTGCCGAGCGTGCCCAGGTCAAGCAAAGTGTTTTTGGGTTTTTCCATTAAGAATTTCTTAGTAACAGCCCGGAGTTTGGAAGTTGGCGGTGGGATACCCCTGTGCCTCGGATAGCACGATAAACCGTTGGTCCTGTGCCTGATCTCTCTCCGGTCGTGTCAGATTGCGTACCGTCCCATTGGACTATGAGAGAGAAGTAAGAGAGTGTACCTGTGTCTGCGTACGCACAATATCTACCGCGCCGAAGGCTAGTCTCCGTTGAGATTGGCCGCCATGGCCGAAATACTTTCTAGAACACTATTATAAATTAAAAGTTCATGAACAAGTAAAAAAAATAAAAATACAAAGGTGGATTTAATGCTTTAGAATTTTTCTACTAGTCTGACTTAGATCACCCTTTTTTTTTTGAGGATGGGAAATTATCAAATAACTTCTCCCGCTCTGGGTGGAGCGGGAGGGCGTGTCAGACTTTTACTGACTAAAACCCACCCGTGTTCCTTCCGTTGCCTGTGTGTCGGGGCCGCGATATCCCTTTCGGACAAACTGGAAGTGAACGAAACGATCACGTACCTGTACTTTTTTACCTAGATGGCACACAGGACACACTTTTTGGGTTTGCGACCAATTTAATATAAAATATACGGTACATAATTAATAATTTTGCAGAAAAAATAAAAAAGTACTGTCTCTTTCGCTTCTTATTTTTTTTTTTATAAAGCTACGCTAATAAAGCTACATTAGTCAAGCCAACAAAAAAGTACAAAGAAGCTTTGGTATACGCGGAAAATAAGAACACAATTTTTTTTAAAGCACGTAAACAAACGACCGTAATAATGAATTCACTATTATTACTTCCACAGGAGTCGAATTACATGAAACCACTTTAAACCTACAGAGAACCAGTTAATCTTACAGAACAAGCAGCACAGCAACATTTCTACACCACAAACTAACTAGGAATCCGAGTTTAGAACAAAAAGTAAAGCAGGAAAGCACATAATTGAATGGAACCTTATTTACTAAACTGAGACTATATAAATTTTCGTTGTACAACAAGGAACGATAAATTTTCACGAAGCTTTGCAAAGCGACCTTATATTAACGAGACTTGGGTTCAACCAGGAATATGT
The DNA here is from genome assembly GCA_947364205.1 of Agrochola lota. Taxonomy (NCBI): domain Eukaryota; kingdom Metazoa; phylum Arthropoda; class Insecta; order Lepidoptera; family Noctuidae; genus Agrochola; species Agrochola lota. Next base: position 9,960,102 of record OX376227.1, on the reverse strand, counting down.
AAGAATGAAGTGTTAACTTGCATAGTCTCTAAAAGATCACAATATTTGGGAACCGCATGCTTGACTGAACATCAGACATGTTGTGGATTACGCCGTAGAACGCAATAGAGAAAAAAAAAATCACCAGATGATTGTCGGTGCGTAGTCAGAATAATGACTGTCACAAGATTTCCGATGGTTTGCTAGTTAACTGACTGAATAAAACTCAGAATGTAATTTAATTTTCAATTAAAAAGTTCAATAAGTAATATTATTTGTACATCATTCTTAAATATAATATACATCTAACACTAAAATATATAAATTATGTACAAGTATACAGAGGAAATAAAAAATAAAAATAAATTAATGAAGAGCTCATTGGGCATCAAAAAATTCATCCTCATCGCTGTCAGTTGGAAAAGTGCCCAAAAGGCTGGCAGCATTGCCACGTTGGATGGCAATGCTGATTCTTTGACCTAAAAATTGGCCAGCCCTCTGGTCACGTGAAGAGTCGACCAACCGCTTGGCGATGTCCCGAAATACTCGATGAGCACTCGGACCCCACGGCCCTAGTGTTTCAACCCCAAACGGCTCAAAAATATAGCTACCAATAAGGTTGTTATATTTGCGCCGTTTGAGGTTTTCCGCACCTGCAGCAGCCGCCCCAGCACAGCCCGCCGTACTAGGAAGATGGGATGGCGCGAGGGTGTCGACGCAGGTTGCATCCCACACCAAAGGCCTACCCAACTTCCAAGGCATTATGGTCATTCCGTCTGGCCTCTTCCCATCGTCGCGTGCCAAGCCATTGGGTTCTAAAACAGCTGGCACCCCGGCGGTGACAAGAGCCCGACGGATGATGTCATTAATGCTTGCGTGCCGTGCCAAACGACCAGCGCTCTTGCTGCAGGAAAGGCCATGGTGTCCGATACGGTCGACTGCTTCACCGCACTGATTATTATTAAAATAGCTACTGATCAATAAGTTCATTTTAGGTTTCTGATTTTCCGAAAATTTGTTCAACGCAGTGCATTTATTTTATTTATTTATTTATTTTACTCAATGAGAAAGTAATTGCGATTGCGAGATATTCCAAACTCAGCTGTCATCGTTCATCCGCTCCTTAGCACTCCATTTTTTATTACATCTTTATCGCAACCTTAAATAATTAGGCAATTAATTTTGTTTATTGTATGAAAACGTTATGTTAGTTATGGTCATGGAACACGTATTGTGTTGATTACACTATTGAAATATTATTATTGTTGCGATGATTTACGTGACATAGTGTTAACTGATGAGAGTTGGTTTTTATAATTTTGAAAATATTACAGTACTAGTACGGTAATAGTAGGTACTTAATGTCAAATTATTTTGTATAAAGTCAGCAAATTAAATCGAGAAAAACAATAAGAAAATACTTTGAATTTGCGAAGAATAAAACAATCTCATCCTTAACCAGTCACTTCAATGGATAAGTTCAAACCTTTGTGCTCAGGTTTGATTAGTGAACCTTCCCTAATATAAATAAAACAAAATAAAGGAAATTGGAATTACACTTTTTATATTCCATCAACCAACTTAATCTATCGCAATCAACTTCTGGCTTTTTCCAATCTGCATCTGGTTTCCAACTTTTTCATAATCAGAGCTATATTTTATAAATTAATAACCTCAAATGAAAAACCAATTCCAAGAAATCTCAAAGCGTTTATTTTTTAATAATAATTAAAAAGAATAAACGCATGGTTTTAAGTTTATTTTTAATAGGTTTTATTTACTTACCCAAATTAAAAAGTTGTTCCCAACTTTTGGTCAAATGTTTTCGAGTAGCCACTCGGGTGCGTTTAGCGGGTAGTTAGGATGTAGCTTTGTTAACTCTGTGTTGTTAGTTCTTTTTTAAACGATTTCATTTCAGGTTTGTTCATACTAAGAACTATTAAGTGGGTTTTGCATTAGACCCTGAATATTTATTACGAAAAAAGTGCTAGGAACAAAATAAGTGCTTTTTTACTTACAACCACATAGGAGTTCACAAAGTAACAAAAGTGTGTGAAAATACGTCGAGCTATCGCAAATAAACGATCTTGCCGTTACGAGCTTTTGATAGACCTCAGTGTCACTGTTATTGCCAATCTATGTACACGTGTGCCCTATGGGTCAACTATACAAAAAGCTCGTACAATGCTCTGCGAGTCCAATACAATAATGCCTTCAGAGTTATGTTGGGGCTGCCGCGCTTTTGCAGTGCATCGGGGATGTTCGCGGAGAATGGCGTGCCAGATTTTTACGCACTGATGCGGACACGGATAGCATCCCTGATGCGGCGAGTGCGCGACAGCTCCAACAACTTGGTAGCTATAGTAGCCGACAGGATGGACAGTCCAATTATGTGGCAATGGATGACCACTCATCGTGCGTCATTCCATTATTTAAAATAAGTTGTTTTATTGTATTTTTTGTGTAGGTATGTGTTTTCATGTATATATGTATGTTTTGTGTATAAAATTGTAATGTGTGTTGTTTATGGACTTATGGTCTGAAATAAATTTATTATTATTATATTATTATATAACATCATATTGTACGTACGCCTCGTAACCGTTTCACGTTTAATAAATATTAAACTCCGTCGCCTTTACGAGGTCTCCTCTGTAGTCACGAAACACATCAAACAATACGAGTACCATACCTCAGAATAAACAGAGTATTCCAAAATTATTGTGGGTTTTCTTTAAGTTGACTCCATTTAAACTAACAATACGAATAAATAAGGGGAGCACGCTAAGGAAAATAAATAAGAAATACAGAACAGTTGCATTCCGTTTCACGGCTTAAAATTTATTCTGTGAAGCGAAATCGTGCGGAAAATTTGCAATTTAGAAGTAAAAGGGGGAATGCCAATAAGCCATCGATTATGTAGATGCAAGGCTTTTGTGCAGAGCTGCAGAGTTATCATTGCATTCAGTTCGCCGTTTCACAACGATTTGTCAGGATATTTTGAAAAGGAATTTTCGTTTACGGTATTTTCAGCGTTGAAACTTGTAGGTTACTTTGATTTTATGACGGTACTAATGGAATTTATTGGGCTTTGGCTACACTAAGAGCCTAACTTTTGGATACTCTCGCGGTTATTCGGACAGGCGCGGGTACTTCGCTGTTGTATCTCTAGTTAAAGCGAAGGAAGCTTCAGCGATTTTACAGCACTGATTGTGGACCCTTGTCGATACCCCATGTGCTTGTCAGACTTTCGGGCTTCTGACAACCTCTAACGACTGTCAAAATTCCAAGAATTACAGCCGGGACCAACGACTTAATGTGTTTTCCGAGGCACGGAGGAGTCTCGGTATGTAAAGATGGTCACCCATCCACGGACCAACCCCGACAACCATAGCTGTTATTTCTTAGCCACGAGATGAGATGATTTAAGTACAGCGGCTATAATTACTGTCTAATTATGGTATTAGTATTTCGTGAAAATACTTTTAAAAATACTGGCTATAAAAATGTACAAAATTCATCCATTGTACCTACTCCTCATCTACAGCACAACTGCAATCTTCAAACTACCTATGTCTGTTGTCGCTGTAACGGATTTAAAAAGGACTCACGTATCGTATTCTATCCGCATGGCTTGCTTCATGCTGCAAGAGTTCCTTCTATTGTGGGAAGGAATTAGCTACCACCGGAGGGAAACATATTATGTACCATCGAAGAAGTTCATATCTATGCACCGTAAGGACTATTTCTGCTTGCAGTGCTCGGCCGCCATAGAACCGGGGTGGTAACAGATGTGGTCATCGCGTTCACGGGGTTTTGTTTTCAAATTGCTTAGATATGAAATTCTTCGATGGTACATTAAATACATAATATGGAAGGGAGAACACGAACGTCATCTAGAAAGAACGTGGCTTATTATACCTTCGTGTGTATAGTAAAACATGTTATTCAGTTTACTTTTGATAACATTTGGTTTATTCCGCTAATTGGTCGAGTGAAAAACGAAACCTGAACATTCTTCCTCATTGCACAACTACATTTAGAATAAAAATCTTTTTTCTGTGGCTTAGCGTGTACCTAATGTAATTATTTAAACTAGTGGTCGCGCAGAGGTCGAAATTCGACCATAATTTATTTAAATGTCATGATTCTAAGGTAGCCATCTTGTGTCAAACGCATGGTAGTGTGTGTAATGTTTTTTTTATTAATTTAATTTATTTTGAATGTATATTATATAAAAATATTAGTTTTCTGCACTCTTTCTCCATCGTCCGCGTAATTTTCGTAAAAAGGGGTACAACGTTTTTTCTTCACGTATTAATTTAATAATACTTTATTATACACACGGCTACATGTCAAGCTATATATTTTCAGTATAATCAGAACTCTCATTGTATGGAAATCCTAAATAATGTGAGATCAGCTTAAACTGGAAATGTAGCCATGTGTACACCAGAAACGACATAGCAAAAAATTAATTAAATACCACAAAACTACAATGGGTGACCTTAATAATTATTCAATGGAAAACAGAAGCGACTTTTACCTTCCTTCCTTGTATGTCCTTCCAAGGAACGAATGCTATGCAAAACATAAAAAATACCCATGCCTATATCAGCGTAACATTACCAAAAAAACCTTCTAAATCTTTGTAAATACAATGTTCGCTTGTGAATAAAGGAATAAAAGAAAATATTTGTTGCGGCATTGTGGGCTGAACGACGAGCGTCGTAGGCGTCGACTGACGAAGATGGATTACAGTAATATGTAAAGATTTATTGGTACTCTGGATAAATCTCTGAAAGTAAGATAAATATACAAATAAACTAAGAGTAGCTAGGTGCATTTGTATAATTAATATCTTCAAAATCTTCAATGTTTTATGATATAATCGCCTTGAAAGCAGCAGTATCCTACCGGCACACTGTGGATCGAAAAAAGGCTCTCGAAGAAATAGGAGCTTAAATTATAAAGTGTCGGTTTTTTGCTTAAAATGGTTTTTAATAGCCAATATTAAGCATAAATATATCATAGGATACAATTAGGTGGGCAAATAAGCAATTTTTTTTTTTGCAAAAAAAATGTGTTGATCTAGTGCTTATATCTCCGGAATGGAGAGAATAACCGTTATATTCTTGCACACGGTGATGTAACTATTTATTTATGATTTTTGACGTACTTGATTTATTCAGATTAGAATTCTAATCTGAAATGAACCGTTTTTTTTAAACGGCTCAATATATCTCTATATGACGTATATAACGATAAAATGAGCCGTTTTTTTTTTAAAAAAACCTCATCTATTCTGAAAAAATCAAGTACCTACGTCAAAAAATCATTAGAAAAATCATTTCCATAAAATAAAAAAATAAAAAATAAGTTGCTAATTTGCCTACCTGATTGTATCCTATGATATACCAGTACTTATGCATAATATTGACTATTAGAAGTCATTTTAAACATAAAGCCGACACTTTAAAAATTACGCTCTTATTTCTTCGAGAGCCTTTTTTCGATCCACAGTGCGGCATGGCGTCAGACTGGCGAACATAAGGTTGTAAGCTGGAACCTAACCATTGTGTTAGTGACGTAAATCTACTTGTATTATAAACATAATTATTTAGCATAGTAATTTAGTCGGGATACCAGGTATGTGGCAATGGGCAGGGCACATTGCTCGTAGAACAGATGGTCGATGGGGCCAAAAGGTTCTAGAGTGGCGACCGCGTACCGGAAGACGAAGCGTTGGAAGGCCCAAGATGGGCCGATGACCTTGTGAAGGCCGCAGGAATCCGCTGGATGCGGGAAGCGCAGAACCGGTCGAAGTGGCGGTGCTTACGGGCCTATGTTCAGCAGTAGACGTCTTTTGGCTGAAATAATGAAATAAAGATGAATAACCAGACACAGTAGCCCTGAGGGCCTATATAGACAAATTGACATTCTATCAGCGATAATGATGACGGAAAAGACAAAAATGTCTGGGAATACGCTATGAAAAAGCTTTCCTGTCGAAAGTCATTGTAGAAATACGAAACGCTTCAAAAGCGATTGCCAGTTTTCTAAGCCCTCGGAGCATCACACCACAAAACATTTCCATTATCCCTTTTGATTCTTCCTGAAAACAGACGAACCCTTACAACATCTAATGTGTTGTTTACGAGTGTAGGTTTTTTATTTATATTTCAACACAAAATAAACGAAAACCGGATAACACCACAAAGGTAGGAAACCTACGTCGGAAAAGATAAAACGAAAAGGGTTTAAATGCACTTGCTATCTTTTTAACAGCCAGTCCTTTCCGGGTAGACTTCGGAGTACGGCGTATCTAAAGAGGTCTTATATAACAAGTAGGACTATGAAAATAAGGTAAATACACACATGGCCTTAGGTGAAATAACAACAGTTTTTCCGGTCACTGACTTCCGCTAACATCGGATGCGACGTCACGCAAAGTTTCAACGTAGGAAAAACAATTGAAGTACCTAAAAGGTACCTACTAGGTCAGCTTGTTGTTTTTTGTAACGAACCGTTTTTGTTTAATGAATTTCAGGTGTATGAGGCACTTCCTCCTCTTTGTACAGGTACTTATGTCAGTAAGTTGGCAATCTGCAGTGGCATTTGGCTGGCCGTGCCTGGCCAAGGACCGATGTACTGCCGTTGGGGCAGATGAGATTTTTATTGCAAATCGGTTAGACAAAGTGTGTAGACTGCCACTGTAAGACGAACCCTTGCATACATATGAAAATAATTAATCGGTTGAACACTGAACTAACTATCGAACAAAATATTCTTACCGTCCATTTGAACTATTTGTATCTACCTACTTAGATGTTTAATTAGATTGTATATACCAAATGTTTTAAGACGAGCGCTAATCCTGCCGACAAACTGTCACGCAGTTTGGCAGGTTTATAAAATGTATGCAAGTGTTTGGTCCAAAATAAATGATTTATTTATTTTTATTTATTTATAATAAAAAATAAAAAAAATAATAATAATATAATATAAATTTGGTTAATAATTATAATTATTAGCCAGGGGCAACCTGGCTAGATAGACTGATGTCTTGAAGACAGCGGAAGGTGAAGATTGAATGCCGTAAATTTATTAAATACGGTGAAACTTGAAAATTTATTTATAATTCTTTTTTTTTTTAAATGTATTTCTATTGTTTTTATATTAATTCATTCACACATGATTTTACTGTATTGTATTCATGTAAGTTTTAACTTTTATAATAGTATGTCTATTGTTTCTTTTTTTACGTATTCTTAATTTAATTTAATTATATATTCAGAGCATGTGTACTCGATAATGTGTAAGCTGTGGTTAATGAAACTGTAATTGAGTGAGCATTACAGGATAATGTATAATATATTATACAAGTCTTTATTATCTAAAAGATAATTGTAATGTATCGCGTTGGTAATCCTTAAATAAATAAATAAAAAGACTTAAGTCTAGCAGTGGAGTGCTAAAGGTTGATTTTTTTTGCCATCCATCCAAGTCAAAGAATTCCTGTTTACCAAAGTAACCAGTAGCCGAACTTATTAATACAATTTATTACTTGTAACAACACAAGTCACTCGCACCAACACTACTAGACGTTTGACAACACTAGAAAAAACATCACATTTACACCAGACACCACTATTTTCATATCACTGCTGTCTGTACAAACACTGGTGTCTATTCATGACCTTTTGGCAGCATGTGTTCAGTAATCTGACACTAGGGCGCGCTGTTTGCGCTGCAACCCAATACGGCGCATTAAACTGGCTTGTTTTGTCTCCATTATCTTGGCTTTGATGCTGCCAACTAGCCACATGTGTTGGATTAAAGTGGGACATTGTATGAAAGATTTTGTTAGAGGAATATGTAGGTAGTTTTTTTTTGTCTTTTTTTCCTCATGAGGTATTTGTTGGTAGAGCTGTCGGGCAGAGATCGTCTACCTATTAAAATGAAATAATAATACCAGCCTAATATTGTCCCACTGCAGTGCAAATGCCTCTTCTCATACAGAGAAGGCATGAGCATTGATCACCACGCTTGCTCAAGATAAGTTGGCGATTTCAGACTTATATTAACTATAAGTCCAGGTTTCCTCACGATTTTGTTCCCTCACCGTTGTCAGTAAAGTCCAAGATAAACTCAGAAAGTACATACGAATTAAAAAACTCACATCGGTGCTTGCCCGGATTTGAACCCACAATCTCGTACATGAGAGGCGAGGCTTTAACTACAGGGCCATCACGACAAAATGAAATAGATAAATATAATTAATTCGTGTTGTAAACCCTAGAATTACATATCTTTCGACATACCTAAGTAGCCGTAGTATGTTTAATTCTATGACATTATACCAAAATGACGTAATATAACGTCATTTTGGTATAATGTCAAATGTCAATGAAAATATAACGATTTGGTAACGTTTTATTTTTCTACAATGAAACCTAAAAAGAATATGGTAATATTTTATAAAGATACACTGCATGAAGAAGCTTTTAAAATATTATTCACATAAATTCTCACGTTATAGACAATTCCGTTAGACACAACAAACTCATTGAACACCGAAAACAACGTGATTATTAAATAAAACGCCTAATCATCATAATTAAAAAACTTTATAACCTCAAAACCTATTAAAAAGCCCATTATATACGTGACACGTAACTTTTATGAGTGCATATCTAATATTAAAAAAAGCCTGAGACATTTTTTACGTCGAAGAAAATTGCGTTGTAAATCATTAATCATGGCACAATGCGTGTCAAAGAGTCGACGCATGGTTTAAGGGGGTCCGAAAGTCCCCATATAATGGGGGAAATGAAAACCTTTTTCGGGCCTGAAGCTGTCACCGAAACCGGCTTTAGTAAACTTTGTGGTTTCATTTGTTCCGAGCTCGTTTTATGGAGATAAACCGATGAATTGTGAACCTTGGTGATTGTTATGGAGATACAGAAGAAGTATGGCTTTTTTTAATGTAGGAAATTATCAAATAACTTTTCCCACTCTGGGCGGAGCTAGGGCGTGTCAGACTCTTACTGACTAATACCCACCCGTGTTCCTTCAGTTACCTGTATGTTGCCAGGGTATCCCTTTCGGACTTTCCCGCGACTTTGCGGATTTTTCGCCTGCGAGAAATATGCCTTAAATATTACCCATATTTAAGGCATATTTCTCTGTTGTCTGATTTAAATGGAAATATTGTTGTTTCATAGCCTTTATAATTAAGCGTTATATGTGTGTTTATTCTATTACTGATTATTGGCACAAATTCTTGATGGTCAACGAAAAATAAAGTTTGTTTCAGGATTTATGAAATAGTTACTAAAAAGTTTCAATACCTAACTAATGAAGACAAAAACATGCAACTTGGCAAAGATGCAACCTGTCAAACGCACCTACGTGTCTATTATCACATTATCACTTTACGCAAACAAGCGCCTATAACATTACCAAGCTAATTAACTAACAAAATTTTATGGGTTCGCATTCAAAATGACCATTCTGGGAAACATTCCCCTCGACATAGCGGCATAATAAAAATAAATTACCAATATTCGCCAAAATGCAACAGAGCAGGGGACTGCTCTGGACATTGTCCGACAATTACCGGCTGTTTCCCGAATTTCCCGATATAACCTCGGTAATTGATATTTACGCTACACTAAACCCGAGAATTGGTGCCGCTACCCGATTTATTTATCAGTCAGTTAATAAATTGGAGGAATAAATTGATTAATTGATTCGTATTGGATTAATTTCACGGTAAAATGGATAAAGAAGTAGAGCACAGACGATCGATCGGAAAACGAAGATAAGATAACACGTGATTAATAAATCCAGGGATTGATACTGATTTTAATGAAATCACATTAATTTTATAAAGGCAAAGAGTCCTTTATGGACATAATGAAAACCACTTCTTAGGTCAACATTTTCATTCATAACTTCATTTCTGTTCTCTTTTTGCATGTTCATGAAAAGAGAATGCTATGGGTATTCAGTTAGCGTTTTGTCCAACTAAACATTTATGATTTCACAGCACACAATCTTATTCAATAAAATCACAAATCCGGCCAACAACGATTCCCCGTTACGTTCTACTTCACGATGAGAACCATTTTCTTCATTAACATACGGATTGCATCTTCAACTATCAACGATTCCGGATTAGAGCACTCAATGGTCGCGCCTAATCGACTTAAAGACAGCGATTAGCCTTTATGTGTAACTTTAAAGGACGGTTCACAACGAATGTAATGCTTTGTCACAGTCAGTATGTGAGCTGACTTTACGCGGTTTCCTGATTTTCCATTTACTTTCAACTTAAACTCACAATACGCTGTTTGTTGGCCAACAACTCAGGCTTTGCGCAAATGTGGACGCACTAGTGGTCAGTGAATCAGTGGTTACCTTTCAAACTATGTCATAAGAAATTGGTTAGGTAGGACGGTGATGGCGGCGGCGGTGTGGTACTTTTGCGCAGCACCTTAGTGAACCTGCCCACAGTCGGCAGCTTCAGTGTGAACGGTACTTTAAGAGCTAGCTTATTGATATAGAGCTCGACTTGTGAGAAAGTCATAATCATCCAATTTATGAACTTGGCGTAAACGTAATTGGATTAATAAAGTGGTGATGTAAGCTTGGTATTATACGGATGACGGTGTTATAGATACCACTTTTATGTTGAGGCATTATGCACCTAATTTACTGCTTTATAAAAGTCATTGTTTTTTTTACAAGTGAATGTTGGTCAACCGGCATTTATTTTTAAATGTTCAATATGAAAACACAAAGCAAGGTTATAGATATAAATAATAGAAGTTTCTAAAGGTGGTATATTAGCTAAATTGAGTTTTATTGAAAAATCTGACGTAATTTATCTAGAATCGCTATTCAAAGTAGATCCTCTTTCGTGACATACCGGAATTAATAGTACCTAAACAAATAAACAAGCTCCACATTCAAACCGGACATTTAGTCTAAACAATAAACGGAACATTCAAAACAACTATAAGCAAAACATACTTCGCAAAGTTAACAATAATGCGAATAGTTGGCGATCCTCATTTGTTAGTTCATAACTACAGAGCACGGAGACGCCTCGGCGACCACTGCTAGAGGCGGCATCGTCAACATTTTCCATACAAACCAAGCGATAGTTGGCGATACTTATTTGATAGTCCGTAACCATAGAGCACGGAGACGCTTCGGCGGCCGCTGCTAAAGGCGGCATCATCAACAGTTACCATACAAAACAAGCGATAGTTAGCGATCCTCATTTGTTAGTCCGTAACCACAGAGCACGGAGACGCTTCGGTGGCCGCAGCTAGAGGCGGCATCGTCAACACTTTCCATACATAGCAAGTGATAGTTGGCGGTCCTCATTTGTTAGTTCATAACTACAGAGCACGGAGACGCCTTGGCGTCCACTGCTAGAGGCGGCATCGTCAACATTTTCCATACAAACCAAGCGATAGTTGGCGATCCTTATTTGTTAGTCCGTAACCACAGAGCACGGAGATGCCTCGGCGACCGCTGCTAGAGGCGGCATCTCCAATACTTTCCATATAAACCAAGCGTATCACCGTTTACTCGCACTGCGAACCAAATGACTTACAGAAACTGATGGCTTTGAAGGCGGTGCGTGACAGAAGTTGTGCGCTCAATGTACTTTCGGCCAGACGATGTCCTGTCCTTTCAAAAGTTCATACATAAATCCCATAGAAAAAATTACGTTCAGTGTTTCCCGTATTGAAAATTTTCCGGGATGCTTTGAATTTTTTTCTTTCATAAACAATTGTCAATTGTCGCACTATTACGAAAATTTTAAATCAAAAGTAGCCGAATCAGTGCAACCATTCTCAAAAGATGCGCTTACCGAACAACATTTCATTTTTATATTTATATAGATAGATACTGCCGACCTCTGTGGTCTGTGGTGATTCCGAGCTCTATGGTCGTAACCGACGTAACTATCTCAGGACAGTAACCACTGACAAATCTGCGGCGTCCGAACGTTTTGTTTGCGATAGTTTAAGACAAGTTAGGCAACTGTGGGCATTATTCAACGATACCGTGCCCATTTAGCAGTGTCAGCCGCACATTTGTACCTATCGGCTGGCAAATTATGCACCCTCTCGTTGTGGGACGGCGTTTGATCAGTTTAAGTTGAGAAAGTATTTTGGTGGGTAGGAATGAAATTACAGAATTAGGGAAGTAAGTAATTATTTTGAGAAGCTTTAAATATCAGTGTTTCTGTGTGTGAATTTTATTATTACTAATTGATATTACCTCACTTTTCTATTGGTATGAAATGGAGCTAATTACTTATTTAACATTTTACAAATAGAGCTCCTTTTTTATTAATACCTACTAGATGACACGGTGATCTTCGACAAAATTTAGTTTTTTTTCGATTTTGCGGCTTTCGAATTTTCCTAATTGTCCTTTTTCTTTAACCACCTCAGTATTGAGGTAAAAAAAACAAATTGGTCGACCCTTCTGACGTTTCATAAGTGCCTAGGTTTATGTGAAATAAAATATTCAGATTTTGATTTTGAGCCATTTTCGAATTTTTGCGAGACAATTAATTTTTATACAATATTGATTCTAATCAATTGGCATAGTGAATTGTGGGTGTTCTATACACCTCTGTTACTTGATGTGCTTATCAAGAAGGTACCTAAGTTAAACTAGACGATGATATTTTTATAGTCCAATAACTTGAACCCTTGTCTTTATGATAATGTAATTTTACTAGCCTTTACCTCAGTTACTGCACTCATATCTCCAGACTCATGTTACGATAATAATGTGGTGTCGTATGTCTAATTCTCACAGATTGTGCCAGAGTTCATTGCCCCCTATGACAGTCTGGGAACACTTTCTTCACAGCTATAATAAATTTAAAAAAGTTTAGGAAAGATTAATGATGGTACCCAATATTCGATTCTATTTCGTTTGAACTCGATTCTATTAGTCTATGATCAATCAAGAGTTAAATAGAACTTCCAACATTAAGGAACGTTATTTAAATAAATAGCGGTCAAGTGCGAGAATGATTTCTTGACGGGGTTCCGTAAAAAAAAAGTGTTAAAAAAATACAATTAAAAGCTTTAGGGCCTGTGTCACCACCTATGATTAAATTCCTATTTAACTGACTTGGCAGATAACTTCATAAAAATTCTGTTCCATTTTTTTATTTATTCGGTAAGTAGTGGCTATTAGGACATCGTGAAATAGGCCCTAAGTTAGTTATTTTTAAGATTATCCTTTTAAAATAGCAAATAAAAAAATGACAACATAGTTTTTTCCGTTCTTACAATTTTAGTTTTTCTTCCTATTTAGATTTATTTGGAATTGTTCTTTCTACCTAAATAAATAGGGAAGCGAGAACGAAACCTAGACTTTTAAATTGTATTTTTATTATGCTTACTTTTAATTAGGGAAAAAAAATCATCTTCAATGAGCAACACAGAAGTCTGTTCACTTTGTATACTGCCAGCTAACCGTACTTGTGCTGCAAACACAAGTATACTAACAACAACCCGTAAAAAACTTGTTAATTTCGCATGCAGCCACAAATGCTACCAGCCGTTACGTGCTATGCTAAGAGCACAGTAAACCGTTCGTTAACATAACTTTCTATTATGTGTATGCTTTTACTCCATTCAATGAATTGTTAAATTGAATTTTAAATACATTTCTAAAGTTGCATAATATCTTTCCACTCGTATGACTCAAAAGACATAATATTTTTTAAGGTACATAAACAGCCAGAATTATTATGCAATATTGCTATAAATCACCATATTTGGAACTGCATAATCCTCTTATCACCCACAGGTGGGGCAAGACAAACCTCTTAACACGAACTAATTACCGACAAAAATAAAACGTCTACTTATCAAAATACTTTTTCTAATTTTGATACGGAACCTTAAAATTTGTGTGTATTGAAGAGGCGGAAGGAACATGAACTATTGTCGGATCGACACGTGCTCTATCCGGCACACCTGTCTAGCACTCAGTGACAAATGGACGCTAATCGGAACGTCTACCTTTATCGAACGTTTGATATCAAAAAGTCCTTTTGTAGAGTTTTTTTAAAGAATGGTAAAGAAATTCATTGGAACTTAGGGCGAATTTCGTCAATGAAACTGAACGCGGTTTAGATTTGCTGATCGCGTTCAGTTTCATTGGTGTAATACGCCATAATTAGGTGCTTATGACAATGTTTAAGAAAATCTAGCAAAGCCTTTATCAGAAATTGTAATAGCTCATCATTTCATCGCTCATTGAGAAACAAATTAAAACTATGTTCCCACTTGGTCTTACGTCAAAAATATGTCAAATCCAGTAAATCTAAATTTAGATCCGCATCTCGCTTCGAACCAGGCTATATTGGTCCGTTGTATAAAAGGCTAATATTAGACGAACAAAGCGTAATTACAAGCATCCATTATCATTAATGAACCCTTACGGGCGTAGAAGAATACTTGTTTAGGCTTGTTTGTTTTTCATGATTTCGACCTTACCCATAGCAAACAGAAACTGGTTCTCTGTTGTTAGCATAATAATCGTGCATTGTCTTTGTGACTGTATTTTTGAAACTGGGATTTTGATTTATAGCCTCATATTCATGGGTAATAAATAGTTGAACTACGGTTTTCCGCAACATCAAATGTGACAGAAAACAATGTTCAACCATGAATATTATAGGCTTACACATGTTGTCAGCGACACTGCAACATTCCAATTTGCCAGCAACATGTTTTGAAACACAAAACGTGAATCGCGCATCGCATCGTTTATAACCATTTGACGTGTTACCTAACAGTCCCAGGACCCGAAAACACTATAATTTTATTTTATTTATTTATTTATTTAATGACAGAATGATCCATATTTTTGTTAGTAGGTTTACTTAAGAATTATGTTAATAACCAATATTCAAACACACCACAATCAAACTATTATAACTAAAAAAATTATATCAGGAGTATATTACTCCCATAAATAAAATCACAATCATCTTTAAATTATATAAGCCACTTCTTGGTTTGCTCATAGCTAGGATAAATCAGTGAAAATATAATACCTACCGATTTATTCCCTCTACAACGCGACTTGCCGTTACGCCGACTTTTGAGTTTTTTCTGTTTCATCCTACCGATTTTCAGAACAAAATTGTCAAGTTACCTGAATTTTTCATGACGAGGAAAATACACCATAAGTTAGGTAACAGAACTAGCTATTACATCAGTAAGATTTGCAAAAACACGGTACCTTCAGACTTTCTACATCAATTTTGAAGTTCAAGAAATTGTTGAAATGAATTAACTTAGTTGACTTTTTCTAGAAACTTTATCTGTCTGTCAGCGTGCAGGAGAGCGTTTAATTAGATCCCGCTTTCTAATTAAGCTGGTTCTTCAGTATTACAATGTATTTTCTTTCAAAGAAAACAGATGCACCTGTAGTCTTCAGTAGTACCTATTAAAACAATGTAAGTAATTATACAAGATGTTTTTTTTAAATATCCCATAACTCTAGGATATGAATGAGACCATTATCAAAGAATCAAATGGCAAATGATTTTTGTTTTCATTTTTCATTCAATAAATTCGACAAAGTCACGATTGTTTATATAAAAAACCCTTAGGTGAAATAAAAAAAATATTTAATACAGACTATTTTTGTTCATAAAAAGAAAATATGACAACGTCGCATTTTCTTAGCTTCAAATATGGGTGTTTGGTTTGAATGAAAATTATTTACTCGTACTTATCAATGAAACTTAGATACACACATAGAGAGTGTAGTGGCAAGTTATCTTTAAAAATAATTTATATGCTAGTTGATTGTTTGACATGGTCTCATTAATACCCTAGAGTTATGGGATATCAAAATAAACAAGTTGTGCACTTTACAGTCAGAATCACTCAAACATGAATTTCAGCCCGCAACCGTTGTCACAAGGTACCTCATATAGAATGTTGTTTCCTTCTGATTTTCTTTCACTTTCCCTCTATTAAAATGTTCATTAAAAATAATGGCAGGTATAACCTTACTGAAAACAATCTCCTCGGGTCGATAGCTCATTACGTCAAGGCTACATCGTTCCCTCAAGATAGTGCCTTGGTTTTAATTAGATCCTTGCTAAGGACTGTGCAGTTTTATATTTGAATAGATTATGAAAATGTGAGCTTATTTGAATAATTTGCAACTATACTGAGTCGTATTAAAATTCTCTTCTTCACTTAGGTATATATATTTTTTTATGTTGGCCATTGTCATGTAAAAACGTCCGCACTTTACTGTCGAGCCTACAGAATTAAAATGCTTTTACGGACGTCGCAAATTAAAAAAAAAGTTATCGCGGCCGATAATCTTATCATTCTCTTTTTGACGTCGCTACATCGCCGGCCCTCATTTACCGTGCTTCTAAGGATTTCGGACGGGCCTCCATTAACTAAAGAGGATCCGGCGAGCTTAATTAAGAATTCCCTCCGAAATCTCGTCTCAGTCGCCACCCTCGGACAGAATGGCAGCGATTGATTTTAAATGAGCATCCAACAAAGACCCGCTGAAGTGGGTACAGCTTTGAACTTGCCTATAAAAAGTTTGTGGTGAAAAAAGTGTGCAACAAGAGGGAATAAAGTCCAACGGTAACTGCCCCAAACAAGCCGGATGAATATGGGAATTTAATTAGGGCCACACAGGACTGCAATAAAAGTAAGACGGACTAACTTTTTAATTTGTAAAGCCATCAACGTTGATGTGATTTCGACTGCGGTTTTGGGTTCCCTTGCATAATTATGATAATGCAGGTATGATTTGCTCGTTAATTATTTTAAAGGACGAAGAATTTTGAAATAAAATTACTTTTGGAGCTTTTCTTTTTAAAGTTATTCGATAATAATTATGTATGGAGGTCCAATTTCTACAGAGTTTCTGATTTCAAGAACTAGCATCGCATAACATCACGGTTTATCACCGAAAGATTAAGGCAAATGGTGTGTACCTTAAGTACACCCACATTTCGCCAGTTCTATTTAAGTCCCATGTAATAGGAGCCGAGTCTATTGCCATCAACCCGGCACAAATCCAGACTCTGGGCTGCTAATGAGAACAGTTTCAACATACTAAAGTTTAAAAATATATTTCATACTATTAGCAGCGGCACTTATATTAAAAGGTCCAAGGTTTCGGATCCAATTTGCAGAATATAATTCCGTTCTCGAGCAATATTTAATTTTAATAGCTGACACTTACGGGCTATGACGATGACAAAGTAAACCCTGTCTCAATCTTATCTCGACGTAATTAAATTGCCTCGGTTTTACCTTAAAGGCTTGAAATTAATTAAGTCGCAAGAAGGTAAACAAAGTAAGTAAATGTAACTTGAACCTTTCTAGGAATACTAATTATACTTAGACTTTGTTTGTAAGATGTTTGCTAAAGATAAATATTAACTTAGTTTATCCGCCGTTTACGATTCAACTTGAAACGTATTAACCCGGTCTTTGCAATGCCGCTTTTACGATCGCACTAAACATTTATGAAGATCGGAATTCAAATCGGTAAGTTAAGATTAAAGACACTTATTGTCTTATCAAGCAGGCAGGTAAAGTGCTACGAGGATCTTTTGAGTAATGAATTACATTGACAATTTCACAAATGTTGACATTGTATTTAAGTGGAAGCTAAAGAAATTTCTAACTGATAAAGTGTATTATACAGTGTGAAGGAGTATCTAAAAGGGAATCCTTAAGGCCACAAATATCAATCAGATATTCAATAATAGAAATGACATGTGTTACTCACAATTATTACTTATCTAGGAGTTTTATTTATTTAATTATTGACTACTAGATACTTCTTGACATTGAAAAATAAAAAGATTTTCCAATTTAATAATTTTGTAATATTTATTGTTATTCAGCATGGTGCATCTTGCTTGCATGCCCAAGTGACGGCAGAGCATGGAGAACATTATCAAAACATGTATAACATCTATACCTCTACCCATTTTGGCAAGAAAATAAATATTTGATTTGATTTGACCAACAATGCCCCCGCATTGAAACAACTACGTCAACATTTTTGTGAAATTGCATTGAAAAATCAAGATGGCGGCGAAAGTTTCACATTTTCACCATGCTCCAAACGATTCTTGTACAGCTATATCTACTTGATTATTTTAAATTTCGAGATTTATTTTTGTGTCAAAATTTCAATCAATATTGTTTTAAAATTATTCGGGTTTCCATTTTAACTGTTGCTATGCTATTGTTGTTGCTAGTTACAATATTCAAATATCCTGTTCTTGCTTTCACAGGTTACTTTGCTAAAATATGTAGAACTGACTAGATCGGACACGTCTGTTGAATCTAGAATAACTGGAGAAAATTTATATTCTCATCTGATACTCTCGACATTCCACATCCACGAAGTCCACAACGTACATAGTTAAATATTAAAATAAACCTTAAAGTACGTACATGTTCCTACGAATTTCTAACGGTTTAATATTTACAGCAACATTATAAATTCCGCCGGCAGTCTAATGCCTAGCCTGGACGCTTGAACGCTCACTTGAAAACATCCGCGTCTTTCAAATTTTGCTGGGGTATTACTTACCTTGCAGCTTGAGATGACAGCTCGTTCTCGGTCCCAAGTAAACTTGCCCCAACATAAATAAGAAGACAGAAAATTTTGTCGTAAGTGAGAAAATATTACAGGAGCTTAATGTTAGTAGGGGGCCCAACGTGGGCCACCTCACGGAAGGCTGGCTCGTTATGCTGATTTATGATGCACCCCCGAAAAGGTATTCCAAAGAAAGTCCACCTTATGAATTCCTTCAGCGGAATTTACGTACAGCTTTTCATTGTCTGCACAGGTTATACCTACAACGTTTAATATTTGTGTTGTTTTAATTTATTGGGCCAGTTTTTGGGACATAATATTATGTTTATTCTGTCCCTTTTATGCTTTGTACTTTGGACGTGTTCGTTACTGTTGTGTCATGACTCATGCCTATAGGAGTGTGGAATTATGAATTCATGGTACGGGAACATAATTGTTCATGAGTTTCTGCAAAACGTACTCAAGAGTATTAACAAACTGTTATTAAAGATATCGTTACAGATAGATAAGTTTTGAACGGAAATAGTGTTTTATTACTTTCAGCTAATTCACTCAAATTATTCGACTGATCAAAATCATTAAAATTATCTTCAGAAGTTTAATTAGATAAGCCAAGCATCGGAGTAAAGGAACGTGTAAATATACTAAACATCAATCTTCCAAATTCAGGCCAAGGCTCACCGCGCCCGAATCCCCTGAATAACTTCAGAGCAATATCTTAGTGAATTATAATCAACTAGTCATTAATTACTCCGACTGTGCGAATGAGTGTTGTTTTATATGACGCTACTACGACGGGGAACCGTTCCCCTCCGACCACCTGCTGGTTTAGTACGGAACTATGGAAAATGGATGAGATACTACGGACTTTCATTTAGTAAACCATGCTGGTAGCACGTCCTTTCTCAAAAACAGTGTTAACAGCTGCTAAGTGCAGCGTTCGCGCTCCGACGGAGCTTTTATTCGTCACTAGCCTATAGGACGAATCACAATGCCTTTTAAAAAGAAAAGTTTTCTGTGTGTTACACAGTTACATTATTTAACAGTAGAAGGATATATGGCTATAACAAGAAACTTGACGGTATGTATCAAACCCCTTAACTATGAATTTCCCTGACTCCTCTAAATAAAAAGTATTGGAAATAACCGTCTAGACAAAACCTATAACATATTGATTAAAATACTTGTCGCACTCAGTGAAATCAGATGACACGTTAATTTCTTTTTACTTCCACAGAAGGCGCAAGGTCAAAACATGTTAATATCTCTTCGGAGTAAATCAAGCGTTAATCACTGCGGTGAAAGATTAGCTTTCAACGTGTCCATGTCCCGCTGACACTAAATATGCATACAGACAGGTTTATGAAACACGGTATGCCATATCCATAACTCGTTTATCCATGTCATATCCATCAATAAGCTAAATTAATGTTAACCACGGTTTATGGTAATTTCCTTGCGTCCTACAGCGTACTCCTGGTTTTGTACAAAAATAATAAAGTTGTCACTGCGGTGTTGAATTAATTCGACATACAAATGAATGCTTAATGCTGACTGGCATTGTATTAAATGGTAAAATGTATTTTTCATCAGCATTATAATAACTATTGCAGTGCTTTATGAAAGAATCATATCTAAGGTAATTATTGTCTAGCTGACAACGCCACTTAAAAACTTACAATTAACCTACAATTTTGTGACAAAACCTCTGTCAAAAATTGCTAAATGGTTTAATTGAAATAAATCAATCTTTAAGGAACGTGACATCTTGACAAATCCCTTCCAGTTCCCCTTAATGGAAATACTTAAATCCATGATCCATTTGACACCTATAAATTCAATTGATTGATTTTAATTGCATTTTCTCCGTTAGTTTCTTCTGCTGCATTCATTATGTAGCCTTAAATAAATTGTAAGACTCCAGACCACATAAACTAAAGTGAAAACTTTATCTGAATGAGAATTAATACTTTGTCTTTTAAAATTATGACCAGTTAATATTCTGTTGAAAAATAAAATGCGTTCGTGTATTAATGTCGCTTTAATATTTTATTGAGTTGACGCCGACAGCACTCATGTTCATAATAAGCACCGCGCTGCATAAATCAGATGCTTTATGAGCAACGGTGCCAAATAAATTTCGCACGAGTTTCATACATATAGTTTGTTCCAAAAGTATTTGATGAAAGTGTAAACAATTTCTGTTCAAGCTAAATTCTTATGCATTAACTTAGGGAATTAGTAACACCTTCAACTTAATATCTCACCATTTTCCAAGAGTTAGGTATTGTTTACATAACTTCATTAAAACGTAATTGAAAGATCATTGACAAAAATGGAGGATTTCAAATTACCCTCAAGAAATTGACAAATTAAAAACATCTTTAAGGTCATTTTAAATTAGAATTTCGGTTTAAGTATCCAATGATTTATTGAATGATTAAATCAAGCACTCAATTTGTAAGTGGCACTACAAATTGGCACGGATACGTTTACTGATTTTGTTTACATTTTCTTTAGATACCTTTGGAACAGACCATAAGTAATATTGCACTGGCGAAGGCACGCCGTGCTATTTCAACTTTTAATTCAGCGAGTTTCTTTTTTAATTCGTCTGTAATTACTGAGTTTTTAAATGGAAAACTTCAGTCGCTCTGTAATTATAAGTTACTCCGATATGGAACCGGTCAAGACTGCAAACTTAAAGTAGAAGAAAATACTTAATAGCGGGAACGTTCGACTATTAAACTAATTAAAGAACGATAATTTTACGTGACATTTTGCAATAATTATGTTATTACAGATGAACTATCTTAAAGTAATAAATTCGGACAATGCAATGTAATCAACTTTTTATACAGATTGCTGATTTTTTTATGTTTATTTAGTTTTATTAACAGCCGCACAGGTCGATCTTCAAGGTTAAGCAACGCTTGCCGAGGTCGGTCCGTTGATAGGTGACCATCCATTACATACCGAAACCCCTCCGTGCTTCGGAAAGAACGTTCAACCGTTGGTTCCGGCTATCATTTGTAGATCTTTGACAGTCGTTACCGGTAGTCAGAAGAACCAGTCTTACCAAGGCGTATCGTGTTACCCAGTAACTGGTTTGTGGAGGTCAGATAGGCAGCCGCTCCATGTAAAATATTAGTATTCAGCTGCATCCGGCTAGACTGGAAGCCGACCCCAACATAGTTGGGAAAAGGTTAGGCAGATGATGATGCCGATGATTTAATTTAAAATTTAAGTTCACGACTTTATTATCACAATAAACAAAATATGGTAAGGTTTAATTAAAGTATTGACGGTAATGTTAAATAATATCAATACAAACATAGGAAACAATTACTGAGAAAATACCGATAGCTATTTGACTTGTCATTGAATCACAAAATTTTATAAACGAACTGGAAAAACAAAATTTGGAAATAGAGTCGCAAACGAAGCTAGGAAATCCTACAATTGGAACCTCAAAGAGCTGCAACATTTTTCCGTGAATAATCAAAAATATTCCTAGCCAACATTCCCGATTTCCCTAAACGAATCATTACGAGTTCCTATTCAGCAGCAATCCCGGACCCTCGATAATAATTTGGCTTGATGTCATACTTTTTGCGGATGAGTGAAGCCGAATGGATTTTCCGATAGAATTGCTGTGTTCCATTCGGCATGTATTGTTATGAGAGTCGACGGAACAATCGGAAATCCACCCCATTTATTTCGTTTTTGTTAATATATCTATGTGGATTGCAGCATGAATTTTGAACGTTCATCAATTTTGGTAAATTGAGTTCGGTTATTCCGGATGCAATTACCGATGCTGTTGAGAGTAATGCACTGAAAGTACCTACAATTACAGAATAGAATTCAGTAAAAGCTTTTGGCAATGATGCTTCGCATAAATTGGTCTATTACGTCTGTCCTACGGAAATGTAAGAGTAGTATTTGCGAGCATCTATAATATTGTAAGAAAAACTCGCATAGTGAATGAAAATCCACAAGACAATGCACATTTTGAATTAGTGACAGAAATAATCAAATAGATTATGTTGTACTAAAAACACCTAACTCAAAAGTTGGCAACATCATAAATTAAAAAAAGAACTACGTTAAAACACCAAGTTTCGAAACACACACGGATTTAAAATGATATAGCCCAAAATGGAGCCGTAATGGAGAGGTTAAAAGTGTCGACAATAAATTTTATTCAGTGACAAATGAGATGAACGTGTCATGACTACACAGGCTCACTGCTCTAGAGATATTAAAAATTGAATTAATTTTAATGAAGATAGCGGGTATCAGAGTCTCGCATAGAATCTTTTGTTGTGACTGCTGGGGGCGGGGTGAACTGGGGAGAATTCTTAATTAAGTGTTGGCGAAGCCCTCTTCGCTTAATGCAATGACTTTACGCCTCGTTTAACTTTCATAAAAATTCTCTTAAACTCAGCGATTTTTCTTAACTAGCGGAATAAAATTTCCATGTGCAAGTAACTCTTTAGGGTTGTGAAAAAGATTCACCTGCTCTTAATTCATGCATCTTCACATTGTTTTTGCTTATGCTGTAGATTTTCAAGTAGTGTTGAACTTCGACTTGCGTCACACTCTTGAAGCTAGCGAAATAAGCCTCAAGAGCACTTATCCTCAAAGTTGGCAACATCGCAAATAGCTGTCAAATATTTACCTGTTTTGATTAATTTGACAATATCATTGTATGGAAATTTTAAGTGTAGCTAACTACTGAACTAAAATATTGACTATGAAATGCATTAATTAATATTGTAACATGGAATATTTAGTTTTACATGTAACAAAAGTATTTGGAAACTTTCCAAATGCCTTTTTTACACCTAAAGCGGTTACAACATCAAATTCAGTGTTATAATTGCAATTCATTATATTCTAGTTCGCTAGTTAGCCACATTTCTTATTTTTATACTACTGTATGCCAAATTAATCAAAACATCGAAATATTTGACATCTATTTGCGACGTTGCCCACTTTCAGAATAAACGCTCCTAGCTCTACTTGCGCAATTCCTCGATACTGCTTCAGATGGTACAGTAGACAGTTACATAACTTTTTCATTAATTTCAAAAGAAGCTTTGATAAAATATATCGTTAATGGTGAGTTAAACTAGTCTACAAATTGCTGATCTTGTATTTTATGACACATTAATATTTCTTAACATAATTAATTTAGAGTAGAGTGTCAAGTAATTTTATACGATTTTTATTGGATTACTTTGAATATTTATAAGCGAATTAGGTAAAAATATGTTTTATCGATAGCCGTTATTACTCTATAACTCTTCCTGGGTCTGCCCGTATTTTCATTATCGTTATGGCCGTTTTAACATAATTTCGTTGCATGAAAAATCAGTAAAAGTAAGCGTACGAGCTATCAATCAACATTATATACCGATTACCGTCGAGCCCAGGGCTTTTATAATAGCCGGAAATTAATACGAGCCAATGTGCCATGTAAGTTATATGTATAATTAAAAAAATCACTGCGGTAATTGCGTAGAGCTTAATTATTATACTATACATCAATAATAATTGGGACACTATGAATATTAAACGAGTAACTAATTACGTGACGAGAGATTTTTATGTATTTTTGATGGAAAGTATGTATTTTTATTGAGAATGCATAGGAAATTAGTAATATTATTTAATTAGACTGTGTTATGTTGACTTGATTTAAAATGCTAACAATCGCGGTGGTCGTCGACTCAATTCTATCAAACAAACAAGGGCATTTTTAGTAATTAATTTATTAACACAGTTAAAAATATTAACTGCCACTTTATTGCTAACTACATATATTGCTGCTTAGCCGCCACTGTGGTGTAGTGGTTAGACTATCTGTCTCAGACCTAGACCTGACCTGACCTGGGTTCGATTCCCAGTGGCAAAATTTCCTGCCCCGGTTTAGTTGATGGTAGGGCTTGTTCTAAGTTCATCTACGACCAACTTATCTAAGTCTGTCGCCATAGTAACAATGTTAAAAGCATTGTTGTGTCGGCAGTTAGAGGTAAGATAGCCAGTTCCTCTATGGTTGAGGATTCCGGGTGAAGCTCGCTTTCACCTTCGGCCTGATCATCACTTACCATCAGGTGGGAGTCAGACCAACAGCATCCCCGTAGTGGTTGAAAAAAAAAATATATGTATGTGGAACTCGTGGCTAAGTAATAACTGCCGCACGGGTCGATCCAGGTTAAGCTACGCTTGCCGGGGTTGGTCTGTGGATGGGTGACCATCTTAATATATCGAGACTCCTCCATGCCTCGGAAAGCACGTTAAGCCGTTGGTCCCGGCTGTCATTTGTGGATCTTTCACAGTCGTTACGGGTCGTCAGAAACCCGAAAGTCTGAAAACCAATCTTACCAAGGGGTATCGTATTACGCAGTTACTGGGTTGTGGGGGTCAGATAGGCAGTCGCTCCGTGTAAAATACTGGTATTCAGCTGCATTCGGTTAGACTAGAAGCCGAATATAGTTGGGAAAAGACTAGGCAGATTTTTACTTTTTAAATTTAATTTCCAAATCTTTTCAAGTACCACGAAGTACCGTTTTCAATCCTCCGATACGATAATCATTCCTAGCGTTGAGTTCGGGGAAGTCAAATTAGGAAAAGGGTTACTTCGAAATGGTAAAAGGCAAGGAGTCAACAACCGGCACATTTCTGGGAAATTTTATTTACCGCCTTCCTTCATCACCTTCCTATATCAAAGACTAGATTCCACCCACCCGTGTGCTGTCTTTATAAATGATAGCCTATGTTACTCAGAGATAAAATCCGTCCAGGAGTTTTTGAGTTTATTCATTACAAACATAAATACAAATTCTTCTCTTTACAATATTAGTGTCGATGATATTTCAAGACGTTTTTTATGATGATACAAACATAACATTACATCACGCCTTGTTTCCTCAAAGGTTGGGCAGAGGTGTACTATTGAAGAAATTCATATCTATACACCGTAAGGACTATTTCTGCTTGCAGCACTCGGCGGCTATAAAACCGGGACGGTAACAGGTATGGTCATAATTTTCACGGGATTTTGTTTCAGATATGAAGTTCTTCTATAGTACCTGTAGTACAAATGAAATGAAATGAAATTTTTTATTCTGTAAATAGGATATCGGAATCACTTTTACACGTCATATAAAAAATATTAAAAAAATAAGCTAGATGAGGTCGGTGTTTCCTATCTGACTACTCTGAGAAGAAAGGCCGAAACAAACTCAGAGGTCGCAGTCTCTTTTAAAGTCCAGACATAATCTTGGTCAAGCCATGTGAGGACCATGTAGATTAGTGTCTGAAATGGTCTTTTGAGGAAAGAACCACACAGATTCGAGTGCACCTGTCCAGTCACTGCAAGCATTTGTCAGTAATCGTGGAGCTCAACTCAGAACTTAAGGAGCTCAACTCGACGAACAATACCAAAGACAGGATATTTGGGTACAAGTACATTGCTCCAGTTATGTTTTTAAGTTCCATGTAATAGGGGGCGAGTCTATTGCCATTTGCCACCGGGCACAAATCCAGACTCCGCGCTGCTACTGAGAAATTCCAGATAGTAAAAACCCAATAACACTTTGCCCGAACTGGGAATCGAAGCCACAAGAACCTAGATTAACGAAGCTGTAGTTTTATGATGATGTTTTTTTAAGTATTAACTTACTAATAGTCTTAGGTTGATAGTTAGCTGACTGATTATGAGTAAACTGGGCTATGGCTATATTTTATTATTGTTTTGTTACTTGTGGCTAAGTAATAACAGCTGCACGGGTAGATCGATCAGGTTAAGCTACGCTTACCTCGGTTTGTCCGTGGATGGCTGACCATCTTTACATACCAAGACTCCTCCGTGCCTCGGAAAGCACGTTAAGCCGTTGGGTCCGGCGGTCATTCGTGGATCTTTGACAGTCGTTACGGGTCGTCAGAAGCCCGAAAGTCTGACAACCAGTCTTATCAAGGGGTATCGTATTATTACCCACTAACTGGGTTGTGGAGGTCAGATAGGCAACGCTCCATGTAAAATACTGGTATTCAGCTGCATCCGGTTAGACTAGAAGCCGACCCCAACGTAGTTGAAAAAGGCTAAGCAGATAATGATGTTTAGTTACCTATGTCCAAAAAAAAAACTCTTAGTCTTATCGATTATTCCTAGGTGGAATATAAAATTGACCATTTATATCTAGGTAAAAGAGTTGTTTACTGGAAAAATAGAATTACGACAATAAGTGGACATCAATTTATAAATTGCGAAAGTGCATGAATTATGTGACGTCGTTACCTATTCTATTGTCAACTGTCATTAAATAGGTTCCCACTATTAATTTCAGTAAATTGCACTGGGAATGTACTTTTTTATAACTGATGCTTTTTACAGTCTGTACCTTAGATAGATATGCACTTTCTGGATCATTATTAAATTACTCGTTTTTTTTGCTGGAAATAGGTAGACAGTTAAGTTTTTATGGATCTGCAAAAAAACGAGGGAGTATATGGTCAGGCATTACTGTTTAAGAATTTATATCAATGTTTAAGTCACCTTAGTGGTGACTTTTAAATTTTTTACTGAGTTCAAAAACGAGGTATTTTTTTTTTGTATTTTTGTTACGAGATTACTCCGTCAATTATGAAATGATTCTGATGATTCTTTTTTTGTTTGGTAGGTCATACTTCAGAGGTGGTCCTATAATTTTTTTATTAACTTTCCTTCGGTAGTTTTTGAGTTAGCTTCAATAACACGTGTTTTTTCCACTTATTCTACATGGATGATGTTATAAGTTCATGTCACTGTTATTTCTATAGCAGGTAGTGTTATTCGAATTTGTGTGGGATAGGTACCACAACTAAAAAGTGAAAAATATAAACTTTTATGAAAAATAATACCGATTAAAAAATAAAGCACATAAAAGTGCAAAATAACTTTAATTTCGGAAGTCGGTCGCAAAAACGAAAATACATAACCAAACACACCATTTTACACAGGACGTTTGATCGCTGCACCAAAAAGAAAAATGTCAATAGTATGTAAGAAGTCCATTCAAATCCTTGTTTCTAATTCCTTTATTCGCATAATATCAGATTCGCTAAATATTATATTCTCAATTATGTTATTTGCACTTACATCAACTTTATGCAAGTGTAAATAAAATTGATTTTAGACTGACTGGTAGGTACTGTTGAAAAAGTCATAAAAACATGAAGTTGTAGCGCAAACTGAACCTTATGAGAGCATTAAGGCTCGTACAGACCAGCGCGACTTGTCGAGCGACGCGACACGAACAATACAATTTCTAAGAAAACTTCACAGTATAACAATAACCGGTGTCGCGGCGCGCGACATGTCGCGCTGGTCTGCACAAGCTTTTACAGTTGTTTTTCCTAAAACTCGTGTTTGTTTAAATTTTTGGCAAATAAATTGTGAACGCAGATTACCTACTGAGTTTCGTTTTAGAATATTATGTGAGTACAGGAAAGATATGTATACGTACTTCTTTAAAAAAAACTGACAACAGAAAAAGGAACCTTCTGAAGTTCTCTCTTATTTATGCTCACTGATAAAACGATTGATCATTTATTCATAGCGAAATCTTTATGAAGAGGGAGTTTATACCAAAAATTCATCTCCGATGAAACCCTCCTTTTCGGATCGATTACTATGATCTCCCTTCATAATTCATATAATCCTATAATTGATACATAAAAGCCCCGTTGGCTTTGTACAATTAGGCCCCCCTCAGATTTATCCGCGATTGTTATATTTCAATGATTAATTTTGTCTACATGGAGAAATATTTGAAACGTCCAAGTTAAGAAGGAACAATCTTTATTAATTAATGTTGGCTTAAATAAAATAGACAACTCTTCCTGGTCGGTAATCCTGAAATATAGAGCTAAAAATAAACAAATATTTATTCCGAAAATACAAAAATAGGAACACGCAAATCTACCTAAGTTTCAAAATAGGAAATAATGAAACAGCAATATCCCGATTTTTCGGAAATACAGGGTTAAAACACTGTGACTCTTGTTGCTCCCTCGCCGCACCCTTCTTGACAATTTAGCAGCTTTAATTCCACAACCGCACTAAATGTAGCGTAAACTGATACAAGACAAACATACGCGAAGCACTCAAGACTCTGTGTTATCTAACATGAAGTAACATGGTAGAGGGAGAGAGTACGTAATTTATGTATAACGTGTTCTCTTTCTCGCATAGAACAATAATGTGAAATGTAGTACACTGTATAGGGTGTCATCGTGTGAGGGTGGAGGGTCTAATCGACCCGCCGCGATAAACAGCCGCGTGCACGCCGATTTAGTTACGCACTGTAATGAATCTGCGCGGTTGCATTTTAGGGTTAACAGCAATATTATCGCCATTAGTTAATAGTTCGTTTGCTATGGGAGAGGGATGCAAAATGGATGGTTGTAGGTACTGGTTAAATTAGATTTAAATTCGAATACTGTAATTTTTCATGCAAGAACACTAAATTATTGGAAACATTGGAAGTTCTGTATCAATTCCAACTCCAACTTCCAATTTGTACTGTTTCAATTCCTACGATAGAGCAATGGAGGCAGTGATCTAAGAAAATAATCCAATATATGTATAATTTTCTACGTTTGATCGGTGATAATTTAGGGAGCAGAAGTAATTCTCTTCTTTTAGATCAGGTCTAGTGAAATCAGGATCTCGCAGATTATGACATGAAACACTCATTAAATAAAAATATAATACTAAAAATTATAAATAAATAATAAAATAGAATAATAATATAATACATAAAAAGAGGAGGCAAAAGTGTCAACTAAAAGCGTGCAAGCAAGAAAATCGATTTCACAGCAAAACCATTTAACACCACTACAAAAATTTACATAGGAACTGCTAAACACCAGTCATAATGTGTATGTGGGCTGTTATTACGTACTTCCCTTCGAAAATGAAACGTGGGCCAGGTGTTAATTAGCCCGGTATGTTATTGCACGTCCAAGTAAATAAAGAGATAGATGCCACGTGACCGGGGCAGGCGTGCAGAATACCATAACCTTAAATCAGAGATGGGGCACTAATTGCTTAGAAAACATTAACGCAGCTGTAAGTCACGGGGCCAAGTTATGAGATTTTGACTTAACGAGTAAGTAATTTATTTAAGTAGGAGCTTGTGGCTAAGGAGGAACTCGTGGCTAAGTAATAATAGCCACATGGGTCGATCCATCAGGTTAAGCTACGCTAGCCGGGGTTGGTCCGCGGATGGGTGACCATCTTTACATACTGAAACTCCTCCGTGCCTCGGAAAGCACGTTAAGTCGTTGGTCCCGGCTGTCATTCGTAGTTCTTTGACAGTCGTTACTGGTCGTCAGAAGCCCGAAACCCTGACAACTAGTGTTACCAAGGTGTATCGTATTACCCAGTTACTTGGTTGAGGTCAGGTAGTCAGTCGCTCCATGTAAAATACAGGTATTCAGCTGCATCCGGTTAGACTGAAAGTCGACTCCAACATAGTTGGGATAAGGCAAGGCAGATTGACCTTTTGT
The DNA here is from genome assembly GCA_947364205.1 of Agrochola lota. Classification (NCBI taxonomy): domain Eukaryota; kingdom Metazoa; phylum Arthropoda; class Insecta; order Lepidoptera; family Noctuidae; genus Agrochola; species Agrochola lota. The sequence goes on along the minus strand of OX376227.1, from coordinate 9,929,898 downwards.
AACATCCTCTGAACCTGTGTTATCCAAATAAGTTATTTGATTGATTGATTGAGTAATTTCATTTACCTAATTATTGGAATGAAAATCTCAGGAGCATGTGTCAACAACCAACTCACACTGGACCCGTGGGTCGGATTACGGACCACTCTCTCTCACAAAGTGGAGGCCTGAGTCTCAGCAGAAGGAACATTACCTAAATGCTGATTTGCTAAGTCTCAGTTCTGTAAAGAGCTAAGGCTGCCCCTTTTTCTTTCTGGTCTAACCATATGTAAATCCAAATTCCATTCCATTTTTATGACATTGCTTAGACGTACTTCTGAATAGAAGGACCCCAGTATAGTACAATTTTTCCATAGAAATATTTTTGCAACAGGCATTTCATTTTCACTGATGCGGCTGTTAAAGAACGTTAATATTCAAAGGACTTTTTAAAAGCTATTACAAAGACTGCCAGGTATAACTTTTCACAAGAAATCGGTTTTGGTCACAGTTAACATAAATCATCCTCAAGCCGAAAAACTTTTAATAGTGTTGAAGTTGAGTATGCCTTATAAATGGATTATTTGCGTGTTGACTTGTAGCTAACTAGCTAGTTTTTTTACTACCTACTTTTATATTAATATTAATTTCTCTTTTTTCTTGATACATAATTTAGAATATTTAAGTAGGTAGATACTGAAAAGTATCAGCTTGACATTACGTGTCTCACGGTAACTCCCACTTCTAAATAACGTATAATTAAAATAAAAAACCTAATATGCGCTTTTATAAAATCTATAGTAACGATATTATCGTGGTCGTCCACGTCCATAACATTTATGGAAATACGTGCACGTTATAACCTTATCGTTGGCGGAAATTTAAAAACGTCTTCATTTATTTCCATACATTTTACTTTCCTGTGTTATCGTTATGCTATGACGTGGATGTGGTCATCCACAACAATACCGCCACGTAAGAAATGTTAAAAGCGCACAATGTCACCAATAAATTAACATGCTCTTTAAACTTTAAAGTATTTTTTTTACCATTTTCATGCAATGCAGGCAAAAATAGTCTAGATTTAACCCAGCCAAGACTTCATGAAAGCTAGATAGATAGAATATACTTTATTGCATGGACATCAAAATACAACTAGACACAACTCTTATATTTTAAGCGGGTCTAATGGCTTATCGTTGATAGCGTCATCTAACTAACAGAGAACCGCACAAATTTCGAATGAATTTAGAGATACTTCAATCTCGCTAACGCTTTCAACTTGCACCACATTCACACAGACTTGCATTTCACAGGACTGCGTTTATGGGAAGGCTCAGATAATTTTATTCCCCTCTTGCATCTCACTAGGATCGATGGGTCGAAGGGACGTTAGGGTCATGTTTGTTGCGTAAACGATCCATGCCCCGGACAATTTGATTCGTAATAGATTTATGTTTTATTTCAATGTCATTGTATCAGTATTTGCCCTTTCGATGCCGCTAATTAAATTGGATTTGAGAAATACGTGTGTTATGTTGTTTTCGTTTTGGACAAGTTTCTTTTTGGTAGATAATATAAATTGTTTATTGTAACCTATCTAGATAGTTCTTTTACAATGACGGTTTACCAGCATGAGACTTTTTTAAATTCCAATGCACAAACAATTTTCTTTATTATCGATACCATAAAAATTAAGAATAATAATTCAACTATTTAAGACCAATAAATTAACTTAATTTCTCCACCGAGATATGCAAAACCATCTACAATCAGAGCACAATAAATATAATCGCATGGCATGACCCAGTAACTCAGCCACATGGCAAAAAAACAATCGTCTAAATATTGCCATAAATCGCAATAGTAATGTGTTAACCGGCAGTTACACTGACGCACCTAAAAATATTATTCATAGGCTTGTAAATTCACCGAAAACAAGGTGTAGTTAAAACAATATTTATCTTAATAATTAGTTTAACCCGAGTAAGTCGCGGCTCATTTGATAAAGGTGCGTGTAAACGAGCGGTCGGCGGTCGCGTGATAACAGCTCGGTGTATATAAATTAAAACATAATTGTGTTATCGTGACCCCAAGGTTTTATGTTCCGTTGACGAAACGAAAGGCTGTTGGGAAATTAAATTCGATTTTTTTCGTGAAGGTATTAATTTTGAAGAATAATGGGAATGTAAAGGTGCCTCGTTCTATAGAGTTATTGTTTGCATGGTATTACGAATAATTGAAATGACTGGTAATTATATGGATGAAATACCAAACTCAAAAGTATAAACTAATTGACCTATGTATTCGTTATTGAACTATAGAGTCCTTTTTAAACATAGATTATTACAATGGCTAGCTAGGCTAACGACCTATGTTATATTGTATAGAAAAGTGGTCGTAGATTACTTACCATACCATTACCATATCTCAGATAATAGAAATCAAACCGGAAATCTACGAGTAGCTGGAGCAGCGTTCTAACCACCATGCAGCAATTATTACACACCATTTATGAAAGGGCTCAGCCCTATTTCATACACCATACAATACACTTATTCATAAGTCACGTTGGAAATTACAGGACTAAGTAATATTTATGCATATTCTGTACACCGATTTAGTAAATGACTGCCTTGTAGACGCTAGTGCACACTTTGGAACTGTTGCTGATATTTTATGTTGTTTGATATTTATGGCAGTTGTTAAATACCAGAATCTATTATGCACGGGCGTATTTAAAACTACCTTATTAAAAAGAAATGTGATTTGTATGGCTCCTGTAATCTATAATAAAATACCTGACCAAATTAAAAACTTCCCGTTGCAAACATTTAAAAAACGTTTCACAGAATTACTTGTAGATAAATGTTATTACTCTGTGCAGGATTTCTTAAATGATAATTGTTTGTAATGTCTTTACCTTGTATTACATTTGCATGCTTTAAGGCAGAATGTACACGGATTCTATTATACAATTTAACAACTTATTTTATGTACCTACATTCTAAGCAAATAAAGACCTATTCTATTCTATTTAACTTATAATATCGAAATTATTAGAGCTCTATACAGTTACTTATAATGAAAATAATAAATTAAATTAACTGATTTTGCAATATATTTACAACGTTGTGACTGGATAACTGCCGAAAACCACTCTCACGAATTGTAATTCGTCTAAAAATAGTAACTTACCTGCAAGATAAATTCAGTTGATGAATGGCTCAATACTGTTATAGGGCTGTCCTCAACATCGATCACGACACGCCACTTGGCGGCGCCAGAATGCTCGCGACAATTGCCTAAGGCAGCCAATCTGTACCTGTAATAGAGCACGACATTTCACCGCCTAGAAGGAAATGCATTCTCCTCACCTCTGTCCCATATTTCACCTGCAAAATCAATATGCAAATAAGTAGTGAACGGCATGTCAGACTATTGTACGGTACAACAACTTAGCCAACTTTAACCGGTCTAAACTGGTTACGGCTAAATTTGTGGCTTTTGCATGCTATTGAAATTTACAGCTTAAAGTTCCCCGCCGGCGTTGTCTGCGCCTAGTTAGTTTTACAGACGTGTTCTTGAACTATGGAGAATTGAAAAAGTAGTTCCAAAGTTTCGAAGTTGCATGCAAATTATAATTTTGTGCCAGCATGATCTGAATTGCATGAAAGTTATTTAGTTTGTCGTTTCTTTTACTTTGAAGATCAATAAAGTAAATGAGATTTTTAAGTTTCAGCTACAGTTAAAATTGAATTTTTGATTTCTGTCTTCCAGCAAATAAAAATAAAAGTAACTTATGGGATTATAATAATAGAAAAATCAAAAATAATATGTCACCTACAAAAATAGAGACTGCATTAAAAGGTCAGAAGGGTGAAGAGGAAAAAATGCACCCTCGACAATATTCCGTCTATTTTTGTGCGATACATCCCAAAAATATTAAAAACTACTTACAGTGCGGACGTCTCCATTAACGGTGTCCTCCCCTCAGCTGCCATTGATTGTTTTTGATTGGTTACATGTTTGTTACATTGTTTTTATTGCTCTGTTCCTAAAGCTTTTAAAATTAAATCAATGCGTCTTACTAAATGTCCTGTCTCTCTATTTTTGGATTCTGCGTTTGTAATAGTCTGAAAATAGAACGATTGATAACAGGTATTATCAATTCTGATACCTTATACCCGCATTATAGTCGCATTTAAACGACCACTTTGTAATGGCCAAGGCTTGACGTCTGACATTCTTAAACAATGAACAACTTAGTAAAACAAGATAATTCAAGTTCCACAAGATACAAATTTTGAGTTGGTAAACTAGCCTTCGTCAAGTTCACGCGGATGGCCAACACAATTTCAAGTCCCAAGATATTACATTGTTGAAACTCGCATTTTTTTTGCGCCAACGTACCATGAGGATTACTTGGTTACTTCCACAAGTTGTCACATTATTCTTGGGCGCAGCAGCGGCGACAGAGCCAAAAATAGACGCCCTAAACTTTTTAATAGATGCACCGACACTTTGAGGATGCCGAACGGGGCGGCGCCTTTTCTGTCTTCGCGACATCTTTTATGACTTTCAGCAAATTGCTGCTCTCTCATTTGAATATAGTCTTGAATACGATATTGTGTTTCACTGTCCGGGTTGAGTCATGTCGTTCAGTCAATGTGTCAAAGAACTGTATTCTGCATTGATGTTTAATTACAATGCTTGTACTGACTGGACAGGTTCACTCAAATCTGCGTGGTTCTTTCCTCAAAATGCCATTTCAGACACTAATCTACATCGTCCTCACATGATCTGACCAAGATTATGTTTCGACTTTAAAAGACTACTTTACTTAGCTACCTTATAATTAATAATTATAATAATAATAAAAGAGACTGTGACCTCTGAGTTTGTTTTGGTCTTCCTTCTCAGAGTAGTCAGATAAGGAACATCGAAGTCATCTAGTTTTAAAAACATAATTTATTTTTGACGTGTTAAGTGTGTTTTTGTTTGTGACGTATTTGTTACAAACCTACTTACAGAAATAAAATCATTTTAAGGCGCGGTGTTACCTCAATATTCACAAAAAACTGGTTTCTTGGATAGTCGTGTATGACGTAACGCAATGAAAATTTACGACGCAAAAAATACAGTGGCAGAGAAGGGTTCAAAGAAAAAATTTAACCGAATAGAATAGTAGAAAATAGTTTGATATTCCCAATAAAAAATACTTCACAAAAATAAACTTTGATAACAACATTTTTTTTTAAGAGTTCAATAGAATAAACATTATTTTATAACTTTAACCAGACAATAATTTTATTTAATGTGTAAATTCTAAATAATCTAAATAAAACCCATAAAATAAATGCCCATTCGCAGCTTACTCAGATCGTGAACCCAAATATTTATTCGATTTTCAACCTTATTTAATGCTCTGTAATTGTGAAAATAGATATTGCGGTCATACTTTAGTCGTCGGGCTACCGTATAGCGTGCAGACGAAGTTGTGTGAGTGCACCTGTAGCGTTTAAAATCGTAGTCAGTCCGCGCCTTAAGTATCACTTAATTTAGTACGTTCCATTCATTATTTTGTATAAAAGACTTTATAGAGCCTATGACATATTGTAGGCACGCACAATGGTCCACTGAAGGACTAAGTGCGGAAACCAAACTCCATAACATAGAACATAGACATATTGTATAACGGTGCTACCACAAACATTACTCTGGAAGGTTTGACTGTTCTTCGGTTCGAAAAACACAGTCATAACGAATCGTTAAATACCATTTTGTCCGCATAAGACAAGACCGATTTGACATTCGGTTCATGATAATGACAGGTCCACATTTTCCCTTCATTCTTGCTCATAATCTTTTCAACACGGTAACTGTTAAGTATGTCACCATGCATAAATAAGCGACAATCGTTAAACAATTTCAGCAGACCACACCTTGTAGGAACGAAACGTATTCTATTGAAATTCATTCCCATTCAATAAATTATAACTTTACGTGTCTAGAGAGTGGAGCTGATTCGCTTGCCTCTAGGTTTATAGGTAATAATCTCTCACAATATTCAATGTTTTATGTATGTAGTCATTTATGCCTGGCACTGAGAGAGTATAGTTTGAACTGTAGGATGTCCTGTTCTTTTGGTTCATAGAGACAGATTGATTGAGTTTATTCCTGAAAAAGTTATCTAGTTAAGTTAAAGTTCATACTAAATTGGTATGGTGTAGTAGTAGTTTATAGGTTAGGTACACTACGAACGATTTTACTTCTTTAAAGTACTTAAACTGTTTAATGACACAAGAAAGTTCTCCTACTTGTCATATTTAAACGTCCATAAAAATCACGGTTTCAATTCTCGAAACATACAGTTGTACAACTTACAAGCATCTTTAGGCGCGTGGCAGAAATCGGAACTAACGCCTGGCGGCGTTAGTTCTTTATTTTCCAAAACAATTTCACAAAAACAAAATCACAAGTGCTTACCAACAGCGCCACCCTGTCAACGCCATTCAAGTGCCAAAAGATCCTTGTTACACAAGGTGTACCATCAAGTCGAAAAAGGAAGAATAAGATCACACATAAATTCCCATCCAACTCTACTATCAGCACCCGTCAGGGGTTGACAACATAATAATATACCATTGAACTTAAACCGCAAGTTAGCAGACGCTAACTCAGATAACTTAGCCGGCTATCGGGTGCTAAGTCAGACCAACTCCCGAACCGAACGCTTTGCGGGCGTAAACTTTGTCCTCCAGTTAATCCGACAGGGAGCTCTCTTGTACGTGTTTCGAGTTTCTAAATATTTCACCTGATAGATTATATTTTTGGGTATTTCTGAACAAAAGTGTGGATTGAAAACTTTTATGGAGCAGATTATAGGAATTAGATGGCTTAAGGTTATCGGCTCCTAGGAGTAGGTAATTTTTTAATATTATTGTTTTTGGAGAAGGAGAATAGTACATTACTGTCGCGGCCTGCAACAAGGGCATTGATGGACAGTCAGACTACATACGTGACTCCATCAATGCCTTCTTGCTGCCAAAGCTTGTATAGTACTTTTCTCAAATAATGTCCGGAAATTCAAACTAAGTAAATTAATAAATAATAAATTCCAGAATCAATAACAAACAACGACAATTTTTCACTCGTCAATATATGTTCATTTGTTTCTTCTTTACTTTAAACAGCTCTATTTGCAAGCCAAATCGAAATTTTAAGAAAATCTTTTATAAGAGTCACATCCTTGGAAAAGTTGAAAAGTTGTTCCAATTTGAAATAACACGACACATATGAGTTTTCATAATAATATATTCGGCCGCTAAACACGACAGATATAGATTTTCATACAAACATTACCGGCCGTCGCTCGCATGTATTCGACCACTAAAGCAATTTCGATTTATCTCGAAGAAGGCTATCAAAATAAAGCTCAAATTGCCAAGCATGTTTGAGAAAAGAATATTGCTGTATATAGGTAGGTACCTGCTTGCGATGCTGACACAGTCCATCCTGGATTTGATTAACTGCTTGCTCTATTACATAGCTTTTTAAACTAAAGAAAAATTGAGATTAAAGGCCATCATAAAAAAAAACTTTAACTAATTTCTTTGAAAATAACAGTAGCAACCTTGATCCCTGAATCGTAGGCCAAACCCAGATAAATCTAAGTATTAGCCTATAGTAATAGATGTAGATTATCTAGGCCTTTAGGCCTTGTAGATCCCAGCCATTATAGCGTGCGACAATACAAGCAGTGGGGTTAAATGGCCATTACCACAACTATTGCACGGCTACGCGTTACGGCTCAATGGGGTATTAAGAGGAGCCATAACAATTTCCAAGGTGATCGTAATCGGTTGTGATGCCACATATTGTAACATAAAACATGATATTAACAATATTATGAAGCACAATTAAATTTTAAGATTAATGTTTAGAATTTTCTTTGTCAAAAGTTACTTAAATATGAATACAACAATCCATAAACAACCATAAAAAAATAACCAAGAGACACAACTAATAACAATACCATAACTCAATTTAATCCCAAAAACGCTAATAGAAAACCCTTTATTGCCACACAAAATAATTTGGACACCACAAATCCTAATACACAAACAGATTATGGCAATATATCAGCCACTCTATACGTAATACTGTAATATAATTCGGAACTAATGTCCACAAGGCTTATACAATTGTAATCCTCACTAATGGTACTGGACACTGAACAGGTAGACATAATGCATATTGATAGTCCATTAAAGCATTTCATCGATCGAATCATCTTTCATTAATATAAAAGCATGAAAGGGTCGCGGATGTTAAACGTTTTAAAATTTTCGATTTATCGACCTGCAAGATTAATGGACAAGTCTCCAATCAGTTTAACCTTTGCGCTCTTTAAGTTGATTATTGTATTTATGTGCGTAACAACAGGTTTGAATTTTATCATCTTCGACATTTTAAATAGTTTTTACTTCTGTTGTATTTTTTTCTCAATATTCTTGGTTGTATGTTCTATTCCTCCTTTCTATTAATCCATCGAGGTCGAGATCGTCTAACTATCACAAAAAGCTTACTTTCTGAAAAATTATGCCTTGGGCCTCAAGACTGCCTTCTGAGTTCTCACAGTCATCTTGCATCAGGACTTGTATGCCTTGGATGTCGACGAGCCTGTTATATTTGTTGCGATTTGCAGCATTTTCCAATCTGAACATATATTCTGGAGTTATTAACCATTGGCTCCATTCCAGAACCAAAGTTATCTTTTAGCAAAATAATGAAGATATTATGCAGAAACTGCGCTCCAACTTGCTCGTATATACACCTCGAACAACACCATTATTATAACTTCATAACACAGAGCTGTTCATAAACAGACATAAACAACTTGTCAGCTAACCAGATACAAATATTTAATTCAGGATATTATCAAAGGAAACACGAACAATATTCTAAACAGGAACTTCGTTATCCCTGCAACCGGTATGAGCAGCGTAGAACTCAAATACTCGTCTGGAATGATACGAACAGAACTCGTGTTAAAACTACCACCATTATGTATTCAGGACGAAGTAAATATAATTTAGCCCTCGTTAAGTAAACACCTCTCTCTCTTTCACATGCTGTCTCGCTCTTGACAGTAGTAACATATAGCGCGCTTAGTTTTAATTACACATACAGTAAGGAAATTACTCTTGCCAAATTACGTTGATGGTATACTGGTTTCTATAAAATTATGCTGATATTGTAGAGAGGAACGATCTGTTTTTGCTTATGATTCCAACAGAATTTACAGCCTTATTTAATTTGTTTTTACTAGATTATCAAACCCATTCATGCTGCCAGTGGATTGAAAAAAGAAACTGCATCGTTGGTTTTATCCAATATCGTCCATAGCATATAAGAACCATTTCCCACGGGAAGCTTTTCCTGTGGTTTTCCTTTAAGCAATAACAATAGCACTTCTGTACAACGATCGCTATTCACTCAGACATTATTATTATACTTATTGTATGCAGGTATATTCACTGAATTTTCAACCGAAACCAACTCGAATATTACCTACAGCTTACGTAAAGTACCCTCATTGTAGCCATAAACGCTAACAATGAACTATAAAAGAGGCAATATACGATTTTAGTGCACTTTCGGAATTAATATTCCTTGTTAATATTAACGTTTTCATAAAGTTATTCGACATTGTGCGGCTACATTGTTGTGTGTAAAGTTGAACGACGACGAACCACCATAGACTGGGAACAGCGGACTTGGTGAGTCCGTTGCTTAAATAAACACCGGCTCAAGACAGCGGCACACCGTGTTCGATGCGAGTCCTCTTAGGAGGAACTGCGACAGTAGGGTGACAGGTCCACCACATCATCTGGCGGGCTAATACCTGCAGAGGAGAGAACGATTGCGCGAGTGACTCCAGTGCCAGCCAGAGCGCGTGTTGACGCGAATTCATAAGTTTAACCCCTACCAAATCAAAACCAAAAATCGCTCAACGCGCCTAAAGAAGTTCTCACTTCAAAAAGACAGACAATTTCTCAAAACAATGTCTTCTATTTGTATCAAGAGCAATGGTAGTTTTACAAATGCCCGCCCGCAAGCTTCTTGTTCCTTCAAGTCCTAGAGCCCGTAGACGTGCACAAGTAAAACAAAGTTGCCGTGTCGGCTTGAAAAACTTACCACCACAACCTTGCTAGATCCCTACAAAATATTCATGTATGGGTCTCTATGGGTTGAAAAAGGCAGAATCAGCAAAAAAAAAATACACGTGCTAGTGTCGTCCATATTTAAAAGGGTATGTGAGTAGGAAAAACTTCAAGGGCATGTAAATACTATCCTTTCTCGTCATATTGCAATGTGCTAAATTAAATAAAGACTCATGTCTCGTAAGGTCACGGCCAAATTATTAATTTCAATACAAATTATAAAGAGAACTACGATAACATCCCAGCAATTTCCAAAGGCGAAGAAATGACAAGATACTCCATGGCAATAAATTACTGGAAACAACATTCAGAATCTTGTTTACTTGACTTTACACAAATACCAGTGTCCTACTTGAATCGAAAGTGGTTGTCGACCTGCCCAGTTACAAAATCAATCAATCTAGTTTTAACAAAACTTCGATACAATACTGTCGCAATAATCGCCTATCCAGACGCAATAAATATCGCAGTGATAACCTGATGAATTTATTCATATCTCTCGATTAGATATGCAATAAGAAATGCAGAAACTCATGATCTTACTGACGTAATCAGCCCACGCCGAATATCTACGGGAGTATTCTGTTATTGGAGATTTCTTGAGTTAAGATAACTGTATTTGCGGAGACCAAGGATTAAGAGTTTGACGTTAATAAATATCTTACAAGTAGTACAGAACCAAATCGAGGAAGACCATAAAAATATGGATGAACTTTGAGACATGATATGAATAAATTTAAAAGAGAGTGAATGATACCGCGACAGGAAGAGAATAACATTTTAAAGTTACTAAGGCAGTACCTACTAAGATGACGACTATTAGAGAAGTATGGAAGAAAAAGACATATTGCCGACCCCAAATAAATTGGTGAATAATAATTGGTGGTAGAATGATGAATGAAGGTGGGGCAACCGCAGACCGAAGAAGAAAGAGTATAGATCCACATATTATTTTCAAATTATTGAGAAAGTTTCGACACACCTAAGCTTACTACAAAGTATGCTCCGCAATTCAAAGATGCTAAAACCCTTTCGCAACTGGGATATTAGGGCTGGCTTATGCATTACAGGAGGGAGAGGGTGTGATTTTAAATCACGATTATATCCAGTGTTTATAAAATGTACACCACAGATGCTGAACTAAAATAAATCGACGATGACGATGACTTTTCAAATCGAGAGTGCTTTTGGGAAAACTTCACTCAAACACTATACGACCAGTATGTCAATAGGGGCTATATTTCTTTCAACAACACAATGCCTTGTCGTAAACTTAACAGAATAACCGCTAGGCTTCGCTAGGTGACTGAGCTGCTCCACCTACTTGTGCCTCTGGGACGTTGCAAATCAGATGCGTGGGTTCGACTCCTGGCTCAGACACTTGTATGCTGAAGATTATGTCGGCGACTTGCGAAATATATTAATGGTGTTATGTAGATTTGAGAAATCGCTTCGCGTGGCTATGGCGACAGTCAAAATATTAATATAATAAATAATTCAGCAGGTTAATAATAGCCATCTAAGAGGAAGGCTTAAATAAATATTTGCTTGATCAATCATTAAGAACGACGCTATGCCATGTTTTGCAACAGCCCGTGAAAGCCTACGAACCTAAGATTATGAATAAACTATGATCTTGTCATGACCACAGATGACAGTCTCATGTCGGAATGCTCATATTATTTTTATTTTCACAAAACTAGGTATCTCGTAATTAGAGTTTTCCTGAAAATTTACGCCACCAGTTGGCGCCACTTTGACAAGAGATATTCCGTTTCGAGTATTAATATAAAATACTCGTATACGATGACGTTCATCATTCAGTCACGACTAAAGAAAATATAGGCTATTTAACACTTGACAGGTGCCCGGACCTGACGTCTCAGTGCTGCCGCCTAGTGAACGGCATTTCAGAAAACCCTCATTGCTTTATCAGTTTATCACTCTTTTTTTTTTTTGAGGATGGGAAATCATCAAATGACTTCTCCCGCTCTGGGCGGAACGAGAGGGCGTGTCAGACTTTTACTGACTAAAACCCACCCGTGTTCTTTCCGTTGCCCGTGTGCCGGGGACGCGATATCCCTTTCGGACAAACCCGCAACCCCAGCAAGCATTGGTCCTTACGGACCCCGTCAGTTGGTGCTGACATCTCTTTGAGGCGCGCGTGGAACACAACGCGCCGTCGACCCGGGCCTGGTCCTTATCGGACGGCGAGCTAATCAGTTTATCACCCTAAGGTTGAATGTAACTTGCTCCATAAAACGACAAGATGAATTTGTCAATATTACTAGTTACCTAGATAATTTAAAATACCTTGTAGAAATGAACAACCGTGAAGCTTAAACTTACTGATTCGGTTGACTATATCTATTATTTAATTTGATTGAAATGCTCTATATTTAGTCCAGATATTCCAACCAATAAATAAAGTTACTTGTCCAAGATTTATAATAACTACTACATAGGATTAAAGGGCTACTCGTTGTCATAAATCACAATCAACAATCACGGATGGACAAAGGCGGGGCACTATTTTATTAAGACAACACGCTGATATAAATTCAACAGAGGAAAACCATAAACTAAACGTACAGTACCCAGCCGTAAATATGGCACAGCAATTTTGAGGAAAAGTTCGCTTCTTCACCACTCGCACCTGGGCAACAGTCTCTTTCTAAGGGGGATAAAAAGCTCGTAATAGACATGCCTGTAACTGGCACAAAAATATGCAAGTAGCTTGCATGCCTTCGTGACATTCACCAATCAGAAGGTGTTATGACTCGCCATTAAGTCATGTGATGCAAGCTACTCGCACACTTCTGTGCAAGTTATAGGCATGTATATTACGGGCTTTACACTATCATAATTATAATCCCAGGTGGAGACGAAAATATGACAATAAATTAAACTGCGTTCCCAGCCTGCCCAAGAAAATTCAATCAGAGGCACTATAGCTAGTCAAAGATCCCATCAAAAGCCATTTATTCAAATTTGGCTGAAAATCATCACTTTTTGAACGTCAAAATTATATAAGACAGTCGCTCAATACGCGTCCTTCATCACTTCCTAGTGCTTTAGCTGGGAAGAAGAAGAAGTGGCGCAATAAACTCCCCAGCAGCACAGCTGTCTGTCCATAGTTGGCCCACCAAAACTATTTAGTCAGTATATTTTTTTTTGGAAGTTCCGAAGTACTCTTATACATTGTGTTGCCAGTGTTTGAATTGTTTGTCCAATTATTATTGTTGTCTCCACATTGTATAAAGGATCAAACATGTATAAGTTATAGATATCTGTAAATAGACATATGAGCTTGTTTTTTGAGCTTCTGTATAATATATTTTTCTACATTTTATATAGGATAAAATATATAATCCTACATAATTATTATGATCCTCGATTGATAGTGCTAATACTCGATGTGCTAAATTATTGTCTAGGTACTGTAGTTCAATTAAGGTGGAAACACGTCCAAACTAGGTTCATTAGACATGACTGTGTCCTTCGGAGGCCGATGTTGTCTAAAGTTAAATAGTTGGTCAATGAACTGGGGTCGGGGCCAAACTTAGTTACCTAAACAAACAGGGGACCCTCTGTGATAGTCAACAATGGTTTCTCGCAGTTCCGTTACTGTAGAAATATTCGAAGCTTTAGAGGCTAAAAAGTTTGAGTTTGACTTTTTGCTAGTATTTTTTTTATTGATATTTGTTTTTAAATTTTTGTTTAATTCTAAATTAGTACGAATTTTCTTATAAAAATGATTTATGTATAACAAAATAAACGGAAAAAAGGAACCCATTTTTAAAGGGGATGTATTTACTAGCACTTTAAATTTGATGAACACAGCTATAAAATTGTATATCAGCACTTTAAAATAATAATATAATATTTAGAATTTAATATTATCACTTTAATAAACATGAAGCAAATTTCTGCGAGCAACTTGGAAGTAGCGCTCGCCGGCCACTGCCGCGACACCGCTCGCTTCGCTCGCTCGGCTCGCGCGCGTGTGTGGTCACAGTTCTAACCTAACATAACGTATATCACCCAGTTCAAAACGACAAATCATACAATCTGCGCACGACTAGATAATTAGCCAGTCCTACGACACAGTAATAAGCTAAGCGTATTTATAGTGAAAACCATTATTTTTATAGTTCATTCAGTTCATTTTAAAGCTAAACATTTTAAAGTCTGAAACATTATTTTTAAAGTGCGTTTATATATTCCCCTTAAGAGGGTTTATCCTAAAAGTTGGCAACGTCGCAAATAACTGTCAAATATTTATCTGTTTTGATTCCTAAAGCAATATTACTGAATATAAATAAGAAATGTGGCTAACTAGCGAACTAGAATATTAATAATTAATTGCAATTATAACATTAAATTTGATGTTGTACCCTTTTCTGCTGTAAAAAATTCATTTGGAAAGTTTCCAAATTGATTTTTTACATCTAAAACTAAACATTCGGTGTTACGATATTAATTATTGCATTTCATAATCAATATTCTAGTTCGCTAGTTAGCCACATTTTTTATTTCCACACAGTAACATTGCCAAATTAATCAAAACAGTGAAATATTTGACATGTATTTGCGACGTTGCCCACTTTCAGAATAAACGCTCTTAAAGACACAATTGAATCTCTTCCTACAATTTTATTACAGCGCTTTATTATAACGTGTTTGCACGAACAATTTTTCACTTCACAACAACCCGGCAGACTTGAAATTGGATTTTAAAATTAACAGTTTGATAGACACTTTTGCGGTGCAGTGGCAAACACTTTAAAATTCGATTGGACATCGTGACAGTAACATGAGTGCGCCTCGCCCCTGAACCTACGAGCCTGGCAGGCACTGAGCCCCATCAAATTTTATCATGCCTATTGACAAGCTTTTGGCGAGCGGAGTCAGTTTACGTGCTAGTGGAAACTAGTTGTTTTCAACGTGAATTATTTGTACGCATTAAAACGTTTATTAGTGGAATAATGCGTTTAATACCGTACCGTTTACATGGCTATAATTTGGAACTTAAAAGCAGAAAGCGATAAGGCCGCCCATTGTATGTTTTGTAGTGTTAAATTTATGATTTACTATGTATTTTCTGGTGTACAATAAAGTATATATAAATAAATAAATAAACTTACCCACTTCAATCCATTAAAAGATATTTCCCTGGTAGGTTTAATTTAAGACCTAACATATCTACCATAACGCGAAGAACAGTAATTATAAAATAGAAAATTAAACTTAATACAATAGTATTTAATTATATTATGTATGACAACTGTGTAAATATAGACCAGATAATAGATATAATTATGAAATAAGTGTCATTTTTTAACAAACACGCATAACTAGTGAGAGAACAGCCCACCCGTAGTGGGCTGTTTGACTGGGGTTGTTTGAAAGTTCCGTCATAGACGCAGTTCCCTGTCTTATTATTTTAAGATCTGAATACTCCAAAAAAGTTTAAGAGAAAATAACCTACATTGTGCGATAAATTACTAAAGTAAAAACAAAACCGGCCGAGTGCGACGAAGAGTTTCATACCATCGTACAATAATTGAGACCAATATTTTTATTTTTTATTACTTTAATAAAACGAACACGTTTCTTGTATGGGATCCCCTTTAATTTTTAACTTTATTTTATTATTATTATTTTTTGTTATAGCAGCAATAGAAATACACAATCTGTGAAAATTTCAACTGTCTGCCTGTTATGGTTCATGAGATACAGCCTGCTGACGGACAGACGCTTAGAAACAGGGTACCTTTTGGCACCATTAAGATCCGGAACCCTAATAATTAAATTTTAAGGTAAGAAGTATTTTCTCTTGATAGGTTGGTACTGATATCGATAACCGCATAGGATGTAGGAGTACTTACTTGTACAAGTAACTGCTGTGGCACAAATAATACAGAGGAAAAGATTGATTACCTATCGTTAGAACGTCAAAATCTTAATTTGATCCAAACAAAATAAGTATTAATTCAATGAAAATAGTTCAACAAGAAACAGTAGCAGCAGTTAAAGATACAGAACAAGATTACTTGAAAACAACTCAGTAGCCGCCTTAAGTAGATGATATCAGTAAAGCTGTTAAATCACAACATTCACAACTAAACTAACAATACGCCCAGCGATTACAATTCAAAGATAACAGTCTACTAGTCTATGGGCTTACTCATGGTGCGATACTTAGCTGTGCCCGCATGTGGTTGGACTACGACTGCAACCACTTTGCACATCGTCACAACCGCATACGGGCAAATATCGTACCATTTAATCGTAGCCTAAGTCCAGGTTCACACAATTAAAAAATCGCACGTGTTTACGAGGGCAAAGTCATGGTGAAATCTACCGGTACAGTAGGCCTCACGTCAGTGGTAACAATACCAGTATAAATCAGCTTCTTATTCCATTCTTCTTCTTCTTGTCTGGTACTTCTTCTTATTCAATTGAAACTAAACTACACTAGGCCCAGCTCAAGATCAAAGTGTCACCGGCGCGTCGTCGACTGTACATGAAAGCTTTCAATTGGCGCCGGCCACCAGACTGCCTTAGCGTGTGAAAGGATGGTAACTACCTAATAAATAAAAGATTTCCTCGATTTCAATTTGTATGAATAAAACTGAAGCTAGAATTATAGCCCCCATTACCAACTTGGCATTTCACTCAAAGGGCAAACACTCAGTGCTTTATGATACTGTACTAAACTTTATACTTACTAGGTACTTGATAGTTATTCAAGCAACTCCAATAACACTATAGATACCTTTAGTTCCTCCTGCAACAGTCACAAATTCATGGCTGGTGTGGTTTCATATTAATTTATACTTGCTTATCGAATACAACTCGTAACGTCGCAAAAATAGAGTTGGTTTTTGATCCCTTTTTCTAAAACATTTTCCTTTTCGCAGGTGGCTATGTGAGTCCCGTTCAAGATATGAAAGCGTTTATTATACAGACAAGAACTTGTGAATCCTTAAGTAAAAGGAAAATATGAATATCAGATAAGATATGGATGAATGTAAACTTGTTATTAAACACCTACATGTGAAAACATTGATTCTTTTAAACTGCCAATTTAGTTACTTTATTGAAAAAAATCGCTGGCTCTCCCACACGCTCAACCTGGGCTAAATGCAGCTTTGGTGACATCAATGTCAACAATTTTGCATTTTATAAAATCTGGTACAATAGGCTCGCCCCCTATTATAAGAGACCCTATTATAACTGGCGTAATGTGGGTGTACTATAGGTACCCCTCTGCCTAACCGTTCGGAGATTACAGGTGTGAAAATATAGCTTATTATCGAATATAGGAGTCAGTAAACTAATTGATGTCAAACACAGAGACCAACATTCACACAAACAAAATAAATCAATCCTTGTTAAAACTTGTTTGTGATATTTATACAAACGGCGTGTTGTGTATGAAAGAGCAATTTTTTTGTTTTCAGTTTTGTTCGTTTGCAGTCCTGACAAAATCCGACACATCGCTGACTTTTTTCTCATGCAGGGAGGCTGCATCCTACAACCTGATTTTTTTTCCATTTTTAGAAAAGAATGGGAAATTACAATGAATATGATTAAATATTTTTTTTGTTCTTATTTGGTTCTTTAGGTTCCTAGCATACTCTTGATTTCATGCAAGTAGAATTGAAAAGCCAAGCACAATCCTTTATTGAATTTTGGAAATTCAAAAAAAAATGCAGGCAGCCTCTCGTTATGATTGATTAATTATTAACGTACCTAAGCGTAATTTCAGCAATCAACATACATCTAGTTTTTACTATAATTAATATCCTGAAAAATCGCTGACGTTTCAATTCAAAATACACTGTAAGTACAAAAAAACTACCCAAAAATCTAAAGCTACCAACAACAAACAGAGATTGTTCATAAAACAAGAGCAAGCTACTGGCGTTATCACGATAACTTAGTGGAACGCCCACTTGCCACTAGTCTGTCTAGTTGCCTTTGTTTTTATAGACCGGGGTTTTAAAATAATATCAATCTATATAAATCTAGTCTGTCTTTTAACCCACAATCCTTATGTTTCAATTCAAAATACACTGGAAGTACAAAAAAAAAACGACATAGAAATCTAAAGCTACCAACAACAAACAGAGATTGTTTATAAAACAAGAGCAAGCTACTGGCGTTATCATGGTAGCATAGTGAAACGCCCACTTGCCCACTAGACTGTCTACTTACTTCACTGTTTTTATTGACCAGCGGTTTTCAAACTGGAGAACATTTTAATAGAGGGTTGGCGATCTCATAGGTAGATAGGTATTTGAGGCCTGATGGTTTGATTGATATGGGTTGATGAACACTGGTGGTTCGATTGATTTGGGGTATGGGGGGGGTTTCCTCTTCCAGATTTAACTTTTGTCAGCCTTCATAAAACGTGTTTTATTTTTGTTTGTAACATTGGTTTGCACTCACTGGCATGGCAGTTTAAATTCTTGAAATCTAAATCAAATTCAAAATATTTTATTTCACAAAAAACAACAATGAACGTCTTTCCTATTGAGAAGACTCAGCAAGAAAGGCTACGGTTACTATTTTTAAAATAATTGGCTTTAAAAAAAAAACTTATTATACTGAGGAGGACAGTGTAGGCCTGTTAATAAGTACTATAATTGTGGTATAGTCTGTGCATAATAAGTTGAGAAACTCTGCCATAGATGATAACAAAACTTGTTCATGACAGAAAACTGTACACAATATTATAAAGATACGTGCTTGACAGTACGATATGATTAACATGTCATTTTTAAGAGTATTTTTTGTTTAAACTTTATTGTAAATAATAAGGATCTTGAAGTTGTTTTTATAAAATTAAAAGTGTTCAAGATAATGTCACGAATATGAGTGACAGTGTGATATGATTACGGTCCTATAAATAATTTAATATTATGTTCGATATTAATTAACTCGCGTCACTCAATTATTGCTTTACAATTAGGTACTTACACAAAGTTTTTTCAAAGTAGGAAATTACTGTTACTTTAAAACAGTTCAGGAGAGGTTCAGAGAAACATTTGAAACGGATTTTTATATTTTTGTTTAAAATAAAACTTAAGTAAAAGTACAACAATTTCAGAAATTGGAAGCATTTTCCTACCGTTATGTACTTTCACTTTTCATAAACATCAAACTGTGTTCGCATTGTTATTTTCGACCACAAAATTACAAAAATGTGTTTGTAATTTTGTATAAAAAGCTCGGAATTTTAATCGCAGCTATTTTACAAGAGACTCGGCAGACTTATAACCGTAATTTGAACTAGATTCTTATCTACACACTGACACTTAGAACAAGTTTCTATGTTACATCAGTTACATAGTAAGTTCTAAGTAATGCGACAAGTGTTATTAATGCAAAAGCATTTGTCTGTTTGTTTATTCTAATTGCAGCTCAACTGCTTTGCAAATCTTGGAAATGTTTCATACTTTTAGTTTGCATCGACAGGAATGGATCGGTATATTAATCACGAATCATTTATTTATTTTCTATTTTATGTACAATCTAGTTGACAATGAAAGTTTTAATTAATATACAATTGCCAACCTACAAGAGTTGATTTATTAGTTCAGATCTTATTTTCGGTCTTCAAATAAGGGGTGAACTAAGCATAAAAGTTTAGTGGAACATCATTAAAATTTGATAGATAGGTACCATGTTCCTCTCGGCTGACTTTTACAGCTTCTGGACGGGTCGGTAAATATAATAATGGTAGTATAAGATTTTTCCTTTTAAAAACAGAGATAATTTAAATTTTTTATTAATAAAAAAAAACCTGTATTGTTTTATTTTATCACTAGCTTTTGCCCGCGACTTCGTCCGCGTAGAAGTCGAAAATGGTTCTAACAGGATTTTTTATTGGTTTCTTACGGTATTCATTTTGTTATTTATAACATATAAATTATTATGTTAAAATGTTTGAATACTTATAAAATATAACAATCTTTATTATAGTGTAGGGATTTAAAGGTTAAATAAACATGAAAATAAAATAAATGTTTGTTAAGTAAATATATTTTATGATCACGAAGCTCGGCCTTTGATCTGGTGAAAGTTACACGGGAATATTATCTTTTTACAACGAAATCGAAATACTACACCTACCGCAGCATTTCTTTGTAAACAATATTTTTTTGTTTTTTCCTTCGGGTGCTAGAATAACCAGGCTACTCTGTGCGCTTACTTTGGAGCATGCCACATACAACTGGCCGTGAGAGAAGCAGCTTTCCCTCAAGTCTATGAGCTTTGTTTATGGTAATTGCGAAGCAGACTTTGATGGGAAACTGCACTCTCTTGAATTCGAAGGGGTAATTTGATGGTGTTAGGGGAATCCTAGGAACCTTCAAATGCGGTACTAATATAGCACGGTGACTTTCGAGACATTCTAATATTAAAGAGTATTTGCATTGCACCAAGCTTTTATGTGAGTGCAACCTTTTTTGAATAAAATCGGATTGAGTTTTCAAACATGTGTCAAAATAAAATGTAATATAAATCAAAAGCACTAAGGAGTATTGATATCAACTTCGAAGCAAATCACTCCCCAAATAACGTTCTACCCCTATTTAACCCCGTTAGGGGATGAATTTCCCAAATACGAAACACGTCTTCCATCAACTTTGTTAAAGAATGTTTATGCAAGATTTGAAGTAGATTGGACCAAGGAATTACGTTGTACCATACAAACTTTGCCCCCATTTTTCACCCCCTTAGGGGTAGAATTTCGGAGAAATCCTTTCTTATCGGATGCCTAAGTCATACAAAGAACACACCCACCAAGTTTCAGGTCTCTACGATCAGCGGTTTAGGCTGTGCGTTGATCCGTCAGTCAGTCATTCAGGACAAAGAATTTTATATGTATGGATTTTATTTTGGCTCAAACGGGAAAATAATATCACTACACGAAACATCCACATGAAAGTTTCACAGTTGGATATTACACTGGAAAAGTAAGGCAACAAAAATCCACTTCGTCTATCACAAACCGACGTCATATTCCAAAATATTTCAGTAGACCTTCAGCGTCAGTCAATTTCAGTATGAAATCCCGGTGCAACAAAGCTATATCCGTCTGTAATCTCAGTGAGTACAAATATCTTATTCCACAAGGGATTGCGAAAAATGCTTTATTATTTACGCTGCTCTGCTCATCAACCGTCAGAGCGCTGTGTCCACGAGCATTAAGAGCGTTGTGACAACAATTGAGGCGGGTCCGTCGATACGGTGCATCTCAAGGGAAATTACCGCTTCCTTGCCGCGCCGCGGCGCCGACCGTAACGTGGTTAGAGACGACCAACGTTGGTACACACGCGGTGTTAAAACCAAATTGTGGTGGGACGAACATTTTACGAGGGTATGTGTGATGTGTGGCGGATTTTTGCCGTGTTTTTTGAGTTCATATTCCGGAAATGGTTAGTTAGACTTTTTGACGAAATGTTATAGTGTTCTGTCGTGTGATGGTGTTTATAATCCACCCACCACTGCCTATAAATGTTCATAACACTATGAAAATGGGTCCATCAATGACCGCTACCGTAAACGGAACAGGCAAAATTACCATATCCATAAATCAATTACCTGAATATCTAAAAAAAACACGACTTTTATAGTCATTTGTTCTACCCATGTTGTCATCAAAACACAAAACTAAACATAAAATAGAACATCACTATAGCCAAATACACGACACAATTGCAATTAATAGGCACATATAGCACCTATTTCTACACACTAAACTAATAAATATTTCAGACTGCGAGAGTGAAAATCCACAGTACAAAACTGCAGCTAATTTTCAGGATTCCAATGAATTTATTCCGCCCGTCGCGCGTAGGGTTGGGCGTTGTAAAAAATGCAGCCAGTCGCAATCCCGGGTTTATCGAACGCAAATAAATCTGTCAATTTCACTCAGCCTCCCTTCGTGTGCCAGTGGTTTCTATATTCTTGTTATCTTTTGTTTTAGATTGAGAGGTTACATGTTGTTGTATCTATATTGTTTTTCAGGCTTCCAAGCTCTAATAAAATAAAATTTAAGTAGGTAAGTACCTACTAATTCACAAAAGTAGGAGACAAAATATATTATAAAGGCCCGCAGACAGGCACGACGCGACTCTAGTAGAACGATTTCTATGAAAACTTCAAGGAAATTGTTCTACCAGAATCGCGTCTCAACTCCTCAATAGAAATTAAATCGAAAACGAAAACAGGCTGATTCAAAACCAATACGTAGGTAACTCTGCTCTACTTGAGGCATGATTTGAATCTCAATTCAGCTGAGTATTAATCAATTATCGTTCTTAAATAAGGCTTTCTCAAGTGTTAATTCTTTACTTGAACAGTGATCAGGTGATTGGATTTCAAACTGGACTTGAGGAACGTTCTGTAATAAACACGTCGATTTTGTGGTACGAAGGTTGTACCAGTATAATGCTGTAAAATGCGATAAAATCTTTATGTACTGTTAACCAGTAATCCTACTTTGCATAAGCTTTACCTCATGTAACAATCTCTGTTAACAACATAAAGCTGTTTACACCACAGACAAAATACGAATCGCAGGAAAAGTTTCAAACAGAAAAAAATTGCTAAATGTTTTCCAACGCAGCGCTGGATGAAAATAAAAAGTACCTACCTAGTCAATACAACGCAACGACAACATCTATTGTTCGACACAGATCAACAGATCCAATAGACATCCCCTCACGATCGAGATCGAACTCATTCATCCGTCGGTTGAATTTGTGCAGCTGAATCACAGAGTAGATAGGTGCAGAAGGCCAGCTCCATACAACGAGCAAAAACATTGTGCACGCCCACGCACGACCTGCGTCTTGCGTCCGCGATCGCGGCGAGAAAAAATGTTAGAAGAACGCGAACGTGAACGTGCCATGAGTCGCCGCGGTGCGTCTTGCAGCGCGGAAACACTCGAGCGACCGCAGCCGACGAGGAGCGGAGAGGCGTGCGATGAAAACAAAAGTACTAGATCACTTAAGTGTGTTTCATTAAGCGTGGTTTGGGACGCCCCGGGGATAGATAGACCGTCGACCTCAAAGAGATGACTAGAACAGACTAGATGTGGAAAACGAAGGGCAGGGTGTTGTGGCGCAGCCGGAGAGAGGTCAGCAGTGGACTGCGATAGGCTAAGTTGATTGATGGCAGAAAATAGAGTTTTAGCTCGACGGCGTAGAGACGACAGCAACAAAGCCTAGAACTTTCTCTAAAACTGATTCATACTTTGCCTACCTACTGCGATCTGAAATTGTGTTAAACAAATGCCAGTGGCGAGTTCGCTTATTACACTCGCAGTACGCACGACGACACATAGGTATAGCTATACATTTCCATTATTTTGCAGTATAAAATGACCTCTTATTTTACGGAAAGAGCTTGGAACAATAAATTATAGCTTGACGTGTCGGATGTCGTCGTGTGCGTAAGTCACGCGTGTATATTATGTTTACGTGTGTGCGTGCGTGTTGCGTCGTTGTATGGAGTTGACCTTCTGTACTTATCTGTTTTGTGACTGAATGAACCAGACTAGTAGACTACGAATGTACGGGGCATTTGTTTATACGCTCCGATGGCAGTACATTGCGTCTCCTGCATGCCTGCAAATCGTATTAGAGTTAGAAATGGTTCGGTGGATTAATTGAATATGAGGATTATGGTCTGATTTGATAACTACGATAACGTCATAATCCTCCAACAATAGTTAAATCAATTCATACTAAATTAATTGGTCTCTAACCCGTTGTCTTCAAACTTATTGTAAATTCAATCAAAATAAAAGACAATATTTTCAAATAACAGTGTTAATACCTATTAACACTGTTATTTGAAAATAATGTCATTTATTGTTTACCTCCCATGCCTATGGGAGGACAGTGCAGGTCTTTCAACAAGTACCAGGTACTTAACAAAATAGAAAATGGTCAACAAATCTACAGTCTACTAAGCCTACAGCGTTCTCAAATTCACAAAACAGAAAAGAATCTATATAAAAGATAAATAGATTTATAAAAATAAAAACCTATTTTAAAACCATGTCATTTTCGACATGATTGCTATAGCAACTGATATTGAAACTCATTCTATTCATTGATTTATACGATGCTCCATATCACTTTTCAATTTTGCTATATTCAACTTTTTGTATATGGTTTTGATTGATAAAAAATTGTCAAACATTCAAATAATGTGAAACAGTTGAATGATTAAATTAGAAGTAGATTCCACTAGATTTGTAAGTTCACATTACTCGTATATAGACCGTAACAACAAGATGTTGTTATGTGTTTCAGTCAGAGTCCTACCTATATCAATATACAAGTAGAACATGTGCCTACATTTGTCGCTGACCGTACTACCTGCTGGAAATCCTATTATGAACGGATCGGTTGTCACGTTAATTGAATGATGCGAGGATTTTGGAATAATGACTTATTCAATTATTTTTGCATTGGAATGATATTAAGTGGGCGTGTGGATTATAGAACATGTCTACGTCCCTATAATATACTTAGGTCGTTGGTCCAGTGGTCGCAAGCGTTACTGCTAAGCATGAGGTGCTGGGCTCGATTCCCGGATCAAGCAAAGGGTTTTTTCATCTGTAATTTTTCACTAGCAGCCCGGAGTCTGGATTTCTGCCCGGTGGATGGCAATAGGGTCACCCCCTATTACATGGGACTTAAACGTAACTGACAAAATATGCAGCTCTGCCAAACCTTTCGAGGAAACAAAGCGTGATGTTATGTTATGTTTTTATCTACGTTAAAATAAATTGTCTTCTCCCAATAACAAATAAATAAAAACCAGTCAATAAATCCAACTGTAATTCAACACTGCAACTTTGTTACTTGTTACGTATGCATTAACTTATCATGTTTACCAGTAAAGATTTATGTTGGTATACCGACATTATCATAATGGTATTGAATATGAACGGCGATTCGTACTGCTATCCGTATTCATATGAGTTTTTCCAACAATTGTCCGTGATCCCGGGATTCCGGGATTCTTGATGCTCCCGATTGCTTCCCTATTTCCTGTATCGATATTTTATTGCATGCCATATTTCTGCGAGATGACTCGACTGCCTCCCGTCCGATTGGATATCGGAATCGAATACATATATCGATGTTTGATTGGTTTTAGATATTGTGTTTTTTAAAAGATTTTTCAGACTCGTCTCTGTGATTGTACATTTTTGTGTTAGGAACTTTGAATTTTCCTGTGCTGTGTGTGAAAGTTTTTAAAACTATTTTCGTATCTCGACACCAGTTTTCTGAAATAAATAAATACGTTATTGATAGCTGTAGCAGTATACCATAGTTCTATAACATTTAAGTTTGAAACATCGAACATCACATTCGTAATTGTTCAAAGTAGGTCTAAACTTATAGAAAAAGAAAAGAAAGAATATTTGTTTATTTTGCACATTACAAAAAAAAAACATAAATACTCATTTACAAATTAGCCATAAACCTCGTATTCAATATTCAAAAGTAATATAAGTTTGTCAAATTTAGGCCGGTGCTTGATGTCAGGGCCAGATATCAAAGACAATTGACATAATTTTTATCATGTTTTACTATACGATGGGTCCGTATATTATTGCATACCTTTACTAGAGATATGCAATACCCCTACGCTGATTCATATCGTCAATTTTTTTCGTCCAAAACTCTCGTTTATCAAATTGGAAATCAATACCCACCTACACAATATCTATGACCAAAATCAATCGTTCCTAAATTAATTTTAAACATGGGTGATAAATCTTGGCAGTCGTTAAATATTTATGGGGTATGTGACATCACCGTGTGTGATTTTTTTGTCAGTCACTTTTACAAGCATAATCGGAAATATTATCATGGTACGAGTAGGTATAAACGCCATATGTATAGTAGTTTATCTATACTAATACTAATATACTCATACTAATATACCAATACTAATATACTAATACTAATATACTAATACTAATATACTAATACTAATATACTAATACTAATATACTAATACTAATATACTAATACTAATAATTACAGTATGTAATCTTTTTAGTGATGGTAATCTCCAGAACTACCAATCGGATTTGAAAAATTATTTTTGCATTGGATAGCCCGCTTTTTGAGGAAGGTTTTATAGGCACGTGGACGATGTAGCGGGCAGAAGCTAGTTATTGTATAAAGACAGTATGTAAAGGGGTATTTACCTACTCATTAATATGGACATCAGGTGTTTTATACTTTTGAAAGAGTAGGTCTTCGGGTGGGTACTGCATTTCTCTATGGAGCAGCTGAATTTGTAATATTCAAAGTTGTTCATATTCATGAGCACTATTCGTATATTTTGCACTTTTATTGTTGGACGTTGTACCTATTCTAAACAAAACAATATAAGCAGTTCGTTCATGAAACATAGCAGACAGAAAATTGTCATATTATATTAAATTTTTGGAATATTCTTGGCAATTTCCAGTCTGCAATATTCTCGTGATAATCAACAATAACTCACACTGCAATAAACAGACACAATACACAGAAATACAAATAACCTTATCTATAGGTACCTACTTCGTGAATTCCTTGATACACAAAAGCATACAACCCTTTACATATAAAGTAGGAATCACCCTTCACCCTTTTTTACGCGAGTTAGACGAATAATGCAAAGTTTTCCGCATAGCCGAAAAAGTTTACATTTTTCGTGCAAAATTTATTGGCTATAAACAGTGACGTTCGAACCACAGAAGCATAATAAAAGAAGCTCAAAGGGGTCAGCACACGGTAACTTTATGGACTTAACTGGCAAACTGTGTTGCCAGTTATTATAGTTTTGTTTGGTGTAATAAAAACTTTTCTTATTATTACGTTATTATTATCTCGCTCTGTAGTAAAGGTTGTAACTTGGGAAGTTTGGATGCCGTCTGGAGATTTAAGGACTCATGCTAATATTATTGGAAAGGGAACTGCGGACATAAAAAAGAGTTGTTTTGGAACTTGCTGCTCCTAAAATATAGTTCAAAACGTTATTGTTGTGGGAAAGATCGTTGTACAGCCACAAACAGATAGACCAATTTATCTCTTCAGGTAGCGTACCTGAATATTTACATAACCGTCACAAAGTAACATTAAATATTACCAGAAAGTTACACAAACTGGCCATAACAAACACAATTTTACATTCATCGTATTAGAATGCACCTCGAGAAATAAATTCATCTCCTCTCATGAATAAATAATTTATTTAACAAATTGCCATGGCGGCAAAACTCTGTCCAATTAATATCTTCATTGCACACAACTTTACGCATTGTTAGGAAGACTATATAAAATAATAAAGGCTTTCTATATATATAATTTTCTCTGTTAACATGCAAACCAACGGACGGTAAATAGAATTGGAAGCTTTTAATTCTGTGAGCATTAAGGGTTAAATCCACCACCAGTTGCGAGTCGAACCGTTGGCGCAGATCCAAATTATTTTAAAAGAAACCCCCTAACGATCTCATTTCGTAGGATCATGGCATATTACTTGTTAGCATTTTTAGGATTTCGTACTGGATATTGGAAAATGGATTCCTTTTGTTCCTATTTGTTCGTGAATGGAACGAAAATATTTTAATACACTTGAGAGCAATAAAATCGCACACCCCTTGTAATTTGGTTTATTACTGATTGTTTTCTAAAATCGAAAGATATTGAGTAAAAATCATTAGACAAAATTAAAGCATACAAGCTTAGCTTTACAAAAACATAAAATTAAAATCATTGACCTTCACGTAACTTACAAAAACCGACCGTACACCGAATTCCCCAAATTCACGCGTTTGCGTTGTCACTACTTGCACCCTTAGCCGCAGGTATAAAAAGGTCAGTTTATTGGAATTTTTATTCAGTTGCATACCGAAGGTCAACGTGATAACATCTCTACTGGAAGCATACGGATTTACTGGAAAAATATGGATACCACGCCCGCAGAAGCCGCTCAAGTTATTGCCTTGCTCGAAGCAGGCCATAACCAAAGTGAAGTTGCTCGACGGCTAAATTTGAGCCGCTACTCTGTTCGTCGTGTATACCAGAGGTTCCAAGAGACCGGTGGCTACATTCGGCGACCAGGATCTGGCCGGCGACGCACAACATCAGAGCGTGATGACCGCTTTCTTGTGACAAGGTCTTTGAGAAATCGGCAACTGAACGCGGTTCAACTGGGACAACAGCTTCGAGAAGTTCGCAATGTCAGTATAAGTCGGTGGACAGTTCGAAGAAGACTAGGTGAAGCAGGAATGACTTCACATCGCCCAGCAAATGGTCCCAAATTGACCACAGCTCACCGACAAGCCCGGCTACAATTTGCTAGGGAACATTTAAATTGGACGTATGACCAATGGCGGGCTGTTATGTTCTCTGATGAGTGCAGAATGACTTTACATGGTCATGATGGACGCTCTAGGGTCTACAGAAGGTCATCAGAGCGATTTTCACAATGCTGCATAAGCGAACGTGTGGCTTTTGGAGGTGGATCGTGTATGTTTTGGGGTGGCATATAATGTTGGACACTAAAACTGACATTGTATTCATCACTACGGCGAATACCGGCCCGAGATCGAGAAGTTTGACGGCTGCACGATACGTCGAAGAAGTGCTCAAAGAACATGTGAGGCCGCTTGCGTGGCTTATGGGAGAAGATTTTCTCTTAATGCACGACAACGCCAGACCGCATGTCGCTAGAACAGTTTGCGACTACATGGAAGATGTTGGAATCACCGCGATGGAGTGGCCAGCTCGTAGTCCTGATCTCAATCCGATTGAGCATGTCTGGGATGAGCTAAAAAGAAGAGTTCGAGCAAGAAGCCCTGCTCCTACGCGCCTCCAAGAGCTTCAACTTGCCATTGAAGAGGAGTGGAACGCCATACCACAAGATTTCATGGTGAAATGAATACGGTCCATGAAAAACCGATTAAGAGCTGTAATCAAGGCTAGGGGAGGGAATACACCTTATTAAAAAACAATTTGATCAAGCATTTTGAGTTTTATTTTTATTCTTTGTTAAGCTAAATTGGGTAATTTTATCCGTATGTTGGGTTTTGTGCCCTAAAACTCCCTATGGGTACTTTTTTTACACTGTATTTGATATCATTAGAAAGGTACTGAAGTAAACATTCAAATAGTGTAAGTTTTATTTTAATATGTATTCACATTTATGAAAAAAACTGCTTTAACAACAAAAAGTCAACGTGTGCGATTTTATTGCTCTCAAGTGTATATCTTCGTATTATTGAGTTCGTCTTAACGGTATCTATTCCATTAGGTACTTATTTATTTTAAATGAAAGTTGCGTTAATTCAAGACGCAGATATATGCCAGTGACCTTGAATGGTTAGTTTGAGTGTTCTGTACTGAGCTCACGCAACACGTCGTACGTCCAGCCAGTAATGGGAATCGCCCATCAAGGAGCGCTGTCCCAAATTAGACGCATTATTAATTTATTATACATAAAACAAAAGTTATTTTAATAAAACATGTATACTAAAAGATCAATAATTTAACTATCTTTAAAATGGTGAAAGTTTCAGAAAAATATGCTTGATAGATTTTGCGGGATTCTCAGTTTGTTATCCGCGTTAGACTGACATAACTTTACAAATTAATTTCACTATGTAATAATCTAAAATATTCATATATTAAGTTATAAAAACAATGCTCTAATTCTACATATATTTTTTCCAAATCATTATCACTACTCGTTTCAAATGATTTTATCTTCAGTATAAAATCATTTAAAAGTTGGTTATCGTCACCTTAACTGCAAATTCTGAGCATAATAATTGCAGGCCATGATTGATCGAAGAGGCCATGTATAAGAGCATGTTTTGTGACATGCGGGACTCACTCGCATGCGTATCGACCGACGGGTTATGATGCCAGCTACACGCACGTGGGACGCTACTCACGACTTGCTTAACAACATAGAAGAAACCCAGAAGCATATGGAAAGAAAATCTCATAAAAAGTTTTCTTATGTAATTTTATTTTCTATCCTCTACAACTTTGTTGCACCCACTACACTAGCGGTTAACTTAAACATTAAACGCATGTGGACGTCGTTAATAAACTTCTTGCTTTAATTAAGCCAAATTATTATCCTTCTAATTACATTCAGTTCCTGCAAATATGTCCTTTGTAACAGGTTTGTTTGTATTTACTGGGAAGTAGATATTATCTCTGTCCGATGTTGTATTGTTTCCAAATAAGCTATCGATAATGGATTTAAACACTTGGAAGGAAGTCCTTCCGATATTTATCCAACTTCTAAGGTGATCACAGATCATAATATCTGACAAGAATACTAATTGATTCGTGTTTTTGAAACGTTTATTTCGTTTCTCGGAACAAACACTGATGCATCAGTGTTTGTTCCGAGAAACGAAATAAACGCTTTGCCAGCTGACAGTTACAAGTGAATATGATGCTTTCTCGAAAATGTCTGCGAAAATGTGTGTCATGTGATTGATGATTTTTTTCTATTATTATATTTTTTTCCGGTTAAAACTTCAAGAAACATCTTGATTTTGATGGTCGAGAAGCAGCATATCACTTTTTGAGAAAAGTGATAAAACTAAGATTCCCAATTAAATTATTTTCTGTTTTTAGTTATCAGCTTTAATTTCACATAAACCCTCAATATTTAAATACAATCTAACACTAAAATATTTATATTATGTATTGTGTATTTATATGAAGGTAGCATTTTACTATGCATATAGTGACAGTAAAACTTCTGCCATACATGTACCTTTAAAAATAATTACAACCTATAGAAAAACCACTTCTGAAAGACTCGCAAAACAACAGTACCATTGGTCTTTACTGGTGTTTTCATTGCTACTGCAATTCGAATCGACCATTGTTCAATTAATTTTACGCCGTATTTTCTAACTGAAGAGTAACGGCCCTCATGATGTTTTTAGACGTGATTTTCCATTTGTAAATTAATACACGTTCAGCCGTCTATTTTCTTTTCATTAAAAGATTCCATACTTACCGAACAGCAGAAATGAAAAAAGTCAGACAAAGAGACATCACATTCACGATTGATGAAAAAAAAACAATGGGTGTGTTTCAGACTGAAGTGAATTGCAATTTTGTGTTCTTTTAATTTAAAAACCTTTTATTACTTTGTTGCACGTGCATGCATTGTTAATTAAAGCTAACATGGTCTAAAAAAAACTGTAAGTGCCCCTGAATGTTATATTGAGCTAAGTTCAAACAACAAATGAATCTTGTATTTTCAAACTTGCATCAGCGCCAAACTGTTAATATTTTGTATTTTATTGCTGTTAGTTCATATATTAAAAAAGAATCGATACATACATCGTTTATTGGTTCTATTAAAATTATTCGTAGGTAAACTAGAAGGTACTACCCTATTGCTTACAAGTGCCCGCAACTACTGTTGATGGGATTGAATTATTTACAGTGCTGAAGGTACACTAATCTTTAGTGAAGCACAAATTATATTTGGTTATACTTTAACTTTAACAAAATATCCGCGATCCGCAAACAGGACGTACGTTTTAGCAACAAAGAGAATTCGTGAGTAACACATACGCTTAATAGTAAAACAAAACAAACAGCCATACACTACTAAACATTTAACATATCCCCGTGCCCGTCTATGCCATTTATTAAGGTAAACGCTAGAGAAATTATACTCCGTCCTACTTTATCTCACTCATTATGGTAAACACGGTCTGAGCGATATAATTACGAGGTAATTTATTATTGTTGTATCACAGAACACGCCATCCATAACAATTAAGATATTTTTTATTAACAATTTTCACGCGAGCAGTAATTTTGAAATATTATCCGGACCTTTCAAGCGGTTTGTTTTTGTTCCAATAATTATAATCATGTTTTAGGGACATTTCTAATGCTTTGTTTGTATTTTTAATTAGCTTGGTATTATAAGAACTGTACTTATACCAGACAAAGAACCAAAATACTTGCAGTAAGCGGCCGTTAAGGGGCAATTCTACGAGGCTGAAATCAGCCGTCTTTTTAAGAAGAGCACATGACACTTAATTAGTTACTAAATCACTTGGCCTAGTGGTAGCAAGCGCTACTGCTGAGCATGACGTCCTGGGTTTGATACCCATGTCAGGCAAAGTGTTATTGGGTTGCCCATTAAGAATTTCTCAGTAGCAGCCCGGAGTCTGAATTTATGCCCAGTTGATGGTACTTAAAACATAAATAATGACATGGGACTTAAAACATAACTGGCGAAATGAGGGTATACTATAGGTACTCTACCTAACCCGTCGGGGAACACAGGTTATGTAACCAGTTACTGAATCCGTCTGAAGATGCAGATGCATGAAGCGCGACATATACAGATGTATCGCGACATTCGCGACCTTACTTCTTTCCAATTAGGTTCATTTTAACGCAGTTTTCCATTTCGATAAGTACCTGGTACTTGTAGACAGGCCTACACTGTCCTCCCATACCTATTAACTCTGTAATATGAAAACAACGTAAAAGCTAATCATTTTTAAGAGTAACCGTGAAGTTTCTTGCCGGCTTTTCTCGGCTGCTTTATGTGAAATAAAATGTTTTGAATTTCGAATAACTAGCTTGCTGAATGAAATTACACTTGTCTGAATTCAGTAACATGGTCATTTAGACTACTTTAAGCCAAAATAAATAAGCACGGCTCATCAAGTCTTGGAAAAAGCTCGGATTTGTTGAGCGTCTTTGTTGCTCATACCGCTGTGTGACAGTATTTCCATTATCCAGTCTTTTGTCTAAGCTTTCTCGATATGTCATTTTAAATGAGAACATTTAAAATGTCATATCGAGCATAAACAATTGGAGACCTTCCGGTCTTCAATTGTTTTGTCTTCATTTATTTTACAAAATTTTCGAGCTGATGGGTTTTGAGAATTATAAACTTTCGAGTACTGTACCTGCAGATCTATGATTATTTCCTTAGTCAGCCTCTTACAACACTCTCTAGTTGTAACTGCCTTCGTAGTAACTGGAGACCACACGGCTTGCTCTAACAAACTATGTATTTAAGTAATTAGTTACGTATCATTGCGTGGTAGTAGTCAATCAAGAGCAATTATAATTAAAATGGGTATTAATTAAGTAGACACAAATTGACGGTTCGCAATATTTTAATTATGCTATTGGCAATATCTACCCACCGTTATCTTGTGTAGTGTAGGCAGATTTCGATCCGATAAATATTCCTTTTGGTTACAAATCCAATGTAGCAAAAATACATGCTTAATTAGTACCTAATCAAGTAGCTGTGCCATGCCAATAACATCAATATCTTCTGATGTCAGGAAACAGGTAAACAGGTACTCTTCCTGAGGTCAGCATAAAAAGGTCAATATTCGATAACATAGAGAATTAAAAATGTTAAAACGTTTACGCAACTTGGACGTTGAATTAAAAAAAAAATACTCCAATCTGTGATAAGCTCAATTTCTTAGTATCCTGTGAGAGCGGTGTCTTTTACCAGCGAACTACAAACCGTTGCCTTCATTATATAGTCTGTAATTGGGCGGCAAAACATAATCTTTCTACTATAATAAATGCGTAAGTGTGTTTGTGGGTTTGATCTTCTTTCTCACTGCAACGGAGCAAGAGATCAACGTGATTTTTTACATAGAGACAGTCTATAGGCCAGATAATGACATTATATTATTATTTATTAATTGATATTATAAGTAAAAAGAGGTAGATAGGTTATAACACAGATGAATACAGATGGGACACTCCGCAGTTTATGTATGAAGGTACAAGTATGCGGCGGGCCCATCTTGCTGGTCCAATTCAGTGAGTGTCACGTAGTCAGAAGATCTTAAAGTTACGCAAAAGAAAGAGAGGCATATTGTTCTAGGTGAATATAACTGTAGGTGATTAGCGGTGTGCGACCTGAATTGCACTTTATTGTGCCGTAGCAAGAGTCGCTTTTTATTAGGGTTCCGTAGTAAACAAGGAGTAGATAGTTTCGCCATGTCCGTCTGTCTGTCTGTCTGTCCGTCTGTCTGTCCGCGGCTTAGCTCAGAAACGGTTAGTACTAGAAAGCTGTAATTTAGCATATGTATACATATTAATCATGCCGACAAAGTGGTAAAATAAAATCAAGAAAAAAAATTTTTTTTGGGGTTCCTACACGTAAAGTGAAAATGCTTTTTTTTCCTCATCTACCCCATGTTGTAGGGTATCGTTAGAAAGGTCTTTCAAAAATATTGTGAGTTTGTCGAAACCATTTTTGGATTCAGGAATCCGTTAGCGAAATATTAAGCTTTTAACTGACATTTTTTGTTAGAGTCAAGTGTCCGCCCCCTCCGTCTAGCTAAATGGTTGCACTTGGACTTGTGAAAAAATCCACAGCAGTAGTATATATAACGAAATTAAAAGGAAAACTATGAGAGCTAAGTAGACTGTACAGGTTAACGAGAAATAATCAACCAACTTAAATTTGCGGTTTGAAAACATGATCTCCCATACATTTCGTATGGGAGAACATGTTTTTCAACTACAATGTTAAGTTTGTTCTTGGGATAAACTCATTCCAACTACGGAACCCTTCATTGTGCGTGGTCCGACATGCACTTGGCCGGTTTTTTTAAATTTAAATGATTTTGCGGATTGTCCCGTCTATATCAATCTGTGTTATAAGTATAACCTATCTACCTCGTTTTACTTATAATATCAGTGTCACATGCCTAGTTTATACAGTACATCCTCGCTCAAACTGTAGCCCGACAGGCAATGTAAACGGCCTGAAGCGAGCAAACCGCTTCGTTTGCGGATGTCACAAGAGTGATTGACGGCAGCTCCGAATATGTGATTAATGGCCAATCGTATGACGCCCAAACTTTGGGCCGAGCGTGTGTCGTTTTACGCTTAACTTAGAATCGATAAGAGAAAGGGTTTCGATTAACCCAGTTTAGTTTGAAGCTAGTGTAAGAAACTTGACAATGAAAATTGGAGGAAAACTCTAACGACCTTGATCTGAAGGAGGTATAGTTATTCTGAGGACTGGAATGAAAAGAGAATGATCTTAACTCAAACTCAAAGCATTTATTTCAATTAAACCATTTACAGGCACTTTTGAATTGTCAAATAGTCGCGTCAGTTAGTCAGAAAGTTGAAGCTAACTTTGAAGCTAATGATTCTCACAACTCAAAAGTGACCAAGGCCATGCGGAATTTTCGTAGGATCTTGTTAATTCCCACGATCTGCATAATTACTTTTGCAAAAAAACTTTACCAAACATTTAGAAAATTACAATGAAGCAAAAATAATTATGTAAATTGGAAAGTTTAAATATTTATAATTTCAAAATATATAACTACATACATAACTTTGTTACAGACAACGAGGTCAACTAGGACACGGCAACATATCTTGTTGTGAGTGAGTGCTCAGTTTAGGCCCAGCATTCGAACTGGGCGCACATTCAAGATAAAAGAAGCCAAGAGAACTCGTCAAAACTAAAATTGCGCGCCCACCTTCCCCAACTTTTACATAAGACCACACTTTAGTCGAACTCACGCATAAAGCACACCGTCCTAATACTTCCCGGATTCCATAAGGTGCG
The DNA here is from genome assembly GCA_947364205.1 of Agrochola lota. NCBI lineage: Eukaryota > Metazoa > Arthropoda > Insecta > Lepidoptera > Noctuidae > Agrochola > Agrochola lota. Next base: position 9,894,016 of record OX376227.1, on the reverse strand, counting down.
CGCCGAGAACATAGCCGATATTATTATTCATATTTCACTGGTTCCGTATCTTTACGCAGTCAGATCACGGATTGAACTTTTTCAATAAAACTCCCCCCGAGATAGCAGCGTTTGGAAATGCGGTCACGCATCACGCCAAGCGATTTTATAACTTTATCACTGTTCACCAATACCTGTACCTTGAGGAACCCCAAAGATTTTACATTGAAATTGCTTCATTACTCGTTATCTTTCTCTTCGATGAGTTTCTTTTGATCTTTTGCTATATTTGTTCTTCTATTTTAATGCAGGCGGGCTGTATTAGCATATGTGGAATGATAAAACCTTATTTTGGATGACGTTCTTTATGAAAATGGTGATTTGATATGCAATACTTTGACTTACCATACTGTTATCGAAGACACGCGACTTTTGAATACAAAATAGTTTTAAAGAAAGTAAACAAAAACAGATTTCGTTTTACATAATTTTAAAAGTATAAATAACTGGGTTCGTTTAAAATATGCAAATTTAGGAAGGTACAAACCTGAATATTTTCTTTTCTATACTGTACCAAAATATGCATTGCATACTAACGTTTTCATTAAAAAAAATATGACAACTATATCATCATAACATTGAAATATTTCTAAATCGCCGCTCGAGGCACCAATAGCCCTATCGTTTATATTAACACCGCAAGTAGTCTCCATTTACCAATCTCTCACAACAAGCGCTTAATAGACGCAGTTGTACAACACAAAATGCTCATTAAAGCAGAATTATAACTATCATTCATCATGTATTACTTCCTAGGAGCAAAAGAATACCGCCTGTCAGCACGGTCTGACAAGAAAATCATCTTTAAAGACCTGCCCCTCCCATTCACTCGACTGAGATTAGCTGTTAATATTTATAAGTGCAATAACGCCTTAATACCTATTCATAAGTGAAAATTATTATGCAAATAGTGGCAAGAGGGCGGGTAGTAAATTCAGCGGTGTCTAGTCTGAGTCTGCTTTGCCTTAATTGCTGGTCCAGGAGCAATGAATCTAAGGAGATTTGTGGCGAATGTTTCACACACATTTATTTACATAATCAGACATCTAACACTTGTGCTGCTGGTATCGACAGTTTGTTTCGATAAAAAAATATTCCCACTTGGAAAATTCTCAGCAGATTTCCCTCTCAAAATGTTCAGAGGGAAATCTGATCGAACTTAGACAAAATTGCCGATGTACCTTTGTCTAAGTTCGACTTCTAACTTGCGACACTGGTTCGCAAATTAAGCGTCACACAACACAAACAGACAACGAAACTCACTTTCTCAGTACTATGTTTATTTTGAGCTACATTCTCTATTAGAAACCGAACTTTCCGTCAATACTTTAACACTATTTTGGTCCCACACAGTTTCACAGAAACTTCATTTCGAAGTTCCGCTAACGACATCAGAGAAAGGGGCTTAAGTTCACACATTATTCATTCTCTGTATTCGATTTAAATGAAAATCCTTCAGCATTAATACTCAGGCATACGTCATCAGACATGGTTATTAAATATTCATTTTAATAACAGAACAAAAGGTAAATGTGTGAAATACGCCTGTCAACATTTCAATGATTTGCAACGCTGGTTGGTAACTTTTATTAAGTCCTTTTATTTTGCTCGCCTAATGGAATATGGGCATTATGTTACTTTCCTGGCGGATATTCGTATATACGTGTTAACGTGCTTTGTGGGATATAAATCTTCGTTGAAAAACAAGTTTTAGTTAATTATAACTCTTTTTGGTTAGTTTGGCTTTGGACATAAATTCTTACAATGTTATGCGAAATAATAATTTCATTTTAGAATGGCTGTTCCTATTTTGCAATCTTAACGAGCAAAAGACAAGATCGGAGATTGTAACAAATTAGACACACATATTTTACTACTAGATTACCCCATTCCTAGGCGATTTGACATCAAAATACCAAACAGCAGCTTAATAAGAGGCCACTTAGCAAATAATGTCTGTCTAAACACCAGCTTTTAAGACTTATTTTATAGCACTGTTTAGTAAAACGAAGGCTGGCTGGGTTTAACTAAAAGTTGTTAAACCGTGGTCGTCAACCATTGGTCGATTTAGTAATTATTGAAATTTGCAACTCCGGCACTACTAATCACTGTTTCAAACTGATACCGGGTACAACACTAATACTAAGTTTGCGCTATCAAAGTCGGCTGTGGCGCCACCGCCCACGGTCGTGTCTCGACGTCCCGCGCAATTGCAGGCCATATTAACGTACCTACCACTTGTACCTTGTACCTATGTACTTTACAACGCCTGGGAACAAACCCTACAACCTGCCGCGGCGCGTGGGACGACATCTAATAGCCTTTTAATTTTCAACACGCGCCCATCAACACGAAACGATAGTAATAGCCTTTAATACTATACTTAGAGCACAGCAGCTTATCTTACAGGAAATTATATTTATTAAAATTCATTAATATTTGCATGTTACGGTGCAAAATGACATAAAAACGACCGGTAAGTGCTAGTCGCGAAATAATCTAACAGGTACATGAATACGCATGTTACTAGCTTTTACTGGCCGCGGTGCCAATGAATTTATGCTGTCTGTTTAACTCCTTGAGTATCGTAACTGGTAACGACATTCCTATACAATACAATATCTAATTATTCTCTCAAGTGCCATTTTATGGCGGCCGTATAATGAATTATTACCTTGACGATTGAACATTTAACCGCTTAGTGGATCGTCTAAATACAGACAGGGATCGTATTCTATCTAAATAGCGCACATTAAATATCGGTTGCTCTGCTAAATCACGTTGACGTGAGTGATTAATCTTCGGAGTAGAATGCTTGTCGTTAGAAGGGCAATAAAGAGATAACAAAATAAATCAAAGAGCTATAAATATGGGCAGGATGAGCGATCAGTCCCAGAACTGTCGGATTCGATAGAAATTTACGGAACATTTTATGGGACTTGCATGGAACTAAACGTAGTATAAATAAATATAAAAACAACGTTCAGTTGTAAATAACGTTTATTGTTTTTATGGTAACCGGTTAAAGTTGTTGTTAACTGGGTCTTGGAGAGTGTAGCTTTGCTGGTTATAACGAACGCTATTATGTTTTAAATTCAATTGAATGTAAAGGTCGAATCAGGTGAAATGGAAACCGATCTGTCTGTCGCTTGAATGCATTACAAAGCAATCGAAAGCTCAGGGATGAATTGGCAAATAGTCTTCCGTGAACTCTTTCGTAACATTTGAGCAATAAACTTTTTAAGTGTCATATTCAATGTGGGAGCCGTCTTCGGTTATTATAACCCATAATTCAGAAGTGGGAATGCGGTGCAAAAGTGCAATATCCGACTCGGGCTATAACTGTCAACAGAGGAATGAATCACTGGCATATAAATCGTAGCTAGGACAGCATCGTGCGCGGCACCGTGCAATCCCAGCTCGATTTTATTTTATTGCTATCACTGTGGGAGAAATGCAACTGTCGATTTGTTTAACTAAATTATTTTATGATAACTACCACCTAGCTACTATTGTTTATAACACGGTGATTTAGAACGCTGTTGGATTATGGGCCTCGTTTCCAGGCCACTGGTACTTGTATTACACTCGATAAAGTGTTTCAGTTTCCTTTTATGTTTTAAGTAAACATTAATACGTCATACTTATTTCAAACCTATCTACTATGGCCCAGTTATTTTATGAAATATAAACACGCGTTTCTTGGGAGTGTCTACAAGAATTGAATGACCCATAATAATATTTTCACTAGGAACCTGTCGTTTCTCGTGACTTGCATCAATTTGCGCGCCTATCCATACTTTTTCAACTAAACAAACAGTTCGGAAATTAGACAAACACGTTCCGACGACAGGAAGCGCATCTCAAACAAACGCGACGCTGTCATGCGCGCGCGCAGACGAGAAGATGGATGAAAAATGGCGCCCGGAGATTAGCCTGACAGGAGATCACTTTCTAATATTAACATTAGCAGTTAAGCATACAAAGATAAATTATGGTGTGTTAGGTCATGAACTATAGTTCTAATTTTCTGGGCAGTTAATTAAATGCATCCAAATTAAGTAGACATGAACACTTGTAAAAACTACGGTTACAACTATTAATAAAAAATCTGACATCTCAGCCAAAACGTTAGACGTCAACCGAACTACCAGGCTTTCATAAATCAAAGGAGAAAAACTGGAACACATCAATATTAATAATAACCAATCATCTAATATCCACTGGTTTCAAAAAAAGAACATAAACCGCGGAGATCCGCTTATTACAACCGTTTTTGAGCGTTCACTTGTCTATTCCGGGTGTGGGACCACCCACGACATGGCGACTGTTATTTTAGGTGCGTAATTGAGTTGTTGCGACCGTGGCGAGCGACGACCCTGCCGCGACACGCGTAATGCGATGTTTTACATGACTTCGATGCACCCTGCACGCATTCATTTAGAGTGGAGACTAGAAAAACGCAGCGTGAAATTGTAATTGGCTGTGAAAGAAGTTGGATTATTTTAAGAACATTCAATTCTTTGCCGAAAGGTAATATTTAATAAATACGTACAGTGGCATAAAGGTATCTAATCAGAAGACTCGCAGGATAACAAAGGTAACCGAATTGACAAATTTATGTGGTAGAGTGCTGGGCACGTTTCTCGCAGAACGGAAGGCCAAGGAAGGCCGATACGTGGGTACCCATAAAGTGGACCAATGACTTGGTGAAGGTCAAGTGAATCTGCTGGAAGCGGGAGGAGAAGGCAAAGCTTGAGGGCGGCCTACGACCAGCACTGGAGTTCTTTCGACTGACTAATGATGATGATATAGATATATGCATAGGTCAAAACAGGTATCTCTGCGACTAGAACCCCGAGAGCGCAAAGGTACGGAAGTGCACAAGAATGATAGACACATTTACAAAGTTCTGTCTCTTGAAATGCAAGAGATGTTACCGACCAGAATGTAAAAATTGACCTGAACTAGAAAGCCGCCTACGATCGTTGTAACCCATTCCCTTAAAACTATTGCGTAGGATGCCTAAACGATAAATAAGAAGAAAGTAGATCTCTAAGCAAGTATACATTATTCATTACCTGTCCAAAAGTTGCCGAATGAGCTCCTACGGACCTATCATAAATCTAAGGTTTTATAGTTACACTCAGACCCCAAAACGTTTTGCTAACAATTCGTACCCTTTCGAATGCTTAACGGGTCCTTTGAAAGTATCCTGGACTCGATTTACTGTGTAAAAATCCCTGAAACTTCTAGTAAAATTTTACGAAAAAATTGCTTAGCGTTGATACATATCAAAGCTAAGCAATTTTTTTTAGGTTAAGATACGTGTGCGCAAGTATTTTCTGTGATAATATCACTGGCCAACATAGATGTGTGCTAAAACCCCCGCTAAGATCATGGAATTATGCTCGAATTTGAAACGTTATTTTCCAAAAAATGGGTTGACGTATCCTTTCAAATCGACAAACGTCCTTTACCAGCCATAAAACCAAACATTTTGCTGGTATAATAGCTCAAGCCTTCCTTTATTTTCTCCCCTAAACGAAACTGACGTGTATTGTGCGAAATGATTAATAACACGTCATAATGATACGTCGCTTTTTTGTTGTTGTTGCGTGTGACGATTTATCCTGTGACATTCTTTTGATAGGATATGGGTCGGCTTGAAATGCCTCTAGTTTATGATTATTTTAAACCTTTTGTAGGCAAATATGTTTTTGTACACATAGCATAAAAATATAGCACAAACTTTTTATTGCAATTCTCTATCTTTTATTTTCAGGTAGGTAGGCTAAAGTATTTTAATATGGCCGTTTCTATTTCGAAAACTACTTATAAATACGGCCGCAGCAAATATTTGTTTTTGCTCGCAAAACCGCTCTCGACTAACTTTGAGAGCTTCGTGTGCGTAGTTCTTCGCAGAGATATTATGGTTCGCTTAGAACTATAAAATATTTGCTCACTTCAAAGAATTTTGCTGCCAACCACAAAAGGTTTACTTTGATGAATTGAAACTCAACCGCTCTTCGGTTAGCGTAATAAAATTTGTTTGCAAAACGGACTTTCATTGCAACATAAACGCAACATTAGACTGACGGGTCTTTGTCTTTGCGATACATTTGATTTCCAATACGTGGTCTTCTTTAAAATGTCCTAACAGTTGTCGGCCCGCAACAAAGTACTACGAGTATGACTTGTAAAATATCCTCAACACTCCCTCACACGTACCTCCCAGCATTCGACTTTGAATACAAATGACCTGATTTTTATTTCCTGTAAATTTTAAGGCATACAAGTGCTGTGCACTGGTTTATTAAACAAACTGTCCGAATGTGTGCCATGATAATAAAACGAAATTATTTCCTTTTGTTACGCTGCAGCTGAAGAAATGAGAATATACAAACAGTAAGGTGGAAGAAAACACATTTGCTACATGGGCAAAACATTCAAGAGGATTTAGTAGATCCTTTATATTGTTGCGAAAAAAATCTGATAAGTACGGACGTAAGCCGTAAGCATAATAGCAAAGCCGCTTCCTTATAAAAACATATGTTTTTCCTGTTCCAAGTTATCTTTTCTTGTGCTTATTCGTAAGTTCTCAGGACAAACACAAGTGATAAATCTCTTCCAGTAAACTTACTTGTATCAGTGTTATATTTATAGGTTTCTGTAGAGATACTAAAGCTAACATAGACGGTTTAAGTGCTTACCTCATTCCACAATTACTTTTTACCGGGAACTTGTTAAACATAAACTGCATTAGCATCGTCCAAGTACAGCAAAAATTAATGTCCATCGCACCAAAGGCAAGTGCTTAGCTCTTACGGATAGAACAAACTACGCTATTAAGGACCTCGTTCGATTTTCATTGGCACTTTGCCCCAGAGTGAGAATAGAATAGCTATTCTCGACTAACACAACCTTTTCGATAAAAGTTTTCATATCTCTTTCATTATTTATATGTGAGAGAAGGATGGAATATATTCGATGTCGACTTGTTGGTAGGAATGGAATAGGTTCCAAGTTGCATTTAGTTCATGCGATCGCGTTGCTCCTCGGTGTCTCGGTGTTTTATTGACTCAATCATGGTGATACCATGAGGTTGCGGCGTCGGACCCATGGGTAAAGTGCTAAGGCTCTGCTCTGTTAACGTAGGTACATGTACATTTTTCTTCCCAGTAAGTAGAGCGTGGAACGATGTGAGGGCGATATTTCAGACTGGTTTTCCTGCATAGGAGAATGTACTCGTAAGTTGTTTTTGTTCGAAAAATAAAAGCAATGTCTTGAAAAAACTTGTGATTTATCTGAAGAAAGATCAAAAGAACAACAAAAACTTCTTATAGGTACCATTGTTTCGGCGTTATCGTAATGATGGAGATATCACAACATAAAATAATGTTATTGACTACGGGTACATATCCGAACGAATGTAATAGAGATTAAAATATTCGAAACCCAAACCAAAGTCCCTTGTTGTCCCGCCATGTTTACAATCGGAACAAGACAAGACAAGATATTTCCGTCAACTTAATTGAACTGACATGAGTTACTTTATTGATATTAAAATTTATTTATGAATACGGCGGCGAGTGATAAAACGACATTTCACCGCCGGTGTGTTTGTATGTCGACAGATTTCTGCGAATGAGTGCAATTAATTATGACCGATGTCGGTCGTCCGCGGACGCGCGCCTGCGCTCGCCTTTTGTTTTTAGACACCATTTGTAGAACAATGCAGCGCGTGCGACTTTTATCTCGCTACAAATAAACGAATACTCCTGTCGACTTTTTGCCGGTCTCGTTCGTGGCTCGCCGTGTACCTCGAAATTTTATTAAGCCCGTACCGAAATGTTAGTCGAGTTAAACGAATTTCACCAAGCGGAATATTTCGATCTGCAAAACGCGAAAGTAACAAAGTCAAAGTTGCGACGTCTTGCGACATTCTCGTCTTATTGAGTTTGGACATGCAGCCTTTCTTCAAGCTGTCGAGACTCACAATAAAAGATAGGTAACCTACATTGTTTCAAATATCACGCCATTTCGAACATGGGATTGACTCATTACTTTGTAGTCTTTTTATTAGTAACTTTATTTATAGTGATGCTCTAATGGAAAGATCAAACGCACTCGGCAGTTAATTTTAATGTCTCGCACGTTAGATATAATTAGAGGGATCGGTAAAGCCTCGCTGTGCATTGCGCCGCCGCCAGTAGTATTTTGATCTCGTTGACATTTATTATGTCACCGACATCGGTACAGACGTACCTACCCGGTATGAATAAGTAACTATTTTCGTCTTTAACGAGTGCGTTAACATTCACGCTATAGGACGTGATATACGTGCGTCAATGAGGAGACATAACGTTGTAATATAATGTAAATAATTATGATTGATTGAAACGTAATTGGACATTTCGCTTTGAATTTATATGAAAGTGCTATCTTCGAGGAATATTGCGGGAAATGATGTCAAAAGCGGCGTAGTGGAACCGCCAAACTTGTTTTATGTGTCAGGAAGGAAGGCGTGCTGTCAGCGGCGCCTCGCGAGGCGGCGAGGCAGCGAGGCGGGGCGAGGGCGCAAGCTCTCATCAACTTTAACGAGCCATTACCGCTGCGCCGCCACGCTCCGCTCTACAAGGGGGGATTCGTGTAATTTTCGGAACTCGCATAACGTGTAATTATTTCAGGAGGGGGCGTCAATAACGTAACCGCAGCACATTTATATGCGTCCTGGACTCAAATTTTCATCGCAGGTAAAAGAGAATGCTCCATATTTATACATCGTACCTCGTGAATGTTGATTAAGCCGAGTTTCACATAAACTCCAATTATTTGCATAAAGTATACGGCTTCGAAAATGGATAATCTTGAACAACGCACCAATTTTCGTTTTGCTCAAATCGTTAACGCAGAATAAAGTCGCATACGACGTCGTTATGAATAAGAATGGTTACTAATGAACCAATTTATGGAGACAACCGGCTGTCCGGTGAGTTATTATCGACACAAAAGCGAAGACAGTGTAAACGCTCACTGAAATGGAACGTAACAAGTCCACTGAAATAATTCACGGCGGATTCGACACGGACATTCACAGTTGCATCGCCGTGGGCGAGTGCGCGCTTGTCTTGAGACGTCGACAGTTCTTGTTGCGACTACTGTGGTTATTTCTAAACCGTATCACGTCTCCGTCGACCGGATCGCCTCAACGGCCAACGCTTTGATGTCGCATTCTCTTTTTGCAAACCACATTTCAGTATAGACTGAATGCTTTCGGGAAAGATGTCTAACGACCAACGTTTCGATCGCCGCATTCTTCATTTTGATATTTCGTTTTCGTTTCACTTCGGCTAATGTAATTGCCTCTTGTTGCCAACTAAGAGTTGTTGGGTGACTTGTCAGATTTATTAGACCTTTTCTGAGCTCAACAGCTTTTATTAGGCCTTTCTATTGAAATGTCAAACCACTGTTTGGACTGGTCGAAACAATTTATTTACAAAATGCTTCACAGTTTGCATCGAATATATTTTGAACAAGCGTAACACAGTACTCAAATCCTAACCTTAAACAACTCCAAATGAACTGTTCATTTGAGAACTGGAACTCGATAAACTCAGTGAGGGGTTGTCAATGCAGTTTATTTTCAGCCTAGCCAGTGGTACAGATAATAGAATGCCGTAAAACTCGGTCCTGTGTGGGCGCAGGGTAGATAACAGGCGGCTGCGACGTATCTCTTAAAGCGGTAATTTGTTAGAGCTCTTGGTACGACTCACTTGTGATAAGGAATAAAAAGTAGAAGAACCCGAGAGTTCAAGGCGATGTTTCAATGCCATCACTGTGTTTAGATAGTGTGGACTTTATGGCTTTCTTTTGCAAATTAATTGGGATGAAATCATGATATTCGCTTTTGTGCAAAGCGACAATCTAGTGAAGCGAATTCCCACGAAGTGAGTCTAGCAACTTGCAGGTCCAAGGTTGATTGCTCGCACTTTACACGGCTGGTTTGATAAATGTTTAGCTAAGATTTAAGTGCAAGATTGGTTAGCTCCACTTGTTGTGGTACCACTATATTTTAGATGGGAATCATACAACCATCTACTAACCAATTCTAACCATTCTTCTTAGAATGATAAATATATATTTAAAATATTCAAAAAAGTTCCAAATAATTAGAAAGACACCCTTGAATCAGTGCCAAATAGAAACAGAAAGGTCCTGTTACAATAACAAATACGTCACGCAAGCGAGGAACAGTGACAGAAATGGACGTCACTACCAATGTTTTATGACGTCGGATGGGAATAAATGGAAATAAAAGGGGAAAAAATACTTTCAAAACATTAAACGTAGGGCTATGAATGTCTTTAGACAAATTAAAAAGCTGTGATTTATAACGGTAGCATTTTATTGCATGCAGTAGCATTTACAAGCTCTTCGGTAGAATGTTGTCAGCCCAAAAATATACAATGTGACAAAGCGTTTTTTCGTCAGTTTAGTGATGCGACAGAAATACGATTGTAAGTTTGTTTGAAGTCTTGCGGTTTTTTCAAGACATTTTCTTTCCTGCTATTAAAAAGCCCTTAATCATTATTATAATATATTGCATTCTGTAATAATAAATGCTTAAAGCTAAGAACAATAAATTGCATCGGTATCATGATAAAATCTTAATCTAAATTAAACAAACGCCCGAAGCAAGAAGGTCGGTACTGTTGGTAGCGCTACGTGCCACCAGTGTTGCCTGATTAAAATATTAATTTTATTCTAAATAAAGAATCATCAGTGTTGCTATTGTTTAAAGCTGTAGTCTTTTTAGTAAAAGAGAACCGTGCAATACAATTTTGCAAAATTATAAACTTTTAGTTACTCGTAGTTGTGCGAAAAGTTATTAATTCCAGTGTTCTATTAGCCATAAACGTTATAGACTAATCTTAGTAAATAACGTATTATGTTTTGTTTTATTTAATAGTTATATCCATAAACCGAGAAAAGTTAATCTTTTTTACTACACGCAGCTTATAGAATCTATAAAATGCATTACACAAAAATGCGTCAATTTAAACGTATAATTTCAGTTGATTATGATCACCGTATCGAGCTACGGGTAATCCAGATAATGACGGCTTAGCAACAATTTACTATCGGAGGGTTTATTAAAAGGCAATACAGTGTTTAATCTGTCATTAATTTAGTAAAATTACCGTCCTTTTCATTTATGAGCGAGCCTTGGGGAAATTACTCTATCGGGATAGCAGACAATTTGGTTAATGTTCGGTTTTGTAATTTTTTATTGTGTTCTAGGTTTTTGTAGGTATATGGCAATACTGCGTGGTCTGAGCCTTAACAAATATTGTAAAATATTTTAAAAAAGTAACGGTGGAGTTTCTTGCCCATTCTTCTCCATACGAAAACTACCTTTTGGAAGGGGCGACTAGAATCAATTCAATTCTTTTGTAAATTTTGACGTTCAAAAGTGCCTTACAAGGGCCTATTTGAAATAAATGATTTGACTATGACTTTGAACATAGATTACTCGTTCCTTTTTTCGCGAGATCATTTAGGGTTTGCTGATTTGATTGAGATTCATTTTGCTTTTACGTACGAGTATTGCGAGTCGTTGCTACACGCAGCATTGGCCGGCCGCATAATGGATACGAATTTGAATCGTACGTTCACATAGGTACCATCGAAGAAGTTCATATCTATGCACCGTAAGGACTATTTCTGCTTGCAGTGCTCGGCCGCCATAGAACCGGGGTGGTAACAGATGTGGTCATCGCGTTCACGGGATTTTGTTTTCAAATTGCTTAGATATGAAATTCTTCGATGGTACGTTATTGAATTTAACGCGCACATTGGTTGTGTTTTTCTCCATTGAAATGCTAGTAAGTAGTGACTGTGACCCGTCACCGGTGACATCATCGTAATGAATAATTTGTATCTGCTAGATAATTCGTCGCTAATTCGCGGTTCATAAGAGCTGGCACCGACCTCAACAAAAATTGTAAGCCCCTAATTTGTTTCGTACCTACTTTTGAATTCGTTTTGCTGGTTAATTTCGTGTAGTTAAAAAAATATTATTTCATAATTTCGAGTTAATTTCTTTCGAAGTCGGTTTAGTTTTATTAAATTACTTTTTTATTTGAAAATATAGCCTATGTTACCCAGGGATAGTGTAGCTCCCCAACAGTGAAATAATTTTTCAAATCGGTTCAGTAGTTTCGGAGCCTATTCAATGCAAACAAACAATAAAATTTTCCTCTTTATAATATTAGTATAGATTATTTTGTAACATACTCCAAATTAATATATTTTCTATATCCAATTGTATTTTAGGGTTCCGGACCTCAAAAGGAAAAAATGGAACCTTTTATCACTCGTATGTCTGTCTGTCCGTCTGTCACAGCCAATTTGCTCCGAATCTAATGGACCCATTAAGTTGAAATTTGGTAAACATATGTATTTCTGTGACTCAAACGCGGACGTACAACGTGAATAAATTAATTTCGAATATGGGAGGCAAATAAGAAAAAAAAAATAAGTTTTAGATTTTGTACCGTGTGCCATATCAAATGAAAGAGCTTGTTGCGTAGATCTCAAACATATATTTTTTTAATTTTAAAATATATAAGTATTGAATATTTACATTTTTTGAAAAATATGCAGAGAATGGTTCTTCGCTTATAGATTACAGGAAAACCTTTATGAAGTCAATTTTATGAGAATAAGATCATAATCTTAAAATAACATGGTAAATCTCTCAATATTGTACTTACAAACTTACATTTGCAGTTGGAATGTATGGGTGAACATGTTTTTCAGCTACATGTTTTTCAAAGTTTGTATTTGGTATAAATTCATCCCAACTACGGAACCCTTCATTGTACGTGGCAAGACGTACGCACTTGGCCGGTTTTTTTAAATGTAAGGACACATAAAATATCCGAACAAGTTCGCATTGATTTCGGACGTCGGAACTATAAGCGCGTACTCGCACGACTAGCTCGTACCCGTTGTGCGAGGTACTACATTACTTGAAGGATCGGGATGGATCGTGCGTATTCAAAAACGCATCCAAATCGCCTTATGCTTTCCAAATCAATAGTGGCCTCCAATCTAGCAAAATTAATACTTACTCTACTGTGTTGTCAGTACGAACCACGAGCTGTACTTAAAATGGAGTAGAAAGCCAACAACTAAATAGCACCTACCAGCACCTACATACAACATACCTACAATAAATAATTCACTCCGCTAGTCAAACACGATTCCATGTCTACAATTTCAACGTAACGTGTTATTTGCCCACCCTGTACCTAATAGTACTTAACCTCTGTCGGGTACACTAGAGCTTTCTACGTAACAATTTAGTTGGATGATGATACTACGATCGAGTTACGGGCAACCCTAGCGTCGATTAGGTAGAGGACACATTGTTCAAGGAAAAGCGATTAGTCAAAACTTTTGAACTACTACAAAAAAGAACCAGCTGCCCCCGCAGCTGGTTCTTTTTTAGAGTAGTTCGCGTAGTTAGGTTAGGTTGCGTGTGTAACGCAAGCACCCCTGCTTGTGTTACACACGTACAATGGCAATCGATCGCAATGCCTTTCATTTGGACAGCCACGTTCATTGCGTCATTTATGTTGTTGAGCAGACTAATTCAAACCTATGAAGCAGTAATGTCCTTCCTTCAAGTGATTGTGATTGAAAGTGTTATAGCTTGTCCACTCTTCAATGACGCGCTCCACTACCGCGTTACCCACAGAAATCCGCATTACCGTGTACGTAAATGCGGAAGTGGGGCGCGTCATTTCAGAGTGGACAAGCTATATGCAATTATGGTGGTGCAGGTCATGCATGTACTGAACTAAAGTACATAAATGTGGGTAGTTATAAGGTTCTGCTCACGTGCATATTTTTCTAGTGGTTCCATTCCAGACTCGATCGAATTCTTTATTCATAAGCACTTCGCGCGGTGAGGTGGCTAGCCAAACTACGAACATGGTTTGCATAATGATAGTGATATTTATACTTTCAAATAAATAAGGATTATTAAGGTTGTCTCGTCTAGAAAATAATTAATGTTAACACGAAAACTGCAGAAGTTTAAAGCAAGCAGCAATTAACAGCAGTTTTTTGTTGTATGAAAAGTAAAGATTTTAAAATAAATAAACGAAATCTGACCGACTAATTATTTGATGGTGACAGTGCGCCATGTTTCCCGCTATCTCCCTACTAACATAACGTGTCCTTTATAGAGGAATCCCGTGAAAGACTATAGGGGAGGTGAAGCCACGCTGTTACCCTGAATTCTGTAATTAAACGCCTCGTCTAATTGTGACCTTCGACCAGCTCGCTTCACACTCCGCTACACTTTCGGGATTAAGCTCTTTGTAACTAAATAGGATGCTTCAAAACCTAGGGCCAATTTAACGATGCAATGGTACCTTGAAATGCGGGCTGAAATTCAAGTTAGAACAAATAGTCGATCTCCTTTCGGTCGTTCAGGCGAAAGTTAGGGAAAATCATCGTTAGGTATGATTTGTTCGAGCTTTTCTACAGTGAAATGATGACTAAACTGTTAACTTTGAATATTGAAATTTGTCGATAACCTTGCATAGTTGAAAATTTGTGGGAAATTACGCTGGAAAATGTTCAGGAATTCGTGCATGGGACACAAATTCACACGTGAAAAACTTTATTAATATTCACGAGTAAAATAGATTGTATTTATTATTTTACAAATTTTATATTAGTTAAAAAGTGAAGGAATGCTGTAGCTTTTAATGGACTAGTAGGTAGGTACTTTTTCGTTCAACTGTAGCTTCCTCTGTCGATTTTTTTATTAACAACCCACAAATTTATTACTTCAAACAATTTCAATATTACAGACCTTATTTAAAGCTTCCTTTCTCTAATAAATAGACTAACAATAACATTTCTAAAGACGCGAATTCCTTAAGTCACCACTTACACATAATTACCATACAACCGGGCACGATTAAAGGATAGTATAGCCATGGAATGACGGCGTTTATGTAAATTGCTTCCGCTAGGATTTCACCAAGATTTATGCGTTAGCGTCAAGAACAATTAAATTTAGACCACGACTCGCGCTTCTGTATAAATTAACTCACTTTAGTTAAGAGAGCGCAGACGGTTTGTGTTCTACTACAGATTCTTGGAACTTGTAGTAAAGTAGATGAGTATTTTGTATGATTATTCGACATTAATAGGAATATTATTTAGATTTGTGACAGCTTTCAAAAATCTACTGAAACTAGTTGGTGCCTTTTTGAAAAACTATTTGTTTACTTACCAAAAGACTTTCAATAAAACCCTAACCTAATCCAATAATTGCATCAATTCAAAAAGATCCGTAAGTTCTCACCAACAAAACCTGTAGAATTGTGTAGTATGAATAGTGACAGATAGACAAACTTTCTCATAATGGATATTAGAAACTATTAACATTTATTGGACGCAATTTCTGAAAAATCATTTACGTAACAATTTAAGTCAAAAATTTATTACTTAATACCCTTACACTTACCAGGCTAGATTGTAATTCAAATAAGGTATCGTCACGGCACTTTATAGTAAAAAAACCGTTCCTACCAGCATCGTAAAGTAGGTAGGTACCTCTACCTACTTACCTACTTAATAGTTTCACGGACTCCAAAAAATTTCCCACCACTTTTAAACTATGCAAAGTTATTACCGGCAACATTCAATAATACACATAGTTCACAATTTTACAGAAGTCGTAATTTTACAAAATTATCTTCATAAATTCTCCCTCACAGCATTCTCCATCAATAAAATACCTATATAATAACATAGACATTTACAGTATTCCCTGTAAAATTCAGTGGCTACTGGCTAGTGAGGTGCACGTGCACCCTAGGGCTACGAGAGTGGCCAGTAATACCTGCCCGACTGTTTTTATTGGCATTTGTATTAAGTTTTCATGTACGACTAATGGATTAGTGCAGTGAGAAGGGAGGGAGGGAATGCAGTAATAACTGCTTTTGTTGTTGGGTTCCGTAGTAAAAAGGAACCCTTATAGTTTCGCCAAGTCCGTCTGTCTGTCTGTCTGTCCGTCTGTCTGTCCGCAGCTTAGCTCAGATAAGGTAAGTACTACAAAGCTGTAATTTGGCATATGTATATGCATATTAATCATCATAATCACAAATTGGTAAAATAAAATCAAGAAAAGAATTTTTTTTTGGTTACTTCCCCTACACGTAAAGTAGGGATGTTTTTTTTTTCTCGTCTACCCCATGTTGTGGGGTATCGTTAGAAAGGTCGTAATATTGTGAAAACCATTTTTGGATTCAGGGATCCGTTTGCGAAATATTAAGCTTTTAACTGATTTTTTTTGTTAGAGTCAAGTGTCCCCCCCCCCTGCCAACTAAATGGTCGTACTTGGATTTGTGAAAAAAATCACAGCAGTGAATTTTTTCACTTTCGTTATATCTTCGATAATATAACAAAATTAAAAGGAAAACTATCACAGCTAAGTAGGCTGTACAGGTTAACGAGTAATAATCAACCAACTTAAATTTGCGGTTTGAAAAACATGTTCTCCCATACGGAATGTATGGGAGATCATGTTTTTCAACTACAATGTTAAGTTTGTTCTTGAGATAAATTCATCCCAACTACGGAACCCTTCATTGTGCGTGGTCCGACACGCACTTGGCCGGTTTTTTGTAGGTTCTACTGGGAGATCTGTGATGCAATTGTTTTGATTGAGTAAATAGTTACTGGTCTTTTTAAACTGATAATTGTATCGGGTAGTATTGAGTTGTTTAGCATAGGTACAGTGGGTTCCAGAGAAACCTCACCCCTATGCATTGTGTTTTACATTGCTACGGGGTGAGATTTCACTGGAGCCCATGTAAGTACAATCGAAGAAGTTCATATCTAACCACCGTAAGGACCATTCTTGCTTGCAGCGCTCGGCGGCTATGGAACCGTGCCGGTAACAGATGTGGTCATCGTGTTCACGGGATTATGTTTTGAAACTGGTTAGGTATGAATTGATTTGATGGTACATAGTGGTTTTTATTTATTTGACTGCGTTGATAAAATTGTAATAGTTGAAAAAGAGTTGTTTGAGCTTTATAACAAAAACCTTGTGCAATGTGTATGCTATGGAACTCGGTAAACTTTACCAGTGCTTGTAGTTTGCTAATATGATCTTTGTTCGTGGGAAAATTGTAAGTATGCATGCCTTCAGGATAAAATACATAACTTGTCTGCTACAGATCCTGTTCCAAATAAGGCCTTTATAACAACAAACTGATATTACTTATCTACTAATGCGTCTATTCGACGTCCTAAATATTTCCCTATTTCCATCTCACGAAGCAGAGAGACGAAAACTCGATAAAGAAATTGAAATATTCTCTTTACCTCACCAAGTCATATTAAAAGGATGTAGCCCACCCGATACATATTTAATGTTTCTATCGAAATATATTCAAATCTGATATAGGCCACCAAGACGTCGCCGTCGTCCACCGCACATTTGCAAACTAAGCTTATTTTCGATCACCATCTCATGATAAATGTTTCCCCCATGGAAATGTACCAGAAACAGATATACGTATTAACATAAATTATACTTTCAGATTAATTTCAGCTCTTAACTTCCCTGGAATATTTGCATCCGTGATATATTAATAAGCAATGAGTTTGTTGGAAACAACATTATTTTGGATTTTGTATAATATTTTTGGGGGGTCAAGATGACGTCAGATGGCAGGTGCTTATTATCGTGGTTTGTATCCAGAGTTGAGGGCGGGAGTGAGGTACCTACACAGGATAATGTTTTGATTTTATATTTTTGACTTATGGCTCTGGGCAGAATTATGCAAATTCGACTACGTGCCCGCTTTTAAACACACCTTCCACCGTAATATTGTCTCGAGGGTTTCGCAAATGACTAGATTAGGTACTTACCGTATGCTATATTCTCTCAGTGATTGATGAAGTTTGTTTCTCACATCTCATTCTGCTTAGATCACAAACCACTCCGACTTTGAAACTTAATTCCTCGTTAAGTTCTAAAAAGTCTCGTACCATACAAACCCAGTCCCTAAAGCCTCTTTTCCGCCAGTTGATAGCCCATAGTACAGTCAACCGCCATCTTCTTCTTTTCTTGAGGTTTGTGACTAACCTGGTGTCAGAGTTTTAAAGCCGCCCATGGGCTTCTGACTTGGCTTCAGATGCCGTCGAGAAATATCTGCCAGGCAGGTTTCCTCACGATGTTTTCCGTCACCATTTTTGAAGCAAGTGATAATTATACAATACGCACATGTTTCCAAAAAGTCAGAGGTGCTTGCTTTTTGGTTCGAGCTCGAGACCTATGACTTGGCAGTCTGACGGTCACAGCACTAGACTATCAGGCCGCCATGATAAATTATAACCATTTCAATTTGCCAGTCTTTATTTCGTAGCACTTTTTACTACACTCCCTGCTACTTGCTATGTATTAAATCTTTTGGACGAACTGTTTCATCTTCAATGGCATCAGATGAGCTAGTAGTGTCAAAAATACTACACTATACAGCATAAAAAAAACTTGCAATGTAGGTAAATTTGAAATTAGGTACAATTACCATTCTCGGAAATCATTAACATAATATTTTCAATTGCTAACTAAAGTAATGATTTGAATAATATTCTGCACTATTGTGTGTGCCTACTGAACCGCGCAGCTTGAACAAAGTCATGTGCATTGTTATGCGAGCTCAAAATCAATGCGAACACATTATATCCAGTTGAACTAAATCTGACAGCTTGCAATGTGTGGATACTATGGATAATATCGCCAGGCTGTCCAATTCTACGGAAGGCAGATTATTCTGTGGATAATGTGACTTGCTGTCCAAATTATCGCTAATGTCGACAGCTAAACAATGCTTGTGCTATGAGCGTTATTCTGAACGTTGCAAATAGATGTCAAATATTTCGCTGTTTTGATTAATTTGGCAATATTACTGTGTGGAAATAAGAAATGTGGCTAACAAGCGAACTAGAATATTGATTATGAAATTCAATAATTAATATCGTACCACCGAATATTTACTTTTAGATGTAAAAAAAGTATTTGGAAACTTTCCAGATGCCTTTTTTTACATCTAAAACGGGTACAACTTAAATTCAATGTTATAATTCCAATTCATTATTAATATTGTAGTTCGCTAGTTAGCCACATTTCTTATTTCCTTAAAGTAATATTGCCAAATTAATCAAAACAGGTAAATTTTTGACAGCTAATGCGACGTTACCAACTTTTAGGATAAACGCTGTTAAGGGTTGTACTCACAGCGAGCATGCACTGTGTCCTTTTGAGTGAATGGATTTAGGTCGTTCCTGCTGACTGAGAATTGTCAGGTGCAAACACTAGAAATTAAAAATTATAGCAGTCAATTACGATTTTTCAATTTTTTTTAAATTTGACTTAGACAGATATACATTGTAACAAAACTGAACTATGAATTACATTCAAATGTATCTTTATCATAATTATTCTTTTTAATCTGAAGGACAAAAAAGGTTTCATAATTAATAAAGGTTATAAGTTCCGTGTGGTGCCGGACGTAAAGATTCCGTGTGGTGCCAGACGTAAAGAATATTACTATCTCATTTCTTCCCGTGGGTGTCGTAAAAGGCGACTAAAGGATTCACTAAAGAATGAGCAGCAGGGCTCTCTATGCATTTTAACACCATACTGCGATCGCCAACCCGCCTGCCAAGCGTGGCGATTATGGTACACCCCTCCATTTGGGGGAGGCCTATTTTCAGCAGTGTACGTCTTTCGGCTGAAATGATGATGACGATGATAAGTATCTACTTATATAGGTAGTAAAACTTTGTATATTAAGTAGGTACTCTGCTACTGTGTTACATCCCACCCACCCCAGTAAGAATGCAATCGTGATGATATTTTAAAATACATTATGTACACTTTACATTATTCAAGCGACATTTTCATTCCCCTGCACGCATTTCTATGAAACATAAAAATAACGACAATTTTATTGTGTGCGACGGACGCACAGATCATAAACCAACACAAATACCACACTCTTATGAAAGTATTCTCATTAGATACTTATCGAAGACATCGACCAAAACGTCCAAAAAACAATCAATACAAGATAACGTACTATCAGGGAATGACCAGATTGACCTATATTGTCCAAAACTTTGTTTATATATTTTATCACATATTTGGAACGCGTGAATACAGTGACATTTACGAGAGTCAACTATTAAATATTATAGTGAATAGTTTGAGCTTTTGAACATCAACATACAGTTAATTCTATTTTTATATCGCTTATTTAGATCCTTGGAAGTTTACGAGCGTTGAAATTTTATTCGTCGATTTAAATTATATTATGGTGGCCATACAGAGTCCAATAGTAATATTGTTTTGTGTGACGACTCTCCAAACAGAAATGGCGGTACGGATGATTTTATACGATTTGTAAACTAGTACGATAGATCGAGTATTTTCTAGTATAGAATTATATTTTCTCTTCGATTTAATTAAATCTATCTCTCCCTATGCGATATTCTTACCTTGCAGCAGTCTGCCTAGAATTTTCCCAACTAAGTTGGGGTCGGCTTCTAGTCTAACCGAATGCATCTGTATCTGACCTTCACAACCTAGTTGCTGGGTAACTTGATACCCCTTAACGTGCTTTCCGAGGCACAGAGGGGTCTCGGAGATATGTACTCGATGCTCACCCATCCACGAACTGACCGAGGCAAGCGTAGCTTAACCTTCCATCGACCCGTGCGGCTGTTATCAGTTTACCTTGCAGCAGGTACTGTTTAATAATTTTCTTTATTTACATCATCATGTAGCTAAACACTCGCTAATAGTAAATATCTTAGTTCCACTCTCTAATTAAAAGCATTAACGGCTATGTCTTAAAGATAAAATCAATGACATGTGTAATATCTCTTATTACTAATAAGAGATATCCCAAACAAGATAGAATTAAATTTGCCGTATAGTTAAACAAGATAGGCACTAAATTCAGCATAAACAACGTTTTACTACCATACATTCCGTAATACTCCTATTGCTGTTATTGAAATAGCAAATAAACCTATATTCTTAGCGCCAAACAGACGTTCTCAGCAAAATTTTCCCTTACTAAACCGGATATCATTTAAATCGAATAGTCCTTTGTCCGATCCGAAAATCTGCTGATAAAGGAAAGCTCTTTCGGCACCAAAAAGGTAGCTATAAACGTAGCCGATACGTAAGCAAGACAGGAATAAATTGGACTCAAAGATTTATTGCCAAATGCTCTTAACCCGAAACCTTTCGCCCAGAGAATAAGTCCGCGCTATTCAGTTTTTCGGGCTCGAAATGTATCACATACGGTACTCGATTGATTAATGACTCTGGTTTCTGAAAATAAGCAATTTGCTGCTTACTTAGGTAAGGTTATGTTACAAGATTAGCGTGCATTATAAAAGTTGTAATTAACAAAATAATCATAAAATAAATCTTTGCACCGATAAGTTGGTTTACAAGTCTTTGCAGTTTACGACTCGGCTACAGGCTTGTAAGCCGCAGGTAACGACGTGCTTCATTACTAAAGTGTATATTATTTATGTCGCCTTTTAGCGAGTTTTATATCTTTGTTCCTACTATAAAGTTGTTGGAATACGACAACCTAATAAGGCCGTAAGGAAGAGTTCTCACACTTTTATTGGACAATTCTTTCAATAAAATATATGATTCAAGATAATAACGCGACACTGACAACGGGAAATGTGGTTTTTCAAATAAAACGCCTTTACTTTTATAAAGTTGCTATATTTCAGATTTCTGTTCTGGTACTGTTTCTGAAAATATTTTGAATACAGATCAAATTGTCGTCTCTTACGTTAGGTAGGTATGCGAAGTATTAAAAAAATTTAAAGTTGGGGAAAGTTAGGTAATTACACTAGGGTTACATTTATTTCTAATACACAAATTTAATATAAATATCACAGTCAAAGATTATATAACTAATATTCTAGAAAGTCCTAAAGGTATATGGCAGTGAAATGCAGGGCTTCGATTTTTTATCTACGTTTACAGTCAATATTGTAACAACCTCAATTCGTAGAGTACTGTATAGGTACAAAATATTAGCTTATAAGAAAAACAGTGTTCACCAATGGCAAAACTAGTCCTATGTACTGTGACTAGAATATAGATTAGGAATAAATTACGAGATACAAATATCAAAAGTTCGGTACCTACATATTACAAGCACTACTATGGCTAATCTACAATGGTTATGATCTTGTCTGACGAATATTACGTTATACATTATCTACCTACACCTAATACCATCTTAATTTTTCAGTTCAACAATATGAACATCACTAACAACTTCGAAACTTTTTTCCACGTAACTTATCCTTAATATTTGAAAAGATAATGTTGATTATTGCTTTGATTTCCTCTTCTAATATTGTACACATCTAATTATTTGGAGTTCCATACACGGTCTTGTTTTCTGGACTCTGTGAAAAATGCATTAAATCTAAATATACGCATTATCCATTACAATGAAAAACACTGGGGCATAGGGGTAAATTGTAAACAAGATCAATTTACCTCATACGGCGGTGGCGGCAGTATATCACACAGATTTATTTGACAGCCCTGCTCCGACCTCGCTACGTTCGAATGTCTACTCGTCTGAATGGGAATTTTGAAACTGTTCTCCCTGCCCAGCCAGTGCCACTGTGGATAGTCGTACTCTAAATCACTCGCTGGACACACTTTGCTTTTGTCTTGTCGACTCCTTGATCCGGACCTATTTGTATGACAAGAGGCGCAGTCGTCCTCCAGTACATTAATGTCATTATGTGCGTTCTCATGCCTCGGCTCTCTGTAGTCTTTAGTTGATCTGCTGGACGTGCTATGGCAACACGTCGAACATTCTCCGTTCGAGTACTGAATGCTTCCATTACACGACCTAACAATGCTATTGTTATGAGATCGTCTTTCTGGACAATTTCTCAAGTCTCCGATGTCGTTATTGTCCTGTGTGGAAAATTATATTTATTGTTACACTTATGAACATTTTGTGTGGTATTTGATATGATATAAGATAGGATTAACGTATGCAAATTCGTTGAAATCTTATCTAAAGTCAACAATGGAATTCTCGAAAAGCTTATCAAAGCGTACCTTGAAATTGAGTTCTGTGTAAATGGCGCTGGACGCGTAAGGTTCCGGTGGTCCGCGCCGCATTCTGTCAACACTCGACGCGTCTAATCCTTGAATGGAATTCTGGGGCAGACTGTATTCTGGCTCAACACTTAGAATGCTCGTTGATTGCCCACCTGAGGATAACGTTCGATTCTATAAATGATTTCATTTAAAACGTCTTCAACTTAGTAGGCGTTTTCTTGATTCGAGATTTAGACAGTTTGATAATAAATCAGTCCGAACACATAAGTATTTTATCACAACATACAATCGGTATCCGAGTTATTTTGTCCGTATCAATTTCAAAGGAATTTATATCGTGAGAAATATGTCAATGATGCTCCAAAAATAAACACGATTATCGGAATAGATAACAAACGATACTCACCATGAAGAAGACTTTGGTGACAGTTGCTGACGTCTAAAGTGGGATCGGTTGGTGCCGCGAATACCGGCCGATCTCTTAACCAGATAGTGTCTTTATTCAATAAACACTGTTGAGCCGTCACAATTGACTGACCTACAATGAGGATCAATGTTTCAATTACTTCTACTTAAGATATACAAACTGTTTGTATACAAGAACGTCAATTACAAATTACCAGTCGATTTCTTCCTTTGAATGTTGCTTCGTCGCTTGATGTAGTAAACGCTGAACACTCCGATTGCGATTATGGAGAACAATGTTAGTCCAAGAGCTAGGAGCCACGTTTCTTGAAATATATGTGTTATGTTCGAGTCTTTTGGTGGTTCAGTCCTAAAGAACGAAAAAGTTACATTGTCATTACACATTTCCATTGTTTAAAAGAAACTGTCAAACGTAATTGAGTAGTAAATCAGAAACAACTAACTGTACCTACTCAAGAAATCGTAAAAAGAAGTTTTAGTGCCGAAATTAGCATACAATAATGAGGAAAAGGTACCTAGTAAGAAAACGTATGCATGAAATTAGAACACTTTAAGTCTGATACCTACGAATACTAATAGTAGGAGTACCTACTGTATATTTGTAGTCTGACATAAGGACATTGGAGTAAATCAGCAGACCATAGCATGGTCTATAACAATATTAAAGACGTATCTTATAAACACTCGTTTAGCCTTTTCGATGACGGAGTAAGTGGATTTATCAAATAAATTATACGATTAAAGGACCACAAGCACAGGCAACGACTTGAGTGATTGCGCTTACAATAAGTATGTAGCAGTAAGATGGTTGAAGCCGTGATATAGTTATATCTCCAGGGATATATATATATACACCGTAACATACCCTATACCGTAACGTAACCTATATACCGTAACATAGTTATATGAAAGTGGTTCATAACTGTCTTACTGGGTATATAACTATAATACGAGCACGATCTAGTAATATAATTATTAGGGCACTCCGACCAAATAGGTTAGGTTAAAACTGTGACCAACTACGCGCGAGACGAGCGAGCCAAGCGAGCAGTGCGGCGGCAGCGGCCGCCGAACGCTACGTCGAAATTGGTCACAGTAACAAAATTAGGGCACTCCGACAGTCATGAAGCGTGTTCATATAACTATATTACGGTTTATAGCTATGTCCCTAGGGGTATAACTATATCACGGCTTCAACCATTTTACTGCAGCATATACATATCCATAACGCCAAGATTTGTAGAAAGTAGAAGTTATCAACTGGATAGTCTGCCAGATGAAGAGCAGCAATAATCCGATGTAATAGATTGGAAGGATCACTTACTGTACGTAGTGTCTCTGCGACTGCGTGGGCAGCATGTGTATGTGCGCAGGCGCGCTAAAGGGGCCATGTCCGCGCCGCGTGACGGCGGCAGCGCGCGCGCTGTACCGCCCGCCTGCGCGCAGCGAGCTGGCCGCAGCCGCGCGCGTGCGAGCGCCTAGCGACATCTGACCTACCACGCGACCACCACTACTACCACCCACGCGAATCTCGATCTGTGGTCAAGAGGTCTAATTATTAAAATATCAATATATACCATAAAACCAAAAAGTAAGAGCTGATTTCAAAACTCATACTTCTAGTAACTAAAACTACCTGCGGTCGTTGACCCCAAAAAAACCACAATCCGTATTTTTCATTTTCTTTTATTTTTAGTTATCTATACCCACCACGTCCGCGGAGTTTCGCTAGTTGGCAACGTTGCCATCGTCGCAAATAGCCATCAAATATTTACCGGTTTTGATTAATTTGGCAATATTACTGTATAGAAATATGAAATGTAGCTAACTAGTGAACTAAAATATTAATTATAAAATGCAATGGTTAATATCTTTACACCGAATATTTAGTTTTAGATGTAAAAGAAAGTGTTTGGAAACTTTCCAAATGCCTTTTTTACACCTAAAAAAACATCAAATTCAATGTTATAATTGCAATTCATTATTAATATTCTATTTCACTAATTAGCCACATTTCTTATTTTCATATAGTAATATTGCCAAATTAATCAAAACAGCGAAATATTTGACATCTATTTGCGACGTTGCCCACTTTCAGAATAAACGCTCTTATGAGAATGCAATTGTCTTAACTTTTAAAATGTACTTCTACCCCATGAGCTCATGAATACAATGTTTAACTCATAAAACAAACTGATGTAAGTTTAATACGACAATACATACGATAACCCCGTAACAATCGGAAACAATGAAACATTGATTGTAAACACATTTTAATCCCCGACATAAAACTTTATCGAGCAAAACAATAATCATAATTAAACAATAATTGGAAAACAAAACTTACCAAGTAGCCTGTGAGTTCACCGTTCCACGTGTTCACAGGTGGCGGTTCCCATCGTATCCAGGCCGACGTTGCGTTTATAACACCCGCCGTAACGCTTTGGGGCGGCGCCGAAGGTACTAAAATATCACCAAAACACATAAAGTATGCAACCACATCCAATAAACAAACAAAAACCGAAAAAGAATCCTTAGTTCCTTACCATCTTCGTCGGTAAACCCAGTCATCAAATTCGAAGGTTTCCCCAGTAACATCTTGTAAAACGGCATCAGGAATATATCGTATTGTGTATATGCCATCAATCCTGTTAGGATGTAGCTCGATGATCCACTATTGTCCACGTTCATCAGAGACCCGTTTGAGCACAGGACGTCTGGATGCGCCGGATTTAGTAACGTAATTTCTTCATCAGTTGCATTACGCCAATTTAGTGTAGTCCCATTGTACCAAATTTTAACACCTTCCAAATATTCATTGTAGTCGGTCAATACCTAAACAAAACGTTCATATAGTTTGCGCCACACAATCAATGGAATGACAAAAACGACTAAATATTAACTTACATCCCAAACAACTTTTAAAGATGTGGAAGATAATGCCTCTACCCTTCTTAGAACTAACACATTTTGTTGCAAATATTTCCTCGCTTGAACTAGCTCATATTGCG
The DNA here is from genome assembly GCA_947364205.1 of Agrochola lota. Classification (NCBI taxonomy): domain Eukaryota; kingdom Metazoa; phylum Arthropoda; class Insecta; order Lepidoptera; family Noctuidae; genus Agrochola; species Agrochola lota. The sequence goes on along the minus strand of OX376227.1, from coordinate 9,867,307 downwards.
TCATGTGCGTCTCACGTTCATAATCTACGCTATATTCACGATCCGTAGAAGGCTCTTTTAGTTCATTGTTTCCTTTTTTTAGCACTTTAAGATAAGCCTCTTGCATAATACTGCCAGCTGCGTTGACAGCTGTGCAAATCACTCTCCCACTGTGTTCAGAACGCGCCCCGTCCAAATATAATAAGCTCGAATTACTTTTCGTACACTCCGGAAAAAGTAAAGAATCTTGGATCCCTTCGAGAATCCAAAAGGTGGTCGGTGTAGGTAAGCCTTTAGCTTCACATGGGATGGAAACCACATCGCCCTCCCATGCGGTCAGATTGGACGGTATTTGCGTGAAGTGCGGCAAGGCTGAAACAGATGGCCGTATTAAAATAGAACGGACAGTTGTTAGAATTATTGATGCAATAAAATCGATCTAAATAGAGAGAGAGCTTACAGTAAACGGTGAGTGTTGCGCTGGTGATACTGGTGCCGGCGTGGCTGTCGGCTCGGCAGGAATAGACGCCGGCGTCCGTAGCAGACACATGCTCTAGCCTTAATAGCCCTCGGATTATAGTGGCATGGGAAGGCAACGAGCCGTCCTCTTTGACCCATGTTATTTTTACGCTTGCATCATAACTCTAAAAGTAATTACCAAAATGTTAGAACTAAATCAATTATGCCATGACATAAATGGTACCCTAAAGGCAGTACATAACATTACCTGACAGTTAAACTCAACAGTTTGCCCAACCAAGGCGGTTACGTTACTAGGCTTAACAACAAAGTGTGGTCGTCTTAAAACAATTAGTGCCGCGGCCCGCGACTGCCTCTCACCGGCTATGTTTGATGCTACACATCTAAACAGACCGCTGTCTGTCGGTAAAGTTTCTAAGATCTTTAAGTTTCCTGTATCTGTTACTGTTACCCTGAAAGGAAATTTCTTTATCACTAAACATTCTTAGACAAAAACAAAAGAATTGAACATTTTATATGGAAACCGTTGCTTACATTAATTTAAAATTGGATTTTTATTTCACAGTACGTGAAGCAGACTCAACAGTCAAACAATCACCGGATGTTAAGTGGCTCGAGCTGAAAAAGGGTAAAAAATATTCTTCTCTATCTAACAGTTTCTTACCTGCCATTGACTTCAACGTCATAAGACTGACCATCTTTGAGCCAGTGGACCGAAGGTTCTGGAACTCCTCGAGGAGGCGAGCACTCCAATAAAGCTTGTTCACCAGCTGCTACATGCACATCTCTTGGCTCTGCTCTGAATTCATCTCGAAGAACTGGAAATTATGTCTCTGTTACTACGCAGGACAAGCTTTAAACTAACAGAGTCAAGTACAAAGACAGGTTGACATTGTAGCGTGGAGGAAAATGTCACAGTGTCTAGTAACGCACCTGACAAGACACGATTACAGCAAGATTTTGCTTAACAAAGTTTCAACTCGTAAGTAGCTAGTGTATATTCTCTCCCGTAGTAAATAAAGCGTAGGTAGATTAGTACTACTAAATATTGGAAACGAAAGCAGATTGATTTGTAGCTGTGTTTACGTTCAGCAGGTTTCACTCAACTGATTGAACTAACTCGAGAACGGCGGGAATTGTTGACTTTCGTTCCAAGAAATAAAATTTACTTACAGTTCTCATGTTTTTTACCATGATTTGCAAGGTTATTCAAAAGATCTATTTTTATTACTGTCTCTCCTTTGCTAAAGACAAATTGGTTACCTACATACCTAACGAATATGATTTTGTGCGACACTTATTTCCCTACTTCGATGCCTACAGTCCAGCTAAAGTTACGCATTGTAAATATTTTAGAGGCAACTTTCTTCATGAAATTATTTTAATTCTTCTTTAGCACCTAGGAAACTTGAAGTCTATCTTAGAACGTAAACTATACTTGCTATCGCCAGCGCCATACACACCTCCCATTAATCTCTCCAACAAAGGTTAAACAGTACCTACTCCAACACACGACAAACATTTGTATGCAAATATTACCCCTCCCCTGCAACCCCGCTTCCTACTTCTTGTACAATCAAACGAAGAGATTGGTATACAGGCAGCTAATTTGCAACGACTTTTAAGCAATGCTGTGAGCGTGCTGAGTAGTTAAGTCTTTAAGTGTTATTTTTATAAGTATTTGTTTTAAGTAAATGTAAGAAAAAGTTAATACGTATACAATTAAATGCATAAAGCGCCTGTCCCAGCGCCGGATATCAACGAGAAGCGAGTAGAGCTAGCAACCAAAAACTAATTGGCGAGCAACGAGCAGCAAGTACGCCACGACGAGGAGCGATTACTAGCTGGTATGCGTATATACCAAGCGTAAGTCTCTCAGCGAGTGTTCTGCCCGTCAAGCGTGCATCACTGAGCGAGTACTCTCTCTGATAGCTCTTGTCGCTGGGACAAACGAGTACCGAGTACGAGGTACCCGCTCCGCGAATAGTTAGCGATCAACTGTTAATATATGTATATCTTTTACTTACACGGGACCTACAATCTTTTGTACATTTCTTGAGCGAGAAAATCGTTAATAGCTAGTCGCTTCCTCATCGTCGGTGGGACAGGTGCATATTAACAGTGCAGTGGAAAGAAGAATGTTTTTGCCTGTATACAGAATAGGTTGTTCGACTGTACATGTTCTAGGACTCACCGGCGACGTTAAGCGAGGCATTGTGACTGACGGCCTCGCCAGCCAGGTTGCGTGCCACGCACCAGTATACACCTTCGTCGCTCTCCTTTTTGCCTCGGTTAACTCTGGGGACATGAATCTTGTGAGCTGTCTTGATTGTACGTAAGTGGTGTTTATGCCTATGACTGGTGAAATGTTGGTGTTCTTTAGGTAAATCTTTGCCTAATTCTCCGGGGATTACAGACGTAATGCTGTTGATTAAGTTGGATTTCTTTCCAATCGATTTTAACTGAAACTCCATCCTTCATTACGTTGTTGTGATACAATCAATATAATTCATAACCCTAATTTAGAATCTGGATAATCTTTTTATTATTGTAACTCATCCGATGAATTGTAAATAATAACCCACCTTGTGAATCACAAACAAAGTTTCGGTTTCGGTCGGCACGGGTGCATTAACAGTCCGTGACCGGTTAAATTATTTCTTAAGACGCTGAAAATTCAGTAGGTACACCTTCCAAAAATACTACGTAGGTATTTAGGTCCAAAACCGTGTTTCTAGCGCAAAGAAAATTGAAATTCAACCTCTTTATTCAAATTAGGATCGTTACAAAATACTTTTTGATCACACACCGCTGCTTCAGAATGTTATTGCCCCGGAACTGTAGCAACGGAAGACACTTAGGTACAGGAAAATTAAATTGCCAAAATATATTGTGCATAGTATGAGGATGCTATTTTTACGCAGATATCGAGTACCTACATTATGCAGTGTTGACATGGACATGGTCTTTGTTTGGCTTACTAGATTTTTTTTGTTAATATTATGGTAAAGAGCGAAGGTGGGCACCAATATATGTGCAAAGAATAGTTAAAGTACAGAATGCTGGTTATTATACCAAAATAAGCACTCCATAGTTCTGCCTTCTGCACTGAACTTTTTCTGCCACACACTCATCTCAAGGTTCCTACCCGGAACACGTAACATTACGCCTGTTTCCCTCAAAAGGATCTGCAGAGATGTAAATGGTACATTTCACCGATTATGTTAAGTCCCATGTAAGTCCCAGACTTCGGGCTGCTACAGAAAAATTCCGTCTCATCAGCTATCCAACTATCCGGAACACCAGTTACAATACATAAAACTACAAACGTACCTTAAAAATAGTAGTCCGTCTTCCAACAGGACTCTGTGTCCGTCCTCAGCTTGCGGCAGAGGAGATCCATCCTTATACCACTGCACATAAGGCTTAGGTCGGCCTTCCACCACACATCTCAGAGTTGCAGGCTCACTGCGTCCCGACACTGTGTTCGATGGGTGCTCCTTGATGCGGGGCGCTCTGTTTTGTGCTGTAAGGAATTAAAATGGAGTGAGTGATAACGTAAAGGTTAACAGGGGAGACTGAGAGAAGAAAAATATAATGGGACAAAGGCAGACAGGGAACAGACACGAGCAGATTTGAGTAAAGTTCAGGCAGTGAACACGCAATAAGTTTGATATACAGCCAATGTAAATTGAGCCGTTCGACTCTGTATACTGACATAATTCTAAGACAATAACGACACAGTTTAAAACCATATTATTGCTGTCCATCCAAAATTGTCTACATTGGATTCTGTGCTTATTTGGAACGTCTTTGACGAAATCGTGATCAAATACTCAACTCTTACTCTCGTGATCTAATACTCTACAATATACAGTTTAGTAACCCCAGATTGAATATTCCTACTGAAAACTTCATGAGTCTAGCCATTTCCCAACTATGTTGGGGTCGGCGTCCAGTTTTTCGGATGAAGTGGAATACCAGTATTTTACGTGGAGCGACTACCTATCTGACCTCCACAACCCAGTTACTGGCTAACACGATACCCCTTGATAAGACTGGTTGTCAGACTTTCGGGCAATTTCGACTCGTAACGACTGTCTAAAGATCCAAGAATGACAACCGGGTCCAACGGCTTAACGTGAAAACTGATTACCGCAAATAAAATAATTATGAATTAAGTTTTAAATAAATGTAGGTATAATCTATGAAGTAATAACATCCGAATGAACCATTTAGCACGTGGTTAACATAAGGTGCACATGTTTATTTTGTAGAAACATCTGCTTGTGTCTCTTGAACCATATGCAAATATAATATTGGGAGTATTAATCGGACCAGCTGTCAACATCTATTGATAGTTTTGATATACCTACACATACAGAAACTTACGCTTTATTCCTAGGGAGTAGGCAGAAACTACAGAACGTCACCTGCTACGATCTTTACATACTCCTTTTACTTCGTTTAAGGTCATAAATCTGGTCATACACGCACGCCGGCTGCGAGTACTACGCTCCTCACCTTTCTGAAGAACATCACCAATAAGGTCACTATATTATGTCCATCTAGGGCGTTCCCAGCATTTCCACTCACACCTGCCTCGTAAATACCTTTTCTTCGTCGCCTTTCATACATGCTCTCAACGTTGCCTAACCATACTCTTTTCAATGTATAGTATTAATTAGGGATGTAACGATTCCTATTCCGATATCGATATATCGGCAGATACAATCGGCAGGCCGATATATCGGCATCGCCGATTATAGGCAACCGATATCAAACATTTCGAAAGGCGCGCAAAACGACGACGCGCGAGCAACATCGTCGCTCCTTCGCAGGCGGAACGGGCGGGAGAGCCACGCAGCGCATGCTTAGCGACATGGCAACACGGCAATGTTTGCAGTTTGCTGAGCGTTATCTGAGCGATGTATTGTTTCGTGCCTGTTTCACATCACTGCTATTCGTGATTCTTTTTATTCACACAGTGAAGTGAGGACTATAACGCACGATTAAACAGTTGTGCCCGAAATAGAAGACATTTAAACGCCCGAGGTACATACTTCATTATTTATTTCATTTATTATTTACTAAGCCATTGATATCGGCATCGGTATGGTATCGGGAAAATTATGTCCTGCTACATCCCTAGTATTCATGTATCGTTTTTAATCATTACATCAAACGTTTTGATTTAATGATTAACAATGCAGAAAATACCAATTATTAATTAAGTAGGTACCTGTTAAGTTATACCTACAGGGACCGAAAATTTCTAAAGTAATATATCATTACTATCTCAATGAAGGTACTTATTTATATTTTTATATAAACAAATACAAGAAGAAACGAGATCATAAGTTTCCTAGACAGGATTATTTTCATGAAGCTATGATTTCTTCAATTTACGTAAACCATTAAGTATATTTTATCTATCTATCGTATTGCTCCAAGAGCTACAGATAATTAAGAGTTAAAGATCACAAGATTCGTAAGTCAACAAGGAGTTAATAGCTTATTGGGTTTTCCTACATTTTCCTATATCTGTCATAATATCTTATCAGCCCATAACAATCTACACCATGGCCATAAAGGAGCGTCCCATTGACCTCTACAATTTGATTTCAGAAAGGATATCGCTCTGAACGATTGGTGATAGAAATATAGCTCTTTATTATTGAACAAGTTCGAGAAGTAGTATAAGAGGGAACAAAATAATAAAATACTATGATCGATTTTATCCCATTTAATCGTCATAGCAAAAAACAAAATCCTTTTAATTTAACCATGTCAATGATGCGCTACTAATAGCTCTGACCTCTGTTATATGAATTAATTTAATTGGAGAAAGGGCACCCCGTAACAAAAAGCAGCTTCCCTGCTGGCACGTATACGGGGTAGCAACAACGGCATTCTGAACGCAATAGCTGTACGTTTTGACTGTTCTTTTCAGAATCAGTGGGTCATGTCTTGTGTAGGTGTGGCGAGTCATGCCAAATCAAAATAAAAATAATTATGTACTAGGTTAAGATTTCTATGGGTCTATGCCACCCGAAATAAAGTTTTATATTATTATTATTATCGTAAACAATCTGAGTTTAGACTATTAATTTTATGGAAATATATCGCAGGTAGGTACAACAATCAATGAAGCTTATTACAAACACGAAGCTGTGCTAGCTAATCTAAAACCTCGATCACACGCAGCGAATACTCGCTGCGATTAGGCATTCGCAGTGAGAACTCGCTGTGTGTGACAGGCTATTCGCTGCGACTAGATTAATTCGCCGCGAGTTGAATTTGCCGCGATTAGAATTGAGCATGGTCAATTTTACTCGGAGAGAATTCAACTCGCCGCGAGCATTCGCTGTGTGTGATATACTAATACTCGCTGCGACGCACTGTGGAACGAAAAAAGGCTCTCGAAGACATTTAAGCTTAAATTTTAAATTGTCGGTTTTTTGCTTGAAATGGCTCCCAATAGCTAATACATATATCATAGGATGTAATCTGGTAGGCTAATTGCCTTCGTTATACGTCATGTAACGAGATCTAGTGCTAATCTAATCTGTCCAAATCTAACCTAATCTGAAAACATTAAGTACGTCAAAAAATTATAAGTAAATAGCTACATCACCGTGTGCGAGGGAATAACGGAACTTAAAAAAATAAAAAAAATAAGTTGCCAATTTGCATTCTATGATATACGAGTATGTATGCATAATATTGGCTATTAGAAGCCATTTCAAGCAAAAAACCGATTCTTTAAAATTTAAGTTTAAATGTCTTCGAGAGCCTTTTTTCGTTCCACAGTGCGACGGGTACTCGCACTGCGAGAAGCCATTCCGCTCAGCGCGCCGCTCTGTCTAAATTTGCGTGTAGAAATCGCTGTGAGTGACAGGCAGGCAGCGAATACTCGCTGCGAGTATACTCGCAAATCGCGAATTCACTCGCAGCGAGTATTCGCTGTGTGTGACCGAGGCTTTACCTAGGTTCTCCTAGCTTAATTTGAGTATCGATTCAGCTACATTAAGCTAAAACTTAGCCCGACTTAAGTAGATCACGGCTCTAAACAGTGACTAATAAATAAGGTCGCACTCAACTAAAACCATTGATAATGGATGTTGTTACACACATGTTTGAGGTTTTTAACCTTTTAAAACAAATGGTCCTTGTGTGTTTAATTTTATCACATTAAATTGTGAACACATTGTTGTAACTGTAACTATTAAACTTGTTGGACATGATTCATTTCAATATCTGTCGGTGACTTAAATGTTTAACGTGGAGTGACTAAAAATAAATTTATTTTAAAAGTTCAATATATTATGATTACCTCAAATTTCAGACAGTTATCAGATCTGTTCATTTTATTGGTCAGTTACGTTACCTTAGTTAAAAATGTTACAATTTTATGTTTCGAAATCAAATCGATGAATCATGTAGTTCCAAAACTTTCATTATTATCAAGTAATACTAGATACATTAAATATAAAAATTATTAAATTTTTTGCTCCAACATCGTCCGTGTAGAGTTTGAACTGCAGGCAGTATTTTGACTGAATGCACTTGATGATTATACTTTGATCTCTGGCTTAAGGCAAACCACTTCATTTTTCGTGGGAATCGTAACAGACAACAACATCACACCATTTTCTATACCATAATAGGTTTCTACCTAATCTACAATAGCATGCATTACACGAAATGGTCTGAAATAAATTTATTATTATTATTATTATTACAGAAATAAAAATTCTTTGAATACTATAGAGGATCAGGTTGAAATATTTTGCGATTCTACGTACTGTTTTTGCGTGGACAACAAACTAAAGTTGACACAAAAAGCTGTAGTGAAACGCACATAAAAATGGTTTCTGTTCATTGATTCCGCCGATGCATAAAGAATGTGCATCACGCTCTAATGCTAGACTAAATTGTTGATCAATCACTATACTCATGACTTCGTAATATAAACGTCAATGAACTGGGTGGAGCTGTCGCCATTTTTAAAAACATACTTTACCTACAATAAAAATGCAAAAGAAATCATTTCTCACGTCTTTTTTTTATAGATTGAATCTGTGCAAAAAACTGCACGTGGCGTAGCATGTGTGCTGCGGTAATAATTTAATGATCTAACATATTTTCTGGAAAACCATTTTTCTGTACCCATAAAACGATATCATTATTATAAACACTATGTGCAATGTAAACTATAAAATAAAATAAAAAACCATAAAATATTCCTTTTTTTAAAACGTACGTTTTTAGGGTTCCGTACTCGAAGGGTGCCAAACGGAACCCTATTACTAAGCCTCCGCTGTCTGTCTGTCTGTCCGTCCGCCCGTCTGTCTGTCAGCGAGCTGTATCTCATGAACCGTAATAGGTAGACATTTAAAAATCATCAGATTATTTATTTCCATTGCCGCTATAACAACAAATAATAAGAAAAATATAAAATTAAAATCCATACAATAATATATGATTCAGAAAAAAAAAATCTAACCCAAGCATGTGGTATGTCATTGTCTAGCGCTCATCGAGTAGAGAACATTTTTTTTTTTACCTTCAAAAATTAAATCCCCTGTTTCATTATTATCATTGAAGGTAAAAAAAAAATAAGCTGTAAAAGTTTTAACAATTTTTCTACGAAACTTGAAACTTCTCTATACCATGTACCATATACTGTGTATAATAAAAACATAGTAAAAACGCCGATTCAAAAGGTATTTTATTTAAATTTGTGTAAGGGAATGTGGGTATGGGTGCTGCAACTACAAAAAATTACTTGGTAATTCACAGTATATCATTGCGAAATACGATTTTTAAAATTTAAGATGAAAAATAATAATATTCTTCGTTTAGTATTTTCATTTATTTGCTAAATATTATATGGTAGTATGGAACCCTTCGTGTGCGAGTCCGACTCGCACTTGGCCGGTTTTTATTTACCTGTTACATAATTATCTAATTTATTAATATTACAAACAGTTGATAACGTACAGAACTACTTCAGATTCACTGATCTATCAAAATTCAAATAGAAATCACACTCTTTCTACCCAAATCGTAACAACCACAACGAATTCAATTCATGCATTAAATCGAATTAAGATGTCCTTTTAATAATGTAGCATTAAATTTCGTTTCTCATTACGATAAACCGAACGACTGACGCCTACTCCATCCGCAAAGCATTCCTCTAGTCATAGAAGAGCCGCATCTTTATAAAAAGTAACATATAGATCTCTCAATACCGTCCGTTTGTCCGTATGTCCGTTCCACTGCATTTAGATAGACACACAGATAAAACGACACTCGGGTATTGTAATAATTGTGATTTATTTTAAGTTTTATTTCTTTAGATAGGGTTGGCTATGAAGTGTTCAAACCTATAAAAAATATTGTTGTAGAAGATACTTTTGACTTACGTCAGTCTTGTTTTTATAAAAAGCGTTTGACCGCAATCCGTTTCAATAAAAAGTAAAGAAGAGGTCAAAGGTGGACTGACTTAAAAATAATTTGCCTAGACGTTTGTCTAAAATTTTTTATAAGCACTGTGCAGACACCGAGCCTATCAAATAGATTCTTTAGCAAAGATAATTTAATGAAATTCTTACGATTGAAATCGTTGATAATTTTGTTTAAATATCGTAAAAGTAAACACAGTAAGAAAACAATTTATAAGGTTTATTAAGATTATTAAATAAATATTTGAAAAATTAATGAATAGGTAAACAGAGCGAAACCAAAAAAAAGTTCAGTTTTATTTTGAATATTTGATAGCTTGCATGGATCCGGATCATGGATGGATTAAATATTTGACAAATTAATGAATAAACAACGCGAACCAAAACAAAATGCTTAGAATTATTTGAAATATTTGATAGATGCATCGATCCATAAATTATTCAATCAAAATTATATAGAACCGGGCACAGCTGCATGGTATAAATTAAATCTGAAATAATCACTACCCTCTCTATATTATTAAATACTCACATAATTGCAGTCTTTATACTAATTGTAGACCTTTTATGTGCAGCCAAGCGAAAAGGCAGGGGGAACCTTCTTACAGAAACGGTTTTTTTTATAAAATCGGTGAATTACGTAACTTCACTTAAGAGTCCATAATAATACTTCAGCTCAAATTCACTCCTCCTTATCTCGCTCGCATATACTGCTCGCAGACTGAGTGAGAGCGAGACTGAGCGGCGAAGAGACGGCTCCAACGTGCCTATAGTTTAGTTAATTTATTTTGCCATGCCGGTGAGAAAAATGGAAATTGAAAATAATAATTGTATCTGCTTTACAGTTAGTTCAGTTATTATGCAAAGTTTCGTGATGTACTTTGAAGTATATTTTGAATACCAGCGGTTTATTGTTCGGTTTGGAGGTAACTTTGGTTTTTTTTTTCTATAGAGAAAATTTTATAAAATCGTGTTTTTGTCAAACACAGTACTTTAACATTAATCCTCAACTTTAACATATATTTTTTTCAAAATTAATGCAGCTGTATTTTCGATATAAAGGAGGATCATGCTAAGCATTTCAGGTATTACAGACTCTTAAGTATAGGCTCTTTGGTATTCATAAAGTTATATTTAGTGTGTGCACACTTCTGTATTTTTTAAATTTGCACTTAATTGAAGTGAAATGATCACAGGTTTAAATTATCACAGGGTCACAAGGTGGTCATTCTTATTGACATTTGGCTGTAGCTTGAGATCAATTGTTGCAATGGAGAAGTGAGAAAGACGGGGTATTCCATAAAGCGCACCAACTTTGGAACGCACCGAATGAAGTGAACAGTCGCTCAAGCACCTAGTTCCAGTTCATTTCTGCTTTCCTGGTAGTTTTAATTGATGCGTTTCGAGGAATACACCAGAAAGACACATTAATGTGTTCTGACTCAGTAAGTTTTAATTTCTCGCTGACTGCTGACTGCTGACTGCTGACTGTCTCGTAGCAGTAGCACCGACCTATGAATCGACCTCATGGTCCTGAGTTCGATTCCTAGGACGGGCAAAGTGTTATTGGGTTTTTCCATATAGAATTTCTCAATAGTAGCCCGGAGTCTGGATTTGTGCCCGGTTGATGGCAATAGGTTCGCGGGACTTAAGAGCGTTTATACAGAAAGTGGACAACGTCGCAAATAGCTGTCAAACATGCTGTTTTCATTCATTTGGCAATATAACTGTATGGAAATAAGAAATATGGCTAACAAGTGAACTAAAATATTGATTGTGAAATGCAATAAGTAATATCGTAACACCGACTATTTAGTTTTAGATGCAAAAAAAGTATTTGGAAACTTTCCAAATGCCTTTTTTACACCTAAAACGGTTACAACATCAAATTCAATAATAAAATTGCAATTCATGATAAATATTTTAGTTTACTAGTTAGCCATATTTCTTATTTACATACATTAATATTGCCAAATTATTCAAAACTGGTAAATATTTGACAGCTATTTGCGATGTTGCCAACTTTTTGGATGAACGCTCATGAACATAACTGGCGAAATGTGGGTGTACTATAGGTAGGTACACCTCTGCCCAACCCTCGGGGGAATCAAGAGTGATGTTATGTTTTTTAATATTTTAATTTATCACCTAATATCAAAACTTTAGTAGGTATCTGATCTACATAGATACTTTTAAAAATAAAAATTGTTCACGGCCAGCCCTACGACAAACTCAAGCGCACCATCGGTAGTTGTCCTTTATTAATACTTGTCACTGTCAGTGATAACGCGACACAATATAGTATAAGTCCTATGACACTGTTTGTTCTTTTGTTGCACAGTGTGGGTGCACCGTGCAGCCGGTGGAAATAAATCGATTAATATATTTTATATTTTTTACCAGACAGCTTGACTCAATGGATATAATGTAATTATTTTGAACCACTTCATTATGTTGAAAAAGTAGGGTTACTATGGTTACGTTGTTTATGTTTGTTTGCTTTCGTATCGTCTCTTTTAATAAGGATAACCTTTAGTAGAATTATAACATAATATCACGAAAATAGCTATTCCCCTAAGGATTAGGCCTGTACCTTGGTACACTCATATTTCGCCAGTTATGTTTAAGTCCCATGTAATGGGACCGAGCCTATTGCCATCATCCAGCACAGATTCCGACTCCGGGCTGCTATGGAGAAATTCCTGACGGAAAACCACACTGACATTTTGCCTGGGAAATGGGAATCGAACCAACGCTCAGCGCTTGCGACAAGTAGACTAACTAGGCAGTATTAGAATAATCAACTAATAAATAAGCATATCTAGGCATGGAAAGCCTTAAATTCTGCTAAGGCTACGCAGACAGGCGCGAAGCGACTGTAGTACAATAATTTCTATGAAAACTACATGGAAATTGTTCTGCCTGAATTGCGTCTGTGGAACTCTTTATAGTACTACAGTTTTCGTAAATGAGTACATATTGAAGATACCATAAATCTTGAATCACAGCATGATAAAGATAAAAATTGTAAAGTCTCACGGTTGTCAAATGCGTGAATTTATCGCATTAGTGAACCAACTACCTATCAACTCAACGAAAAAGCAAAGGTTTTTGACCTGTATTGATGCAAAAAGTTGACGTAAGTGGTATAGGTATAAAATTGTGTATTATGTATGGCTACAGAACAGAGCTTTAAGTTCCTACTTATCTAATCATTTGCGCTGATTCTCGATCTGTCAGAATCTTTATGCGTAGGTAGGTATTCTTCTAATATTTTATTACAATCAATTGTCCCTTATAATTATTAATTTAAGGTAGGTATCAGCTTTGCAGAATCAGGTTTAAAAAAATTACTTTCATAATTTGCTCCGGTCTGAACTTTTCGATAAAACGTTAATTTCGATTCGGCATCAATAAAATTATAAGTTGGCGATCGCTACATCTGTTGGGAATTAAACACAGCCTATTATAACACACAGTGGCAAATCGAATGACAAATGGATTGAGAATTGGTATCGTGAGATTTTGAATCGGAGTTTGATTCGATACATAAAAGCAAAAAACTCCTATTTATCTAAGTTTTATTAAATCTCTATATCAAACTGGTCGTAATTCAATTTTAATCCTATACTATTAAATGAGCAATATTTGTTTATTAAATATATATTTGTAATCAAGTTCTAGAAAACGGCACTAACAATTTCGATGAAAGTTGCAATATAAGGTTAACGGGGACGAAAAATCGATGTAGCTAAGTTTCATATCTGGGAAAATTCGTTTTCTCCGTATTTTCACCCGAGCAGAGCTCGGTCGCCCAAAGTTTAGAACAAGATGGCTTCCTTAGAATAATGGAATAATGACATGGCAGCATGGAATTAGTAAGTACCTACTATAATGGTATCATGGAATTAGTAAGTACCTACTATCATGGCAGCATGGAATTAGTATTAACTTTCCTATACTATTAAATGAGCATTCTCTATTATCACCAGAGCAGAGCTCGGTCGCGGTACTTAGCGTAAAACAAGTTAAATCAGGAGACGTCTTATTATCGTCTTATTGTCAGGAAGCGCTTTAAGCGCTTTTCAGCGTACGCGACAAGGATTGTCTATTTACCATCCAAAAGACAAAGGAAGCGCGCCAAACAACATAAGCTCCGCCCAGTTAACAAATGTTAAAGGATATTCATTTCTGCCTACTCTACCAACAAAATACAACCTACTTCTGAGTAGTTGTGAAGTTACACCTAATAAAATTTTAATTACATAATTCTAATTAAATAGAAAGTCTATAAAACTAAAATAAGCTTTTATGGTCCACATCATTGACGAAAATGTGGGAATTGGAAAGTTTTAAACGAAAATGTACCATATTAAAATTTCCATTTTATAGCTAAATAATTCTCCCATTTATTAGTGAAACTTTTATTTAATTATATGCCATTTGAAACTGTGTAAAACCATACATCAATTCCACCTAATAATTTTCAACATTGTTTACTTTTTCTATGAATATTAAACGGTTAATTAACGCTGGTAACTTAAAAGTAATTGCTGCTTAAAACAAAATATATTACAATTACTGTCTACAATACCCATTAATCCAGAATGAGGCCAAAAAGTTCCCACTATAAACTCGTAAAGGCCCAAGTCCACTTAACTGACCGTTAACGTTAATTAAGGTAGCGTAAACAAAGAGAAAAAAAAGGTTACATTGTTTTGTATCGGCTACCGAACAGCGGAACTACATTTTATTAATTGGATACTGTTTTTTTAATTACCTGATGGAGAACCGATCTGATAAAAATGTAAGTCACTCAATTGAAAAAGGTTTTACGGTGCAGCACTTAGGACCAATAAAGTCCAGTTTTGATGTGTGTTATTGTTATTGAATTATCAAGATCTTTAACTACGTTCATTTCTTGTGCTGGTGGAAAGTTTATGCCTTCCTTATGAGCCCAATAATAGGCTATATGTAGGTATATCTGTCAAATTGTAAACTCCAATTGGTCCTTGAAAACTTTCGTAAAACAGACAAAAATTTATCGCTATTATAATTATTAAAGCTTTTTCTGTGCCCCAGAGTCATGAAAACAATGCTTGAATGTAATCATAGTTCAAATTTTAAATCACTTAAAAAAATAATTTTAATCAAGGAATTTATCTTCAAGAGCAATCTTATATCAGATGATCAATATAGTATCTAGTAACTAAAATTCGACCTTAGTTTCTCTTGGAGCTTCCGTCTATTCAACCATAATAATCTTAAACAAAGTTCAAGTCAAAACAAACAAAAAAGCAATAGTTACCATTAGTTCCATTCAGTCCAATGAGAAGTAAATGCACAAATACAAGAAACACAAATTGGTTCCTTCCATTTATGGTGTTATCGCACTCATTAACACCAGCATCCACCATACTGCCACCAAATTATGCTTAATTTTCACACCATCGATAATTTACATGTTTACAATTTCACTATAGAGGTTCCACTATTTATTTTTTTCACTAGCATACTGTAATCTCCATACGTTTGAATTTCGAAGGTTTAAAATGTCATTTCATTTGAATAAAAAGTTCGGTAAACAAAGTCGGCATCGCGTCCGGAGCTCGGTTCCACCGTCCCACACGACCATGCGGCTTCGAGTCTTGCGTCGTACTATCGCTTCGCTTCTCCCTCCCTCATCTCTGTTTACTCTGTCCCAAATGGGGGGATAGGCGAGTGCTCCAAACTGTATGTAAGTAACTCTATTATGGTGTAAAGAACCATTATCACTTGATTTGACTGTCACAGAAGTAAAAAGTATTGTGTTTGGGGCAAAGTTGCGTAAACACGTAGGTGAACAAACCCAATTTGTTCTAAGTCAGTTGCGAGAGTACTTAACACTCGAGAAACTTTTTTATGATCTGTTAAACAAACTTGCCTACTTGCTGTTTTCCACAAACAGTCTTTAAAAGCGTTTATTTTCACCTTTTTGGTAGGATTGCGAAAGAATCTTGCACGTCGTAGTAACTATGGTGATCATTCATGATGAACACAATTTGCTAAAGTAGAACGTATTTTAACCATTTAGGTACTTGGTCGACAAAATGGAACAACCAATCAAATAATTACACTATTTTTCAGTTTGATGTTACACTTATACTTTTACAGTGTGCTGTGTGTTTTTCAGTTTCAGCGCTTATCAAAAGAAAGTTAGCCTACCCTACCGCAAAATAATTCGCCAAATTTACTGAATACCTATTTAACTGCAGAGGTCGAAGTTGAATAGGTGTCAGTAAAATTTTATCAGCCAAAATCGTGGGGTTCAGAATAATAACAATCCATCAGCCCACGTCAGCAGTAGGGTTGAGCTTCACAAAATCAATGTGTGTCCAATCAATCACAAATCCTCCGATATTAAATTTCTATACAGAACTTCAACAAAAGCGAACCCATAATCTTTACTAAGTTTTTGTCCAAACAAACCCCCACGATCGAAACTTTGAAGGCCCATTCAAAAAGGAAAGGGAATAAAATACGGCTTATTTCATTTGACGCATTTGTCGAGTTAGCGCAAACGCACCAGGCGGCCGCCGACAAAGCCAATGGGATCGTATAAAAAACGTTCTAATTTCAAACCGGTCGCCCCTCCGCCGCACGCGCTCCTGCGCATCCCTTCGCCCATTATTATGCTGAAGAGGTCATTCACAGTTCGCACAATACAACCCATACATGGGCGAGTTGCTAATAGGTGAGGCTGGTCGCTCTTCAATCCTTTTTGAACTTTTTATTATTGAATTATGTAGTGAATGTGCTATACAACGCCTTGTAATGACTGGTCCAAGGTGAAATAACTATGTAGGACATATGAAATTGTGCCCACACAAGCAATGTTAATGACGTCTGCGATTTAGTAATAAGTCATAATTATAGTTAAATTGGCGACGGTACAAAATCCTTGATTACGATGTCAAAACTCTAGGTTTTGGTATAATTACACGGAGCTAAATTACCAAGCAACCAACATTTAAATGTAAATAAACATTCCTCTAGTAGTCACTTAATGCATTGCTGCATACAATATGCCAATCGACATACAAAAGCTACCTTTTTTTTTTGAAAATGTCATGCCTTGGCTAGCCCTTTCTCAACTATGTTGGAGTCGGCTTCCAGTCTAACAGGATGCATCTGAATACCAGTATTTTACATGGAGCGACTGCCTATCTGACCTCCACAACCCAGTTACTAATACGATACCCCTTGATAAGACTGGTTGTCAGAATTTACGGCTTCTGACGACCCGTAACAACTGTCAAAGATCTACAAATGACAGACGGGACTCTTTGTATGTAAAGACGGTCATCCAAAGACCAACCGCGGCAAGCGTAGCTTAACCTGATCGATCGATCGACCCGTGCGGCTGTTATTACTTAGCCACAAGCGCGGCCTTTTTTTCGAAAATTACCAAGGCCTAATTTCAGTATTGATCCTGGTCCCAAAGATTAAAAAATATTTAATGTTGTGCCAACATTTAAAAAAAACGATAAGATGTGCGTAATGGCGCGCAGACTTAACAATCTCTTTAATAGAGACATTGTTAAGTCTCGACACCAAAACTTGATAATATTAATAGTGGTACGCAAATAGGGTTTATGGTTTCTCGAGGTTTTTCATTTCTCGGGTTTCGAGAATTCTCGAACTCGATTTCGCGGGACTACCCGGGAAACCTAGAAATTTTCATTTATGTTTAATGTTGTTGTTTAAATAAAGAAAAAAGTTGTTAATACTCATAATGTTTATTTAAATTGGTCAACAATCAACAAAATCTCGTGTCAATAACAACAAATTACAACATTTTTCTTCTTTTCATAGAATATACCTAATCAAAACTTTTTTATTAACTTAAACTACTTTCTTCCATCTGGTAAAGTATGATTAAATACAATAATAATCAAATTGAATAAAAACTTTTTTACTAACTCAAAAGGAACTCAAATCGATTATTAATAACTATGTGAATAATCACAGCACTATTTTTAACAATTGTGCTTGGACTCAATTAAAATTTTTAACAAATTGTTTTTTTGGCACTGGCTCTTAAAGCCGGACGACGACAAACAACTCTGTTGAGGGCGGCATCCTGAGACAATGATTTCTCGAGGTCTCGACTTTTCTCGATCGAAAACTACGCATTTCCCGAGAATTCCCGGGAATAAACCCTATACGCTAACCAGTGGTTAGAGGCATTTTTTTTACGAAATCACAGTAATACCATACCAACCCAAAAATTCGAAGACGTGAATGAACACTACCAACCCGCACTGGGCCAGTGAGGTGGATTACGGCCCGCTCCTTCTCACAGAGTAGAAGCTGTGACCCAACAGTGGGCACGTTATAGGGCGATTATACCATACCAACCATATATATGAAATATAAATTACAGTTATTGCATTGTACGAAAATAAAACTTTTTTTTTTACAATTCGTGACCATTGTGTAACCTATTGCCTAATACAGCTTCAAAGCTGCTGCAACTGTTTGTAAAATTACAAGAACATCATGTTATGATGACTATAAAAACTATATTCATAAAAAGAAAACACATAAAAACTATAGTGGGCGTTACAATATTGCAACAAAGCAGTAAACAAAATGTATTTTTTATTGCAACATTGAAAACAAGAAGTAAATTCAGTGCATTTGTAATCAGTGGGGAAAACAGTAGCCATACGGATGTCGCCTACGTCGTACGTGCGTGCACTGGCAATTCGAGAAAATGGCCACGCGACATTGAGCTCTGAAACTAGAAGAAAACCTCCCTTTACATCTAAAATAGCAAGACAAAGAGAGGTGTGAGAGGTCGTCATAGTCTGGTTACAATATTTTTATTGTCCACCAGTTCAAATCCATAAAAAGAACCATCTTAGCATATATTATAAGTAGCACCATAACAAAAGACGTTATTGTTATTTATCTGGCCTAATTCCAGTGTTGTTGGCATATAAATTGCCTTTTTTATTTAGACAGACAGCCCATTCTCGGTTACTAAATCATAATTCGCACGCACACCCAATTAAGCTTAACGTTTTAGTGAATAAAAAATGCATATTCATTTTTACCAATATTGAAGAATATTGATATGACCTTAAAACTGATAGTAATCGAATGTTTTGTAGCACAGTCGCTTGTTCCAGATCAACTATTCAAAATTTAATATTTAAAACTTTGCGTCATCAGCAGTGATCGGAGTAGGTAGATTGAACTGGGGTCATTGATCCGAAACGTATATATTACTATGGACATTCCTCCGGAATTGGTGGATTATTAAAAAAAAACCGGAACTTATGTAGGAATTGTATTCTGCCAGAGTGGAAGGAGTCATTTGATGATTTGCCATCCTCAAAAAAAAGGTAGGAATTGTAATAAAATGAGCAATTTTATTCTTTATTTTTTTTTATTATTCAACAGATAAATAATGAATTAATTTAGTTTTGATACCTTCCTTTAAATTTTGAATTGAGTAGTAATAATATCACTACCAACATTAACAATATTTAATTGAACCCGGAAATACCGGAATTACTTTCCGGAAAAATGGCTTATCCATGTTATTCTTTCTGTGTGCATTTATGATACAAGTACTAAAAATCAATCTACCTACTCCGATCACTGGTCATCAGAATAAACGATTGCACAAATTGAGCCATGAATATTCTCTCCTTAAATAAATTTTTAAATTAAAGCAATGCTGTAAATATTAACACTAGTGTTTTTCGAAAGGTTAAACTTGAAACCTTATCAGGCTTCTTTTTAAAATTTTATTTAGACTTGCACCTATTGTATATCAATCAAGCATTTTCTTTTCGTAAACAAATTGAAAAAGAAAGTAAAAAATTGCCGCGTTTCATTACTCCTCTCTTTGTACATCATTCGTTTACCAGTAAATCTTTGTGGTATTTTGGAAGCAGCAAAAAATATCTAAGCAGTAGAATTCTGAGAACGTCTGGAGGTGGCCCTGTCGTCATACGTCAATCGACCGTGGTCTGAGTGTGAACACTAAATTGATTGTTCTTAACACGACCGCTCGTCACCGATGTACATATCTGTTATGATCCCGAGAAAGATAAATGGATCTTTCGAAGAACTAAAAACTCCTCAGGACAAACTTGTGGGAATAATTCCACCTCCTTTGGAAATTTGCAGCATTAAAATACACTTTGAGGGACATAAATCGTTGATGTCAATAATAAATGGTTTATAGAATAAATAGCTACTTCTATTGAGAGCAAATAAGACAAGAGCTGTTGCAGTTTACTGTTCGCTTTGTTACAAAGGGGCGGGTGAAACGCTACACGTAATACGAGCCACGGAACTATGATTTTTAATAGTTGACATTGGATTTTTTGAAATATGGGGTATACTATGTGTGCCTACTTATTTCTATGTATATACAGCTGAATTTTTGTAGCACGTGCTTGCTGTGTGGAAATTTCATTCCACAAAAAGCCTAGGGAGACTGATAGTTTAAGATACATTATTTTTAAATGATTCGTTTTTATTATCTTTGTTACTGCTTATTGACAAAACTACATAATTACTCGTATATCTGAAAGAACCTCGTAAATTAGAAATTAAATTAGGAGCTGTATATAACACACATAATCTACATCGTAATTATTTATCCAAAATTATCCTGTCACACCTAAAACGAAGATCAAACGCCGTTCATCATAAAACGCTGCGTTCGGAACGCCCAAGTGTGTTTGCCCGAGCTTTTCCCGAACGACACCCATTGATTGATGAACAGACAACTGCTGTGTTTTGCATTCAGCTATTTACGGGTATTTCCTCCGCTTAACCCGTCTAAAGACTGATTAATGGCGACCACCGCTGTCTATTACGCGAGGTGACTGGTGGATGTTTGCTTCACTGGGTACGTAAGGAGTACCTGAAGGAAGTCTATTTAGGGACACGTCAGGCCAATTTAGAGGTTAAATCCTTTTTAGTTGTTGAGACAAAAGGTCACAAGTTTTTTTATGGTTCATGATGTAGTAAAGTATTCGAATTTATTTGTAGGACCGTAACTTTCGTAATTGTTGAAGATATCTTGCCAATTTATCACTACTTCGAAAACTTGACGATTCGTGGCGTAGATAAGGAATTATAAATGATGGCAGATTTAAACCAATAAAGATAAAATGATACTATCTATTTGATACTAGAAATATTCTTACTTAGAATCTACACAAGATATTTGATTGTTTTATCAACATGAGATATCGACACCAATCGCGTCTCGTCTGTGAAGTTTCGCTGATTAAAAGTTTCGCTAGCTAATTTAAAATCACCTTGTCTTTTTTTTAGGTAGATTTGGAACTGTTTGCCATTGATATGCTAAAAAGAAGAAAAAGGTAACTTATTTTTAACCGACTTCACTTAACAACTCAACTCATACTCAACTCTTAACACTAATTTCGGAAGTCGGTCGCAAAAAACGTAAATTCAAAACCAAAGACAGTTATTTTTCACTTCATAGTATTTTTTTTTTGGAAGTCGGTTGTTTTTATTTTAAAAAGTTTTTTTAATATAATTTTTTCGACAAAATAATATACAGTACGGTACATAATATTTTCGATTTAAGGAGTGGTTACAGGTTAGACAGCTGAAGGTCAAGTGAAAGACCTATAAACAAGTTCATGCAGGAAAGTGAAACGTGACGATTAAGTTATAACGATTTACAATCATGCCGATGTTCCTGAATTAATGGTAGGCCATCAATTTTGCTGTTATTAATTTCCAATTATAATTATAGTGAAGTATAGCGTAGATCTTGCCTCGGCGCCTGCGCCTACGCCACGTTGCGCCGACGCCGACCGAACATAATTTGCAACCTGCTAATAGCTATCGTGAAACTGCACGCTCTAGCATTCGTGGAGCAAGTTAGAAACGAATGCGTTTGTTCTAAAATAAACGTTAGATGACATTTAAAAAAGGGTAAATCTTTTACATGTAATTTCCAGACAAATTTTAAGCTATTGAATAAGAAATTATGTAATATATATACTATTGGATAAATATAGGAAATCTATTCTATCTTCCAATCATGAAAAAAAACCTTAAAAAAGAATCAATTTTTTTTTCTGTGCAAAAAATACATACACTCTAAACCCTCTAAACTCTTTTTTATTTGGGTAATACATAAATCCTAAAGCAAAACACTTTTTTTACCGTGATAGATAAGCAAAAACAACGATACCTATGCTGCTTTTGTTTCGCTCAGGTTCATACAACTGGTCATACACACTAAATTGAGGCAGCAATTAGGTATGTACACACAATGCAAGGTCAGCTTATACTGGAAATGTATAGCTTGATGTGTAGCCGTGTGTACCTACATACCTTACGGCCGATATAACTTGGCAGTTCCGAACTTCGCGTAGAAGGCTGCGCAATAAACGTTTTTTGGAACTAAATGGTGACATGAGGCGAGTGTGAGTGAGAGAATATGCACGACAGTTAGCAGTGCCTATGTTCTGAACTGCCAAGTTATAACGGCCGTATTGTACCGGTAAAAGTTATTATGATGTGTCGCTTCCTACTTACCGCTCATAAGTTACACCACTCATCAGAAAACAGCGTGGGTCGTACCAAAGCTGATACCGGCCTTTCGCATCGTAACTTAACGCGATTTTACTTTAATTTTAGTTATTTAAGCGCCAACCATCTTGCTTTTGATGTAATTGATCATTAAACTTGTTTATGATACATAATCGTGTGCACATAGACAATAATCGTAGAATTGAATGTTTGTGGTGTTTACGATTTGTCATTCATATATTTATTTGCTTGTTAATAATTTAGAGGGTTTTTACGTAGCTATTGCGTTAGTCATTTGTTTTATTATTGGTATTGGCTAATGAGTATTGAATTCTGCGCACGCGTTTGATATTTGATCGAAAACTGGTTGGTCTGCAAATATTATGCCACGTTTTTTCGCAATTTAATTCACAAACATACATTACTTACGTCAGCAGAGCCGGTTACCACCTACTAAACTTTAACATTTTTAATCTATTGATTGCATTGAACTTGTTATTGTACTATCAGACTTTGACATTTGTATAAACCAAAATTGCCAACCATATCATTCATTTGGTTTTAAAAACTTTTTATTTTTATTATTTATCCTTTATATAGATTATTTTATATTTTATGAATGTGAGAACGTTGCAGGCTTAACAGACTGTAGATTTGTAGACCATTATCTTTTTTGTTAAGTACCTGGTACTTGCTGACAGGCTTAAACTATCCTCTCAAACCTACAAAAAACATTCTAAAAGCCATTTATTAAAAAAAAAAAATACCGTGGAGTTTCTTGCCGGCTTTTCTCCATAGGAAACGACTAATTGGAACCGTGCACCTAGCTTCTGACGTTTCATAAGTTTTAAATGAAATAAAATATTTGATTTGATTTGATTTGAAAAAGTAAAATTAATTTGAAAAATAAATTCGGACTAACAAAACGTACGTCAAACAATAACATTAACAATGTGCAATATGTTTGAAAGCCACAACACTTGAAAACTGCAATACACTAAATTCAATAAGACCCGCGTCTCGCGCTTTAAACAGAACAATTTCCAACTTTCCTGCACTGCCCCTGTATAATGAAAGGAAAGAAAGACTATTTCAAGTCCCCTCCGCTCCACTTTTTCGTTCTCGCGAATAAAAACGTCTAAAAATACGTCGACTTGTCGGAGGTACTTTTTATGAGGCTCGAGTGTTAGCAGACGTACTAAAACTTGTTCACAAGTTTAAAGCTTTATTTTAATTTTCCTTGCACACGCTGCCGACGAGTTTCCCCAAGAAAAAATGTTTAACTACTCTGCACGTGCAAGGAATAAAGTGCGATGCTTTATGAGAGCCTCCTACAAATGAGGTAGATTAAGGCTGTTATCATAATGTAGATTGCACAGTTGATTACGTAGAAGTATTTTTGGCATTCTTTGGTCTTTTCTTTGGGTCTTTACTCTTAACTTATGCTTATAACAAAGCGGGAGCATTTGATGAACATGAAATGTGACAGTTTGAATTAGACTACAAGGTGCGACACTACTGTCTTCTTAACATCCTGAAAATGCGATTCCGAATACAAAGTCAAAGCCTATCGCATCAAAACACGATGATACCCCATTAGACTCTTGATGACTTTTTCTTTGCGACATAACTTATGTACCAACATCTTGAGTGGTGTTCAGCCTCGATACATCACTCGATCTCCTCCCTTGGGTGTCGTAGGAGACGAAGAGATTATACATTAAGAGCATGATGGGTAACATCATACTGCCGGAATTTAGATGTCCCTTAGGATTGATAGGTTAGACGGCCATCGATCCGACTGCTCAAATGCCAGTAGAGACATGTGAAACCATGTCTCGAATATTAGGTGGGTACGTAGACAGATACTTGTCGTGATCAGAACCCCAAGATAGACGAGCTACACCAAATTCTTTGGAGAAAATTTGGAAAAAATATAAATGATATAGGAATCGGCTAAGAAAAATGACGTGCCAGAAAATTAAAAGAAGTGAGATCCTATATATACGTAGAACTTCAAAAAGCATCAAGGTACTGAGAATATAATCAATACCGTACTTACCTATAGGCATTGAATCTCTGGTCCACGAAAAGGACATAAAACATCAAACAAGTTCTGGGAACAAAGCGAGCTCGATGATAAAATGCCTCGAATTATGCAAATTCCCTCGTTCCCTTCAATAAGGTTTCAATAAAGTAACATTGTCTAAAAATTCCACCTCTTTTTTATGCTGTCATGAGATTAAATTGAATATCTTGTTTTACGATTCTGCTTATCTCACAGTAATGAATAAGAATTACTTTTTAGGTGTATAATAAAAAAGATTTTATTTAATTTATTTTATGCCTTCATTATGGAAGACTTTTCCTACTGCAAAGACTATAAAACCTTGATAATCATATCCATGGACATGGATGGACCATCTTTGAAGAACTGAATTTGTAAGAATTTTACCATGGGTCCATGGGATCCAACGACTAGAGGCTTGTACTCTAGTGTTGTGCTCTTACAGAATACTTATTACCTCACAATCCACTGCTGTGCAATAAATTATAGAGACAAATGCAAAATATTCCAAAATATTTGTAACATTGTAATACAAAGCATTCTATTCTGCCACTGCTGTGGTGTAAATCTAATACTAACGATGTGTGACTATTCTCTTCCTTTTGTTGAGGCAGCTCCATTTCGGTATATAAACACAAAGATTTAAATCTTTAGATTCGCCCTCGCCGTAAGTACTTAGTTGCGCGTCAAAGTGTTCATACTGAGAAGATCACACTCATAACTGTTCACACAATAATAATGGTGTTTCCATGTCAATCAAGTCAAGTCACTGCGTCATTGCATTAAGCAATTGTTTTCTATTTTAAGTGCCAAGATATTTATTTTAAATGAGCCTCTTTTTATAAACAAACTGTAGCGGCATCTACATCGCTACATGCGAACTACGCATCAAAGACCTGACGTCACACAACATCCTGACGTCACACAAATCCTGCATCGCGCAATTAGAGTTTACCGCGCGATAAACATATATACAAGCTTCCCGACTTCAACCTCTGGGCAGTTGCCCGCCAGACATCACACCCGTCTGGTTGGAGGATCCTTCCTTTTCTATGGGGGATGAGTGAACTTTACACCCTGTTCCTCATACCCCTAAAAAACCATCATTATAGGACGTGTCAAAACGAAACAGAAACGCGACCATATTTTGACGTGGTAATGCGAATCTAACAATTTAAATCTTTGGCCTAAATACTTATCTATACACATGTCAGGCATTGTGCACCGTAGTTAGGAAACAATGGAGTTCCATGCGAGACAGAAAGAGTAAGCTGCTATTTATTAGCCCTGAATAAGGACTTGTATGTGGAACAACACCTCATACTTGAAATTGTAAAGTCTAACATACATAATAGGGTTTATCGCTTGGGAAATCTTGGATTGTATTGCGTAAATTGTTGGTCAAATACTAAAAGTAAACAGAGCAGATCATTTCAATCTTTACTCCTATACTTATCTAAAGAGATGAAATTTTTGAGGTTGTATAATAATAATACCAGCCTGTTATTGTCCCACTGCAGGGCAAAGGCCTCTTCTCATACAGAGAAGGCACGAGCATTGATCACCACGCTTGCTCAAGACGGGTTGGTGATTTCAGACTTTTATTAGTCCAGGTTTCCTCACGATGTTTTCCTTCACCGATGTCAGTAATGTCCAAGATAAACTCAGAAAGTACATATGATTTGAAAATTTACATTGGTACTTGCCCGGATTTGAACCCACAACCTCGTGCATGAGAGGCGAGGCCTTAACCACTGAGCCATCACGACACTAAGAGGTTTTATACAACCTCAAAAAGAAAAGCAACTCCGAAGATTACCACCCTATATATAGGGAGTTAATCTTCGGAACTACTGATCCGGTTCCGAAAATTCTTTCACTAATGGGAACTACAGTATTGCCGAGTTTAATAGGATATATTTTATGCTAAAACAAGCAATTTCAAAAGGAGGTAGTCGCGGGTAGAATTTAGTGGTAAAATAAAATGCAATACACCTTTTAACAAGAACTATTGGTAAATGTTTTTTTTTATTAACTTTTATAATGCATCGTCTGATGAAACAGTCAAGAACCTAAACTGAGTACATACCTACCTCATAACATTCCGAGATTATTCAGTGCAAAAACAAGCTATCGATGCACGTCGTCCCGATTTAAAATTTTCAAATGTAGGTATTGGTAATTAGTATCCCTACGACTAGGAGCTCCTTGTTGTTCTCCTCATCGCTGTCACTGTGGCGAAGTTGTCAACAGTCTCGGACATCACGGCCTGTCTGGCAGCCGAAGTGCAGGTCGCTTAGCGCGGCACGCGAACATTAACGACATCATCCGACGAGCTCTTGTCACCGCCGGCGTTCCAGCTATATTAGAACCCAATGGCTTGGCACGCGACGATGGCAAGAGACCGGACGGTATGTCTTTATCTCCATGGAAGGTGGGTAGGCCTTTAGTGTGGGGTGCAACCTGTGTCGACACTCTTGCGCCATCCCATCTTCCTGGCTCGGCGTGCTGTGCTGGTGCTGCTGCTGCGGCTGCAGAAAACCTCAAGCGGCGTAAGTATAATAACTTTACAGGTAATTATATTTTCGAGCCGTTTGGGGTCGAAACCCTCGGGCCGTGGGGTCCGAGTGCTCATGGCCTGTTTAATGAAATTTCAAAACGGCTATTTGACACTTCCCGTGACCCAAGAGCTGGTTTTTACTTTGGGCAGAGGCTAAGCATTGCCATACAACGTGGCAATGCGGCCAGTCTCTTGGGTACATTACCAGTCGACAGCGATGCGGATGAATTTTACGATGCTGTATTTTAGTTTTTGAATAGTTTTAGTTAAGTTAGAATATAATATATAATTTTGCCTATTTTTATTTAGTCATAAGTTGTTATGGACCCACTTGTAAATATTACCCTTCAGTAAATTATATCATTTATCGGTATTGGATATTCTTAATGTAGGTACAGTCGTATAAGTACGTAAGTAAGTAATATACAATTATGTATATTATTACTATGAAGCCGATCATCTTGACGACAAATATTAATGGATGAATCATGAAATCAGATATAATTGCCGAGCTGTTCATAGTAAGTAATATAAATTTGTTCGTGACTGTAGATACTATGATTTTCTTTATCAAAAATACGCCAAGTTCGTCTTTGGCTAACACTTACTTCCAAATGTAGGATATGTAATGTGTGATATGATTATACAGGCATTTATTCAGTGCAGACTTAAACGATAATTCAAGACAGTTAAAGAGAATTTTGTGTATCTTATCTTAATCTTAAATTGTAGGAAGTAATCGTTAAAGTTAGCTCTAATAAAATTTTATTGGAGTTAAGAAGTTAAGCAGCGGTAAAAACCGCGATTGTTCAAATGCTCATAGATATTAATACGGTTTGGAAGTTATTTGAAAAGTTTAGTTCGTTTCAGTTACACGTAGGGAACTTTTTCCTCTCATTATATCGTTAACCATCTTTTTGATTTAGTCGATTTCACGGTTTAGTGCTACCTTAACAGTAAGATTATTTTCATAATTGTTTTATAACGTCCTCTCAGGAAGAGTTCTTAGTTATGAAAATTCTTCCATCTTAATAAGAAGTTAGACTAAACTCAGTAAATAATTGGTCTTTATTGCTGTAACTTGTGTATTAAGGACAAAAATCAAATTGATTCTATTTTCTAATTAATCTTGAATAAGTAAATTTACATCTCCAATCTACAGCCATAGCTAACTTCAAAGTCAATATGCTCACAGCTAGCCACTTAGGTACCCACAGTAAGCTACACCCATCCACGAGCTAAGCTCCCAGCATCAACTTTACGAATGTATAACTAGAACTCAGTCTACTTCACTAATAGTAAGACTTCCCCCAGTGGTAACATGAAAAACGGTTTTTGCCAGGGAAAGTTTCCTCGTCCGCAATATCCCAGCTAAGCCGGATTTGCAACTCACTCCAGGCTTCTTCCTTTTCTTTTTAATTAAAACACTTTTATGGACACTAGAGAGATTTTAAAATGCAAGTTAATTGAAGTGATACGTGACTTTAGACCCGCTTCGTTCCTTCCTGGATTAATTCTGGATTACATATTTTGCTATAAAAAGTATCGTAAAGGCGGAGATTAAAATGTTTGCAAAATATGAAATGGATTATTTTTTTGTCGGTGTGAATCCGATTGAGTTCTGTATTTGTCGGTTTGGTACGGAGATTATGAGCCTGTGAATGTGTACAAGGAACAAATCAACATTATGAATTTAATTTTAAAAACAGTATCTGAACACAATACAATGCCGCCCATGGGCATGTGACCGCCCGTATTTTTCTGAATATTTATGAAAAATTAGTAAATTAACTATAAAAGAGAGTATCTTTAATATTTTTCATGTTATTAAATTTTAATTTATTGAGTACCATTTGCGACCTTGCTTTACGTTTTATGCCATATCTCCCATGTTATTGGCTCGATTTTGATTCTGTTTATTATTTCTAAAAGCTTAGGAGTAAAAATGATAGAAATAATATACAGAAAAAAAAATAACATGTAAAATATTAAAGATAGCAAGTTAATTTTCTAAAAAAAACCGGCCAAGTGAGTGTCGGACCACGCACAATGAAGGTTCCCGTAGTTGGGATGAATTAATCCCGAGAACAAACTTAACATTGTAGTTGAAAAACATGATCTCCCATACGGGATGTATGGGAGATCATGTTTTTCAAACCGCAAATTTAAGTTGGTCGATTATTACTCATTAACCTGTACAGCCTACTTAGCTCTGACAGTTTTCCTTTTAATTTCGTTATATATACTACTGCTGTGAATTTTTTCACAAATCCAAGTACAACCATTTAGCTGGCAGGGGGCGGGGGACACTTGACTCTAACAAAAAAATTCAGTTAAAAGCTTAATATTTCGCAAACGGATCACTGAATCCAAAAATGGTTACCACAAACTCACAATATTTTTGATCGACCTTTCTAACGACACCCCACAACATGGGAAAGACGAGAAAAAAATCATCCCCACTTTACGTGTAGGGGAGGTACCCTAAAAAATAATATTTCCTTGATTTAATTTTACCACTTTGTCGGCATGTTTAATATGTATACATATGCCAAATTACAGCTTTCTAGTACTAACCGTCTCTGAGCTAAGCCGCGGACAGACAGATGGACAGACAGACAGACAGACAGACAGACGGACATGGCGAAACTATAAAGGTTCCTTGTTTACAACGGAACCCTAAAAAACATGAATATTCAGAAAACTACGGGCGGTCACATGCCCATGGCCGGCATTATTATAGTTATTTTGATGTACCACTACCAACATACTTAATACGTTAATATTTGGTTTTCTATTTGTACGTGAATGATGCTAACAATTAATAATTACTGGCAGGAAACTACCTGCTCTAATGAATTAGTAGCAAGAGAGGAATGTCTTAAAAGTGATATCTTCAAAAATATGAACACTCGTGAATACGAGCAACGCAATGCATCAACCAAAAAATAAACATTTTGCTTCAGCCAAAAGAAGACATCCTTTTCATATTTTATTTTTCCTTTTTTGTTTTCATCAGTCTTTCGCGACACCTCTCGAGCCTCCTACTTGACAGGACACATGTCTTGCAGGCTTTCTCGGTTTTTCTTTAGACATACGGAAATATTACGAATGGAGAGGGTTGAGGCGGGTTGAGTCGGGTTATGCTTGCGATTAATCATTGAGCATTAACCCTTATTCGCCGTTTAACGCGGTAAGTACGTGCTTATAACTTTCTCGCGCTTAATGGTTCGTCTTTATTTGACGAGTTTTATTCCCGTTTTATTTTCATTTCGTATCTGAGGTAGGCCAAATATTGAACGAGCTTAAAATAGGAGGTTTATTATTCTTGTTCGGATCATCGATAGAGATCTATCTGCCATATGTTGGGGTTCTTTTGAAGATGGATTTAGAAGTGTGTTTACATCTATAAATATGTTGATAAAGCAATCATTCTGAAGCATAACTGTCGCGTCTGAATCGCTTCAAGCAAGACCGGCCAAGTTAATAAGTAATAAGAAGTAACTAATTTCTTAAACTTTTCAAAGGATGGTAATTAAGGAAACACAATAATTTTACTCAAAATTTAAGATTAAAACTTTAAGATTAGTTAACTGCAAATTAAAACTTTAAGATTAGTTATTCGTTCATTTCCTATTCATCCTACCTTTCACTGGACGTCAAGGCCACAAATAAAGCTCCTGGAAAATCAACGGCAATTAAAATTTCCCACTAGAAATAAAACTGTTCATTGTGCCGACATAAATCCAAACCCACTTAAAAAAATATATTTTCATTCGAACAGAAATAATACAACCCCATTATAATCCCTAAAAAGACCGACATTTCTTTTTTCATTTCAAAACCAATTTATTTCCTACAAAGACGTATTCAATAGCCCTTTGTTATTCTACGGAATTGATTCGTGTTTTATTCGATTCGTGGATTCTTATCACATAACGACGGTAATATCTGCAATGGTTTAGCAGATGGGACGTTAGCATGGTCCTTAGTACCCGTAGCTCGTAACTCGGCCAGGGTACTTTCACAATGAGAGTCCACATTCGTTGAAATGGTAATGGGTTACGGGCGGTAGTTTGAGTACGACCGGGAAATATATCGCCGATTTGGCTAGGTAAGATATTTTTAGTGCTCAGATCCTTTGTGTTTGAAGTATTTTTTCGTTTATTTTCTGAAATAAAAATGTGTTTTAACCCGTATTTACTGAAGAGAAACTTTACCATGCGATTTTAAATAAACAGAAAGCAACAGAAAACTCAGAAAATAAAAACTATCTCAGCACAAATGAGGCAAATAGGAATCTAAAAGACTTCAGTTGCTCAACAAAGATAAAACAAAAACACCTTTCTCAACTGTGCTTAAATAGAAAACTCTAGAATCCAGAGCCAGAGCTATCTCCTCTCTAAATCTGGCTTCCATCGACTTTATTAAGTAACGAAATAAGAATTTCTCGCACGTAGTACGAAAGTTAGGACAAGTAACAAATGAGACGTGGAAAAATCGTCGAAATATGTGAGCCGAGTTGATTTTCCCCAAGAGCTTTCTTTCTTCTATGGGTACTTTGATCTAACACGTGTACGGTGTTTCGTATTAATGCCGACGATTTATCCTCGTTTGAAATATCACCTGAAATATTGATGTGAGCTTAGGGACTGGTTATTTTTGGTGTTGTTTGATCTCGAATTTTATGTAGTTGTCAACTTGATTTTTGTAGACTCACTCAGATTTGCACCTCACCTATTTGCATATTTATTTAAGAAGACAAGTAAATACATGTAACTTATGGTAATTGGCATTGTTGTGTTTCGGCAGTTAGAGGTAAAATAGCCCGTTCCTCTATGGGTAATGATTCCGGGTGAAGCTCGGTCCACCATCGACCTGGTCGTCACTTAACATCAGGTGGATACAGGCCAAAAGCTTCCCAGTAGTGGATAAAAAAACATGACATAACATGACAAAAACAATATCATCAACAGGAAACTTTTAATAGTTCAAATTAGTAAAGTATTCTCAACCGACAACGAAGTTGCACACACTTTACCCCGCGAAAAATCTTTCTTCCTAATCAAAGAAACATTAAAATCAATAAAACTCCTAAAATAGAATCAGATGTAGATGATCACGGGAGTACTGTAAAAGATCCTACTTATCAATACCACATGTAATTGATAGGTCGTTTTAATATACCCTAGGGTTGTATCAATTTACTGGTAGCAGTACGAGAGAACCGCGATCGTCCCTCGGGCTTCTAACCGTATTTTTGGGACCCTCGCGACTTTAATTTCCAGTTCGGTTTTCTAATCGAAGTTTATAGATACAACTTTAAGTCTGATCGTTATTGATGATACAGGAAAGAATTTTAAGTGAGATTGTAAGATACCAGGCTTAATAGATTCACACTTTTTTCGGTAGAATTGAAATTGAAATCGATGAAGGTGGACAGGAATATCGAAGTGTCAATATTTCAGATATAAATGCTTGATGGCTGTGCTCGAAACAACCTCGCGTAATTTTGGGTCACATCCGTCCGATACCCCAATTTGGGTATAACCGTTTAAATATTAAATTTACTTATTTTTGATTTTTAATGGTATGGAAGTCGGCGATTTCGTCCAAGTTCAGTTGAATTCCTTTGAAGTCACGGTCATGCAGTTCTTTCTGCTGAATTTCTAGAGCCATTCCAAATTGCTAAAGGACCATAAAAACCTGAATATCCATATTTTATGACAGCAAATTAACATACAAGGCGTCGGATTGCAGTATGACGAGAGGGAAACTTTAATATATTTTTATGAAAGGCGTTTTGGCGCGAAACGTGAATGATTAATGGCCGACCCTTCACCCGAGATCCGCTTCCGTCCGAGCTAATTCCGGAAAGTTTTCGCTGAAACGCTCCGTTTTTTATTAATTAAGCCGTCTGCTCTATATAAAAGTCAGTAAGGACCGAGTAATATTTCCAAATTGTTCTAATTAACTGTAAAAACGTTGAGTTTTCTTAGAAATCCTAATTTTAGATAAGCACTTTCCATTACTCGAAAAAGAAAAAGAGGCCTTATCTTAATTCGTGTTTCTTTTTCCTGGCGCGAGTATATTTCTTAGTTAAAATATTCAAGAAGACTAACCAGATGCAACGGAAATGCTTAATAAATGAATGAATGTGAGCAAGGCAAAGACGTGTTATTAAAGAAATCCTGGAAGAAACTGGTTACTACATATATTAGATATACTACTATACGTAGTATATATTCTACTATATTATATTAGATATTCTACTATATTATATTAGATATACTACTATATTATATTAGATATACTACTATATTATAGTAGATATTCTACTATATTATATTAGATATACTACTATATTATATTAGATATACTACTATATTATAGTAGATATTCTACTATATTAAATTGACTATACTATATTAGATCTTACTACGCATTTTTTAGGCAGATAACGTGAGTTTATGGGTAGACTAGACTACTGCCAAAACTATAAAGATGAACATTTGTGATCGAATGCCAAGTCACATTTCCATTTAGAGAGAGATTTTGCAAAAAAAACTTTCCGTTCTCTCAGACAAAAAGCTATATCGTTTCTCTTGTGACTTTAATATCCCATCCAATACCGTTGCTTTGTAATGAAATACACCCCATCTTTCATGAACACAGTTCATTTCCAAATACATTGTTATTCATATCATACATCGCAATCACGTCCAAATTATCGTAGAAACGTTCGTTATCGAAACCGAATCGTATATCTGTGGTTCTGTATCACCACACGAATACATTCATAAACAAAATTTCAATAGGTATAGTCGCGTAAGTACATAAATTGTACAAACACATCGTAACAAATGGGATATCCGATTTATTCCCACTGAAATCGAATCTAACACCAAATTGGATTTTGAATTACCGCAACGGATAAATAGAGATTTAATAATTTTGTATGTAGATATGCAGGAATTGTATTAACTTCGTTTGGTGTATTTTACACAGTTGTTACTTTGTACGAAACGGTTTGTTGTTTTTGCATATCAATCAAGGGTTATTTATTGCGCTGTGTTTTATTAGTTGACTTTTCGTGGGATTTCTGACTGTATTTATAAATATTTGGAGCTTGTTTATGGGTGCAAAAACAAAAGTCTCATTGATTCGTGAAGCGTGTTCTTTATAGAATTCATCGGTCGCAATGCGTTTTAAAACGAAAATTACCACTACAACGTTAAAGAAGAAACCATCGTGTAATATATTTTCAAAATATTCAATTGAACAAAGTAGGTAAGTAACCAAGACAACCTCACAGAGCAATAACAACGAAGATATAAAGAGAATGAGAGTAGCTACAAACTAGACATGTTCAACAGACAGAGTAAAATACAAAAAGAATGTACTTCCCGCTCTGTTTTTTACATTTTATATCATGCGGAGTCTAGACAGCGCCGGTTAGCTCTTCAACGCTAAGTTCCCAACAAAATTAATATTTCTTTCAAAGCCGCTGGCAAGCTGATAAATGAGCTGTTTATCAAACATCTCCTTCCGAGTAATCACATTGAAATCTGCGCATAATGGGTAACTGCCGCTACCCAGCTGCTGTTTTGCTGTGAAATCAACTAAATTGTATCCCACGGGCACAAATCTCATCTTGTTTTGAACTGGATCTTTCGAATTTCAATAAGGATAAAACGCTTTTAATAGCTTTACCTGGACTGCGTGTAATTGAATAATGGCCGTTGTCTTCACTTCAATCGTTTAGAGATTAATCTGTAGCAAAAGCAGCCCTATTTCAAGTAGTGTTGATAGTCAAATTAGCAGTATGGTTTTCACATAATTATAGGGTGTTATGTTCAGGCCACTCACACACACTGTTTCGTGAACTTAGCTACTCTTCAAAAAGCGCCAATTTCCACGCACATACTCCTTTTCACATACTGTGCCTGTATATTTAGTAACCAGTCTACAAGAGAACCGTGAATGTGTGAAAAGGGCCTTAAGGTTTGATGTCGGTCGCCAGATGGTCACCGAAGATTAGCTTTTACGATTTAGTCCTAAACCGTCCCTCAGTAAGTTTAGGTGTAAATACGCGTTACTGTTTCTTGGGAGCAAGTTCAGACATTTTAACGAGTTATTGTTGAATGTGGTGTTGATTCTACTGTGAAATTTATATTGTAATATTTAAGTCATGCCAAAATTTTCCTCAGAACTCTATAATTTTAATTGTTACAAATAAATAACAACATTGAAGAAAATTCAATTACCTACTTGAAGAAAAAGTATCATAAAAAAGCTTTCCAATTTCAGAAAAATCAAAGCAAAACATTTAAAATTCCTTTCTTTTCTTCCAATGGCGTAATATTCCTTGAAAAGTAAATAATAGCTGCTAGTTATGATAATGTTGGCGCGGAAAGAACGAGATCGGTCCGGGAAATGAACGCCATTCTTCAAGCGCTCGCCGCGGTGATTGGCGCCTCCAGTTTCCCTTCGCCTATTTAGGTATTGAATGTGAAAAATTGAGTATTTATCTTGTTGGTTTTTGTAGGGAAAATAATGAAGGTTTGTTGCAAAATATAGGGCAGTTACATTTAATGTTCACTTGGGATCTGTCTTGAGCAGTTTTAGTCTAGATTCATTATATGTAGTGGGACTGAAGAGACTATAATAAAATTATGACAAATAATAAAACATGAATCGTCTTTTGTCATACGAAATAATAAAGTTTGGATATCTACTTATTCACCTATCCTGAGGTAGACACAGCTCACCACACGCCGTCGATAAAAGTCAGTATAAAAGGTTTGACAAAATTTTAAAATTCTGTAGAGTTTTACGGCAGGTCTTAAAATTCAAAAGCGGTTTTAAAAACTAAAGTTTTGCTTGAAGAGATATCGTAAAATTCAGTATAGCTCACAGGTGCAGAGAATATCAACGGTAAAGCACGTGATGCCTTGACAGAATTGGAAATGTTAACATTGCCATAAAACGTCTAGACACAAAAAATCGCACGCTACTCTTTTGGCGCCCACTTGCACTATCTGCGGTCGATATCGCTCCTAATAGACGATTTGCTTATAAAAAAGGCACTAGAGAGAGTAAAATAAAAAGCGCTAGGGAAGTCGATAAGACCACTGTGAGCCCTCGTTATCTTGGCTCATAAATTACCCCAACACCCTCGGGGGTTCAGGTAGGTGCCTCCCAGGCAGGATCCTTCGAAACGGTATGAGGATTCCGGGAAATGAAGTGACTACGTGATCCAATTGCGATTTTAGGTGCATTCGATTTATGTGTGCTTTTAGTAGACACGCGACTTCTTCAGACATTTGATAGGTCGTTTGTTTTGACGATTCGATAATAGAACAAAGGTGAATGAAACGTTCCTGCACGGACTAAAAAAAGTTGATACCGATGGGACAATTGGACAACTTAAAAAAGAAAAAGCCGGAACGAGTTACAATCGATTAATCAGCGATTCAATTCCGTAACGTTCGATTCCTGTTAAAATGGTAATAGAGATCGGTTTTATAGGACTTATTTCTCGTTCTCAAATGTCAAATTAGGGCAATTTCAATGAACACTGGAGCTTCGTTGTTGCACGTAGATTAAGAGTTAGAATCGATTAATGACTTTAGATAAATGACTGCGATTTCCGAGTTTTAAACGGTAATAAAGGAACCCGATAAAGTTTTACTTTCTCTAAATCTTTAATGAACATCTAAGTTATTTTATGGCTCACTAATAAAAGTCAACTGGTTACCTACATGGAAAGAAAATGTTGCAACATTACCCCATTTTTATCCGTCTCCAATATAAATTAGAACCGATTTATATTCTACTTAAACTTTTTGTCTCGAACAAAGCTCGCGTCAACTTTTACATCTAATTTTTCACATCACGAAACAATGTGTGGAAGTAGGATTACGATTAAAGTTAGACAATAAATCCAGCAGTTCCGACATCCGCTCGCAACCACATCTGACAGGCTAATACATATTGATACAATATTGGTGGAAGCGATCCAAACACTTTCTATTTCGGCACCCCGAAAACTGTACTCATCACCTCTCTGTTTTACGTCATAAGGTGGAGTTTTCAGTGGTAGTAGGCCCGTCTAACTGTAAGAACAAGTTTGTTTAGTTTGAGTTTTGACAAATATCTGCAGGTGACGGGTGTGCGGTTTCCCGGCACGGATGCGTTTGACATATTGCTTTGATAGCGGTTTCTGTACATATACTGACGTCATAAATTATAGGAATTGGTATGAAGAAAGAGGTCAGCTATTTATATCAGGGGTTTTTGTCAAGGTAAGCGAATTTGAAGAGGACCCTTTTTTATGACTAAAGTTTTTGGGTTGAAACTCTGAGCGTATGGCCACAATCAGAAGGTACTTTTTCCTACATTATGTATTTCAGTTACACTGATGATTGCCTTAACTTGGGTTTTCAATTTTTCTACGACGTACTTCTCTGAACTCAAATCTCAGAAATATATTATGTAGGTATAAAAACTGCTTGCAGATAGTATTCCCGTCGCCGTCCATTCAGACAGTCATTATCATTAATAAGCCAATTACTGAAATGAGTGAGGCAAAAATTTCTCCCTCCTTTTCCCTCCCTGTGAGGGCCGTCTCGTCGAGACACCATTTATTTTTACACGCCTAATGAGAACTGACAATCGCTAAAAAGAAATATCTGATATCGATCCCATTTGAAAATTAAACAAGCGAAAAATATAAATTGAAAAAATAATCATGATTTATTTCTGAACTAACAGTAGAGTTCAAGCTTTTAGGTGATTGAAATAATAAGATTAGATCGCTTTGTCTGTTTTAGTAACAAAATCACTTAGTAAAAGTAGAGGACGATAGATTTTTTTCTAGCCCGAGTCAGAACATAATTTTTAAACTTCATACTTGTCTCTTAGACAATAAGTAAAGTACTTTATTTCTACAAGAATATCGTAAAATCTTTTTAATTTTTTATTTCCATTAACGTACTTTTTTATTAGGGGACCTATTTTTCTTAACAAAAAACATTTGCTTCAAAACCCGATAACCAATAAGCACAACCATACCAACATATTGCCCTACAATATTCTAAGGAAAATGTAATAAATAATTTGTCACAGAGATTGCCCACATAGTCCAAGTCAACGTGTTACGTGTGACACCGGTCGCAAATGATTGGATTACCGCACTGATCAAATTAGGAATGTCTTGTGTTTTCCGCTTCCCTGCGTTGCGTATCGAATTTGAAGGCAATTTCTGGTAGCCATTTTGATTGTTGGTAATTGAGTAATATTAGGGTAAATAGGGTAAGGTTAGAAATGCTGTTTCTTTGTTTGTTTTTTTTACAAAATGCTCGTGGATTACAGGACAAAATCATTGGTTTTATCTCAATTTTCGTGGCCAACATTATGTACGTACTGTAATTCATTAAATATATAATGTAATTTAATGTAATGTAATGATTAAATTAAAGTATTTAGTACCAAACTCGTTATGATTTAAATTACCAATGGCAATCACAGAAAAGTATTAGAACTACAGTTAATATCGAACAAAGCCACCCCAAGTCGTAATAAAGCCCTTTGATATTCATAACACAGGCTCTGCACATAAAGCAAGTACAGTGCCTACAATCAGAGTCAAGACTAGCTTTAAAACGCATAAAGTAACTATCTAATCGGCAACTTATAGACATAAATATTTAAAGACACAAATATTTAAAGCCATAATTAATTCAAGGTAGCGTGCAGACGTCCTACCTGGCTGTGGTTCCTGTACCCTCAATTTTAGTGCCCTGTAATATATGGGCCGTAAACCACACTTCTCACAACGCACACAAATGCGTCCATAAAATCTGTACTATTACGCTGATACCGTTAAAGTTATGTGCAAGGAAGTTTGTACGTGTTGCTTGAAATCTTAAATTATTCGGCTCTAAGTTTTTTGTAAAATAAAAAGACTTAATAACTTATTGAGACTAACAATCTTTTCTCAGTACATGCAAAACCTTTTAAGAATGCAAATTAGTTAAATTCTTGAAGCACTTTCTAACACGACAACTCTAAACGACAACACCTACTCGAAAGTTACGATACCCATTCCACCCAAAACGATGTGCCTAGACAAAATATCATAAGTGAACCCGCCTCAAAAAGTTAGTCCTATAATAAACTTCTGTTATAAAGAGCGTCTTCGACTAATTTACGACGAGGTCCATGCAGCCCCACCCTCACTAATCCATACTTATTAAGGATAATGGGGAACCAATGAACAACTTTTCGTCCTTTATCTGGACCCATAAATATCGGCTATCACGCGTCGCCGGTAGCCAGAGGTGTCGAAAGTGCGATTTTACGGTCCTTTTATTACATTTTCGTGTAATAATTTTAATGTAAGTCACAGCAAAATGTTTGATTAATCTGGGTATTGAGACATGTTGAGGTTTCATTGCATGGTTTTTGAGTTTAGGGTTTGAATGTTTTTGAAATGATGTTTGTATCAATGTTTTATTTATAAACTTTTGTATGTCTTTTAGGGTTTGTTTTTAGTACCCGAAGGGTGCCAATGGAACCCTATTACTCAGCCTCCGCTGTCCGTCCGTCCGTCTGTCAGTGGGCTGTATCTTATCAACCGTAATAGGAAGACATTTGAAATATTCACAGATTGTGTATTTCTATTGCCGCTATAGCAACAAATAATAAACATAAAATTAAAAATTAAAGGGGCAGGGGGTCTTTCCCAATATTAGCAAAAATAATATTAGCGCGTTTCGTAGGGTTATAATAACCCTATATAACGCGTGTTTTTTGCTAAACAACGTACGGTGGTACGGAACCCGTTGCGTGCGAGTCCGACTCGCGCTTGGCCGGTTTTTTTTTCTTGAAAGACCTCGAATAGAAATAGGCAAGATATTGAAAAAAAAAATTGTTGGTTCTTGATCGGCATAGTTAAAATTCGGAAGGCGATGTCAAAATTAATGGTATTATTTTTTCGAGTTTGTTACGCAAGTCAGACTGCCGATTTCATACCGAACCTTCAACCTTCATGCAACAAACATTGAGGAAAATAGGTATTGTATCCTAAATATGTCGTTAATTCAAAATCTTGGTTAACAACTTCTTTGATTTTATCACAGCGTTATTTATTGGCGACGTTTCTCCCGATTGTGTTGGTGTCTCTTTATTATCCCGTTAACCTTTTAGAATTATTGCTATATTAATTAAATTGGTTTATTATTTAACTCATATTGTCCCTTCACAAAAAGGACTATCAGTCTTCAAGTATTTTTAAACTCGGTTTCTGAATTTTTAACTTGTTAAACTCTACTTTAACATTAAACTTAAGGTGACTACTTCAATTTAGACAGCAAAATTCAACATTTCTTACGTTTTTTTTTTCAAATAAATTTTGAATTTTGCGGGCTTTCACCTTAAGTAATTCTAAAGTGGACTTACACAAGTTTTCAATTTCAAACTTTAAATTCAGAAACAAGTGTCTCTCCACTCCACCTTTATGCCAGTAACTATCCAATATGGGAGCCTTAACCTACATCACTCTAAATGAGAAAGAACCTGATACTAACTCCTGAACTTTTCCCAAAGCCAAGACTAGCTTAGATTACTAAAATATAATAGTATCTCAATAGCGAAATCCCCTTGCACCGTTAAGGTAATCTCTAAGCGAGGTCTAAATTCGACCAATACCAATCCACTTCGTCTTAGTAGAGCCTGGGCTATGTTCATTACACAAGGGATACTCGCCGCACCTACATGAAATATGTACAGTGTTCTCGGAATTTAATACAGGTTTATTACATACTTCCTCCTTTCTTATTGAAGAAAGGAGAAAAAAAAATAAGGCTAGACAGAATAAAGGTGATATGGCTGCAACTTAAAGAAGAAAGAGAAGAGGAGAGCTTGCTAAGACCAGCCCTGGATCTAAGGAGGGGCGAACCGGGGCCCATGCCCTGGGCGCCAACTTCAGGGGTCGACAAATTCAAGCGTAGCAGACAAGTGTATCACCCAGCACACCGCAACTTTGCATTACACATATATTCTTTCTTTTTTACAACAGTTTTGGCGTCCTTGTTGTATTGGCGCGTTATCGATCGATAAAATTTTAATAATATGTTGCTGCCAAAATTATCATTTCGAGAAAATTTTAATTTCGCAGGCCACCTTAGTGCAAGTCCCCTAAAGGATTGGTGAGGGGCGGCAGACATCAGTTTTTGCCCCGCCTCAAAAAAAATCTAGATCTGGGGCTGGCTAAGACTATATTGCGGATAAACTTATTGTTTCTTAAACTGATACTTATAATGACAGAAAAGTCGGTGAAGAAAAAAAAAGCGTCGGTTAATCACTTTTTCTAAGGAAAAGCCTTCTTAGTAGTGCAACTTAAAATAAATTGGAAGACTGAATAGAGACTATTATAAAATACCGGCCAAGTGCTTGTCGGACCACGCACAGTGAAGAGTTCCGTAGTTGGGATGAATTTATCCCAAGAACAAACTTAACATTGTAGTTGAAAACCATGTTCTCCAATACATTCCAACGGCAAATTTATCTGATTTACCATGTTGTTTTAAGACCATAGACTTCACAAAGGTTTTAATTATTTTTTTTCAAAATTTTAGGCTCAGTAGTTTCGGAGATAGGGTTGGCGAATGGTAAATTTTCATCCAGTTTCTTAAATATCTTTAAAAGTATTTATTTTACAATTATAAAAAAAAATGAGATTCTCACAACAAGCCCTTTTTTTGATATTTCACACGGTACAGTTTGCAAAACTTTTTTTTTAATTTTCCTATTCGCCCCCGAAAAGGGACCCCGTATTCAAAATTCTTTTATTTACGTTACCCGTCCGTATTTTGGTCACAGAAATTCATATGAGGGCCAAATTTCAACTAAATTGGTCCAGTAGATTCGGAGCAACTTGGCTGTGGGAGACGGACAGACAGCCAGGCAGCTAGACAGACAGACACACAAGTGATCCTATTAAGGTTCCGTTTTTTTCCTTTTGAGGTACAGAACCCTAAAAATGTTACCAATATAGAGTCACTTCCACCTTTCGATCATACAAGTTAAATGATCCAAACTATATACTACAATATTCCTTGTCCAATCCACTCGGCTCATCCAACATCATAAGCGAAAACAACATCATAACACATAGGATGAATAGCCGACGATCTTTCACCGTAGTCAGGCTGATATGAGGCTGAGTCACAGAATAGTCAGGTACAGAAGGTCAGCTCCATAACAAAAACAAAAACAGGTGCACGCACACTTAGACGCGCACGTACGGCAATCTTAAGGCGAAAGCGCCAGCGTCGCATGCGAAATTCAAATTATCTGATGTTTTTTGCAATTTTCTGGTCAGGTTGTATATTGATCAAAATTTGATTCGTGACCGCAACAAATATGTTTTTTAAAATAAAAAATCCTCTTTATTCAAATTACCCTATTGAAAGTCTGTTTCATGAAATCATGACATTTGAGGCCAATTCTAGCTCAGAGGTTGCAATGATGATTATAATTCAATAATAAATATATATTTGTTACAGTCACTAATCATATTTTCAACAACTTATAATCTGACACTGCCCTGCAAATAGGGATGATGACTGGGAAAAAAAAACTATTTAGTCTGGCAGTCAGATAATAAAAAATGGTTTAGATAAAACGCATTAAAGTTGGGGACTGGGGGCTCGCTATGTCATAAGTCAGTGTAAAATCTATTAATCTACCGGCCTTTGTCTTTTTTTTGTCATCACCCGTATTACAAAAACTTAAAGAATTTGAATTTTGCGGGCTACCTTAGCGCATCCCCCTTAAAACAAAATAGACCAGTCGCAACTCGCCAGTGCGCTGGAACTCGCTGTACGTGAAGCGTGTCTATGTGTACGTGAAGCGTGTCTATGTGTACGTGCGTTTTCACTCCTATGGAACCGACCTTCTGTACCTAAAATCTGATACGAGGCTGAGTCGCAACGAGGATACACGAGACATATTGTCACTCCCTCGCCCCGGGAGGATTGGGCGGCTAATAGCAAAATAGTGTCACCCCCAAGCTTGTCACTTATCATTTGCAACGCTAATGGAATATTTATAACTAGCTTATTATAGAATTCATTGTTTATATTCTGAAAAGTGTTGGATTTAGTAGCTAGGATATCAACCTTGACATTGAGCTTGATTACCTTAAATTGATGCTAATTAGATCAATTCTAATTAGTATCAATTTAAGGTAATCAAGCTATAGCAAAGCAATACCTACCTCTGCACCGTTACCGAACTATATATAATTATATTTATACTTAAGAAACGTTGGCGTGATGACTAAGAAATCATGGGAGATTCGCCAGAAAAAGCAGTAATCAGGGAAGAGTGGAAAGCTATAGAAGAGCATTTTCTACAGCGGAGGAACAAAACAGGTAAACAAAATAAAAATACCCCTTGATACAATTCCAGAATAAAGTATTCATACCTAAAAGCTATCATAGACGATGAAACTCAGCACGATTTACGTCAACGTGCGAACCCGGTTCCAGTATTACGCTTACCTGCACTGTACCAGAAATTACAAGCGTGATAGCTTCCACTAATAATTGTCAGCAGCTAATTAATATCTTCCACTGGCTACACGGACGCATGGAGACCACCAATTTGCGGGCCAGCACATAACGTTTTATTTGATGCGAACAAGGGTTAGTATTTATTATTGTTTACGTAGCACGATGGCCTCCGGGCACAATTCCACTGAGTTATGGCATGGTCACCCCCGTGCGACCGTGCGCAGGTGGGGCAACCGCAGAAGGTCTCAATTTATTGTTAATTTTATTTGTATAGCGGTTCCTGTAAATTTTATTGTTTTCGCTCCTAAAATATTTCGGGCTGGACACAGGCAGTTATGGCGATAAACCACGTAAACATTTTACTGCAGCAGTTAATAAATACCAGATATTGTTGATCGATCAATTTATGAATACTGGGGACGCAAAATGGGAGACCGTTTTTTTTTGAATTTCTTGTTAATGCAAATGCAAAATGACGAATAAATTGATGCTGCGTCGTTTAAAATCACATAAGACGCACTCTCGTGGGCGGGAGAAATATTACACTAGACTCGAGAGCAGTCGTTTTGATGTATGGATATGAGTGAATTTTAATACTGACGACATAATAAGTAGGTACTAATACATTATCAACCCTAGGAACAACTTTGTTTCAGAATTTAGCTCCCGAGTTGAGCTGGTTAGGTTAAAGCGTTACGCAATCATCATCAGCATTACCATTAGATACACATTATTGTATTAATCACGGTGTTTCCGGTTCCCAAACAGATAAACCGCACAATAGAACAAAACTTAGTACAAATCCTACTTGCCAATAACCATCAAAGCTAATGTTCCTGAGATAACAGTCATGTCTTCACAAACATCCGCACTTTATCCCAAGTCATTTGCAACACAACTCCTTTTATTTCTCATTTTCCTCAGACGTTCCTAAAGATTCTCAGTTCACC
Source organism: Agrochola lota (assembly GCA_947364205.1). NCBI lineage: Eukaryota > Metazoa > Arthropoda > Insecta > Lepidoptera > Noctuidae > Agrochola > Agrochola lota. The sequence goes on along the minus strand of OX376227.1, from coordinate 9,822,635 downwards.
TGAGTTTCGACACGAAGTAAATGTTACCATCCATTAAAACTACCAAAGAACGAATTTTCTCTCAGACGTCATTTGAAGGAAATTCGTTATTGGAAATAGCGAGAGTGCTATTAAAAGAACGATATTCCCTTTTACGTTCTCGTTGATTAATTTCCTTGTCGCTTTTGCTTTTTGTCTCGCTCCAAAGTCTAACCTTATTGTTACTATCAGGTAATTTATACACGGGCCTAATGAAAATGTATCTCCGCTATTTATCAAACGAAGTGGCGGTAGACTTTGGCAACGTTATACCGATGGGAAAAGGTCTCATTTATGGTAACTGTTTCCAAGTTTCGCTGACAAAGGGAAAGTAGGGATCCTTTTTCTTTGTCGAAGGATTTGGGTCATTGGTTATTTCTATTGGGAAAAGCTTCAGGTGGAACGTATGTATTGTTGTTCGAATAAGTTATTTTGGTATTATAGGTAGCATATATATATATTTTCCTGATTTTTTTCGGTATCCTCAAATCTAATCTAAAAGAAACCTTTTCAAGACTTTCTACCAACAATGGCAATAGGCTCGCCCCCTTGTTCATGGTACTTAAACATAACTAGCAAGATGTGTGTGTACTATAGGTATACCTCTGCTTAACCATTCGAGGGATACAGGTGTGATGTTATGTTATGTGTGTGTTGTGTCAACAGACAAAAATCGTTTTATATTACCTACTCTTAAAACTTAAAACAGGAACTATCAATACAATGTATCAATTTACAGTTCCCATTGTTCATATGCATTTGCATGGCTTAATTCGAAGCATCGTTAATATCACACAAACACAGGTAAAGCAAGAGATATTACTGTAATAACATCTACAGTGGCTGCATGCTTAAGCAGGGGTCATAAACACAAAAGCCGCGCTTATAGAGAGCATTATTAACCCGACCTCCTAAGAGAAGAGCTGTTTGCAGGGATTATTACAAGTCTAGCAATAAAGGAGCGAAACGACACCTGGTAAATATTAAAAGGGGAAGATATAAAGTGAGTGTTATGTTTGTCAGCAAACGTGACCACGGGTTTATTAATTTCTTTATAACCTCGCCTTAAGGTGTCAGCGGACCAAATAGAATAGCTTTCGTCGTAAGGTAAATAATCAAATTAAGTTTATACCCTGTTGTATAAAACTATGTAAGGAATAATTAAGTAAATTAATTATTACAAAAAAAATCTGATTCTCGAGACGGTAGTGTTATTCCAGCTAGGAGGGAGCAAATTAATGAAGTTCATTTATAACGTCTTATTTAGGACGAGGAAAATTTTTTACAAGACAAAAAAGAAATAAAACAACTGAGAGGGAAATCTACGTCAAACCAGTTTCTTAAGAATTCAACAAAGAATTTCTCACTTCAACTTAAAAAAACATTAACATTTTATTCTGAAACGACGCAAATCTACCAAAAAATGACGAACAATTTCATAATTATTTCATTTTTGATCTCGGGAGTCGTAGCGAGCATCACATTTCTGTGTAAATTCACTAAATCACCTCCAAGTAGCAAGAAGCAAGGTGAATGAGACGATTACTGCTCACTTCCGAGACGGGACCCCGACTGCAGGATTAGATTGAAATTGAATGGTCTTCTGGAAAATGAGAAATGAAAAGAAAAAAAAGGCACGTGCCTTAGTAATGAATGCGAAAGTACTTTTGAAGAACTATTTTCAGTGAATGACGGAGATTAAGAAAATACAAACTCATTGGAGATTTTATGCCTTTTTTTAAATGAAAATCAAAGACGTTGAGTCGCCATTGCTGTAAAATTTTAATTGGAATAAGTGACTGTGCACTTATCATTTACTTTGCTCGTTCGGCAGTGAGTTTGAACTTTATTTAACTACGATAAAATGGAAAAGGAATTAAGAAAATCTACGCTGAAATTGTGAAACTGCAGTCTTCGACTGAACAGGTATTTATCTCAATAATTTTCATTAGGTAGGTATGACTAAGTTTTTTTTGTAACATATTAAGTCATTCTGATGTTCGCGTTTTAGACAGTTGTCTAAATTAATTCCATTTAATAAATTGAAATATAAATAATATTTTTAACGTTTTTTCATCATGGTTTAAAGCGCCCCAACATTATTTTATATGTAAAGTGTATTCAATAAAAAAAATTAAGCACACCTGTTATGTCTTTTTTTAATACACAGCATTATCCTGAAGATGGTGTATCTCATAACACGGACGAATAAAGAAGAATTTAATCTGTTGGCTTCCTATGACCATGTTTTAAACAGGATAATTTTAAATGCAATCATAGGAGGAGCACAAAGGCATGTTATCTGCCAGAATTTCAAGCTTACGCTGAAAGCGCCAATTGTTACGAAACTTTTTTTATTTTTTGCGTGGGTAAATTTGGAATTTTATTTTTAAATTATAGTCGATACTCTTTTGTCGTTTATAATTCGGCTCTTATCTGCAAAGAGTATAAACATCATTAGAAATGAAATAAGGTAAACAAATATCGCAAAAAAGTAGGTATCTACCTACCTTTAAATAAACAAACCTCTCTCGTTCAGCGTATCGATCATAAAATCCTGTAAAGCCAAAACACCGTAAACCATGGGTACTGTACTTGCCTAATACGCGCGTTCTCCATAGCACGTCATAAAGTGGAAATTGCCTTCCTAGTTGAATTCATCCGACGCGCGGGGACTGGGGCTCCTACCCTAATAATATTGCAGTTTCCTGGAAAATTTTAGTGTACCGTGGACCAGCGGGGCGGAATAAAGGCGAGAGCTCGTTTCCGCGACTTACACCCTACCACGATAATGAAAAACTCAAACTTTTCACCCCAAAACAATGTGCATTGCGCGGTTTATCCAACCTCTTTGTCCAAATCACGAGGAAAAACACGCTATGGATGCAAATCGAAATTTGAGTCTGGAATTTCAGGGAGTGCATAGTAGATGACTAGAATGCTCTCACCGTGATATAGGTGAAGTTTATCCGCCGGACTAACAAAGCTGAACATGAAAATAGGTGTATAAAGTAGGTGTACGAGGCTAATGACATTTTGAGATTCGTAGGTTTTAATCAAGCCATACTAACAGAGACTTACACGCTTAGCATACAACTGCGAATTCTCATAAGTATGGGTTAAAATTAAAAATGAACTCGCCAATGTCATTCCGTACAATAACCTACCCAAAGTATCTGCTCCAAATTCAAGATCCAACAACTATATACTTTAGAATCTATATATGTATAACATGCGAAAACACACACCCCCTGCACAAACTGACACCTCTCTCTCACACACATACACACATATACACTCCACGCTCAAAACTACACAATAATACCGTACAAACACACATATCACATAAAATTTCACAGTGAAAATTTGTTCAGTTTTAATTTTAAGTTCTGGTTATTAGTTTTTATTTTTTAATCTTATTTTTAGTTTTAATCTTTAAAAAAAAAACATTATTTGATTTGTTTTTAGTTTTGCTTTTGTCTCTGACTTTTTGGATGTGGGCATTAATTATTGCGACACAATATTATACTAATGCAATTGTTATCGAACACAGAGTTTCTATAAACTGAGTTTTTACGTTTCAATAAACATTTATTAATCTAGCCTTGTTTTCCTGCTTATTAAGAAAAATAAGCTTTAAATATATTGATCAAAAAACAAATCTAAATCTTAACCTATGTCCAGCAGTCGTTCGGTAGGCTACGTTGAAGTAGACAAACCCCAAAACAATTCTAAAAGACAACCCTTCAAAAAATAAAAAACGAATCTCTCACAAGCAAACCAACTCCCATGATGACGTCAAGAGCCTTCATAAAGTCAAAGGTACGAGTTCAAGTGCTCCACAGGGCGCCGGCGGCGACACGACACAGGAACCCTGCAGTCGCCGGATTAACTATATTTCACTAACGAATTAATTTGAACCAGCAGCTGCTTCACTGCGCGTAAATCAAGTTATAATGTGAAGAAACAATTGAATGAGAATTTAGTTATCGTAGGGACTTTATTTGATAGTAATATACTAATGAGATTGATTTGATATTATAATTTATTCAATGGGTAAAAGTTTAGGAAAACTTATGTATGGTTTAGAAAAGAATGAAAACAGTCATTTATAACCAATTGGAACACCACTAAATAAAATAAAATTTGTTTTAAGTATGTAGGTGATGCCAAAACAATTCCACAAGGGGGTGAAACGTAGCCTAAAGAAAAGAAAAAAATTGACAGGTGTCTAAATGACGAGAAGGAAGATTTTGTTAGGAAATAGAGAAAGACCCCGGAAGGCTTATCATACCAAGAGGCAGACCACTGAAGCAAAGAGTTCTACTCCATATAAGTAGGCAGTTCCTCTGTGGTTGAAGATTCCGGGTGAAGCTCGCTTCCACCTTCGGCCTGATCATCACTTACCATCAGGTGATATGCAGGCCAAGAGCTACCCCGTTGTGGTCCCAAGATATAACTTGCTAACATCAATATCAGAGGTAAATGCATAAGCAGCACTAGTTTTGGAATTCATATGCTGCAATAACAAAATCATTTCCAATATTAAACTTATCAAGAATATGGTAAGATATCTCCTCATTGGCTTACACCTTGCGTGGGCAATATTGATATACTTACATATTTTATGTTCCTTCATTGCCAGATCGGTATCAGCAATTGGAGAACTAACATAGATCTGTCGATAAAAATATTATTCAGCTAGTTAGGGATTTCCTCAAGGATTTGGATCTACTTGATACTTTATGTAAAGATATGTTTTAGTGAAGTTTCCAATCAAATATTCTTATTGAATATCTAATATCTTTATCGAATCCACTAGATTGAGTATGAGGATCTGGTACCAACGACTAACTCTACTACAGAAATTCAAAACTTTCCAGAAATTTAAGTTGGACGTACTAAATGTTGAATTTTCCATTCTACAAAGTTACGACTTTCATTGTATACGATTTCATTCAATGCCGCATTATAATAGCGCATAACTTTGACACGAACAAAAACTTGGGCTTTTCCATAAATTGTATAAACTTTTTTAATACGAGAGCGAACAATAACATAAAATAGATTCGGACAGACAGTCCGGCCGTCCGATTTCATCGGCGTACGTATAATTCAGTTACCCAATGAACCACATGCGGTGCACACGGGCACACTGGATTGAATTGGGATCAGGAAACGTATACAATGTTCGTGTATACTCCCGCAGAGCTATAGAAATTGTTGCAGTGAAAAAAACATCTGACAGCCGAACACACAAAATTGAAAAAAAAAACGCACACGTCCCATAAGTAGTCAGTTTCCGCTCAATATATTTCTGATATTGTTTGGAATCGAGCACGCTCCACGCATTTATGCTAAACTACCAGTAAACATTCCTTTATCTGACGCTTTATACGATGTCCAATTATGCAAATAAAAATCAATCCTAACAACACTTATCTGAACCATCTGCTGAAAGTTAATACTTATGGGGATAAAACGTAATAACAATATCTGTTTATCTCGAATATTCCAATTTACTTCCAACGACTAATTTCTAAATTTCCACCGAGACCACTAATCGATTTATCGATAAAGTAAGATTACTGTTAGCGCAGGCGCACATCTACATAATCGATTCCCGATTAAGTATCGATTAGGATCTGGCGAAACTAACACTGCGATAATCATCTCCGAGTCTCAGTGACCGGTATAAACCCGCTCGTTACACATGCACATTACGGCATCGGCACAATGATCATGTAGAATTAAAATTCAAATAGAAGACAAGATCTATAAAACTGGAACATTAAATAGAACAGCCGAGCCCGGCATGTCGGCGTTCGTACGACGTTACATAAAGTCATTTTGTTGTGCATTTTACGACATTGAAGCGAGCACTCGTCCCAACTCAAGACTTCTAGAGCGTGCAGACATGTTATAAGTTCGAACATCAATAGTGCTACACATGGCTGGCGGTGCAGCTTGCAGAACGACCGGCAAATTGTTGTTTCATGTTTCGTTTTCGCAGTGAATACGGCTTTATGGCGGGAATCGGTGAATTTCCCCCGAGTGCAGTAAAAACCTCTCTGTCAGACGACACTCCATCGGCAGTTCGATTCAGGGTTGATATCTCGACGGCTCGCGTCAAATATCCACAAATCCGACGCTCAAATAACTTTTGTTTTTTTATGCGAAGGGACCGGACTGAAGCAACAGTGCCGGTTCTAATACCGATATCAGGATTATTCGCTCCGGTTTTCCCTTACGGAAAGGGATGCTCACGGAAATGGTCTCATTCCGAAATATTCTCATTACTTGGGCGGAATCTTTTTTACTTTACGGCAGATCGCTCCCCTTTTCTTGTTCAGTGGAGTACAAAGTTTTCTCGGCCCTCTCATCGACTGCGAAAGAAAATGACTAATAAGAAAAGCAAATGATAGCAATCTGGCCGAGGTTCCCGATCTTAATTAAACTGAAGATGAAAACTTGTATCAAATAAAACTTGGAAGTCTACATTAATAAAGCGAACATTACGTTACTTCTCGGTTCTCGCTATAAAAAAATGAATACCTTGTTGAAAGTATTACAAGAATTCTTTCAACGCGGCCATTACAAGCAAAACACCAACAAAAGGACACCAATGATTTTTATAGAACTTTCAAAAGACGTAAAAACTGCCGACGATTTCTTGTTTTTATCTTGTCGAGCAATAAATATGTCCACCGCCCTCGCGCGCTTCTCTAGTAATTCTCTACCAACTACCAGCCTATAAATCCAAAAGATTGATGTTAGATACCACAATTTACTTAAGTAGGTAGATACATTTGCCGTGAAACGTAATATGTCGTAACGCCTATTAATCTAGAAAACACATTATAATTTATTTACAAAAAGTTAATGGTATCGCAAGTGTCAACATGACAGATTAGTTTAAAACATACCGGGAAATAAAAAACCGGGTATTTTGAAAATTACGACCACTAGCAGACCAATGTGTCAACGGTCACAAAGTTCTTCCAAGAATTTATTTATCTATCTCATATATTTTAGGTGATGTTTTAATATTGCGAATGAACTCGTTTTTAATTTGTCATTAAAATGTATCCTATTAAGTCTCAATAGTCTTCATTCTACAACAACATAAAAGACGGAAATAAGAGTGCATAACTTATCTTCTTCTTTTCGTGTGGTTAGTGACTAGCCTGGTTTCAGAGTTTTAAAGCCGCCCATAGGCCTCTGACTTGGCTTCACATGCCGTCGGGAAATATCTCTCAGGCATGCCAGTTTCCTCACGATGTTATCCTTCACAGTTTTTGAAGGAAGTGGTCATTATACAATACACACATGAATCCGAAAAGTCACCGGTGCAGGTTGGGTTCAAACTCGAGACCTATGACTTGGCAGTCTGACGGTCACACCACTAGGCTATCACTGGATAACTTTTAACTTAGATACACTATCCAAGATCTACCGAAATAGCAGATTTCGGTGACAGTTTTATATAATAAGTAATGAGGATGTTGTCCAGGATTTTTACTAGATACGTACACCTATAATAACGAGATGTCCCTATAGCTGAAACAAGACAGACACCCTTACATTTATGCATCAAAAATTAACGAGTTTAATGGAACATCATCCAAAGCCCCATTCATATTCATCCCTTACTCATCATTATTCCAATAAAAAATACCAACCACGACCTCACTGCATAAACAACGACTCACCGAACAACAATAAAATCTGTTGCAAAATAAAACACCACTTTTTCTCCCACTTATTGATTTAACTAGCGGTCCATATGCAGCTAAAACTAGGCACCCTCTAAGTAAAGAGACACCATTAGATGCCACGTGGGACCCACCCTGGGCCCCATGGGGCTAGGTAATGCGTGGTTCCGCTGCACATTTTTACTTTTACCACTAATTGGGGCACCGCGGGGATAAAGGCGAAACCCCACTATCCCTGGGGAGGAGGCGATACAAACATGGCTTTTTCAATGTCACTTTATTTGTACGGAATGAATACATGCGTGAGTTTAACGTGGATTTATTCTGTTTATGTTTAATGTTAAGGTTTAATAGAGGCATCATTACTCTCTGTTACCTGTATGGGTCGGACACGTAACAAAGAATTATAAAATCTTAACACACATGCAAATGCACATTTTGATACTTCTTCTTTTCGAGTGGTTAGTCACTAACTTGGTGTCAGAGTTTTAAAGCCATAGGCCGCTGACTTGGCTTCAAATGCTGTCGAGAAATATCTCTCAGGCATGTCGGTTTCCTCACCATGTTTTCCTTCACTGTTTTTGAAGCAGGTGATAATTATACAATACGAACATGAATCCGAAAAGTCAGAGGTGCGTGCCTTGGGTTCGAACCCGAGACCTATGACTTGGCAGTCCGACGGTCACACCACTAGGCTATCACTGCTCGTAAAGAAAGAAGTTTGATAACTCTATTGGGAATTACAGCGACTTACCGAAGATAATCTGGTTCAATACGAATTTATACATAAATAAACCAGTGAATACATAGAGCTGAATACATTTTCCAATTACGTATTGTATATTCAGACGTTATCAAAAGTAAGTAAGGACCTTATACAAACCCAACATGTTGTTCAATTCAATACAACTACATCAATACCTCATTTCCAAAAAGAAGCCTTATATTAAAAAAGCCCGAACTTAACAAAACCGAAGGAATCCGCAAAGCTAACAATGGGCCTTATTATCCCATGATCCTTGAACCGTACCATGCCGTACATATCTGCAAAATTTCACGCACCCTTGCAATAATAATATGGGAGAAGCCCTTATCTACCCTCGTCGCGATCAGACCGACACGGACCAAGAAAGCAGCGATAAAAGGGTACTACTATATCATATTGGCACTTTCGACAGAGGATCTTGTAATATTTCGTACTCCTTAAAGGATAACCGAAACTCAGCCCCTCTTGAGAAAGGAGATGATGCGAGGGCGCCAATGATCTATTTGTCAGGATCAAAAGTGCGAACCGATACTGCGATATTGAATTATGATTTTGGTTAGTTGGTTACGCTGGGGATTAGGAAATATTTTTTGCTAATGTCATGCAATTATTTACTACCAGGCACCATACCTACAGATGTTATTTTATGATTCAGAAATAATCAAAAAAAATTTAAAGGTAAGGTTACCCTATTTACCCTAATGTTCTAAGCCCCATCATAGATCAAATTAACAATAATGTTACCGTAATCTATGTAAACCATGATAAAGTTAGCACACCAATCTGCATGTCTGTCTCTGTCAACCCCTTACAAACAATCAATTTTATTCATATTCCGTAAATATTTAAAAGCATACGTTGAATTTTTGCACTTCTACCATTCAAAACATAACCTAACCGTCTTCAGCTTACATGAATCACCCAACCACCTCCGCAAGCCGTCCAGCCACATTAAAGCTCATTATGAATCCTTGTAACCAGTTCCTCGTCAAACTGCTGACGTGTAAATGTAAACAAAACAATGACTCGCTAATTCGCGGACGCGCCCCTTGCGTTGAGGTCACGGTGAGGTGTGGCCTGCCAACTTGTATCCAGCGGTTAATGAAAGCAATATCGGAGGGAAGTGACGTTTCTCCGTAAGGGCCTAGCAGACGTGCTACTTTTGACTTCAGTGATCAGCGATTGAATCGTTTTTCGAAACCTTGAAATGTATAACATCGACTGAACGCTACACTCCACACACGTTCGGATGCTTATCGCAGTGATTTGCAGAAGCAAGGCTTTAGCATCTGCGGGACATGTCTCAAAAATCATTTTTGATAATGTAATCACAGGAATAGTCGCCATGATATGAGCATTCATTTAATCGCCGATCACCGCTGCTAAGAGTAGCATGTCTGCTAAGGACCAAATAAAATATGATGGAATACCCGCATATGAGTTTACCTGGTTTAGTTTGACGGTTCCGACCTACATACACACATTTGAATATTAGGGTACAATTGTCGGGTCGGCGGACTAAAGCACATAAGTCAAAAAATTGCATAATTTGTTCTTTGTACCAAAATTATTAATTTAAATCAATACATCGGCAGACTAAAGCACATAACTCAGTCGCTTATTCGAGCTCGAATCTCAAGTAGCGTCCTTTTTCAACCTCTTCATTAGCATGAATCTTGCGACGTTATAAAAAACATAAGTTGAGTTATGTTAAAAGGAACACTTGACGCTCTCGGACTTCATGGCTACAGAAAGTGACTTATGTTATTAGGAACGTTAAGTGAGACGCGTTATCTCGATGTTTAACTCTGGGGGTAGGTACTCAAATTATTATTTATTGCTTAGGAAAAAATGAGGTGTTAAGATTTGGGTCACTAGTCGAGTTAGTTCTGCTCTGAAAAGGTAAAAGGTAAAGTTGTTTCCAGCAGAACTATGAAAGAGCTAGGCAAGTGTCGAATGAAATGCAAGGAGCGTATATCATTGAATGATAGACAAGCTATTTTTGTAGAATATTGGCAAATGGTAACATATCTCAAAAGATCAACTTATATGGCATTCTTAATTGAAATACACGACAAGGCCACTCAAAGACAACGCACACTAGATCCTGACCAACAAAAGATTCGCATGAAAACATACAAATATTTTTTATTAATTCATGGGAAGCGTGAACCCATTTGTCGAGGATGCCTCTTAAAGACGTTAGGCGAAAGCGACAATTTTATAAAAACAGTTGCCATGAAAAAACGGTCGTCTGTAGGTGGCACTCAAACAGGTGATAACCGTGGGAAGAGTATACCCAAACATAAGATTTCTGATGAAGAAATTAAGGAACATATTTTGTCATTTCCATCCTATGAGAGCCATTACACAAGAAAAACTACATCAAAAAAGTACTTGCCTTCTCATCTAATGATTAACAAAATGTATGATTTATTTTGTGAAAACCGCGACAATCCAGCTTCAGTAAAAATGTATAGTCAAGAATTCCACAAATTAGGATTATCTTTCAAAAAGCCCCGTGCCGACACATGTTATACCTGTGATAAATTCAAGATGCAAATTCAACTATGTCAGGAAGAGCAAGTCAAAACTGAAATAATTGCTCAACATGAACATCACAAGATTGCTGCAGATAGAGCATACGAAATGAAAAAAAGTGATACCCAAATGAATAAAAATGACAGTGCTGTGCAAGTTTATACATTTGATTTACAACAGTGTTTACCCACTCCAGCTCTCAGCTCTTCTGTAGCTTTCTTCAAACGCCAGTTGTGGACGTTTAACCTGACTGTCCATGACAACAAAACCGGGAAAGCTGTATGTTACATATGGTATGAAACCATAGCTGCTAGAGGAGCTAATCAAATAGCATCATGTCTATTCAAACATCTGCAAACATACGTGCCCGAGAATACGAAACATGTGATATTTTATTCTGATACTTGTGGCGGTCAGAACCGAAATTCTCATGTCAGTTCAATGTTGACCTGGGCTTTGCAGAAATTAGACATAGATGTCATAGACCACAAGTTCATGGTTCCGGGTCATAGCCGCTTGGAAGTAGACACAGATCATAGCATTATTGAAAAAAAGAAAAAGAAAACAGAGTTGCAGATTTATCACCCGCATGATTGGATACAACTTATCAGATCGAGCAGTGAAAAATTTGAAGTTGTCGAAATGCGCAGTTCCGACTTTTTGGATTTCTCTTCGTTGTTAAAGGGTCCTTTAGTATTAAGAAACAAAGACGTAGAGGGGCGACAGTTTAAATGGCTAGATAAAAGGTGGTTCCGCTATGATTCTGAATTTGGCGTCATCTCCTACAAAGACACATTAGACACGGAATGTCAATTTTTTTAATTAAACTTGAAACGTCGAATTTCTGCCATACCTGACACTATTCCTGTTATATCGGTACAGCCCTTACCGATATCAAAAGAAAAAAAAGATGATCTAATTTTTTTACTCTCCCTGATACCCGACGTTTTTCATAGTTTTTATTTAGATTTGCCTACTGTCAACAATATACGTAAGACTGACCCTGATATTTTAGATAGTGAAGAAGATTAATAAATAGTTGAATATTATAAATTATAAATATAGGCTAGTATATAAATGATTTATGGTAAATTAGCTTATAATTAAATGTAAGTACCTACTGTTCTCATACACTTAAGTCACAACTACATACTATGTACATAGTGTTCTTTCTAACGTAAGTCACTAAAATCGTGTTTTATTACATTTATGTCAAATTATATTTACGTGCATGTTAGTATTAATTTAAAACATAACAATATTCCAATAAATTTGAATTTATGGTCTATCGGTATTTTTTTATATCGTTTTTAGTTATTCCTGAAAAGTGTGACTTTTGGACTTAAGTGTTTTAGTCTGCCGGCCCTAGAATTAATCTTCTAATATGAATTGATGAGGAGGGGTTACGGGGTATCTACGAAACCGCTACGGCGTAGCAGGGAGTAAAACGATTATGGTTTTAATTTGTATACGTAGCTCAATCAGGATTATAAACGGATGGGTAACTTAGCGAACCATTTAAAAGACTGATTACGATTTTTTTTTTTCAGGAATGATTACAAATTAAAGATAAAGTTAAAGATAAAGACCATTTATTTGTATAAACATGTGTGACATGATACATAGAATGCAAATAGGATGGAAAGGAGTTTAAAATTGCCGGTTCAACATGTTTTGCCATATTCGGCGTACAAAATAGTTCATAAATGTGTAATTGGAATTATAAATTGGGAAACAAATTATAGTCAAAATTCAATAAATTCAAATACCTAATTACAATCAATACAAAAACACAGTCAACAAATAATAATAATTAAAACAATAAAATGAAATAAAACTAATTAAATTATCTAAGTTTAAAATTCGTCATTCAAAAACTCTGTAACATTATAATATCCCTTTCTAATTAGCAATTTTTTAAACTCACTCTTGAATGAATTAATATTCATTTTCGTAAGGGAATTAGGAATTTTATTGTATATTAATGGGGCCATGCATATTACACTTTTACTTAGAAATGCTATTTTGGCGGAGAGTGATTGCACCCAAAGTCTGTACTTCTCACGTCTATTCCTACCTGTTTTGTTAATCCGAAGGGGAAACAGATGTGGATTGGATTTTACAAACAGCGATATTTCTAATATGTAAAGGGACGGAAGTGTTAGAATTCTGTTCTGTACAAACATTGGTTTGCAACTGGCAGTAGTTTGCAACCCAAACATAGCCCGTATGCAACGCTTTTGTGCTTTGAACGCGGTGTCCTTCTGAGTTGAATTACCCCAGAATATTATTCCAAATCTTAACACTGATTCAGTGAGCCCGTAATATGCTGTAAGTAAAGTATCTGTGTTGACAGTCGGTGCCAACTTATAAAGAGCATATGACGACGTACTAATTTTTTTACCAAAGTTCGTCAATTGTTTAAAGATTCTTGCAGGTACTGTCAGAAAATACTGTTTTGACTATTTTTTTTATTGCTTTTTACATATCTGTTGCAGTACAGATGAAAAAACGTTACACAAGGAAGATATATAAAATTCATATTACGTAATAAAAAGTATGTAACTTAGCGATCGAGCCATCTAAAATACTGAATTATCATTTGTATTTCGGAGCTTTTTCCAAATTTTTGCAGATTGCAATGTCAGAAAACATTTTTTTTTGTTTATTTTTTCATTGCCGTACCTACAACTATAAAACACGTTGTTATACTTTCGCACCGTGGAGGTAGATTTATAAAATTCATATAACGTGAAAAATTACGTACGGTGTGCACTGACGTGCATGAATGTAATTGAAAATATTTTATGTGATTTTTATTCAAATTTAACGAAATTATGAAATAAAAACAAGAACATCATGTTCCTGGCTATTAATATTTTATGACCGCAGAGTATACTTTCAGCATAGCCAACTAAAATTAAGAGGGTGACATGTTTACGTTGCGTTAGTACATGAATTCAATACGAGTTGGTTAGACATGTTTACGAAACTACTATATACAATATATTAAAAATAGAATTATTCTGAAGAACCAAAATGCATATTCAATCACAGTGAATCAATTAATTTTATAAAGCTTATTTGATACCTGGGGGCCTAAAACGGCCACTTAAACAATACTGCTAAAAGCGATTAATTTCCTGAATTCCCAGCAATTCATTGGCAATTCCTCTAATTTTCGTGAAATGGTGACACATTAGCTGAATAATATCTCAATTCAATTCATATCTGAATCATATTTGCTGTAAATATTGCCTTAATGGAGGAAATTAATCGCTTTTGGCAGAATTGCTAAAGTGGCCGTTTTAGGCCCCAAGTAGCCAAAAGTATAAATAATATCGAAGAATATTAATGCGACAGATTTTCAAATACTCTTCCCTTCAATCTTAAAAAATAATCTAGGAAATGCCTTAGGTACCTTCAAGAAGCTTACCGATAAGTCATCAATTTCACATTTAACTACCTACTCGGATTTTGACGGTTTCCTTAAGCTAGAATTCCTAAGACTCTGGTGAACGCCACATAGCGTCCGCAATTTACCAGTGCCACTGAAACGTTGTTTATGACAGTAAGTTTGTGTATTTCCATAGAGAGCTTTTTTTGCCCCCGGCACCATTATTTTCATGACGGATCACTGCGGCCGATAGGTGGCGGCCACCGCTCTCGTAGGAAACCAAACCTAAAAGGCCAGAGGTCACAAACCCACCTGGCACCGTCATACTTTACATAACGTAATATAAACGTGTTCCTTTTCATATTTTCCTGAATCGCGTGTCGCGACGGTCGACAACCACGCCAAGCTTTACGTCGTGTTAGAGGTATAATACCAATAGTTCGCGTGTCCCCTTATTATAATATGGTTTTAACAAAGCCACCGTAATGCTCACACAATAGCCGCCTTTCAGACATAAACTGGAACGATTTAGGATTACTTGCTTTGATATCACAATCACTTGTCTGGGCGTTAGACTTTTGATTATGTTATCTGGCTGGTTTGTGCGGTATTCATTTGTTTTTTTCATTATTTGGTGTGGATTAAAGATCATTCTGTCGGTCTAGTTAATAGGCAAATGGGTTTTAGGACGCACGTTAGATATTTCCATTGCTGCTGGATGGAGATACTGGCCACGGATCACTAGCGTTCTAATAGAGGATTGTTAAGTTCATTATAGGAAGTAAAGCTCTAAATATGTACAGTACGACACAACTTTAATGTAGCATTTTGAAAATTTGCATTCATTCATTTCAATTTTACGAATGTATTTGATTATATGACTTTACAAGTTATTGCGTTTGCCTAAAGCAGTAATAAAGATTAGTGGGTTTGAAGGCGCACTCAGTTCGGATGGTGATCGGTTTTACGAATTTTGCCGATGCTACATCTAAGTCGTGTCTTACTGAACATTAGTATTTCTACTTAATTTTATTATACAAAATATGACAGCATTTCATTATCAGTTATTGATTTCAACTTTGGATTGGACTTAAACCTACCTAGGTCTGAAATTATCGTCTGGCAGAAGTCGTTTTTATTATCGCTGCCATTGTATGATCCATTTTGTAATCTGTTTTTTCTTTGCATTGATGTTGAACACCAACTTTAAATAAAGGGTATTCTCTCTACATCTAACTATTCTTGAAATACAAAATTAATTAACGCTATTGTCTTTTCAGATGGCAAAAGGTAAAGCTATAGCGACCAAGAAACCATTGGTGGCACGTGCCACGTCTAAAACATTATTGAAATTGAAGTCCCCAAATGAAATATTGCTTTCTGCCACCATCAAACAAAAGAGGTTGGTATCGCCCAAAATTCAATAGGAATATTGATTTTCTTTGTCAACGAAATTAATAGCTGTGGTAAAATGAAATAGTAAACACCGACTTGTAATTATGTCCCACCGGTGGGGAAAGACGACCTCTCATACAGTCTTCAGTCAGAGACCTCTTCTTGCCAGCTAAAGCACTAGGAAGTGGTGAAGGGCGGGCGTTTTTAAGGGATTGTCTTATGTAATTTTGACGTTCGAAAAGTGCTGATTCTCAGCCTAGTTTGAATAAATGACTTTTGAATTTGAATTAGAGGAGGAAGGACATGTATTGACATGATTAGTTTCTTCGTAATTTTAGACCATAAGACCAGATCTTTTCACGATGTTTTTTTTTTATTTACTGACAGTCAGTGATCTATGATAATGGAAAAATTTAAAATGGTCGAACGCGCTTCCTTAGAGCCTGTGCACACGATGCGTTGCGGCAGCGGCGCGGCGCTGGAGCGGTGTCGCTGCGGCGTCGAACATACAAATATCCATGGTATGCCACACGGTGCGTTCCGGTGTCGCCCCGCACGTACACCGGACTTGCAGCCTGCGAGACAAGGCGGGGAGGGGTGTACGAGTTGCGGCACCGGAGCGGCACCGCTCAGTTGTTTGTGCGTTGTCAAAAACACAAATGTTTGACATATGGTGTGGCGCCGCTGCGGCGTAATAACAATACGGCACCGCAGCGGCCCTGTGAACGCCGATGCGGCGACATCTTTGCGGTGCGGCGCCGCAACGCGTCGTGTGCAAAGGCTAGTCTAGAGAACAAGATTCTTAAACCACGGCATTTTTGTTTTTCGTATATCAGTCATATTGAATTCCTTTGTCGACATAAATAATAGCAGTCGTGAAATAATGTTGTCGCAATATAATTAACGTAATTTACTTACGTTCATTCATATCGTGAACACGGTGCTTTCCTGAAACGAAATTATTATTTTTTATTTTTATGCCCATCACGCGACGTCATAAATATAAATCTTAATTGTTACTGTATATTGGTCACCCATTTAATTATTTACTACTACTTTTGTAGGGTTTTAATGAGGGATGTAACGATACATAATTTTCCCGATACGATACCGATGCCGATTATTGTAGTAAATAATCGGCGATACCGATACCGATGCCGATATCGGAGGCTTAGAAGATAATAAATGAAATAAATCGGGCGTTTGTATGTCTTTTGAATTTTGAATTTCGAGCACAACTGTTAAATAGTGCGTTATAGTCCTCACTTCACTGTGTGAATAAACATTATCACGAATAGCGGTGACGTGATACAGGTACAAAACAATACATCGCTCAGACAACGCTCAGCAAACTGCAAACACCGCCGTTTGCCTTGTTGCCATGTCGCTAAGCATACGCTGCGTGGCTCTCCCGACAGTCCCGCCTGAGACGAAGCAACAAAAATGCGCGCGCGTCGTCGTTTTGCACGCTGTTGGATATCGGTAGTAAGCGTATAATCGGCGATGCCGATGTATCGGCATCGGAATCGGAATTGTTACATAATTTTAAATGAAAATAGGATTAGGTATGTTTGTGTATCGATAGATTTTAGAATCGTCCTATAATAAAACCGTTATGATACATTGAGCCTTTTAAATTAACCCGGTTAAGATCCAAATCCAAAAGACTGCCAAAGGCTGATAGTGAAGTTGGATTTAAAGACTTCGCACCTTCTCATTTTATTTCATTCATCTTCACACACAATACGATATTAATTTACCATTCAAAATGTCCGACTCCAAAAAATTCGATTCGCAGTACAAACATAGCTGCAACTGAACCGCGAATTACTTCTGAATGTTAATTTACACCTGTCAGTAATGATTGACGGTACACACGTCAAATTTAATTGACTGTCAATGTTTTGACAGCACCATAAAATGATAATGACAGCCGATTAACGTTCACCGAAAGTTCGGGTATAATTACTAATTGTAGGGTAGTTTACGGAAACAATTTATTAAAACTTGTTATAATATTGGTATATCTGAGGTAGTGAAGCAGAAATTTTTTGTTGTAACGAATGATGTTATGTAAGGGGTTAGCATAAAATCAATTTACCTCATTTATGAAAAAAAAACGTTCTGCATTTAAAAAAAACTATAACACGTCGTTATTATGTTAGAAATTTCGTACTTACCTAGCCTCTACAAAGAAAATGATAATATAATCATCCATCTTTTGGTAGGTACAGAAAAGTGGATTTTGCTCTAAACAATATCATAACTTTTAACTAATATAGATCTAATAAACTTTTTCAGTACTGTTGCTAACACACTATCGGGTCGTTTAAATAAACGATATAATCAATCAATCTGCCTAGCCTTTTCCCAACTATGTTGGGGTCGGCTGCCATTCTAACCGGATGCAGCTGAATACCAATATTTGACATGGAGCGACTGCCTGTCTGACACCCTGATACCCCTTGGTAAGACTGGTGTCAGACTTTCAGGGCTTCTGACGACTCTTAACGACTGTTAAAGATCCACGAATGACAGCCGGGACCAACGGCTTAACGTGCTTTCCGAGGCACGGAGGAGTCTCGGTATGTAAAGCTGGTCACCCATCCACGGACCAACCCCGGCAAGCGTAGCTTAACCTGATGTATCGACCCATGCGGCTGTTATTACTTAGCCACGAGCTCCTAAATAAATGATATAAATTCGAAATAGTGCTTACCTCATAATATTATGCCATTAACTTATAAGTACTTACAACATATTCGCGGAGCTCAAACGTCAAGCAGGCTAATAAACAGTCTCTACAGTTAAGTACCCACCTCTGTGTAATATAAGTTGCCGGTACAAGTACGTAGATAAAAATTAATTACGGAGTCGCAATTAGTCGCCAGCTAAAATAAATCAAAGCCAGTGGACTCGCGTGCGTTGCAGGGTGTCGCAGCCATAAAGATTCTTGCATAAAAATAGAATAATGAACCGAAATAAAGTAGCTACATTGTTTCCTTTAAAAGTTTGGAAAATAAAAGTATGGAACTTAAATACTACGATGAAAAGCATGATAAGAACAAAATAAAAAAAGATACAAAAAATCTTGAAAGTGGGAGCGATTTCATGGTTCAGAGAATATCATCCGTAACTTCCCGATCAGGTCAAAGAGTCACACAACTTTCATAAAAAAATCGTAATTTAACAAAGATAAAAAGAGGTAAGATGAATAAAATACAAAACTAAATTTGTTGATCTAGCTCTAAATAAAACCAGTAAGGCTAAAGAAATATAACCCAAAACAATATCACTTTTTTTTGCAAATCAATAATTAAACACAATCGATTCGAATGTTTAATTTTAATAATCGAATAGGTAATGAGTCGATACGCAGTCATGTGACATACGTCGACCGTCAAAACGATAACCCTTCCTCTCCTCATATAATCGAGTAAAATAAAACTATAGATAGGTAGTTAATGCATTCACGTATTGGCCCTCAAACAATGAGTGACGTCCGGAAACAAAATTAACTATGTATTCATTGGAAAGAGGAAATATCAATTCGCCTGTACAGGGGGGTCGGTTGATACGTTAGTTTGACAGAACGGACAGTCGCCTCAATTATACTCATATTATATGAGCAGTGGTATTTTGAGGATATGCGTAGAGAACTGTTTTTAACGCTTCATTTGTTTTGGGTAGGACCTACTGCAATAATTATGATCGAAAATTGAAAAAAAAAATTGTACAGCTTAAGTATATTTTTGTTTTTAGTTGCATAAGTAATCGATGCTAAAATTAATGATAGGTACGATTTTTTCACAGAAAAAGTAACCGGAACCTGTTTAAACAGGAGTTTGGCTAACTCATCACTGACAGCACCATTAATCTAAGTTTGACCCACGACTTGCGAAATGGCAAACGACTGATCACACAAATTTAATTTTACTTAATTTCCATCATGACCCTTCGCGTTTCGTAACGAATCCACAAAAATAGAAAGTTGAAAGAATGTTCTTCGACAATTAATTATGCAATTTAAAACGTCGTCAATCTCTTTACTTTTTGCATATTTAAATCAAAATAAGAAAACCGGAGCTTTAAGGCTAGCGCAGATTGGGACGGGCCGCGCCGCAACGCAGCGCATTGCAAAAATCTTCCTTCATCATTTTCGAAAATTACCGCACCTTTGTGTATAAAAATGCGTTGGACTGCGGCCTTAATGTGCGCTTGGCTTTAGGGGAGCTCGTCGGTTCACGGATCGAAAGTATATCCGCCAATATCCGGCAATTT
Source organism: Agrochola lota (assembly GCA_947364205.1). Lineage (NCBI taxonomy): Eukaryota > Metazoa > Arthropoda > Insecta > Lepidoptera > Noctuidae > Agrochola > Agrochola lota. The sequence goes on along the minus strand of OX376227.1, from coordinate 9,802,522 downwards.
ATCGGGAATCACCCGTCTCGCTGTGACGGCCGACGCTCTATTGTCCCGGGCTCAATCATGCCAAATTGCAGTCCGACGTATGCATTTTACCCGATTTTACATTCCGATGCCGTTCCCACTGAGATACGACCATCGGAAATAGCGACGGAAGGTAATGGCCCTGCCATGTTCGCTTACCCACTTATAATGCAGTATTTATCGATATTTCGGTGATGGATGACTTGGTGCAATATGAATGTGTGAACGATCGTAACGATTTCACAATCGATTTAATTTAAATAGTAAAGGGCAATAACAATGTAACATTTGAGCTCAAATACCGTGACCGCAACAGTATCGAGTCTACGGTTATCCGATGACGTGTCGATTATATGCCTATCGACCCTAATAATGTAGGTGTCCATTACATTTGCATTTAAAAACTTAATTTCCATACCGCAGCTATATCAAATATTACATGAATAATATTTTAGTAGTCGCACATCATAATATTTGAGACATATTTATCGTAGTGTTGTACGTATTTTATCCAGTTACTTGTAATCCGAATTATGAAACTTATTAGAATATTTGCAATAAATTAAACACCACGATCTCCTTAAGTAAGATATAAAATTTATCTCACGACAAATCGTATTGAATTCCTTGAATAAATGTTCACAATTTGGAATTAACACCAACATCTCTATCAAACTTATAAAATATTAATTTAAGTTAATTTCTACATCCGATAATCCGGCTTAAGAACTAAAATCGTAACTGTGGGTATACATTACAAGATATCAAATGTAAATCTCTCCAGTAACATAACACAACATCACGCCTTGTATCCCCAAATGGTTAAGCAAAGGTGCACCTATAAATACACCCACATTTCGCCAGTTATGTTTAAGTCCCATGCAATAAGGGGCGAGCCAATTGCCATAACCGGGCATAAATCCAGGCTGCTTCTGAGAAATTCCAGATGAATAACTCCAGATGAGATGAGATGGATGCCTCATCACCAGCCTTTTCCCAACTATGTTGGGGTTGGCGTCAGTTCTAACCAGCTGCAGCTGAATACCAGTATTTTACATGGAGCGACTGCCTATCTGACCTCCACAACCCAGTTACTGGCTCATACCGACGATACCCCTTAGTAAGACTGGTTGTCAGACTTTCGGGCTTCTGACTCCCTGTAACGACTGTCACAGATCTACAAATGACAGCCGGGATCAACGGTTGAGCGTATTTTCCGAAGCACGGAGAGGTCTCGATGCGTAATGGATGGTCGCCCATCCACAGACCGGCCACGTCAAGCGTAGCTTAACCTTCGATCGGCTGTTATTATTTAGGCACCAGACCCTCATGAGATGGATGCCTGCAGTAACATATTTTAAAAGTAAGTAGGTACTTCCCGCAGCTCAAAAGCAAAGATTGCAAAGCGAATCTCAGAGATCTTCAACAAACAAACCGAGACGGGTGATCTCACTAATGAAGTGTTCGCATTTAAAACTCGAGAACATCTTGTGCACACTTTTGATAAAATCAAAAAGAGTACCGCGTTCCTGTTTGAGTTATTTGTCGTCACATTAAACGAGTGTTCGGCAAAAAGTCGACGGAGATCAAAGCGATGACGTGGCAGTCTGAAATAACACCCAACCGCACGCACTTGTCAACCAACATGCAAAGGACTGCATTGCGAGATTTACACTTTATGTATATGGGATAACTGGAAGTCTGTCTAACCTAGGCTATCTACTAGGAATTTTGCGTAATGATTTTTGTGTAATTGGTTAGTCCGACCGAAAATTTATATTTTACTTCAGCTGAAAACGAAAACCAATTTCGGCCTGATTTACATTAGCGGCCGAATACCCAAAAAAAAATGTTTTTTTTACTGTATGTCAATAGGCATTTTCTTTGGTAAAATTAAAAGAAATGCAGTCTCTCTTTTTCTATCATTATAGATGTTAAAACGGTTTAAACTTAAATCACACGAAACTTTATACTTTTCTTAAAGACATAATTATTTATAGTCAAACATTGTGCGAGAAAAGAGAACCTGTTTTGTGCTAGAAAAAGCTTATGTTTCTGCACTTTTTAGTCATTGTGCTTTTAGTTTTACAATAAGTAAAAGCACGATAAAAAAAAACGCACAAATTGCTGAAAACTGAAAATTAAATTCGGTCGGACTCTAGTAATTAGCAAGTCAGTGACACTTTGTTATGATAAAAACGTAAACACATATCCTGTAAACATGAAAGTTTACGATTAAAAAACAAGGTCAAGCATAGGGCTAACAAAAATAGCCACAAATTCATGAAAACGGACAGTTCGCCATTATTGCTCTAAAAACATTCCAGCAACCTTTCTTATTGACCTACACAAATTCGTGCCAAAATATCGTACATTAAATATTACCATGAAAATGTTAATCACGTCCAGAAATAATTAAAAGGAAACGAAGAAAACAAAGCAATAACTACGCAGAGTAATCAGCGAGCTGCGTGTCATAATGAAAATTGTTTCCGAGTAGTGATACGCGTACGTGTAAAGCTTTCATACTTCAGACGCATGAATAACGAGCGTACTGTTGGCATAAATAATGGAGACAATGCTGCATTCCACTTTTAGCATAGTACGAGCACCTTCTGGCTTGTGTAGTTCTGTGTCGTCGCAAAAGTGCCAAGTCATTTTGCATTCCTCCAACCATCCGTTAGATATCTTCCGTTCTTTATTTAAATTCAAATATATTCAATTTAAATTAAACGCGTCAATCACTGTTCGATTTAATTGATAGCGATTCTATTTCTGAATAACTCAATCCCGCGCAATTTAGCAGTATTATTTTGCTCGATTGGCAATTACCTATGTAGAAATCGAAATGCGATGATTTTTGTTTATTTTGTCCCAAAAATGGGTACATACTTCAACAAAATTCATTAACGCGCATTCATAATAATGTTCTTTTCATGCGTATATGCTTTCGTTTATATGCGTAATCTTCCGTACCTTAGACATCCATAGAGAAATTGGTGTTTAACACTTTGCGGGACACTAAACGCTCCCAGACGTAATAACAATAATTTTTTTATTGTGTCTCGCTCAGTCAACTTCAACCGATTATAGATAGAATATCAAAAACACCAATCAAATCAACTCAGCCATCGCAGTCCATTGCTGGACATAGGGCTCCCCCAGGCTTTGCCACAACACCCTGTCTTCCGTCTTCCGCATCCAGTCTGGTTGTACTTTAAAAACCGGCCAAGTGCATGTCGGACCACGCACAATGAAGGGTTCCGTAGTTGGGATGAATTTATCCCAAGAACAAACTTAATATGGCAGTTTGAAAAACATGATGTCCCTTAAATGCCGTATGGGAGATCATGTTTTTCAAACTGCAATTTAAGTTGGTCCATTATTACTCGTTAACCTGTAAAGCCTACTTAGGTATGATAGTTTTCCTTTTAACTTCGTTATACATATAAACTACCGCTGTGATTTTTTTCACAAATCCAAGTACAACATTTAGCTGACACGGGGGGACACATGAGTCTAACAAAAATTTGCACTTTAAAGCTTAATATTTCGCAAACGGATTCCTGAATTGAAAAATTATTTTCAATTCAGGATTCACACCCACAATATTTTTGAACAACCTTTCCAACGACACACCACATCTTGGGACAGACGAGAAAAAAAATTACGAGTAGGAGGTAACCCAAAAAAAAAAACTTGATTTTATTTTACCACTTTGTCAGCGTGATTTGTATGTATACCCGTGCCAAATTACAACTTTCTAGTACTAACCCTCTTTGATCTAAGCCGCGGACAGACAGACAGACGGACATGGCGAAACTATAAGGGTTCCTTGTTTACTACGGAACCCTAAAAATTAATACCTAAACCAAAAAACATAATTCAATATATATCTAGACAGAACCGGCAGCCATAAGTTACGCATGTACCAACAAATCAAGAAAATCGCGTGACACGTTAGAAATATTATATCCAAGCATTAATCTTCCCAATGAAATATATTAAGAGACAGATAATACATTGATATAGATAAGAAACCGTTCATTATTAATTCTAATAAAGCAGCTCCGATATTTATCTCGCAAAATGCAGTAGCGGCCAGTAGCGCCATTGCTCAGTAGCGCCATTGCTCAGTAGCGCCATTGCTCAGTGGCGCCATTGCTCGCCAGTGTTGCTTGCGGCTGTACTTTATTAATGTTTAGAGGTCCCAACTCCGACTGTGCCTAAGCCGACGTCTGTTGGTGTACAACCAGTAATTATTTTAAATGCAAAGCTTGGTATCGTCGTGTAGGCAGTTAATCTTTACGTCGCATGTAGATTTAAATTAAACTTCTTGAATCCTACGTATGTAATTAGGTGGGCTGAAAGCTCTAGCTTAGATAAAGACTTGAGATAAAAATTAGATAGCATTAGGCGACATTAATTAGTTTGTTACTAACTCTAGCGATTTCCTAGATTGCGAAACGAATATCAATATTAATATTTCACGTCACTAGCTAGATCATAGTAACCTAATTCTGTACACATGAATTTGAATTCGCTTAGTTCAAGTCTACTAATAAAGTCTTAAAGCGACAGTTCTTGCGATATAACACTACAGGCAGGTACAGAAGACGCAGTATTAAGTCATATTCAGATATAGTCTGAGGCCGAGGCAAGGTCGAATGGCGTCAAATGGCGTCACAGATAAATAATTTTCCTCATAATCAAAACAGTTCTGCTCCACGGACGTGAGAGTGCACACATAACCTTAAAATGCTATAGTTTTAGAAAAACTTTTAAAATGAAGTTCGTGTTTATTTTTGTGGTTGTGTTTTTGCTGTGTGTGTGTTTAACTGAGGGGAAAGACTTCATTGTTGGTACAAGGGCGAACAATTTGTTGATATCGACACAGAAGGTTAAGTACAGAAGTTTACCGTTAATAAGGAGAGACAAGGATTACACGTACATCGATCCGAAGGAGAGAATTATTAAGGTAATTATTTTTAATTTTATCGTTTAAAGTGAAAGCGAACATGCTTGTTCGTTCCCTGCCTGTATGAGCAGACGTTTTTACTTTAAGGCAATTCGGTACAGGCTGATATGATTATAACTTAAAGAAAAAGTTTATTTAGTAAATATCCAAAATCCGTCGTACAGCACAATCGTTGCCAAAAGTATTAAATCTCAGATCCATGGATAAAATTGCACACGTATATAAACCAAAACAACGCCAGTGAAATGCGAAAATAGACACCGAGACATTCAGACGATTTTGATATCTTAGCAATCGTGACAATTGGAACTATTCCAATTATTTTTTATTTGAAATTATTAATTCCTGAAATAACTTTGATTTCTTCCTGACGCCGGCGGAGGAGACTTGACGATTGACAGATTGTACACAAGCGTTTAAATTTCTACTGTTATACCTACCTTCTTACCGAGGACGATACTAATAATACAGACAGATTTATGTATGCTTTATCTTGACTGACTAACCTACGCATGCCAGGCATTTGACTCTAATAAGCAGAATTGAATTGGTCAGTCATACTGGTGACACGACTAACTCCTTAGTAGGCACGATTTACAAAACTTAGTACACGACCAGTGACTTCAGAAGTCACTTCATCTTCTTCGTTTTTATGCCGATTAACTGCTTACTCAAATTTAGTCCTACCAGTAGGCACCTAAGTGGCTACCTGGATAGTTCTGTCAGTGGCTTCATTTAAATTGAATGGAAGTCACTGGGATAGATAAACTACATCTTCATCATTATCATTATTCAGCCGAAAGATATCTACTACATTTATATCTATATTTCTATACTATAATATTATAAAAAGGTAAAATTTGTTTGTTTGTATGTTTGTTTGTTAGTTTGTTTGTAGAGGGGTAATCTCCGGAACTACCATTCGGATTTGAAAAATTATTTTTGCATTGGATAGCCCAATTCTTTAGTAAAGTTCTATGCTCGCGGAAGAAGTCACGGGCAGAAGCTAGTAGGACATAACTTGGCGCTTGCTTGATAACTATACATTTGACTTGTCCACTCAAAAACTAAATCGATGCAGTTCACATACCAAACTGGTATTTAGACATGCAACGTATATTTATTTTTCTTTTTTAGGTTGCCTAGTCTACAAATATCTAAGAAAGCGGATATTTACAGTTGACAGGCTCAATACCTATTGTTTTCAATTCTCTGACACAATGATTACATCGTGTACTCCTCTACCATTAATTTATGCATAGTGTTTTATCTCGTTTATATTCTCTCTAAAGGAATAAACGTAGACTGCAGTTATTTAGCCGAGATTCAGTCTTAAGGGTAATTGCTTAGCAATTGATTTATCTATATGACGCTGATAGTTTATGCCTGACATGAAAGCCTCCTGCTACCTACACCAGCATTTCGTGGTAACGTTCTCACGATATTTTGTATTGAGATTTATTCTAAAGACCTTTATTTGCATGTCTAGGTACAGCATGGTCCCAATCAAAGAATAGGTCAATCTCAACTCCAGTTTTTACATGGTCGGGTAAAAGAAGAGGGTTTTTGTTAAATAGATGTGTGTGAATCTAGCATTATTTGATGCTCTACTAAGAACCTACCTAGGTAGGTACTGGGATCACCAATATCCCTCATGGTATTCTCAACTAGTCATTTTCTATTCGGAAATTCATATGCAGTGCAAATGTTTGGGCTTTCTTCAACAATTAATTCTTTTGTAGCATTCGATTTTCAATCAACGTTTAAATCAAACATAATTTTACAAAGTGCGTCTATTGAAGCCATTAAAAATGCACAACGAATTAAAAGTTAAAACTTTAAAAGCTTTCATCCACGATCCGAAATCCGTTGCCAAACCATCGGAAATAGCATGCAAACACATCATCAAAGTAAACCAAACCGAACGTAAAAAGCATGATGAAAATAGAGAATATTTTTGTTCAGTAAAACTAGTGGTTCCCCACTTAGCTTTGATGAAACTTTGATGAACACATAGCCAACAACGCGGATCGCTAGCGTGTCGCAAATTGCTTCGGAAACGATGTCGCGTGTGCATATAGAAATAGGCTCTTCGAAATAATATATTTACGGACACGCGGAGAAAGAGTTGGATGTGCAAGTAAAATTGGAACGTCAGTGCAATGATACTAGAGAAGAAAAATAGATAGTCGGAGCAGTTCTTTAGGATGTATTTGAAAATGACTATCATTATCAACACAAAGCTGTAATAAAAATTAAAGGATCGTCTCAGTTCAAATTAAAAGAAATAAATGTACTTAAAGAGCAAAATTTTTCATTGTAGGGATCGCATTGCACCTATATGTGCTGATTTATTTGTAGATGCATTACATAAGTTTAGGTACATTGCAGTGGCAAATGTCATTAATATGTAGACAAGCAAGCAAAGGTAAACGTGAACAAACAAGGATGAATCCTTGGACTAGCAGAACACACATATATCTAATACAATTCAATTGTATTTAGCTGCCTGCATACTTAATTCTTTTGCTCACATTACTAACAAATCAAAGTATTACCAGTCCCTTGCTAATCTTGGATGAAGAAAAGTGACAGCTGCTGAGATTCTCAAGGAGGTTGTAAAAATAAGAAGGGATTTATAACCCGTAGGCGCTTTAGCAACTAGCCCTTTTTTTCCTTTTTGCTGGGACATGCAAAAATGTTACTAAACATCTGCTGTGTGGAGCAAAACCGAAAAAAGTTTGTTTAACATAGTTAGAAATTTAAATTTACCACGTTTAGAATCTTAATTTGGGTAGGGTGAAAATATCAACGAAGTGGATGGAAGTGAAAAGTTGTGTTTTTGATAAATTGGTGCAATATATATATATATATATATATATATATATATATATATATATATATATATATATTATTATAATAATTTATTTAGCAAAAAGAAGAAAACAATGCAATTTTATTCAATAATAATCACATGAAGAAACCAACAGTGATACTAATAAATAGTTGTCTAAAGTGATCGCCATTCATTGTTTTGTCATTCCTGTGTTAACAAAGCTCGCTGTTCTCATAATCTGTAGTAGCTTTAAAGCAATAGGGTAACGACCTTTCACGCTACGGCTCAATTCTATTGTGTTGCCACTACTAACTTAATATTACCATAATGATATTATAATCATTCAAAACTAGACCAACTGTCTCCCTATAATCTGAAGATATATTTTTGTGTGTTTTGCCGCTACCTAATTTATCACAATATTCACAAGCATCACTGAATACGTGCTCTTTGACGTTTTAATTATCTAATCAATTAGCTATGCCTACATATTTCCACCATTTTAACCGTTTGCCAAACATTTGGCTTCCAGCCTGACCAAACATCTGTTTTTTACAAGGATTGATTGACCGTCTGATCCCTACAATGCGGCCAGCGGCCTTGCATGCACCAAAGTCGTACCAGTAGTTTGGGTCAACTGCAAAGTCCTTGACATTGACCAGAACATTCTCTGTTTCAATTAAAAATAACATTTTATAGACCTGTGCAGTGATTGTTTTCTAATTTTATTAAAAACTAAAACATATCACTTCCCTAGGGAGAAATGAAGAAGACCACTGCATATCCAATATTGTATTTATATAAAACTAACTGCGCCCTGCGGTTTCACCCGCACAAGTCTCGATCCCTCAAGAATATCGGGATAAAAAGTATCCTAAGTTCCAATCCAGGTCATGGTCTACCCATGTGCCAAATTTCATCCAAATATGTTCAGCCGTTTAAGCGTGAAAGCGTAACAAACAAACAAACTCACTTTCGCATTTACAATATTACAAGCGACCCGCTCCTGCTTCGCACGGTTTTTACGACTTGACAAAACATCGAGATTTCTTAGGTAATCGTAACTTTAATATTAACGTATTATAACACATAAACCTTCCGGAATAAATTCTCTAAACGATGGCGAAGACCTCATCAAAATCTGATGTGTGGCTTAGAAGAACAACGCGGACATACAGACAAACGCGAAAAGGGACTTTGTTTTAAAATATGTATAGAAGTTAGGATTAAGCTAGGTCAGTCGAGACACGATGAGACAAGCATAAAGTCTGTTGGAAACTACTAGGATCCCGTTAATAACACAAAAGAATAGAGAAGCTTTAAAAAAATAATGATAAAAAAAATTATGAATGAGAATGATGACAACATCCCGCCGGTTTGGCAAAGGTGTGTACCTATAGAACACCAAAATTCCGCCAGTTATGTTTTACCAGATCATTAATGTATAATTAATTATGTTTCAGGGTATCATCGCCCGGGATCTCTCGCGGACGGACACGGAAGTGACGGTCACCTCCGGCGGCATAGGCGCCACGAACGTGTCACTTCATCTCCAGAGCGGCAGGGGAGAAGAACTAAACTATCTGATACTCATATTTAGCAACAATATTAAGTGAAATATATCTATTATATTTATAAATTATACTTATATGTCGTATATACTCATATTTAATTGACAATCTTGTCGTTGAGTCCAAGCACAAACAAGTTTATGACAAGGAATTCAAGATATTATCAAATAGGTCACAGTGAAATATTGGCTCACATAGTCAGTATTCATATTGAAATTGTTGAACGTTGATTTATGAATGTTTATAAACACGAAAACAAAAGCGGGACAGTTTGGAATACCTCATAAACAAATGAAAGACGTTTTTTTTTAAACTAAACAACAAGAAATATTAAACAAAGACATCAGTAGAGATAAAATTAAAAAGCAATCACAATTTACGAACATCAAAGTAAAAGAAATATTTCATTTTGTTGTGTCAAGATAACTCAGAGGACTCGTAACAAACAGAGAGAGAAGAGACAACGAAGTGCTTACAATTCTGATATGATAAGAGCAACTTGACAATCAGAGAATACAATCTTCTAAGAATAGCAAGCTCCACAAGGAACAATTTTCAACAGCCACGTAAACAGAACAGAGAAATAAATAAGTACTTGGAAACAAATCTGATAAAGATATTTGCAACGAAATTTTAATTAATTTAAGACCTTTCAAGTAAACTCACGAGTTTACTTGAAAGGTCTTAAATTGCAACAACAACATGGGTTCCTGGAAACGTCCAGCGGCATCGTGGAAGACCCAGGGGTAGATGGCGTGACGAACGTGACGCTTATTGGAGGGATTACGAGTAGTCCATATTGGCTCAGGATCGAGTTGAGTGAAAAAGGATAGGGAGGTCTTTGCCCCGCAGTGGGACAATACGAGCTAATTATTAATAAATTAAAATACAACAACCAGTACACTAGTTGTTGTATTTTAGCATTTTGTAGCATTTTGTTGTAGCATTTTGACATAGCAATATCATAAAAACTTAAAGTAATCAAGAAAACTTTAAAGCTGAACAAGGTATAGGTAGGCACTGTTTATAGAACTATGTTCTCTCAAAAGAGATCTTCCTCGTTATCTTAAAAAAAAATGTTTATACGCATTCACTCGTAAAAAACATGTCCATACCCAGACCCTTGTTTGCGAATGCAACAGCCAACAAGATAACAACATCAAACAGAGAGTAAACTAACGAAGTGCTGCACACATCTCCCCTAACACAAATCAATTTTAGCGAATTGTCAGTGCACAGGGTGTTTAAACTAAGGGAGAGAGGGGCTAATGGAGACACACGCATTAAACCGGGCCGCGTGCAGCGACAACATTGACATAGACCAGGGGGCCTAATTAGTTTAAGCTTGTGGCCGGCGCCCCGGAGATGGCCGACGCGGATATAGAGATATAGGAAGTGACCTGTCTTGGGGTTGCATTGTATAACTATACAAGGATCATTTGGCGCGTGGCCAAAATCGGAACTAACGCCGCCATCTTGATTTTTCAATTAATTTCACAAAAATATTGCACAAGTGTTCACCAACAGCGCCCTCCTGTTAACGCCATTCGAGTGCCAAAAGATTATTGTAGTAGTGTAGCGCATACACTACTACAATGCATCAACGACTTGTAGAAAGAGATTTTTTTATGTAAACTAGCCGACGGTATCTGATGGTCACCGCCGCCTACAATGGGCATCTGTAATGCCAGGCATCGCAGATGGATTCTCATTCCAGAGATAAAACTGAAATGCTATCTGTAATTACACTGGCATCCTTAAAACCGGAAAACAGCACCGCTGCTTGGCGACAGAAATAGGTATGGTAGTATTTCTCTGGACAAATTATTTTACAAGGACGTCTAATAGGTAGGTAATCTGCATTCACAATTCATTTGCCAAACATGTAAACAAACTCGAGTTTTAGGAAAAACAACTGTAATGCCTACATATAAGGTTCAGTTTGCGCTACAAGTTAATATTTTTTACGACGTTTTCAACAGTACTAGTCGGTCTAAAATCGACTTTATTACCACTAGCATAAAGTTGATGTTTGTCTAAGTGGAAAATGTTTACATGTTTGGCTAATAAATTGCAAACGCAGATTAGAAACTAGGGACTGGAGCTGATGGTATGTAGAAAGTACAGAATCGAGGTTTTTAATAATAAAGTTATCCGTGTCTTCGTCTGGCAACATACCCACATGATACAATGCATATTATGTTTGTAAAAAATAGAAAATAGTTCATAGGCAGAGGAATAAATAAATCCAGTCCAGGCATTGCGCTGCTAGGAAGTTATTTTAAAGTTAAGATTTTAAGTACATATAAATTGCAACACCAAAAAGTGCATTGATTCTAAGTTAGGGCAGAAAAAGTCCGTACTAGCCAATAACTTGAGTAAATTGATTTATTAAAGTTCCGCCCTGCAAATGAAAGCAATAACAAACTTTGAATACATAATAAATCAAGCATATCAATTATAATCATATTAATCAAGCAACTCTGTTATCGGAAGTGTCTTGCAACGCAATAAGTCGTAAACCTAAATAAATTATCAAGAAATATAAGCAGAAATGTAAGTCTGTTCAAAATATAAATACAGAAGTAATTTATTTTAAAAATATGGACATAAGAGAAAGGTATCGAAGTAAGGGCTCTATGGACATTTGGTGAACAAATTTGTCATAACTAGAAGATTATCTAATACATGCCATTTCCAGACAGACGATTCTATATCTGCGCTCTGTCCAGTAGGGTGCCGTACTAGCCTTCACATTTTTATCCAGGGATCAAAAAGCGGCCACTATTACAATTTCAACGCATTACCGTAATACAAAAGTAATTCAATTCCGTGTCTGTTGGTGGTTTCAACGTCCAATTCATTAATGCGAACTTAATTAATTCACAACCACATTATACTATCGGTTCATATAAATTAAACGAATTAAGTACTCCACTGATAACAGAACTGGGACTTGATTATCGAGTTTCGAACGGGAACGCTAATTTTACGAGTTATATGACTTCCACAATGGGCTGGGTCTCCTGTGTTTTGACGTAAAGTTCGAATGGAGCACTTATTTCACCTCAATTAGCATTAATATCAACATCAAAATTGCTGGCTAGAAATAGTGGGACCGCAAAATGAGGACATAACACGAAGACAGTAATAAAAAAAAAGAAATCTTATTGGTCATATGCAAATTCGTTATTGCATTTAAATACCGACATAAAGGCTGAATGTTTTGATTGTGACTCATGGCTTTGGCAGTACTTATACCACCATCTTTAAAAAATAAATAAAAACATTAAATATAAAATACGGACATCAAAGTAAAATGATGCAGGCTCCCTGCAATATTTTTACCCACGAATCGGTTTTTAAATTGGTCGTTTTTTTCCTTTTTACGTGGGGATAGCTCGGGAGCGAGAGATGAAAATTTGACAGTAATGTAGGCAACCACTTTCCTGTGGTAGACGCACTGGCATAAATAAAACATGGACACCGGTAATGCACTCTTTGCTTCCCTCGAATATTTCGCTCTGTTCGAATAAAATGTTATGTGCATCGACGCTAGTAAAGCCGTTCCGAATTGATATTTTAGAGATTGTGCTGAATACAGCAAATGCTTTTGATATATCATTTGAATTGCGATATAAAAGAGTACTTTTCTAGATTAAAATCGAAATGCTGTAAGTTGTCGATGATTTTTCTATTGGGCTTAAGACCACCACGCAATGAAACCCAATATGTGGAAGCAGGTAATGGGAAATCGTTGTAAAGCCATCCAGAAGTGCACTCTGAATTCATTCAATTACTTTAATGGATATTATCTTCACAGAAACCGCAGTAATTTAAAAGAACAAATCAAATACAAGTCTAAGACGTCGTCGTGACGAAGTTAATCTTGGATTGACACTAGAACAAGAAATGTATTTGTGTATTTAATTCCACGAACATAAGTGACTCACAATGCTTGTAGGCGACAGACCAACACCCTGTTTATGCACTATTAAAGCATTTATGCACTGTTAATGCAATAATGCAGCATTGCTTTACGTATCATTAAATGTTAACAAGCGCAATCGTGTCGGCTGACCAGTAACACACCTAGTAAAATCTTACGTCATACAAACAAAAGTTCTAAGTTCCAAAACAGCCGGAAGGACTAACAAAATGGAGCAAATATTTCGCATAAAGCCTTATCATTATGACCCACATAATTCTATATTAAAACCAAAACAAACGAAACCAGTTTAAATTTAATCATCGTAAATAATTACGAACATTAACGTTTAAGGGCTAAATGTATCACCCTCTATGCGGTAGGCCCTCGACGGTATTTTGTCACAATTCTAAACGCGTTACATTTTCCGAGGACCTACCTAACAATAACAGTAACTTAATGTTAATATTACAATTTAAGCGTGACCAAAGCCCGGAAAGTAAAGTTTTCCCTCGGTTTCCCCTTTTCCAAACTCAGGGTGAAACTCGGTGAAATTCGATTTTGATGCGTCCCATCAAAAAGTAATTTCTCATGAAAACAAAAGCCGCCAAGAAAATTTCTAATTCGATCCAATCTAAATCCAATTACCTACACCCCGTGTTGGTGCTTCACGGTGAACACACGTACGTGCGTGCCTACAGATTTACCTATTCAAGTCTATCGATCGACAACCACAGACGAAGTAAAACTGAAAAAGTTGTAGTCGATAAAGCTTTTGCCTCCTTACCGACATCAAATCAAGGAAATTTTTTTTTTTAATATATTAGGTTACTTTGATCTTCAATCATTTGTGAATATTAATAAAACTGTGCTTAGAGAAAAATCCATCAATATAATAAGATTATTTATGTTGATAATGAGTTGAATACTGTTAATTAAGTAGACCATAACAATGATTTATTTTAAAATATCGATTTTCGGCCTTTCCGTACAAATCACCGTAATCGGGAGGGAAATATCTAGTTTTATTGGGGTTCGGTATTCGGGTTGAGTTGACCCTGGCCGAACTAACGCTGACCCGAAAATATACTATAAAGTATAAAAATTTGAACAGATAAATTCTGAGTTAAACAAACTAGAAAAATTCATTCACAAGATGAATGATGAAAGATGATATGAATTATGTTAGCAGAAGTGAGAAAAAAAATCCTGACTTTGTTTATGACGAAGACAGTCCAAACTGATTTAAGTCAGTAAATATTTCTGTTTTGTTTTTTATGTCTTTTAAATTCTGGAGGAGCGGAGCGGAGGAGCTCGTGGCTAAGTAATAACAGCCGCACGGGTCGAGCCATCAGATTAAGCTACGCCTGCTGGGGTTGGTCCGTGGATGGGTGACCATCTTTATATACTGAGACTCCTCCGTGCCTCGGAAAGCACGTTAAGCTTTAAGTCTCATTGCTCTCGCTGTCATTCGTGGATCTTTGACAGTCGTACGGGTCGTCAGAAGCCCGAAAGTCTGACAACCAGTCTTACCCAGGGGTATCGTGTTACACAGTTGCTGGGTTGTGGAGGTCAGATAGGCAGTCGCTTCATGTAAAATACTGGTATTCAGCTACATCGCGACGACTGTAAGCTGACCCCAACATAGTTGAGAAAAGGCTGGACAGTTTTTTTTTTTTGCCTTTTACATTGTGTGGCTAAACAGAAAGTCCAAACCGAATTAATTAGTCAAATAAAACCCCTCTTCCTGTCTCCTACTTTGCTGTGCACGACAGGGTTTACAATGATCATGTCTTTGTAAAACGTACCACCCACGATTATCTATGGTACCACCTAAGTTCACATTGTGGAATGCAATAAATATATTGAGTAGCTATTGAGTATTGACAAGGTATGCAACAGCTGGCTTGCTTCACCTAGTTTCTATAAACACTAGGGACGCTACTTCTTAGTGAAGTTCACAGTGGAACTTAATGCCTGAATCTACAGGATATGTGATGCATACCTACCAGAGATACGATTAAGTAAATAGTAGTAAAATGACCATTACAGACGACTTTTGGGGTAGACCTGTCGTTCGATTCTGTAAAAATATCACCGTGAAACTTAGGTGAAGTGAGCTGTCACTAGTGTTAATCCCTAGCATCCTGCCAGTCGATTCTGTGGCAGTCACAGCTCACTTCACGCTCACTTCACCTAAGCTTCACATTAATATTTTTACAGAATCGACCGACTGTTCTTGTTGCCTAAAGCAACCAACTGGCAACTTTAGCGCATTCCTATTCATAAAATTTTACTCACAATTATTTTAGGACCTAATTTCATAAAATATAACTAACATTGCAACTGCACGGAAGCACCACTCCAGTCTGTGTCATCGAAGAGACGGCCATCAAAACAATATTAACCTCTCAACGCTGCGTGGGTGTATTTTACAATCCCATATTAAAACTATCAGGTTCTGCCACCTCATTAACCAGAGAGTACCTTACAGACTACTCGTAAATAATGAGGGTTATAGCTATAGTAACCACGCAACCTGTCGCTAAGCCTCCGCGAGTTGTTATAAACCGCTTAAGCAAATTGTAAAAGTTTTATACCCGATAACAAGGGTTAGTGTTTCCGTTATGTTGGCACATTATACCAACAATCAGGATCATAATTTTTGTGCTGATCTTGGGATAAAAGGAAAGAGAGTATAACAGATTGGTAATATTGGTATTCAATTCAACAAATTCGCATTCGACTAGACGAGAAACCGACGATAAAGATAGCTAGGAAATTGCTAGAGAGATGAGTATAAATATTGGTAATAAAGACGAAACTGAAGTTAACCAGGCAGAAATACACCACTTGTGCATAGTTGTCACTTCCAAAACCAATTTACTGCAGATATTAGCAGCCACCAACAAGGCCAATGCCAACACTGCAGTATGACATTAAGATATGAAAGACATGCCAAAATAAACTCCGCATGTAAATTTTACGTTTGCTATTTCCAGAAACAAGGTCGTGTTATGACGTCTTTCATATCTATTAAATCTAAGCTGTTCGCGTGTATATAAATAGGAAGAAAATAGAACGTAAAATATCTATAAATCCCAATGATATCTGATACCTATAGCCAATTATGTTTCCATTTACATTCTCCAAGTTTTGTCACTATTTATCGTACAGCATAATTATTATAATGAAGGCGCAGCATGGATAGGTCCCTCCACAAGATGGACCCTTGACCTGGTGAAAGTCGGGGAAATCCGGTGGATGCGGGAAGTACAGGACTGAACGTTGTGGTGATGTTTGGGGGAGGCCAGTGACCAGCAATGGACGTCTTTCGGCCGAATGTAGACGTTGATGATAATGTACAGCAAATTATTTATTATTTCGTTTCTTAATACTGAACTAAACAAGATGATCTAATATATTTAAAGCTAAAGCACTAGGAAGTGGTAAAGGGCGAGCGTTTTTGGGGACTGTGCAATGTGTGTATTTTGACGTTCGAAAAGTGCTGACTCTTAGCCTAGTTTGAATAAATGACTTTTTAATTTGAATAAGATTAATTTCAGATTTGAAGATCGCTGTTCAATAATAAGGAACCCGCTTAAGCATAACTTTAGAACAGCAAATTCGCAGTCTGTACTTCCCGATAGAATGCCTGTTAAGCGAAAACCAAGCTCTAACAAAACAGCAAAAAACCAGTAGCAACCTTCACTTAGAAGGTAACAAGCGTGCAATTATTAGCACAGTACGATACGAAGTAACTTAGACAACATTTTGCGTCGAGCGTAAATTTACTTAGCCAACGTTTAATTACTTTACTGCAGCTAAATCACGAGTTAGACTTGTTCTTGTAGCGTAATCGCGATTATTTAGATTGATTTAAATCGTTTTTATTTAGTATACGCCGTGGGAGTGATTGGGATTCAAATTGGCATGCCTGTACGTGCCTCTAGTAGATATTTAAATGTTAGTCTATTAATTGCGAATGTCAAAATTAATATTTGGTAGGAAGGTTATCGTATGTTTTTCAAAATATACCGTAACTCCGAAGAAGATAGGAAGTTGGAAATCTGATGCAACTGATTCTTGAATGAAACACTGATGCAACCGAACATAATTAATATCTCACCAGCATGCTTGCCTAATGTTTACAGCTAAAGTATTAGCTAAGTTCAACAAAACACGAAGCCCAACAAGAAAATTCTTGTTCGACATTTATCTAAAGCATTTCACTCGTAAATCTCTGACGATACATTTTTAATTGATAACTTTCCTATACAAAAGATATTTCAATATCAAAGGGCTCATTA
This sequence comes from Agrochola lota, assembly GCA_947364205.1. Taxonomy (NCBI): domain Eukaryota; kingdom Metazoa; phylum Arthropoda; class Insecta; order Lepidoptera; family Noctuidae; genus Agrochola; species Agrochola lota. Next base: position 9,784,881 of record OX376227.1, on the reverse strand, counting down.
TTTCGGCCCAACAAAATATAACTGTCACTAATTCATTATGTTCTATCTCATTTTAATGGAATTCTATAAAAAATAGTTGCCGCAATGATTTATGAGTGTTATCGTAACGTCGGCCTGTGTTTTTTTTAACTTGCGATAAGGGAAGTAATAGAGGAAGCAGCCTGTGATTTATTGTACAGGTCAGTTCATATTTTTTCAATGAACCACTGTTTATTGGACACGCAGGCATAAAAGAATTTCTGGATATAAAATTAAAATCAAAGTCATATTTATTTCCACCCACAGCTCTGATCGTTGCATATAAATTTATTGTATCTGATAAGGTCTGATTGATTTTTGTTTACAATATTTCCCAATCTTCTTACATTACTTCGTTGCTTGGAGTAGAATAATGTATACTCGCGTGGGTCCCCAACATTTCACGACGGATGTCTCGACATGCTAAAATTGCCGCACAAAAAGATGGATTATGATAATCGCCGTCCAAATTGGGCACGTTAAAGGAGAATGTAGCTAATATATTCACAGCTGCGTTTGAGTGCAGGTAAACAATAGGTTCACGAAGTTGTGTGGCAAGTATTGCAAGTCCATGAATCATCAGAACACCCTCACACTTCCGCACGTATTACTGCTAATTAAAACCCGGAGAGAGACCGAAGTCCCGGCTGTCGTGTCCCTGATAGGGTTACCAGAAGACAAGCTCGAATGTTCGGAGAAGTCTCAACAAATTGTTTCGAAGTTACAATCGTCGCGTCGCAGGGACAAAGTTAGAATGGGTTAGTAGAAATCACTGCTTGTTTGAGAATTTATATGTATAACTTGAAGTTAGTTTTATTTTGACAATCTGCCAGAGACCAGAGCCACCTGTTCGACTTTGTAACTGTTCGGTACAGGCTTTTGGTCTAAAATTATGAAAGTCCACTAAGTTCTAAACAAGTACTACAATTCAGCGAAGGCCATCTGGCGACCCTACTATCTATATAATTAAAATGCAGCAGTCCTGCAGCAACGTATCGCCCCCAAACGTCACTTGCGCCATAAAACTTATACGAACACGCCTGTGATGACGCACGGACAGCTTAATGGAGGCGAGAGAATTCGGCGACGATTTCTGAAGCTCAATGATAAATAACGAGACGAAAAAAATGGATGCTGGCTTATATTTGCATCAGAAGACGGTGTTGTAAATAAACTTGGTAAGAGATTTTGCTTTGCTGAATGGATTTCTTATAATTATGATATTAATTATTACTTGTAACAGAAGGTGCTACGGTTGTTTTGTTAATTGAGTAATTAATGAGGATTTCGTTGAATACCGTAATGGCAAGTTCAAATCCAGTCTTAGATGGACGGCCATGAAGTAAACCATATTTCGACACTTTAATAACTTTAAATTCTTGAGTCTGTCTTGCACTCTTCGCATTTCAAATCCATTCGTCATTACGATGTTGCAAGTACTACCAATTTGCGATCCAGTCCCTAGCCAGTATGTTAATGTGAAGCGGTTTCGAAAATAGACGCATTCTGACGAAGTTCGGACGTTCAGGGAACGAACACATGGCGTCATTAGGCCGTCTGTCACAATGATAGAAGGATACTGTTACGTACATATCCACCCTACAGTAACTAAACTTACATGAAACTTCCCTAGTAGAGCCGCCATACATAAAGCTAATAACTTGGGACAATGAGTTTCGAAGTTATGAAGTACCGATTGGATATTAATTTGTTCTACGCACTTGAGTAAGTATTATATCGATGGACCATATATCAAATATATGCGTGCCCCATTTTGCGAACTTAAAGTAAGTTTATAAACTTAAGCTATAAATTGTGAAGGGAGAGAAAGTTATTAAATTTAACCTGAAGTGAAAATTATAGATAATATTCAGTAAGTGTGATTAAAGTAACTATTGTTTTAATATGCCTGGCTGTGTTTCAAAATAGCTTCGCATTCCAGCTGAGCTCGAGCAACAGAAAGAACTCATTTATTTGAAAAAATGCTGCAACAACGAAATTAGGACAACGATGTTCTCATAATTCAAATGAATAAAAACAAATAAAAAAAGTTGTTATGACCGAAAATATGAAATTGCCCACAATTAATAATGCAATGCAAATAGATCCAACTGAACATGAAGAAATCCCGACAGATGGCAACCGTACTTATAGAATAAACGTTGCGTTTAAGAAAGCCGCCGAACCCGCCGCCCGTGGGCGGGCACTACAGGCACCGCCTGAGTCACTAAGTGCTTCTCCAAACAACTACAACAACGCAAACGCAACGGTTTGCGTAACAGTTACGTGTGAAAGTCCAAATCAGTGTACTGATACCGATAACCTAACGTTTCTTCACTTAAAAGGACTGGTGATAAATAGTGAGAACATTTTAAGACTAGATAAAGCTCTTTAAGTACTTACTTAACGCTTTCACAAAACATTTAGTTCCGAACTACTATCGCGTAATAAATTCTTCGGATATAACAGATAAGGAGTCTAAAATATTCTTCAATAAATCTCCTTTATTTACTTTCCTGAGTTTTAGTATCTTCTCTATTTATTTTTCTATCTTCAACTAATTCGAGTGGAAGATTCGACAGTCGTAAAAGGGTAGTCAAGTTTAAGGCCCGTGTTTACGTTACAAGTTTTATGACTGTTTGAATTTAAATGGAAGGAGCAGACTCGCAATCGAATGTGTATAAGGAAAAGCAGGCGAATATTACTTTGAGACGACAAAGACAATGTAGAGTGCACGAATAAATAAAAGACATCGCACGTCTATAGTAAACAAGCATCTCATCGTAACAAAGTTAAGACGGTCCGTCAATCGGTCCAATATATTTTATTCATGAAACTGATCCAGCTGAATTCACAACACTTCTTTGAATACGGTTATTCCGTCTCCATATATTTTGTCTGCGGGACAAGACACTTATTCCGGAATAGATAGCGGCTACATTTCCTTTTGTCTCCCAAACATACAATGATTACAATGACAGATTACCATAAACACCCTTGCTATCGTGGGAAAAAACAAGCATTTGTCACGGCAAATACACTATGTTATACTTACACAACTTTTCATTTTGGACCCCTACACGAACAGACAAAACCCATTAGGTGTGTGATAATGCAAGTTCATCGTGGCACAGGTATTGTTTAGTGTTGCCAGCGGAACAAAGCCGTTGGGTTGCCGTCTCATCTACGGACCTATTACGATCCATTGTTGAGGAAGCATGTACAAAATTAAAATGCAGCATTGTCTGAGCTCGCACGCCAACCCATCGGTGCTTTGTTTTAGTAAACAGTGAGATAAGTTGCTTCGTTTGGAGACAGTGTTGTTCATGGAACGGGTAGTTGGTAAGTTATGGACAAACTTGTGTATATTGCAGTGTTAATTTTGTTCAGTCTACTAAAATTATTGTATGTCAGTCTTCGTTACGCTTCAGTTAACGATAAGCTGCACCAGAATACTTTTAAGACTATACTCACAGATGGACCTTTGATCCACCACCAATGGTGCCATGAAAGCCTATGTGAAAATCCCAAGAAAATACATAACTATAAACCACGAACGTATGAAAAATGCTGTGGTTTACAAAGTTGGTATACAAGGTTTACATTCACGTCCACAAGTTACCAAGCAAGAACTTAACAATCAATACACAATTTAAATTTTAAGTGTGAAAAGTTCCGAAGTAACGGCATCGTGCAATTTTCTTTCGAGCAACTTATAAAATGTGAACTCCCCTCGGCCGGTCGAGCAAGTTTAAATTGCCCTCTTCTTTTTTCACTATCTTTCCTTCCACTCACTTTTTCCTATTTAAACTTTTCCGTTTTATTTTAGAACCGACCACGACTTGTAACAACATACGATTTTTATCGCGTTTTGTGTTCGAAACTAGATGTTTATAGAATATTCAACAGTATCGCTTGTCCCTATTATGGGGTTGGAATAGTGCTGGTGTTACATCGATTGGGCTGAGGCTTCGACTCTTGTTGTTGTTTTTCGTAGCGTCTAACTAAAAAATACAATAGACGATTAAATCAATTAAAAATTTAATTTCGGATTATAGTTTTTTTTTTTTTTTTCTCAAAAGAACATACATAGTTCACTTAAATATGAGAAACTAAACAAGATATCTTAAGTAATAAACATAATTATTGTCGTTCGATCTATCGAGTACATACAGTAAGTAATGATTATTTTATTATTGCTGGTTAGCCAAATACAACTATGTATAACCTATTCTTAAAAATCTTCACTGATGAAGAATCTCTTAGTTCTTTCGGTAACTTATTATAAAGCTGAGCTCCCTCAAACTGAATAGTTCTTCCTTACAAAGTCCTAACTGAAAGCAATTATATACTAAACCTATTCCTGGTGTAGTAGTGCTGAGTTTTGTGTTTAAAGGTGATTTGTTTGTCAAAATTTATTTATTAGTAATGCATGTGTAGTAAGTATATAATTTTTGAAGTTGAATAGTTTAATCTTAGCGTAAATTTCTGTATTAATCTAATCCGCTTAACTGTCCTTAAAAGCGTTATAAAGAACCCTGTAAGAAATCGACACGTGCTTCACTCAACGAGGCATCCTACACATTTGTTACAATAATGTTAACTTTATCTTATCAAACATGTAGCGTGCCTGAAAGTTCAGCTCTAGAAGTCTATAACATAAAGCCATTATATAGGTTCTTACTATTTAAATATAATTGAAAAAAAAACCCTTAAATAATTTCAGGCACAATTTGTGTAAAGAAAATGCCCCCCACAATGATGTGAACGACCTGAAAATACATGGAATTTTACTACTGAGCTTTGAATAATTATGCAGATACATAACAAAGCTTCTTCCAAACAATCCAATGCTTTACCAGAAATCAAACACTTATTAGCAAAGTCAAGTAAACAACTTTACAGTTCCAATAGCCACTCGTCCCGTGTAGAATAGTCGTTAGATTTCGATTGCTCTCTTCTCGAGCACTCTTGATTTAATCGTCGAGATTCGAGCATTAACACCGAGTAAGGTGTTTGAAGAGCACTTGCGAATATGTTCCGTTAGTCTTTTTGTACAGAAAGGTTCTTGGAAATACTTTAATGAGACATGTGGATTTTGTGTGAGATTGTGAGAGAAACATTATTACCATACAGGCATCGTGAGATATGATAATTATTATTAATGTTGGTTATATACTCGTATGTAGAGACACGTATGTACATTTTTAGTCAATACGGTGTTGACGAAAATGGGAGGAGGAGTTGGAGCTCGTGGCTAAGTAATAACTGCCGCACGGGTCGATCCATCAGGTTCTGGCATCCGTCACGCTTGCCGGGGTTGATCTGTGGATGGGTCCATCTTTACATACCGAGACTCCTCCGTGCCTCGGAAAGCACGTTAAGCCTTTGGTCCCGGCTGGTAATTCGTGGATCTTTGGCAGTCGTCACGGATCGTCAGAAGACCGAAAGTCTGACAACCAGTCTTACGGGTATCGTATTACCCAGTTACTGGGTTGTGGAGGTCAGGTAGGCAGTCGCTCCATGTAAAATACTGGTATTCAGCCGCATCCGGTTAGACCGCAAGCCGACCCCAATATAGTTGGGGCTAGGCAGATTGATGGTGTTGACGAAAATGGAACGGAAAGCGTCAAGAATTTTCGAGTAGGTAAAGAAAAAAAATTAAAAAAAGCTGTAAAAATGGTTATGTTGCAAAACAAGTAAGCTAAGAACATAACATCACTCTTGTAATACCCGAAGGGTAAAGCAGAGAGGTGTACCCGTTATGTTTTAGTCAGAGGGCGAGCCTATTGCAAGCTAAGAAATTATGAAGAAATACAACACAAATTATTTGTTCAACATCCACTTAAGCAGTTTAACTTAAAATCAACATGCTGTCAGTATCTACCCACACTCGCATAAATACACTCCAGTAATGCTTTTCACTTAGTCAAAACAAAGATGGGTATAATTTGTTCGATGCGTTCGCTAAATGGACGCAAACTGCCCGAGGTACAGTACATTTTAAGGGAGAAAATAAAATTTTAAACAAAGACTCATAATGTTAACCCTTTCTGACCCGTCACGGGTACAGTTTGGCACCATAACATAACATGAGCTATAAAACGTGTGTTTGAAATCGGTAGGACGGTGTTACCCGTTTTGTTTGGCAGTTTTCCCCTAGAATAAGGGTCAGAGCTAAAGAATGTTCTCTTAGAGATATGTACGTCTTCCCCTTTATTTTTATCGTCCAAAAATTATTTGTGTTGTCTACAACATCAATATCAAAAAAGTAAGTAAGTAATATTTAGGATGTTCAAGTACAAATAATCGACTTAACAATTGGTAGTAATAAATTATTTACAAACTATTAACACTAGGTACGAAATACAATAACTAATAATACTACACGAATAGATACAAAAAACAAAAGGACACTTAGGCGTCGAAGTATTCGTCCGCATCGCTGTCATCCGGAAACGTGCCCAGAAGACTGGCAGCATTGCCACGTTGAATGGCAATGCTAATTCTTTGGCCAAAGAACAAGCCAGCCCTCTGGTCGCGTGTAGTGTCGACCAGTCGGCGAGAAATTTCCTTAAAAAGGACACGCGCACTCGGACCCCATGACCCGAGCGTTTCGACCCCAAACGGCTCAAAACTGTAGCTACCCATGAGGTTACAGTATTTGCGCCGCTTGAGGGTCTCAGCAGCCGCTGCAGCGGCGCCAGCACAAATTGTATAATGGCTCTTACATATATGAATTTTCTCTACTTATCGTATAAAATTTTAAAACGCACTAGTAGGTTGTACGTACGTAAGACTGACCTAACCTATCGAAGACCCTACTTCTTTCTTATTGACCTTTGAAAGTCATATAAAATTAAATAAGTCTGTTTCAGTTACTTATATTTTGTTTTTTTTTTTCAAAAATAGAGTGTTTTGTTTTTTGTTCCCTTTTCTCCTTATTAGAAAGATTTAGGAAAACTTTTTCGTATGGCAACTCAGTGTATATTGTACCGAGCGGCACCACAATTTGCGTATCCACCTTGCCGTCAAAACTCGCCGGTTGCCATGGCAACCCCCTCTGCGGTCCGCGCCGTGCATTCAGCACTGTTTTGAAATTTTCTGAACTCGTTGTTTAATCCGTTTTAAAATAATAAAACGGCCCAATGTTCTGCCTCTCTGTGTACTGGCCAACAATATTAAATTGTTAAAATATCTGCCATATATCCGGGACGTCAGAATGAAAAACAGGTTTTATTGGTTTGCTATTTTTAAAATGAGTCAACGAACGTGTATTTTATTCATTAAACTTTGTTTGGGCAGCAAAATGTAGAGTACGTATGTTTTTAATTTATGGTTAATTCTAAGAGAAATAATAAAGTCTTTACACTCATTTTATTTTTACTACAGACAGTTTCAGACACGCAACACTATTTTTATGACCGTCTTCTCCAAACATTTGCCTGCAAAACTGCAGCTTAGAACTTTGTACTGCGATTGCTTTGGATAAACGCGAAGTAATTTCGTCGACAACACATGGTGCATAACAATTGGTGTTAGAGAACAACATGAGCGCTAATACGACGGTACAGTCGAAATGGACCGTTAAACTCCACGGCTCGAGACGAATACGAGTGCTCCAAAATACGCGACGCGGTAATAGAAATGGTACAAGTAAATTGTTATTGACGTGTATACTGAAACGTGCAGCTGATTTCTAGAATTAGTGCTGTGTTATTTGAGTTCAGGGTGAACTTTGTATACCTAAGTACCACTACCTAGCTGTTCAGTCACAGATGAATGGCCGCGGCATTTAAGGGTTAACGATGACAGTTTTGACTACGAAACATTTTATCATGATCAGATTGCTGGCTAATGAAAAATTTTATGATTACAAAATCGCACTGCATTTTGTTTATTAGGAAACAATATTGGACCGTTTAATGAATAATATACCACCATTCTCCTAAATCAACTTGACTGCGATAGATTGAAGTTCATGAAAAGGTAAAGTATGTTACCTAGGTAACTTACTTCTTCAATATTTCAGAAAGTAGGCACTTTTATGACACCAAGGGGAAGAGCACGCAGGGGTGACTTTCCCGACTTCGAATAAAAGTCGGGAAAATAGGATCAAGTGACAGAAACCAAAAGAAAAAAGTAGCATGGATAGGTACGTTTTTTTATAATTTCTATCATTTTCAGAACAGTTAAGACATTTTTTTTGTAAAAAACGACAAAAAATGCACACATTCACGACAAGTGCTGTTTAATAAAGCAGAAAATTAATAATATATGTTATGATAAGAAAAATGTATAACAGAAAGTTGTGAAATTTTCGGATTATCGCCTGTCAGCCACAACATATCATTATTATGATAGGTAGTTACCTACTTACCCACATGACACGTTGACAATAAGCATTGGATTAACCTATGTAGGTACGTAAAAAGACACGATATTAAAATCACACGCCACAGTTTGAGTACCTTATGCGGCCTACCTAAATGTCCTTTTTTTGGTATTGTTCGTCGAGTCGTTGAGCTCCTTAAGTTCTGAGTTGAGCTACACGATTACTGACAAACGCGTGCAGTCACTGGACAGGTCCACTCAAATCTGTATGGTTCTTTCCTCAAAAGATTTTTTCTACATGGTTCTCAAATGATCTGACCAAGATTATGTCTGGACTTTAAAAGAGACTGCGATCTCTGAGTTTGTTTCGGCCTTTTTTTTCTCAAAGTAGTCAGATAGGAAACCCATCTACCTCATCTAGTTTTTAAATATTATTGACGTGTAAAAGTGTTTGTACAAACCTACGTATTTACAGAAAATAAAGTGGCTAAGTACTAACAGCTGCACGGGTCGATCGATCATGTTAAGCTACGCTTGCCAGGGTTGGTCCGTGGATGGGTGACCATCTTTACATATCGAGATTCCTCTGTACTTCGGAAAGCACGTTGAGCTGTTGATCCCGGCTGTCATTTTTGGATCTTTGACAGTCGTTACGGGTAATCAGAAGCCCAAAAGCCTGACCACAAGTCTTACTAAGGTGTATCGTATTACCCAGTTACTGGGTTATGGAGATCAGATAGGCAGTCGCTCCATGTTAAATACTGGTATTCAGCTGCATCCGGTTAGACTGAAAGCCGACCCCAACATATTTGGGAAAAGGCTAGACAGATTGAAAATCATTTCATTTAATTACACATAATATAACATCACGTCTGTATCCCCCGATGGATTATCCAGTGGTGTACCACATTTCGCCAGTTATGTTTAAGTCCCATGTAATAGGGGGTGAGCCTATTGCCATCCACCGGACTGCAACTACGGGCTGCTACTGAGAATATCGAAAAGCACGTCATCAATTATTACAAGATCAATTTAATTAAATTGACTGTCGTCTCATGAAAGGTTTATCTTCCAACGGATTATTGTTTTGTCTACGAATGGTTACCTATGTCTCTCACTTGCATACAATGATGGTGAACGGTGATTCAAGATGGCGACAAGTTACGATGTCAGTTTGTTGACAGATTTCCATCAAAATATTTTGTTACACAGGATGGATGTTGGCTTTCGTGGATCTTACACGTGTCTCTAAACTAATGCTGCAATTAATGCTCAAAAGCATATTTTAGCTTTAACATCTGTGACGGACGGATAGGTAGACAGACGTCGGACCCCGCATCACATACATGTTTGTGCATACATGGTACTGTCATTACTGTCAATCAATTGACAGTAATGACAGTAACATGTATCAATTTTGGCAAGTTTACAATGTTTTGGGGTGTGTTCATTTTATTATCCTAGATAATTAGAAAAGCTTGTTCGTTTTAGAAGTAAAATCACACTAAAATAAAAAAATATTATTCTCAAAATTGGAGGTCTTTAAAAATATATGATATAGTTAGAATCACTAGATTTTGGGATGTATATCTAAATATATTTAACTTATCCTAGTTCGATTATTGAATAGTAAAAAACAATTTTCCACATCAGACCATTTCTTTGTTGAAAGACCTACACTGTCCTCTCATACCTATTAACACTTTAATTTGAAAACATTGTAATAGCCATTTATTTTTAAAAGACTAACCGTGGAGTGTCTTGCCGCGCATTTCTCCATAGGAAACGACCAATTGGAACCGTGCACCTAGCTTCTGACGTTTCATAAGTGCCCATGTAGGGTTATGTGAAATAAAATATTTTGATTTTGAAAAGAACATTAAATTATGTTTAAAAGGACAGACATAGTGTTTTTATATCGTAGGCTTAGTAGTAGAGTCACTCTGGCCCCTTTTGGGTACGAAAGTCTAAAAGCTAACCACTAAAGCAGGTTATCTAGGGCGACAAAGGCGATCATTTTTAGTGTGATTTCTAGCAAACACTAGGCTAGTGACGTATCCCTACACATCAAATGAAGTTATTTCTTTATCCCCTTCGGAATCACACGCAATTGTGACGTAGCGAGTACATCGCGCTAATGCATGTGTTTTCAAGTGGGTTCGACGCACTTAGTATCAACGCTGCGTCATTAGAAACAATATTCTTATCAATGTTAAAAGAAAGACTTTAATTTAAAAGCTTGTGAAACAATATACCTAAGTATCTACTTTTGAATCAGAATCTGTAGCAAAATGTTATCAAAACGTCACAGTTAGTTTAGGTAGTATAAATATTTAAATAAATATTTATAAAATATTTATTCCTCAATTCTCGTTATGGCACCTACCACGGTTTGTCTCTGCATCAATCAAAGGTTAGTTAGTATTAAATGCCTATAGCATTAAGTCCGTCTCTGTACAGACTTTTGTGTGCTTGAAGTATTAAATAAAAAAATTAAGTTGCTTATAAGTAATAACACCGCTTTGTGGAAAACTACTCCAAATAAATTTAAAATGAAAAATTACAAAGCTTTTGTGAACAAATCAGTTTCAGTTTGAAATTAGTATAATATTTTGTTCGCAAAATAAAACCCTTAAGTTTTTTATGTAGTAAAAGATATATATGAGTATATCGTAAATTGACCGCACATATTATCGGCACCTACCTCATACAGCATACCTACATCTAGTTAACCTTTAACAGCAAAGCCGCACCTTAGCCCAACAAATTCAAAATACATGTACATTGTTAAACACAATGCAGAGTCCATACAATACCAGACGTACCTAGCTGATACCAATATTTCCATTGCTATCTGTAAATGTATCGATATAGACATGTAATTAGGTAGACGCGACAGCCCGCGGGAAATGCCAAAATGCAACGGTAAAATGGCACCTATACATATACAGAACTTTCTGTGGTTTCGGGTCGGACTCCACCAAAGCAGAGACACTTAAACAACCAATAGAATTTCGCTATTCACACATCTCGTCTCCACTCAGCTTCAGTGGATACCACAGAGCGGAGATGTATCATCTTTTATGGCGTGATCGAAGCGGTGATGTGAGCTGCGCGTCGCCGATATTGAGTTGGGCTGCGTTACAAAGCGGAGATGTGAGCTATGCCTCGCAAGCGGAGACGAAAAGAGATGTGCGTTCATCTCAACATCCAACGCTCGCCGCACGTAGCACAGTTCCGCTCTAGCCAGCACACATCTCTGCTCCAGTCTAGCCAGCACGCATTTCGCACAGCTTCGGTGGATACACCCTAGGTGAAAAACATCTCTTTTCGTTTATATCTCCACTTTGGTGGAGTCCGGGCATCATCCAGTCGTCGAAATGTTATTCATTTGTTTGGGACAGAACTACTGAACAGATTTAATTTGGATCTGGTTGTACTACAAGTCTATTATGTCCCACTGCGGGGCAAAGGCACAACAACACAACAGCAAGACTCATACAGAGAAGGCGTGAGCATGGATCACCACGCTTGCTCAAAGCAGATTGGCGATATCAGACTTATATTAATTTTAAGACCAGTTTTCCTCAAGATGTTTTCCGTCACTTATCTGATTTAATTTTCTACATAGAACTGGTTTGTCCATACTAAATTATCGTGTGGACATATAATCCCGATTGGAAAACCCGCATATGTTAAAATTGCCAACTGTTCAACCTTTGAAAATGAGCTATCTATCTACTGAACCAGGGATATTGCGAGTATTTGCATCCGCATCCGCAATTGCGGACCTTCCGCATTTATTTAGATCTACGCATCCGCACCCGCATTCATCAATGCGGAGCTCATGCGGATGCAAATGTCGGTGGAAAAGGGTTAATATAAGTAAAATCGTAATCAACAAAAATGGAAATTATAAACATTTAAATCTATACTATATAATACTATACATAGAAAAGTGCAACACCTACGAGGTCAAAATGTATGAATCAGCAGATTTTTTTAAAATAACCAACGAAAAATTTCAACGCAGGGGAGTTCATAATTCGGGAGGTTCCTGTTCCGCGTAAGGCGGGAGGAAACGCCCGGGTGTCACCACTGTGTGGATCGCCCGGAGGACACGGTGGAGCATACGGTGGAGGTCTGCCCAGCTTGGGCGGAGCACCGCCGTGTCCTCACGGAGGCGATCGGCGGCGGCGATCTCTCGCGTCCGGCCCTGGTTCAGGCCATGGTTCGGAGCGAGAGTGCATGGGAGGCCGTCACCTCCTTCTGCGAAGCAGTTATGCTCGTGAAGGAGGAGGCGGAGCGCGCGAGGGAGATGCAAGCTGCACGCCCTCGCGGCCCTAGTCGCCGCAGGAGACGCCCCGGGCGTCGGGAGTCCAGAGCCGACTTCCGGCCACCGTAGGCGCGGGCTTGCGGACGGTTAGCAATGGGCAGCTCGCTGTCCGATAAGGACCAGGCCCGTGTCGACGGCGCGTTGTGTTCCACGCGCGCCTCAAAGAGATGTCAGCACCAACCGACGGGGTCGAAAGACCAATGCCTGCTGGGGTTGCGGGTTTGTCCGAAAGGGATAACGCGGCCCCGGCACACAGGCAACGGAAGGAACACGGGTGGGTTTTAGTCAGTAAAAGTCTGACACACCCTCTCGCTCTGCCCAGAGCGGGAGAAGTCATTTGATGATTACCCACCCTCAAAAAAAAAAAAAAAAAAAAAAAAAAGGGGAGTTCATAATCATGTACTGAATCCATCCTGTATACAACAAAACAGCGCTGCAATTTTCAAAAATCTAAGAAATGTTGAATTTGCTTTACTTGCCGCCTTGAACGGATCCCTTCAAAAACTTGAGATCCGCGTCCGCAACCGCGGACGTGAGCCACCAAAACTTCGCATCCGCGGATGTAAAAAAATCTGCATACGCGGATGTAAAAAAACGTGCATACGCAACATTCCTGTACTCTATGAAAAGGCCAATTTACACACAGGAAAACAACAGTCGCAACTATTTATTTACACGTTAACATTAAGCCAATACCTGGGAAACATAGCTATAAAGGCACATTACATACCTACCCCACAGCAGACTGCAGTCAATCGACAACTGAGCTGTGATGGGTCGTTAAACTTCACGAGGCTGTCCATGGTGCAGCCGTCAATCCGGAACTAGTCTCGCCGTGTAATGGTGCATTAGGTTTAAAATGTAGCACATATTGTACTAATTGTTGGATGTTTAGTTGATTTATTGCGATTAGAACAGCCAAATGAAACGGCTTACCGAATATCACTAAAGAATATGAATGTGTATTCTGTGTTGCTTATACCTACCAACTGTCGTGGAAAATGTTGACCCATAAACAAAACGAAAGATACTAAAAATAAGCATCTGAAATCATTCCCTTTTTGATCGGCATTTGACAACGTAGATATTCACTGGACTAATGCGTCACTACATTTTTCATAATACACATCAAATCAAAGACCATAATCATTGCAAGAATGCCTTCTGGATAAAAGTGGTAAAAATAACAACACAACATCCTGCAATCACTGCCAACGTTGAAAATCTCAATAAAAACAAAATCATTTTGTTACAAAACTTTAATCGAGACCTTGAGGTTCGCAAGAGGCAAGAGGCAGACTTCAACCGACCACTCGACGAGGCAGAGAACCTCAAGTGGTCTTCACATCAAGCAGCTGTTACGACCGGCTGCGCCCCATCACACGGAGAAAATATACGAACTGTTCAAACATGTCTCTAAAATATACGGCCGCACCGACCGATAGAAAAATAATATTGGCTGTTTACATAGACTTGTACAAACATTTTTATAAGCGGTTTGTTAAATTAAAAACACATTTTTGGATGCGTTTCCAGATTTGAATGGCTGTGTGATTCTGTTACGTGGGAACAGTTTTGAACAATATTGAAACTAAACAAATAAAAATAAGTGTCCTCTTGAATGAGAATAACACTAATTTTATGAGCAAACAATGATTTTACAAATCACACTTTAGAGAATCAATCAGAATATCTACGTTTGAAATTATGACGAAATCAATTCGAAACACTCTTCGAAGACTGATGAAACCAAAACTGTGCATGAATTATGGGAACCTTTGAACCATCTAAAAGAATTCTTTTGTAAACCACCAACGATCATCATAATAATTTATGTACGAGAGTGCACAGATAAAAACGCACATGTATGTGATAAAACAAATGACAAACATTAAGAAATTACGACACTGGCGCTGGCACACGCAAATGTCGGGAGTGGATACAACACAATGACATTTCGAGATGTGGCAGTGAAAATTAGGAATTTGGATGCATGCCTAGTAAATATTTAGGAGATTGTACTTCTTTGAATAAGATGTTGCCAATAGGATTTCTGTATCGTGATTGAAAGACGCAAACTCTCAGCAAAATAGATATATGTACCGACAAATATCTTAGCAATACATCAACTTATATTAGTCTTCGCAGTCGCAAAAAAACCGACTTGGGCCACTCTTGCGCGCTGTGGTTGTGACTCAGGTCCATTCCAAGTTCGGACATTGTAAACAAAAGACCCTTCAAAATTATTGTTTGCAATAGGGGTTCTCCCTTGTCATAATATTTGTACCTATTAATTTTGTTGCAACTCTTAAAAATTATGTCAAATGCAACATACACGTTATTACGGTTGAAATTTCCCATTGATATATCCTTAACAGCAGTGCAAAAATAAAATCAAACATCTTACAGCGCTCTCAAAGTGATGTTGCATACTAGGCACGTTCAGGCTTACAAAACGAAACTTGAAACTTGTGGTGTATCTCTACTTTCGTGAAGTCGTAGTAGATTCCTTGTACAGCACTGTGTACCCATCACTTGTTTGCTTAAATTGCTTGTTTGAATGTCTCGGAACATTGTTTACGATTCCAACAGGTGACAATCAACAAAGGTTTGTTGCGGACGTCGAGTGAACACACCTGTTTAGTAATGGTGAGATTACTCTTTTGCTTTTGGACCTGACTACAAATATGGTTTTGCTTGAAAACTATACCTATCTGTAGTGTTTTCTTTTGCATATAAGTACACACGTTTTATAGACTTTTGAAGAGAATATTTAGAATTTTTGAAGCGATTTTCTTCATGAAAATTGAATCTATTGAGGCTTTCATTAAAGAACATTCTGCTTGTTAGTACAGGAGTGTTTCGAAGAAATTACATTCCTATACGTTCTCACTAATAGTATCTTGAGAATATGCTTTATGAGTGGGTATAATGTTATTACACCTACGTGTGTTTAACATTTTATGATTTTAAATACTGTTAACAATACTTAATCTTAGTATGTATACGTTTGGTATGCTCTAGTGGCACCTGAAATAATCAAAGACGTGACAGTACTGACAGTCATAATACCATTTATGTATGCACAGTATGAAGTGTAAGAACCACAGTCATCTACATTTATGGCTAATATTTTCTGAAGCGCCATCGAATCCATAACAATTTTAATAAAGCATTTCTGATGAAAAGTTTAATGTTGGCGGTGCCTTGAGAATACATTAGCTTAAAATTTGAATCAACTGAATTCTTGGCCGTACTGATACTGACACATGACAAATGACGGTAGAACTCTTCAAAGCTTATATAAAATTAAATCAAAATTCTCCATGCTGATCGTTTACATATGGGACGACGGATTTAGTACGTAATAGATTAAAATAATAGTGCTATGCTAAGAGCATTTTCAACACTTCCAATAATAAAAGCTATAAGATTAAGAACATTTTTAAATCCGAATACAGTTTATGGATCATGTGCAACTCGTAAAAACCTTCATGAATTACATGGGATTAAGTCGAAAGTTATAGTTCTGCGGTAGGTCGTACACCCGTCCAATACGAATCACTCAAAAGAAGAAACGTGCAAGCAATTGTCTCCCTTATTTTCTAAGAAACATCGCCTAAAATGTCGTGAAGTGCTTAGTTTAATGTGAATGTATACGACAAATCGAAACAACGTTCCGTGAAGTGCTAATCCGAAACATATGTGACAAAAAAAATCTTTCGAGATAAGGGTCAGTTTCAAGAACACGCCTTGCAGCGCATACATCGCGCTATAAAAAGACCATCGGATCAACGAATTGACAATGACAAGCGTTTAAGGGCTGCGTTTATTTATTTGTACAAGTATTTCCTTTTAGCGACGCCGTAGAGACAAAACAAGGAACTTTTAGATAAGCATTGTACGTTTGACAAGACAAGCCAAGCTATAGTATGGTAATAACTTCGGCTCTAAGCGGAACGTCGAGTCAGACGGTTAGTTACGAACGAAACAGGATGTATTAAATTAGAAAATATATCTCTTACACGAGCATTCTTAAATGTAAAGCGAAACGTATGAAAGTACTAAAGTTTGGCGATAAATTCAAGTCAATGTGTCGGGCTTGCGCTTGTAAAACTTGAGTTACTTGTAAAACATCATGTATTAACATCTTGCTTGGAGTTGTTTTATTTTATGATACGAGGTTCTTATTTTATGTGAATAAAGTCCAAGGAAACTATGAAAATTAATTTTAAAGTAAGACAACTGTCTGTGGAGAAACTTTGTTAGAAACTAAAATATTTAACTACGAGAAAATGGTGGTTGCTTCGTTTAAAATTATAAGATTTGTAGTTCAGAATTATACAGTCAGATTTGGTACGCACCAAATTTCTTAATCTGCCTTTATCAGCCGTAAAATTTAAATTAAAAACACACATACATAGTTGAATGTCCTCATAAAGGCGCACTCATGTATTGGGAGTCGGGACAGAACACAAAAACTATCGAATGTGTAATTGAGTCGTCGTGAGTCACCCGGGGTGGGCACACATCTGCTGTGTTACGTAGTGGCTGCGTAAGGGTAAGTTACTGGGTGAACTATCATTTTCCAAATTATAGACAGAAAAAATCTGCAGGAAAGGGCCTTACTGGGCCTAGGCCATACTGGAGAATTACGTTTGGTACAAAAACAATTCATGATCATTATTCATCATCTGCCTATATCAGTCCACAGCTGGACATTATGGATATAGGCCTTTCCTATCGCAGGTACTCGTAGCTGAGGATCAGTAAAATGTACTGGATCCTCAGCTACTGTCGTATAGCAGCTACCAGCCCCCCTGTGAAGATCATCGCTCGATGTAGGCTGCCTGACAGTGTTGTATAGTTTGTATAAAACCGTGTCCAGACGCGTGTAATGTGTAATATAATGTATCGTCTAATGTAACGCGAATTCTGCTTGTGGACGGCACTTCGAGCATTACATGTACCTAACGCTCGGACTAGGGCAAACAGGATTTCATGCCGTCCACACTATTATATTGGTACTATAAGTATACCAGCTATTTGTTTAATAATATGCCATTTATTGAATCGAAAAAAAATAAAAAGCTAAATTAAAAGCGAATTATAACGACGGTTTAAATATAAATCCTATTTTTATATACTTACGACAAAAAAACTTTTCAACCATCAATTCAGGTGAGATAAGGCATAGCATAGATAATGTCACGACCTCCTTAGTTCCGTAACTTTTTACGGAGTATTGTTCGTTGAAATATCACAAATATGTGAGCAGCTTTACATGCATAAATTTACCAATAAGTTTTTACTGAGTAACCTAGTAATAGTAACTTATCGTTCCTAGCAAAAATAGCAACTGCTCACTACACTATCTTAAATTAATTTATTCGTTCACTGACAGAAATCGCACAGCCTAAACCACTGGGTCTGGAAGCATGAAATGCACATAGCAAATGTGAGCACTAAGGAAGGATTTTGAAAATTCACCCCCTGATGGAGTTAAATAGAGGATGAAAGTTTGTATGGAAGTTCGTAATTTTTGCCGATAGGAAGTCCCAACGGGCAAACGACTTGTATCCTTAATACTACATATTATAAAACAAAGTCCCCGCCGCGTCTGTCTGTCTGTCTTAACGCGATAAACTCAAAAACTGCCGAACGGATTTTCATACGGTTTTCACCAATGAATGGAGTGATTCATGAGGAAGGTTTAGGTGTATAATTCATTAAGGTTTTGTGTAAATTGGCTGAAATATGACGATGTAAAATACTACACATAGGATGAACATCAGTTATTTTTTAATGGAACCCACATGCTCGACGCAACAAGCTGATACGACGCTCCGACAGAAAAAAATATGTTGAATTATAGGTATGCTCTGCGACCCGTACGAAACCGAATACAGTGACAAGAAGTTATCGTCATATCATCCACAAATACTAAGTGGGAAAAGTACGTATTATTGAAGCTTACTCAAAAACTACCTAAGCAAGGTTAATAAAATTTATATGGAACCAACTTGGGAATATACCCTTTCATACAAAAAAAATAGTTTCAAAATCGGTCCACAATTGACGGAGAAATCGGTGGACATACATAAAAAAAAAATCATACATACTCGACGAACATTATATATAACCTCCTCCTTTTTGGAAGTCGGTTAACAATGCTAAATTATCACTGAGTAACATAGGCTATAATTTATAATGATATCACGCGGGCGAAGCCGCTGACGGAAGCAAGTAAATTAATAAAAGCACCCATACTACCACAGCGCGACCTCACCTATTCCCCGAGGAGCACTACCGCGGTTTAGTTCCGGTACTTGCGTAGTCTTTTGTTTTGCGCCCTATCCGCCCACCGTGTATTATTTAGCTAAAACCAGGGGACCGTTTTAATGGACTGCACAAAACTAGAAAACGAGGGGCCCGGAAAGATTAGATTTCTTATCAACTAAAAAAATCTTAGCACAAAAGTGTACCCTAATACAAATTGTATTGACTGTTTGGTGACCAAATATTATTAAATAAATAGAAGGGAGGGTTTTCGTGGTGGTATTGTATTTTTACTTGTATTTCTTTTGTGAGACGTATTCTTGTTTTTTTATTTTTTACTGACGTTTATGTTTCGGGATTTCCCGACTAATTTTGGCCTCGAGACCCACAGCACAGCTCATACTTTACATAATTTCGAGTCTGCATCTAGGTGGGCAATCCGAAAACAAACCAGTAATTTTTGTCTTTATAAGAAATATGCTTGGTTTTCATTTTTTATTACTAAGGAAATCAATAAAGCAGCGTTTCCATGAATAATCTGTTTTATAACGATATTGTTCGCTCCTGCAACAATAGGTATTTAAAGCAATTAGTCACTCGTCAACGGACGTAAACTATTAAAGATTGCTTGACCTATTGTTTATGGGTGGCCATTGTATGAAGGCGCTAAAACTTATGCGTTAAGGCTGCATTGTACGCAAATAATATACATAGTTATATAGTTCAAAAATATTATTATTCAATCAAATAGGAGCATAATTTCATAAAAGATAATTTAGCGCTCAATAAAGGAAATTAACTCAGTTATTGTCAAAATTACTGTCGAACAAACTAGCATCAATTTAATTTTATCATCTGCTAATAAAATTCAAAAATAGAACAAATTGTTTTACTGCCAGCCGCAAAATTGTGCCCACATAAATAAATTAACCACAGAATATAAAAATTAACGCGAAACGCGAGAATGTCATCCGTTGTAATATCATTGTACGTTATCCCATATGCGGGTAGGGATGGCGATACTATAATTAACGCGATTATGGTACGCCCACCACCCTATTGTTAAGTTTTAATGTGATGTAACTAATCGATGCATTAAAACTCAAAGTGATAATTAAGTTATCGAGTGTTACAAGTTAGAAATAAAATTACGTTGCTTTTACAACGATGAGTCACTTTTGATTAAGCAAAAAGTTAAACACTCTTGCCAAAAGATAAGATGATTAATGGTTTACAGCACACGTTAAAACCGCTGCGTAGGACTTTTTGACGTAGGTTAAAAACGCTTATCTTACTTTACGCCCATTTTACCTTACGATGAATAAATCTTGCTGATTGACACGTGTTACATTTTACGATTCAGTAAGAAACTTATTTAAAAAATTGTAGAAAACCAAACCAAACTGAAAAAAATGCAACGTGTTTTTAACATAATAAAAACGTTACAAGTTAACAAGAAAATAACAAAATATGTTACCTATTGTAACAAGAACAGGTGATATAATAATATCATGAATGGTAGGCCATCCAGAAAATATACCTTGCTTATTAAAAATAACAATATAAGGTAGTGAATAATAGAAATCCTAACGGTATAAATTATATTGTGTGATAAACATCTTTGGCTCCCGCACAGTTGGACCCGTAGATTGTCCCCCGAAATGAGTGTCACAATATTAATGAATGGCGTTGCCACAGCAAAAAATTCAATTAGGAATGCAATATTTAATGATGGTTCTGTATCATATTGATGGTTATGTAATAAGTACGTCCTTTGAAAAACCGGATAAAATTAAATGTAAATCAGAGCACAATATTAATGAAGGATCATTGATTTTGCTATATTATAAAAATGCATGGTTAAAATTCATTGTGTATCTTTTCTGAAAGTTTCTCGGACTGTTATCGTTCTGACTTAAAATTTTATTCAGCCCGTAGCGAAAAGATATTCAAAGATTTAACAAAATATTCAAATAGAATGTATGCATAAACCGACAATCTCCAAAGAAAGAGCACAATACACTACGAAAAATTATTCACAACATTCCAGAAAACACCGATTGCCCTAGAGCATAAGAGTCATTTAATAAAATTTAAGCGTTGAACAGTTTAGCCGTAGAGCCCATAAAGAAGTCGATGGGTCGGAGGAGCGCTACAATGACGGCGGCCGTCCCAGGACATTCGGACCAAGTTTATTTTACTGTCGCACTAAAATGTGCAGTAAAAACCCGCCCACGCAATGTAACACCCATGATATTCCTACTGACCTCTGCCCTCGTATAAGAATATCCCAGACGCATAATCCCAAGGAAACTTTATTGTCACCCGATAATTTAATACCGATTCGAATGTGTAAGAATAAAAATATTCATGCTTTTCAAGTATAGACAAGTAAATAACGAGGATTTTAATGATCTCCCGGCTTTTAATACGGTCTCCCTCGTATATCTTTCTCTTTATAATTGTGTATCCTTTTTCGAATGCAAGGATGTCTGAAGAGTGATTCAATAAAAAGTTTTTATTGTAGTTGCCCGCACTGCAGCGGTTATAAGCTGGCCACTCTCCAGTTTCCAGATTGTGTTGAAATTATAAAAGCTGCTCCATTTTTTGGGCCATACGGTGGACGTCATTTTTATCTACATAAACTACGACATAAAGGCTAAGGAAATACGCTGTACTGGCCAGTTTCATTTTAAAATTGAATCCATTTTCAAATTAAAATTTTCGCATTTTTACGTTGTTGGCAACAATGCAAAAGTTAATAAACCGAACACAGCGTCGTTGGATGCACTATAGGATAGAAGATAGTAGAAAATATATATTGTTTTCTCAAGAATATATCGTAAAGGAAAAATATTGTAATAACAGTAATTTATTGCTTGTATGTATTCTTATGTCAATTACTTGATACATCTGGCGCATTACTCATCGTAACATGACTGTCCTTTGACTGACAAAGTAGGTAACTCAGATATGGTTATTGGTGCATCTTTAGGGCGGGAGCTTTATTGGCCTGAGTCGTTTAACTTATTTAGTTTTATTGGCCTTACACCGTTTATCGTATTAAGACAATCCAGTTATGCCATCTCACATTCCGTGGGGTGTTTTGATAAACCGTTCAATTTACTAGAGGATGATACTTGTGTCTAAATGGATAGTACTTCCTCTAGATAATGATAGTGGGCGGTTCTATTGCCGTGTAGATTGAAAGTTAGGCAATCCTTCAGCTTTCGCTTATTATTATTTCGCTCTGGTTAGAGAAAGGCGTTGATCACTATCGAATCGATATCTATTTCGATAATAAAATCTGAGAAATTCTATGTAATCTGTTTGTAAGTATTGTGGTTTGCTGTATTGTGGCCCTTAATCATAATTATTTGCGTGTGAGCCTTCGCTAGTCTTGCACCATAATTATAACTAATGAATGTTCATTGCTAGCTCCTAAGGTAGGTACTAACGAACCCCGTGCTGTGCGACTAAGTAAAATGTCTACACCACACTGACAACTAGAAGAAAACAAGTTGAGTTTTACTTCTTATTTAGTAACTACTACAAGAGGATGCCACTGTCCATCATATTTAAAATCTACTTATTACTAAATCTACAGGATGTGAGTAGGCACCTCATTATCTTGTATGAGTATCTAGCCAGCATGGGCGTTGCCTGTAGGTTCGCATTTCCTAGTCCACGAAGTTATAACTGTATGCACAAAAATCACATATAAATTAGGTATTCGCAAACGCTCAACAGTTAAAGCATACTAATAAGCTAACAAGCGGTTTCTGAAAGGCCTATCAACTCAAAATTCAGTTGACAGATTGTCAAACCCATATCAAGTGATTGGATTGGCTCTTACTATTTCGTCGTCTTTTGTCTGTCAATCACAACAGTAAATTTGAGTTCGACAATCTGTCAGCTGATTTTTGTATTGATAAACCTGCACGCTTAGCATGACCACAATAGAAACGGGTTTTGTCGACGGAAGAATAGACAAAACGACAGATTAACAATCACAATCTGTCATTTTGTCTATTCTTCCGTCGATAAAACCCGTAGAAAATCCGGTTCTATCGTTGTCATGCTACGTGTGGTAGCCTAAAATTTTGAACACAACACTTATTGTACTATTGAAGTCAAATTATTACCATATAGGGACTTGAGGCCGATTGATCCAAAGATTAATTTCCTTCTCTTATCAACGTTTAATTTAATTGATTTCAATTTATTTGAGCTTGGCGTAACATGTCGTTCAGATTCCATACTTCCCTATTGGTCAGATCGGTAATCAACCCCTTTCTAACCAAATCATTCACACAGTCCATCCATCGCTTCTTTAGTCTTCTCCTACTCTTATAGCTATCCACATTCATACCGAAAACTTTCCTCACGACATTTTCCTCATTCCTCCGCATCACATGACCATTCCATGACAACCGATTTCCATAAAACCTTTCAGTCACCGGTACCACTTTCAGACTTCCTCTTTTATCCTCATTTCTCAATCTATCCATTCGCGTATCACCACACATACCTCATTTATGATATCCAAACACCAAAAAACTTCTATATCTAAGCCAACTCCATCTGAAATCCTTATTCCCGTCAAACGATCATGGCTAATTGATAACGGACGAACGTAGCAAATGCACGTGACACAAAATCAATATGGCCGTGATGGATGGTGCTGAATTTTAATTAAACCTACATCAACCTGTTAGCTGACAAAATGAGCTTATAATGGCAACGCAGTGTACGTAGCACGTGTCTAGCCATTAATCTAGGCGTAAATATTGAATATTTGTCATATGATTTTACTGGTATAACTACTTAGCGACTCAGCTTTTCGTATCGCCAGGTTTTGTTTCCATACCGATCAAAAAGGACATGTTTTTTTCCGCTTAGATTGAATATTGTGACTTGTGTGATTGTAGCAATGTAGGACTCCCTAATCTATACATATATAAACAAATTAATAATAAAGATAATTATAATAAGTAGGTATAGGCAACCAAATAAATAAAATTGAAGTATCTGTTTGTAATTTCAAAATAACAGTTTTTTACGGTAAGTAATTACCATATATACCTATATACGGTAATTACTTATAACAGATATGCTAACTTGGCGCTGTTCAAAACCTCCTACGCTACGATGAAGAGAAATTACCAAAACAAGTAGCATAGCTGCTGTAAGCAATTGGAATTGCTTGAAGTCCGACTTACTCCACTTAAAATAAGACCGCATCAACTACTATGTCACTAAAGAAGGCATAAGAAGAAAAACAAAAAAGCCCACATACCGCAACAAAATATTTTTAACAACCTGCCAAGAACTTAACGTCAACAGCCATTAATTAAAGACACCAAAGTATTCATTACGATCACAATACGAGCATCCAATACAAAGTTAAGCCCAATTATCTAACGAGCTGACCGACGACGGTGCCCCCTGCCGTGGCGGAATGAGCAACCGTGAAATTACTCGTAAAACTTGCATTAGTGAGGCGGTTAATAAAGCCAATGAACCATGTGGTCCTCTCATAAACCCACACAAAAATTATTAAGTCCTTAAGACACTTGTTCCCCGCAGTTATAAAAGTCTAAATGGGGATTATTAATAGCTATTACTTTAATATTGTCATTAAACTTTATGAATCGAAGCTCTCTGGCTCTGGCGTTCATTGATCAGTAAAATATAAAATTAATATTATTAAACGTCTATTAATTAATTGTGAAAAGTTATAAACACAGCACGATTCTATTGGACCATCGGCTTCGTTGGCAGGTCTTGTAATGACCATAATGAGACATGAAGAAATCTAATAAAATATAAATTAAAAATAAATTTTAATAGGCGTATAACTTTCATCAACTTCGAGATATACGAGTATATAATCTCTAAAAGTAGGTACCGGATTATGAGACACCGACTTGAGGTTTAGGGTTTTGTGTAAAAAGTAACGAATTACTCGTATATACGAAGAGGATAAAATTTGTCAAAAGTACAAATGATGAGTTTATGGCTGCGTCCTATTTTAAGCGATCGTCACGCGAATAGTGCAAATACGCGATTATCGCGCTCATTTATGTCACTATTGTCACTTTTTGTTCGGTGAACATGACCGCGTCGTCGCGTCAACAGAGGGCGTTGTCCCGTTTTCCGAACAACTAGTGACATAGGTATGCACGCGACAATCGCGTAGTCGCACGGGCGCTCGCTTTTAAATGTGACGCGGGGTATTTCTTTATCATTTCAGTATCGACTTAGATATTCATATTATCATTAGCAGGTAATAACTTTTATAAGGTGCTTTGCATAGTGCTTTGTTATAGAGGACCTACTTATTTACGGAATCCTAACTAATATTATAAATGTGAAAGTGAGTTTGTTTGTTACGCTTTCACGCTAAAACGGCTGAACGGATTTGGATGTAACTTGGCACATGGGTAGACCATTACCTAGAGAAGGACATAGGCTACTGTTCATCCTGGATCGCAGACGAAGTCGCAGGCAACAGCTAGTAATATTATAAGTTCATGCCGTTGTTACCGATAACAATACTTGACATACCAATTCAGCATCGCTCGTTACAAACTGACACGTCTATAATTGCGTCCCATTATTTCACATATTCCACAATTACATACTCCTTACTAGCTGCCAACCATGTCACAGTCCAATAGCTCTACAAAGGGGGCCTGGACACCATGACATGATGAAGTGTCACCTCTCCATGATAAACGATACTTATACCTCGGGCGTCAAATGAGAAATTCAATTTCTCGCTCCCGTTACTTCGCTTAGCTGCCGGCGTGATATTTAAGATCAATCAGGAGTTACAGTGATTTTATTTATGTTGTTTTGTTACGTGAAAGGCGTGGATAAAGGGCTTGGAACTCAGAAAGAGAAATGGTTTTGTAAGTGCTGCCGTTCTTGGAGTTGTTCCGTTTACTGAGGAATTCCTAGGTTACCTACCTACTTGAATTTAATTCAATTGCATGAAACGCTTTTGGCGCTTTTCAGAATACCTTACTTTGAATTGCGTTTTCTTCGTATCATTGATGTGATTTTTAATAGGAACGTAGAAATCTCTAATTCGATTCTTCATGGAGAATGGAGAAGCTTCTCAAATTAGAATGGTGGCCGTCGCAATCGGCGATTACATAGTAGATAAATTTAGGTCCTCGTAACATAATTATAAGACACAGGAAAAAAGCCTGCATTTCTCTTTGATAGAGGAATGATAAAATAGACATAATTAATAATTGCCATAATTAATCATTTAAACTCACTCAAACTTAAACTCATTCAAACACGAGCATAAACCTACAAACAACAATTAAATCCAATTAATTTTGGAAATGCAACGTGTATTCAATCAGCAGACCCAACTGTAAATTAGCTAGCAGCAGAGGTGGAAATATGCGAAACATTTCATTAAGTGAGGCACAAAACATGGTAAATAGGGTAGGAATATACTGAAAAGCTTCTCAGTGGTTGTTTCCACCGCACTTAGGACATCAGTAAGAGGTTCTTTACTTGTTTACTTATAACCTCAGACCAAATAAAAAACCAAGACAGAGCGCTGTGAACAATACAGTGAAGCATGCCAAAACTACACCGCCGCTCTGTGCCTACACGCTCACACGCACACATTTACAACCTATTACAATGACACTACAATCAAACTACACCACACAAAGTGCACACATGTTTACGTCTTGGTTTTTTATTAAATAAAAAGTTAGTGTCCATAGGTTCCTGTAAAGTTTCCATGTTATAACCTCAGATCAAAATTTGATCTGAGGTTATAACATGGAAACTTTACAGGAACCTATGGACACTAACTTAATATTTTCTGCTCACTTCGTGACCCAGACTAAAAAGTTTTTTCTGCAAAACTGAACTAATTGGGTAGATATTGAATTTATTCTTTTGCCGAAATGCTTTAATGGTTAATGACAGCACATTATTTCTGATCATTAAGGTACCAATTGAAAATGAGCGAATTTATATTGAATTTATTCTTTTGCCGAAATGCTTTAATGGTTAATGACAACACATTATTTCTGATCATTAAGGTATCAATTGAGAATGAGTGAATTTATATCTACAGCATGGGGCTGTAGATATAAATTCACATTAAGGTGTTTTACAAAATAATTTGGACGAAGCAACACCTTGAGCAAACAAAAGGTTTTAAAACGAAGAGTCCATTGATTTATTAGAGACCCCCACGGTTGAGTAGCGACGTTTATGTTTGTTAACATTAAAACACCGAAACCCGACTACCGATGTATTCATAACTTCCTTTGTGGACGCCATAAAGCATCGTAAACGCGTATTGTTCAAGAATGCGATTATATTAAAGAAACTCTATCGAGGCTTGTGCAATAAAATGTGGAATGTAGGAGCCGCCTAGTTCCATTCGGTAAGTACTGCTGCAGCTATTGAGATAAAAAGTAAAACTGCACTTATTCCAAGTAAATGGTCATTCAATCTACTGGGAATAAGTGCAGTTGTTTTAAAGTTGAACGGTTACAAAGAGTGTCGATCGTTTCTTTGAACACTTTGTTTCAATTTTTTGCAGCATTTTGTACTGCTTCGATATAAAAGGACCTGGAATATGGATTTTTAAATGCTTCATCAGCTTACTTTTAATTCCCACGTAATAGGGCCAAGGGCCGTGACCATGAGCCGTCTCACACTTAATATTTGCAGATGAGATCGTCATACTGGCTGAATCGCTGCATGACTTGAAGATGCTGGACGGCCTAGTTAATTCTTCTGTACGCATTGGTATCCGGATAAACTTGGACAAAACCCAGGTTTGTGTTCAACGAACACGTCACTCCGGGACCAATTGCTGTCAATGGTGGTACTCTCGAGGCTGTTCGAGAATATTTTTATCACGGCCAAACTCTGCAGTTTGGTAAGATCAACTTTTAGAGGGGGCCTAACAGAAGAATTCAGCTGGGCGTGTGGGAAGCTTCGTCGAGTCTTCTCGTCGCGTATTCCACAAAGCCTAAAGTCGAAGGTCTTCAATCAGTGCGTCCTGCCTGTTATAACTTACGGAGTCGAAACATGGACACTCACGGTACGGCTGGTTCATAAATTCAAGGTCGCTCAGCGAGCTATGGAGCGGGCTATGCTTGGAGTCTCTTCTGAGGGATCGAATCCGGAACGAGGTGATCCGACAGAGAACCAAAGTTGTCGACATAGCTCACAGAATAAGCAAGCTGAAGTGGCAGTGGGCCGGCCTTATTAGCAGTAGAACCGATGACCGTTGGGGTAAACGTGTTCTTGAGTGGTGACCGCGAATCGGCAAACGGAGGGCTGCGCCGCCCATATGTGCAAAGTATGCAACGCACACAGCCAGAGCACTAGGGGTGCCGGAGGCGGTTCTGAGACTAAATTTTTTGCCCTATTTCATTCATGAATCATCATAGTCAAGTATCGATAAGTGAGTTCAAATCTGCAAGACAATATTTACGGCTGTGGTTCGTGGAATGTTCAGATCTCGGGTTTTAGTTTTCATTAATTATGAGCTCTGCGTTAAATCAAAAGAATGGTGCTTAGGCTGCGGTCTGTCTGCTATGATAGCTTTTTTTTTGCATTACAATAATGTAGAAGCTTCAGGAATCCGCCGGATGCGGGAAGCATAGAATCGTTCGAAGTGGCGGTGCTTGGGGGAGGCCTATGTTCAGTAGTGGACGTCTTGTGGCTGAAATGATGATGATGATGACTAGCTTCAGCCCGCCATTTCATCCGCGTGTTTAAGAACGACGCCCATAGCAAAAAATCTCTCCCTCTCTCTTTATCTCTCTTTCTGTCTCTCGTTCTCTCTCTATTGCTCTCTTTATCTCTCTCTCGTTCTCATTCTTTCTCTTTCTCTCCCTTCTCTTTCATTCTCTCCCTCTCTCTTTCTCTCTCCCGCTTTCTGTCTCTCTCTCTTTCCCTCTTTCTTTATCTCTCACTCTTTCTCTTTCTTCTCTTTCTCTATCTCTCTCTCTTTCTCTCCGCGGGTCTCTCTCTTACTCTATCTCTCTCTCTCTCTCTCTCTTTGCGAAGTAGCGGAAGCGAACCAATTTTTTTATATATACGATAATATTATTTACGCATTTAAAACGACAATAAATGAAAAAAAAAATGCAGTGAAGCACACGACCAAAAAAAAGAGGCTCTTCATTGGTTTCGCGCACAGGCGCTGCCGAGTTGCCGCTGTTCGTTCCGCTGTTGCCGAGAATCGAGCTGAATGGCGTGCAATTGGAGACGCCTATGTCCAGGAGTGGACTGCTATAGACCTGGGAATCGTAATCTGCTGGACCTCATGCGCTCAGCAGTAACGCTTGCGACCACTATACCAACGAGGTAATCAACTGCGAAATGACGAAACGTGGGTACACTACCAACCTATAAGTATGATAGTTGGTAATGTTGGTACACCTCTACCTCTGCTCTGTTAGGTGTAGTACCTACTTATACATTTTATTTTATTTATAATTCCGAATGTTTTTAAATAATATGATTATTTGTAATGTTGCTTAGTGAGTGGAATGCTTTTTGACTTCATTTTCTTTTTGAGTTTGTTTATGTTTTTTGTCTAGTTTTTGTCTAACCATGCCCTAAGGCAAAATGTATCGGGATTCTCATCAAAATAACCATCATACCTATCTGTATACCTACATTATTGGCAAATAAATGATTCCTATTTCTATTTCTTCATCACATTATTTTTCAACTCCGTTAATTCAATCCACATAAAAGCATCCTAGATTTAATTTTATAAATTCTACTGTAATTTTTCAGTGAGACAGCAGCTTGCTGCGCTTGCCAGTAAAACTAACAAACTACAACAAAAAAGCGGACGCGACGCGTATCCGTCAGCAGGGAGTGAGTAATCTGCGGCAAAAGTTAGAGTGCAATAAGATTTATGATTATGATCCACAGCCGTGTACACGGGGACATCACAATTTATGCGATAACACTGTTTTGTCTTCACGATAAATTAATAGTCCACTTGCGACGCTACACAAATTTTCCATCCACGGCCGTCAAAACGCAGGACAAAGCCATAAACTGTGTCAAATTAAAAAACCCTTTGAACTCGCCGTAAACATAATCGTATAGAACTAAAATAAAAAGATCGTTCAGAATGCAAGACATATGTCCACATGTTGGTAAGACTAAGAGACAAACCGTGTATAATGTGATAAAGTGGCTGGATACCGTTTGGATGACGAACTCCCGTTTAATTGTGTTGAAAGAAAAAGTTCACTTTTATTTTTAAATGCAGGGTGACAACTTTAGCGCAGGGTGTTTTCGTTTGGTCACAGTCGTGATTGTTTTTCTCATTAAATCTCATAGTTTTTTTTTTAAATAGCGTTTATTTTTTGTGGCTACGATTATTTTTGGGGAGGCAAGCTTTGGGTGCATGCATGAAACATTAAAAATATTATGAAATTTTCAGTCTTTTTACCATGCATTAGCTTGTCTCTTATCAATCAATATTAAGCTACGATAAGGGTTGGTGGATCATTTGGCGTTAATCTTTTTTACCTAGGTCGATGCTAAGCCTTATCTAGGTATTTAACATCACCTCCTTATCCTCAATCTAGCCTGCAAAATGTTCACGAAACAGAACATTATCAGTAGATAGGTACAGGCTGTTTACTTTAATGATGCGCCTCCTCGTCGCCGGGACGAGATAAATCGACACACTTGAGAGTTCGAGACTCTCCCACGGCGTGACACGCGCACCCGGAGTCCTGACATCAGTGTCAACAAGGATATCATATCTGTTTTCTTTGTCCGCTTAGTGTTTTTTTGTTGGGACATTATCGCTATAGAGGGTGAATTATTATGAACGTTAATTATCTTGAGAGTAGTTAATTGTATTGAGATTGCAGATGACTTATCCTGGATGTGAGAAGCACAGGACCGGTTGTTGTGGCGATACTTGGGGCCTATTTCCAGCAGTAGGATGACGTCTTCCGGCTGAATGGCCGAATAATGATGATGATGATGAACGAGAACGCCTACAATCAAAGCGCTTATCAACCTCGTCCATGTAAGTAGCTAGAGTAAGTACAATCTTTTACAACGTAGGAAGGTTTAGAATAGGTTAGATATCGAATCGGTATCGTACCCACCTACCGTTTTATGATAGTTGACCTAAGTGATATATGATAGCTCAAAACTATTTATAACACAATCCTAATGCTGCTCAGGGTACCTACACATGGCACTTATGGGTGCCCGAAAAGATCCATTACAATTTTTACGTGATTGCATATTGATGCGCAAGTTGATCGTCTACCAAATGCAAAATTAAAGCCATTGACATTAATGCCTCTACAATACAAATTGATTCCAATTGATCAATTGCAATGGGGAAGAAATCGCAAAGTTATGAACAGGTGGCGCTGCTAACGCATTGCCCATAACATCGCACTGTCATTTTGATCTCTCAATGTTTTTCAGGTTTAAAATAATTAAAACAGGAACTAGCGTGAGTTTTTTGATAATTTAATGAACTATATATTCAACGTGGACTGTACCTCAGTTAAAAGCTGAACTGAAGAACCGAGGAGCTTCACTAAGAGGCCGAAAAGCGGATTTGGTCAGCAGGTATTTACAGCCAATTTTATTGTTAATAATAGAAGTAAATAACTCAATTTTATAATGAGCAACATGTCGTTTATTTATTATCGTAGTAATTATAAGATTAAATATATAATCCGTCCAAACTTTTTGGAATCAAGTTTTGTATGTAGTTTGACAGCTAATGTCAGCCAAGCGTTACCAGCGACACCCTCGGCAAAAGTTGTCAGTTTTCTTCCCCATTGATCGTTTCGGACCCCTTAGATTTATGTAGATAGACATAAACTTGAACCACAACCGAAAATGTATCATGTTTAACAAACGATATTCAGTTTGATGTTTACCAAATGTGATAAACAAACATAAGTGGGGGTGTTTGCTCTCACATCGGTCGGCAGCTAATCTGTAAACGGTTATGATTATGAATTTACGAGAACCCAACCATCGTCACCGTTCACCACATCGTTTATTATTTTTATGCTTACAAAGAAGTAACGAGCAATGACAGAAATAGGAGTGCAGTTCGTTTATTTTGACGTTTGGTTCTACTCGAAATCAAAGTGATTGCAGTCCATCTAATAGGTCCTACACACTATGCCGGCGACATGCCGTGTATAGGAGCTATTATAGAAAAGTTAAATAAAAATATTTTACAAAGAAAAACAACCGACTTCCAAAAAAAACACTATCAAGTGAAAAATAACTTTAATTTCGGAAGTCGATCTCTTTGGTTTTGAATTTTCGTTTTCCGAAAACCGACTTCCGAAATTAAAGTTATTGTTCACTTGGTAGTGTTTTTTTTTTTTGGAAGTCGGTTTGTTTTAGTTGTGGTACATATCCCACACAAATACGAATACCACTACCTGCTATGTAAATAACAGTGACAGGAAGTTATCATCATATCATCCACATATACTAAATGGGAAAATACGTGTACGTATTTTCCCATTATTGTCAGCATCACAAGTAAAGCTATTAAAGCTTACTCAAAAACTATCCAAGCAAAGTTTAATGAAATTTATAAGGGCCCAACTTGGGAGCATACCCTTTCAAACAAAAAAAGAATTTTCAAAGTCGGTCCACAATTGACCGAGAAATCGGTGGACATACATTACAAAAAAACATACATACGCGACGAAAATGTAACCTCCTCCTTTTTGAAGTCGGTTAAATAGTACGTACCGTAATGAAATTTTTTGTACCTAGGTATAATTTTTTTACAGGTTCGCAGTTTCCGAACTTAAACTTACTTCCCATTACACGCAAGATCGCAAGGTAATTTCTCAATCTGATTCTATTAGTTAAAGTTTAAGAATATTCTTTACTTTTCACACGCATTTTTAATAAAAATATATTGAGATACAAAACGTAATATTCGTTTTTTAAAGAATTAACAAGAATTTACTTCAACTCTAATTTGACAGATGACATTCTGCTCTTTCTCTCTAAAATGGAACGACTAGTTTGGTAATCCTGCAAGAAATAATTTTTATTCATTTTATCAAAGAATTTACTAATAATGAGTCTTTTGCGGCGAATTACATCTCCAGCCTTTGTTGGCCGTATGTTAAAACCAGAAATAACCAAGAAATCAATACATTATTGTGTATATAAAAATGTAAACATAACCTCAAAATTTGTAAATGTTTATCCTATTAATAATAATTGTAATGCAGTTCGTTGGAAATCAAAAAAGGTTTGTAGAAGGACTTGGTTTTATCATCATATTTAGTAATAAAATACACATACCAATGAAGCAACAAACGTATAACCTTTTTCTTAAGTTAAAAAGGTCATTAATTTCTTCAAGTGATTATGATATGATTTTGTTTCAGAGCCAATATGATTCTGATGATGAAGAAATTGATTTTGATGGAGATTCCTCACTTTCAAAAGATTCAAAAGTCGTCAAATTCTCTACGACATCAATGAGAACTGATGTAATATTAAAGTCAGCGCTAAATATGTCAAGAAAGTGAGTTTTGGTTATTCAAAACCATAATGATAACATTATGGTTTTATTTTCTGTTTAAGTCATTTCCTGTATAATAAGTTTTCTGTTCTTTTCAGTAAAGTAGAACAAATGTTTTATGAAAGTAAAATTAGAGTTAATGGCAAGAAAATCATGAAGAAAAGTGCTTCCGTAAGTTTATTGTGTTGTTTGTTAATTTTGCAAGATTTGCAACAAAATGCCTCTTCCTTGAAATGGTACAATAACTAAGCTTATTTACAGGTTAAATTAGGCGATGAAGTAGATGTAATAAAACTGGTCAGCCCGAAGAATCCACAGCATATTTTTGTGTCCAGAGTAGAAATATTGAATGTGACTCCCAAAGAAGAGAACATCCAAGTGACAGCAAGAAGGTTCAAACACTTACTCATAGACAACTATCAAGCTGATCCACATAAGATGGAAAGTGAAGCTTAATATTTTAAGCCATTATGTAATAAGCAAAAATTCATAAATATTATAAAGAAAGATATATTCAGAATATCTTACTATTACAGTGTGCAGTGCCATAATTTTATTCATATATTTATTTACTCTAAGTAACTTCCATGATAGATTTTGTTTTGGATGAGTTCCATATGGCAGTAATTACTTGAAAATCAGTCCAATATTTAAACAAAATGCCCTGCCTTTTCAAGCAATAATTTCTAACTGATATCTTGAGGTAAACAAAGTAATTGAACTGTCTGCAATAATATATGTTCTTATTTGTAAATAATATGTAGATAAAAGAAAAGTTGGAAATAAAAACTACTAAGAACAAAGTTAGTGTTTGATTTATTTTATAATCCTAAAATTATCCTAATAAACATGATTAAATATCTAAATCTAGATCACAGTCTGAACTTTCAAACATTGATATTTGTGAATTAGGATTAGACAGCTTTTGATTTGAAGAATTTGAATGGTTTTCTTTTCCTTTCACATCTCCAACAGCTGTAACTTGATTTGAGTCCGAATCCAAACATTTATCTGTATCTAAACCTTCAAATATTGATATCTGGGTTTTTGATGTGGATGGCTTGTCATAAATATTAAAACTTGTATTGTTTTCTTTTAATTTCGACTTTTCAGTAGTTAAACTAATTGATGTTGTATTTAAAGACTTGCCCGGATTATCATCATATTTATCAAAGTCATGTTTACTAATAAACTGGAACTGTTTTAGTTTACTAACAGTCCTTTCTTTAGCTTCAGTATTCTTTTTAGTATCATCTCCAATACTGATGTCTAATATACTATCATAATTTTCTGTAGATTTATTAAGCACTTCTTTAGATGTTTCGAATTCTTTAGGCTCTGGTTTTACGACTTCGTTTTCAACGTGTTTATCATTGGTATGATTTTCAAAATTAAAGTCTATGCCTAAATCAGCTAATGCGTCATTTACACTAGGCACAGCATTAAAAACATTTTTATCTTCAACAAATTCTTCATCACTATTTGATTCCTGATCCTCATCAATGTGAACTTTTCTTTTGGACTTTTTACCTCTTTTAGGCAATTTATTTTTAACTCCACTAATATCTACAGTGACTTGTTTACGCTTACGTTTACCACTTTTCTTTGTAGCACTTGGTGGGTCTTTTTCTGTGTTGTTAATTGCCTTGTGTTTCTTTAATGTAACTGCAAACCTTTCATTGAACTCTTTATTTCCTGTATCATCCACAACTTTTAATTCATCATTTTTCTTAGACTTTTTATTGTTAAAATAGGAACTTGTTATAAGAGTTGCAGAAAGTTGGATGTTGTCGTCAGTAACATCTTCATGTTTCGCGAACAGTTTACAATTTCCTGCTTCTATATCAGTTTCTAAAGTTCTGTGGTCAACTTGTAATAATTTTGCGTAGTACAACAGTTCATTTTTCCATACATCGACTAAATTTAATGTTGTTAAGAGCTTTTTAGCTGTGCATAAATAGTCGTAATCTGGGTATTTGGGTACTGTGGAGTGTAAAGCGTCTACAGTGTTGTTTAAGGTGCAGTCTTGCATGGATAAATCGACAAGGGAGACTGCCACGACTGCATCCATAGGTAGTATTGTTTTACGGTACATAAGGCGGCAGTGTGCTTGAGATAATCTGCAATAATGGACGGATATTTAAAAGAGGAAGTCCATCTATCTAAAATTAAATACTTGCTACTTTTAAATATTTTATGAGCCCTTTGCTCTGGAGTGAGACAAAAATGATTATACAAAATATATGTAATATCGATATAGCTTAATAACGCCCGGTTTATGAAACGAAACTTATCGAAGCGTCAAAATCAAACGCAAGACAAGTGTTGCGATTGGCTGTTGATAACTCAGTCAACCAATCACAACAGGTTAGGCGTGCTTGACAATTTGTTAGCTTATTTTTGTAGATCCAGAAAGTGGGTCTATTACAGTGTCATAGGCCCGGTCACATCCAGTGAGAGTAGTCGTGGAAGATGACAGGACGAGCTGAAGAAAACAAACGACCATGAGTGGTCCACATTAGCCCTAGATTGAAACAGCTGGAAGCCATGGGGAGAGGCATTTGCCCAGTGTGGGATATTGCAGGCTTAACTCCGGCCGCCGATAGAATGCGTTCCTGACACCTCTCAGTTGGACACGATTAGGAACAAATAAAGTATAAATTCGTAAAACACTTATTCTTTTGTACTTTGTACTCAACTGACAGGTGTCAGGAACGCATTTACTCAACGTTGGGAATATAACAGTAAAGTAACACATTGGATATTATTGACTAATAAAAAGATAAATTTACTAAAATAGCATTTATTACGTACCTTACTAAGCTGTCTAACATTCTCACAGTGGTGCGGGAAGCGTCTCTGTGTTCCGACTTCCTTTGAGCCATGTAATACTTTTGCAGTATCATGTTTGCAGATTTCGTCATTTCTGAATACTTCGGCCCAACTAAACTAATGTACATCTGAAAACAATTAAAGGTAAACAAAATTAAACACACTTTATAAAATAAAAAAAACACATTAGCATCTTAGGATATTTATTTTATAATACCTGCAATTTTTCCAAATTCCATTTTTTCTTAAATTCTATTGGATTTGAGTCGCCATAAAGTATGTAAGATGACACAAGTTTGTCCCACGTTTTGTTCTTTGAGTCCAATAATATAAATATCAAATCGAACCTGAAAGCAGAACATTATTTTGGGATTTTGTACTTAAAACTTTGCTACAAGAAGAATAACCCGTTTTGAATATATTAATCTGCCCAGCCTTTTCCCAACTACGTTGGGGTCGGCTTCCAGTCTAATCGGATGCAGCTGAATACCAGTATTTTACATGGAGCGACTGCCTATCTGACCTCCACAACCCAGTAACTAGGTAATACGATACCCCTTGGTAAGACAGGTTGTCCCGTAACGACTGTCAAATATCCACGAATGACAGCCGGGACCAACCGCAAAACTTTCTTCTCGAGGCATGGAGGAGTGTCGTTATGTATAGATGGTCACCCATCCACGGATCAATCCCGGCAGCGTAGCTTAACCTGATGGATGGACTACCCGTGCGGCTGTTATTTATTAGCCACGAGCTCCTCATAAAAAAAACTTTTTTATATTCTAATATTTAAAAATGTAATTTATAAGTGTTTTAAATGAAATAAAATAATAATAATAATAAAGAATGAACATTACCTACTTAACAGGGGTGTTCCAAGAGAAACATTGACGCTGAGTGGTTGATCCGTATCATAATGTCCTTTGGGATTGCAAGCAGCTATTATTGCACAACGCGTGTTCAATTTACATACTATACCAGCCTGAAAAATTAAAAGTCATTTACATTCTATTTGCTAAAACCGACCATAACGTGAAAAGATAAAGTCGAGAATAGCTTTTACAAATTTGTCGTACTTTAGCAACTGAGATGGTCTGCTGTTCCATGGCTTCATGAATGGCGGTGCGGTCATGTTCCCGAAGTTGTGAGATCTCGTCGATACAGCAAACTCCACCGTCCGATAGTACCAGGGCACCAGCTTCTAACTGCCACTCTCCATCTTCCTAGAAAAACAGAATTTTTCACATTAAGGCATTCTACCCACTTGTCCGTGTCCGCATGATTCGGCACAGTCGGGCGGCAAAATGGAATACATTATGTAGATATTAAAGCGATTTTTTCCGACCCGAACATGATTCGGGGAGGGTAGATGCCGATCGGAGTATTTATTTCGTAGCAGTATTCGGTTTTAGTAGTTCAACACAGTTCAGTAAATGTCTATTCGGATAACTTTCTGCTCCAACTTATTGACTTACGTACCTTTTAACAGTACTAGTCATTCTGAAATCAACTTAATGTAGTTAAGATAAAGTAGATATTTGTTTGTGCTGGACATACCCTAAGCGCTGCACATGTGAGCCCCGCGCGTGTACTGCCAGCTCCTGACGTGAACACAGAGCGCGCAGTCAACTCCGCACCAGTACGAAGCAGTTGTGATTTGCCGGTGCCTGGAAAATGATACATTAACAACACTTTTATTTTTGTATAAAATAAATAAGTATATACTTCTTTTCGAGTAGATTGTGTTTTTTAAATTAGATGTGCACTGTAGGTGGTCAAGATAATAGGAGCGTCATTTGTCTAAAAAAACAATAAAAAAATATTTATTTACTGGCTGGCTTACTAATAAAATAATAGTTTTTATTAAACTACATCTGTTATCTCTGGGGTCACTATTGTTTTTTAGTAATGTGCGTCATACTGCAAAAGGTGCCACGTGCCAGGTCACCTGGTCGATAAATATCTGGCAAAATTTAGGAGACTACACACCCATATCTACCTAAATACAGGCGTGTTGTACCCCTTTACGTTAATAAACGTTTCTTAAAAAGTTATATAGTGTTTAGCAACTGTATATCCACACATTTTTGACTTTTAAAAGTCTTAAATGTAAGCGTTTATAAAATATATATTTTATAAACGCTTACATTTAAGACTTAAATATTGCTGGTTAACTGCAAAATGATAGATTGAAATAAAAATAATTAAAAATATAAGTATATACTTATATTTAAAAAATATTATTTTATTATTTCTTATATTTAAAAATAATTAAAAATATAAGTATATACTTATATTTTTAATTATTTTTATGTCAATCTATCATTTTGCAGTTAACCAGCAATATTTTTATATAATTATAGAATTTGAATGGAAGCTGTCCAGTGACTAATCAGTTTATTCTTATAGCCTCTTAAATAAAGTGTTGAGGAAACTTTCTTTAAATAAACCTCGTAATGTTTCATGTGTACGCATAACTTTACCTGGATCTCCCACTAGAAGTAAATGACATTGCCCTCGCACACGGGTCGCGTGTTTTTCATCTTCGCCATTTTTCTTACTGTCATTCTCTGCAACATGATTCGACCCAGTAATCACTGTCAGGAGTACTGCTAGCTTCACCAAATGGAGACCATAGACCTGGAATATTGAAACAAAAACATTTTTAAGAGTTAAATTACAGAAGTAATAATTAAATCATTATAGAAAAAACCACTCTTTGTTCATAAGCAGACAGTGCTTACAAAGAGTAAGTAGTTTTTACTGGAAACCAATCTATGGCTGCCTGTACATGACGCAGGAGCGACACGTGCGCCGCGCTGTGGAACGAAAAAAGGCGCTCGAAGACATTGGAATGAAAGTGTCGGTTTTTGCTTGAAATGGCTTCTAATAGCCAATATTAAGCATAAATATATCATAGGATACAATCTCGTAGGCAAATTAGCAACTAATATATTTTTGCAAACAAAATGTATGGCGCTAATGCATATATCTCCGAAACGGAGAGAATAATCGATATATCATTGCGATTACACGGTGATGTAACTATTTATTTGTTTTTTTGACACATACGTCATACAGCGAGATTTAGCATTTAATAGCTTAATTCTTCAGAAAGGTTACAGGCTATTTAAAATTACGCTACGACCCTTAGGAGCCGAGCAGAAAGAAAAAAGTCAAAAAGAATGTTAAGCGAAAACAAAGTAATAGCGCGAGTGAGCGATGCGTTGGCACGCTGTGGGTCGTAGGATATATTTTATGTTAAAACAAAAAAAAATACGCGGACGAAGCTAGTATTGCAATAAAGTAAAAGAAAGACGTGCAAATGTGGGACTTCCAAGACTACCAGTGACTTTTGATATGGCACTTAAATCTTATCAAATTTTGTGTAATATGGTGGTTGAAAACATGAGATTATTTATTATTCATTAATCTCACCTGAGGACAAACAGATGCCAATATTCTATCTCTGCCTTTCATGGGGCAAGCTTCATACTTTGCCCAGAATTCATCAAAGCAGTCCTTTATGTCTGGAGCTGTAGAAACAACCTCTGATCTCTGTGCATTGCACACTTCTATGAAATTAGCTTG
The DNA here is from genome assembly GCA_947364205.1 of Agrochola lota. NCBI lineage: Eukaryota > Metazoa > Arthropoda > Insecta > Lepidoptera > Noctuidae > Agrochola > Agrochola lota. The sequence continues at coordinate 9,744,916 of OX376227.1, read as the reverse complement.
AAGAACCAGTTCCACTTCAGATTTTTTATTATGAACTGATGGTCGCCACCTGCGTCTTAATGTGCCACTGAAATAAGTAATGTGAAATGAAAACATTGAAATTGCTAAAACAATACCAGGCACTTTTTAATCTGGAGTGAGGGATTTTCGTTATAACATATAGGGCATGAATGACATTTCATGAAAAGCTATCATGTGAATAAACTTTTTATTTAATAAAATTTATTAATTTAAAAGTTTATTTACCCATTTAATGGGTAATCAAATGTAGCGAGCCTTGGTTTACTGAAAACAGACTCATATTATTTGAATTTCAAAACTACAAATTTTAAAATAAATACAACATGGTTTATTAAATAATTACTCAAATAATGTTTAGTACTAGCAGCTGGTGCCCGCGGCTATACATGCGAGAACCCTAATTATTTTTCTAAAATAAAAGTAACCTTAGTTACTCCTTAAGCTATCTGCCAGTGAAAGTCCTGTAAAAATCGGTCCACCCGATTCGGAAATTAGCCGGAAAAACAAACAGACAGACAAAAAAAAAAGGTTTTTGTTATTTAATAGTCAGTACTAACTTTTATAATGTATTTCGTAAATAGCTGTTATTTTGACAATTTTAAGTTTTTTCAATTTGATTTATTCATATACCTACCACCTATGTTCACGTTGTGGAATTCAAGAAATATAAAGGAGTATCAAAAACAGATGTCATCTTAGGAAAGCTAAGCATAACACTGAAACAAAGTTTTTCTACACACCAAATAATAACATCATCCCCAGGTTTGCAGCAGTCCACTAGATCATCCTCTAGCACCACCCACATGGAGCCAGGTATTGTTCCTATACTTAGCTTGTTTACTTGCTCCTGGAACACAACAATATCATTACTGTACATTTAATAATTATTAACACTTTGAGGGTACACTTAACGCGCAAAGGCATTTTATCAATGTAATTTCTATTGTCTCATTCAGTGTTATGAGTTAACCTGTTATTTATACTAGCATCCAGAGCATAATTTCGTTTTTTATGTGCGAAAATTCAAATAAAGAATAGGATACCCTCATTTGGAGAGAGCAGAGGGTTATATCAAACTCCTACTGGCTAAAAGCCCCCAGAGGCCTGGGAAATACTCACACATTACAATTACAGCCCTAACTGAATACTAGTAATCCAAAGAAATGATTAATTATTTAAGAGCAGTTTCCTTTTTACATATGATACAATTTTTTCAAGGTAACAGCAATGATCTCAACAGTAAAAGAATATTTTCAGTTTTATTAAGCCAATTTTTTTTTTTGACCTACTCACCTGTATTTTAATTTCCTGATAATCCTTGCAGTGTTCTCTGGAAACCATAGGCACTTGTGAAAAGGTAGAACTTCTACATGCTTTGACGTCATTGCCACATTTATGTGGGGCCCTCAAAATGTATCTGTTCTCAAACTCGGCTTCAACACAGTTCTCATACTTGCATTTCATACAAACATATTTTCTCTGATATTCCAACATTTTTGACTGTGTTACTCTCACAACTGTTCCTGATAATATCAACACAATGATTAATGTAATTTAGTTCTTTTTTAAAGTTCTGTGTTTCACTAAGAAACTCAGACAAGTTCTAACCTGTAACTTTTAGGAAACATGCCACATCCACATTTTTCGGGAAAACGGTACGATGAAGCTCAGGACAGACTGGCAAGCCAAAGAATCTTGCATGGATATTACGTTTTAAAAAGTAGTAATCCAACTTTGAAATTGCTATTTTATATTCTTCGCGTTCAAGTATTGTTTGTTGGGCTTTTATTAAATCCTTATCGCAGGCCGGTAAACTCTCCACAGGGCTACATAATACTTTATCTCCGACATCTGGGTATGTTTCAAAGAGTTTCAAAAAGCTACAAGAAGAGTAAAATTAATCAATCAATTATTCATCATGTAAAATTGACATATAAACTCGGATTACAATGTATACTTACTCGATTTTGATGCTATAGTAACCTAAGTTATCCCGCTCCGATAGAATATTTAAACATTCTTCCAAATGGAACTTGATAACATAGTCTAAAATCATTTTGCTAACATAATTTATTTACAAACAATTCGCAATCGCGGATTCCGCGGTCTCTTTTTCGCCATAACTGCCAATGTCAATGTCACAAGTGTCACACACAATTAACCCTGCATTCCGAGTTACGCTATAATCAATTAGAGCGTGCTAACGGCCGTACCGAATATGCCTGAGCGCGCTAACGATGTATTGTGAATCGTCATAGATGACGTCATAACATGCACTGTTTTGCGATAATTATTGTATTTTCCATTTTTGTGTTTACTAACATAGGCTAACTTCATATGATAGTAGCAAACACAGTTCGATGGAGAGTGAATATAGTAACATGGACGAATCTGATAAAGGCTAACTTCATACTAACACTATATGGATCTCTTAGTCTGAAATAAAAATTTGAATTTGATAACGCCGACCATGAATTTGACTAATATCACCGTGAGCGCTGTCAAAGATGACAGTTGTACTGTTTTGTTTTGAGGCGCATCAAAACTTTAGACAAACGTGGCATCTTCGAAATTGTGCTTCTGGCTACAGTGGCCACCTAACCAACGAAGAAGAAGAAATGCAGTGTTGCCATATATACAGATTTTTCTGTATTTATACAGATTTTCGATTTCTGATACATATACGCACTGGATACAGATTTGTATACAGAATTTTCTAATTCTATTGATTAAATAGCCATAATCTGCTTTAAAACGGAACTTAGGTAAATACATCGCAATTGGTAGTACTGTTCTGTCAGTCAGTGGCCTGTTTCACTTATTTTTCAAACGGGGTATCCGCTAATTAAAGATTTTTGCGTGTTCTCCAAAATACTGCGCTCTCGTGATGCATTTATCGTAAATAATTAATTCCGTACAAACTTTTAATGGTTATTGATACTGATTTAATGCTCAATAAAAAATCCCAAAAATCTGACAACCAGTCTTATAAAGGGGGGGGGGGGGGGGTGTTACCCAGTAACTATGTTGTGGTGGTCGAGGTCGAGGTAGGTGATGAATCAAACCTATTCTCTTCTTTTTCAAAAGAAGCAGAATAAAGTAATTTGACTGCATACGGTAAGTAGGTATATTATTCTGTTTCGGTTCTTTTGGCCATACCTACTACAGATTTCAAATTTAAAATAGCATACAGATATAAATACAGATTTTAGCAGTTTCTACTACAGATAAGGTTCAATGCATCTGGCAACAGTGAAGAAATGTGTAGTTTAAACACAAAGAAATATTATGATATGCAAGTTTTGACGTTGAGCGAGCACCGTGAGAGCGTTCACGAGCGTTCCGAATTGTTGACAGCCCTCAGTTGTCATAATCATATCTAACTCGGAACGCCAAATAATGATGTCAGCGCTGTGAGCGATTACGTTCTTATTCGGAAAGCGGCCTTAGTGTAATTTGAGTGATGAGCACAACATAATGGTGATGAATCGATGATCGAGATCAAAGTTTTTCCATAGAAATCGTAATTTGTTATTTTGTTTGATTGTTTATTTATTATTATTATTTACCTTTCTTAAGTACTTTTATAAGTAACGACCAAAAACGTGTTAACCATATAGTTCGGAAGCGCCCCCGATTGGACCCGAAAACACAAACCTCTGCCGGCTCGGTAGCGGATACAATTGGACCCCAGAATGACGAAATATGAGTTTGTGCTGATCTCGCATTGTTTAGGATTTCCGTACAATGCGAGGTTAGCTTATACTGGAAATGTATAGCTTGATGTGTAGCCGTGTGTACGTTAATTAATAGAGTTGAATAAACAACTCATATGTTGACGCCATTAAGTCTTTCTTTCATATTAAACGCGCAAGTTAAATAATTTACCTTTATAAACTTTTGGTCCGCAAATATAATCGCGATAATCGCCATTTTGATGACTGTGGTGGTCGAGACTAAAAAACATAAAAATTGGGGATTTCGAACATCTAAACTCCACCACAGGGGCAGTGAATAATGGGTCATTTAATTATTCGACGAATTCATCCATTGTTCTAGTTAAATGAGTAGCGGTAATTAATTTTTTTTATATCGTGCGTGTTTACATTTTTACTTTTCACAAATATCACACATTCACATGTAGTTATGATTTAAAATGTGACAAATATTATTTAAAATCTTATAAACAACTAGAATATGTCCAGATCTTAACGTAATACTCGAACACAGGTTCAATAACACGTAATATTCATTATCACTACTCAATTTGTGCTAAAAATCGCCGATTGTAATTGTTTTTTTTATTGTAATGATGATGATGTGCGAAAACGATTATGCCAAACGATTTTTTATTTTATTTTGATCGACTCGATTAATAAATATGTGAGAAATCGATACCTGGAAATTTAAATAAATTTGTTTTAAGCATTAAATACAGTACTTAATCATTATTTATAATAACTAATACTTTTCTAATGTAATTTTAATAGTTTTTCGGACATTTATGAAACGAGCCAACAGACAGGACCTAGCTATATGACCGGGATAGGTACCTCATTTATTGAATTTCGCGCCGAGTTATTTCTATATTTGTATTTAAATTCGGAATGCGCTCGCTGTTCAAAGACAAAGACAAAGACAAAGACAAAGGCATTTATTCGTCGGATATGGTACGTACAAGTTGGTTAGGTATAATATGTTCAAGACACATCCGCCGCTAAAAGCGGCATACGAATATTTACATTTACATGGTCATAAAAACCTAACTTATTACTACATAAACTCTATTAACAATACGAAAAACTAAGACTATAGATACAAAGATACATTTATACTCTATTAAAATAAAACACAACAGCAACAATATTTGTAGGTATTATAAAACTAAATAAATCTATAATTTATTACCCTTATATTCAAAAAATTCTTTCAGTGTATAAAAATTATTTTGGAGAAGCCATGTTTTTAGATTTCTTTTGTAGTAATTAAATGGTAGTTCTCTTATTACTTTTGGAATATGGTTGTAAATTTTTATGGACATAAGGTAGCTGTTTCTGTAGTGCAGAGCGCTGTTACAAAATTGGTTTTTTAGCTTAGTGGGGTCCCTTTTTGTAAATCTATTGTTTTCGGTTATTGTGGAGAAGAAGTGTGAATTTTTCCTAACAAATATGGCTATTTCTAAAATATAAATAGAAGCTAGCGTTAAAACCTTCAACTTTTGAAAAATTGGTCTACAACTCTCATATGGAGGCGCCCCAGTTATTGCTCTCAAGCATTTTTTTTGCGCTATGAATGCTCTTTGGATATGTGACGAGTTACCCCATATAGGAGTAAGCCGTACCTCAATACAGACGCTACGTAGCCGTGATAGGCGTTGAGTGCAGCTTCTTCATTCGCTGTTTTACGTAGTTCTCTTAGTGCATATACAAATCTGTTAATTTTTTTACATAGGTTTTCAATATGTATTCCCCAATTACAATTTTCATCTAATGTTAGACCTAAAAAATTTATACTATTTTCTTTGCTAATTATTTCGTTATTATGGTTTAAATTAATTTTGGGGGGGTTTTGTTTATAGTTTGCAAATTGAATGTATTTTGTTTTAGATAAATTTACTTTTAAGTTGTTTTCAAATAGCCAATTTATTATATTGTTGATAGTTTGATTTACTTCTTGTTGATGTATTGTTTTATTATTTTCCGGTATTATTACTGACACATCATCTGCAAATAGTACGCATTTATGGCTTGTTATATTTGGTAAGTCATTTATATATAAAAGGAAGAGAAGAGGCCCAAGGATGCTTCCTTGGGGTACTCCAGACCCATTGTGTTTAAATGAGGATTTGTATGTCATCGCAACGAGTTTATCATTCATATGGGATATTTCCACACACTGTTGTCTTTTGCGTAGATAACTTTTTAGCCATTCTAACGCTGGACCCCTGATGCCGTAGCGCTCACATTTATCTAGTAGTGTGTAGTGGTTAACGAGATCAAAGGCTTTGCTCATATCTAGAAAGATTACTGAAACAGAGCGTTTTTTGTCTATATCAATGTATTGGACAATTCGGTATGTAAAGTAACAATGTTTTACGCCGATTCCAAAACCATTTCGAGCTTTTAGGTTTCTTAAGAATACTAACTTATACTCCAGAACAATGTTGGCCTGGATGCATAGCATCTTTAAAGTCCCCGTCACGAGAAAATATAAATTTTGTAAACTTCTACTAAGTTACGTAGCGAAACAAATAATCCCAAATACAAATTCAACACACATTCATCATTTGGTCGGGTTATATTTTAGCGATACATTATGTTATCGGTGCACTGACGAATAGTGACGAAATATGCACAGCAAAACATGTTGAAATCTCTAGTTCCCGTCAAATATTGTATGGAAAATTGTCAGAAAATAGAGATTTCAACATGTTTTGTTGTAAATGTTTCGCCAGTGCAAACGCACAGTAAAGCGCTGTCGTCTAATGTTTTGTGGTACTTACCGGAACTCGAGACGCTTTCAGTACCACAAAACATTAGACGACAGCGATAATAGTGAGTAAATTTTTATGGGAATTGAAAACACGATTAATGAAAACAATTTATTATCTACATATCATTACGCCTGATATCCCCGAAGGGTTAGGCAGAGGAGTACCTAAGTACACCCACATTTTCCCAGTTATGTTTAAGTCCCACGTAAAGAACTATAGGAAGCGTGGGTTTTATTATCTAGTCGTAGTATATTCCACACATCTTGAGGGATCTGTTGGGAAGTATTCTTGGCATTTTGTCATGAGTCTTTTCAAGGCTTGGATGTATTTCCTTTGAGTTTCGTCGTTCATAACGTGGGCCACGTTTTTGGAGAAGATCTTTTCTCGGCCTGTTCGAGCGTGAATGCCGACCATAGTGACACCGATGGGCCACGGAGCGTTGCCTATAGCCATCTGCAGATATGCGTCGCTAGCCTGAATGAGAAATTATAGGTATAAAATTAATCAATAAAAGAACGAGTTTAGTTGGTAGTGACAGTAACATGCCTCGCGCACTGAGGTACTACGACCACGATTTCCCGTGGTCACAGTAATCACGTTTTACATTATTTAGTAGTAAAAGGGTAGCTGTGAACAAAATCGCAGTCATGGTTGACCAGTGCGCGCGATTGGTTCGTATTGCTACAAGTGCGGTATAAAGCAAAGTCTTCTTCTTCATTATCATTTCAGCCATAAGACGTACACTGCAGGACATAGTCCTCCGCTTCCAAGCGTCGCCGCATCGACAAGTCACATAGTGCTTGTCGCATCCAGCGGATTAGTGTGGCCTTCACTAGTTCATTGGTCCACCTTGTGGGAGGCCTTCCACGCTACTCCTTCCGATACGCGCTCGCCACTTCAGAACAAAGTCTGCTTGTTTTATCACATTTTAATTAATTAGTTTAATTTAATAATAAAATAGTACAAACCATAATATAATTCCTTTCCAGCAAATGTTTTGTAATTTCACAAAGACTTTCACAGATATCATCTGGAAGGTTTTTCTTCTTCAGTTTTCGCACCAGCGGTTTCAAGTACACCTGAGTCTGTGTAAAAGTGGCCCTTGTCATTTTATGTTTGACTGCGGTCTTTTCTGCTCCTGTTGCAGAGTTCAGCTGCTGGCCCCATAATTTTAGAAGAAACTGGAAAGAAAATAGCTTGTTAATAACATCTGATTTAATATGGTTTCTGAACTAGTACATCTTTGGGAGCAAGACCAACCAAGGACAATTTAACTTTTATGTTTGCACCATAGACTTGTAAAAGTTTGTTTACAACACATCCTTGTTTTAAATTAAAACAAGAATGTGGGGTAAACAAACTTTTTTTATTTTTAATCTGACAAATTTTGTATGAACCAACAACAGACTTGAAAGGTTAATGATTAAAATCATGAGAACAGTTGAGCGTTTACATACAAATGTCATTTGACAGGTTATTAAAAAATAATTAGTAAAATATTGATCTGGCTTACTTGTAACAAAGTCATAATAACATGCATGTCATGGTTTTTATCACCCTGTCCCATAGTCTTAGCCATCTCTTGAATGAACTCATATGTGATACAATCGTCGAGAGCATCTTCTTTTAGTTGTTTATCATCTCTCTGAAATAACAATAATATTATCGATGTTTGTTACTCAATCACACAAGAAAGGCACACATATAGTTTATAGCCTTTATCCTGGCAGTACATTCTCATGGGATAATTTTCGAGGCAAAAGCTGGTTTGAACATAACGGTGCCTATAGATTAGCTTCATTTTTGATGGTAAACACTTGGCTTTCTTTTGATATGAGGGGCAGAAGTTATAAAGAAAAAATGTGTTGATTGTCAAAAATCGAGGAAATCTATAGGCACTTTTACCCCTTACATTATTTTAGGATACTTGTTCTATGTTATGTTATGGGGTTTGGTTTCCGCACTTAGTCCTTCAGTGGACCATTGTGCGTGGGCCATAGCGGCCGTTGGTGGTTACTCCAACCAGCCCACCTCCCTCCAGTAGTTAATTAAATCTCCTGGTCTGTTCAGAACATCTGCGAAAGATCTGGGTGTCCCGAGGGTCTGTGTTCTAATCTGGGTGACGCCTGTGCACAAAAAGCATGTGAGTGACATATTTATGTAAAACCGAGTTTGTATATACCTGTGTTCCTAATTCTAATATTTCATTTAAATAAGCTTCATCCACTTTCTCCATAGCTTCTTGGAAGTCATTCCTTAGACCCTGAAAAATACAATATACAATTTTTAATTTAAGTATAATTGCAGTTTTAGCAAAAACTGAACGTTAAAATCATTGTGACTGCATTGTTGGTCCAGTGGTAGCAAGCGCTACTGTGGAGCATGAGGTGCTGGGTTTGGATTCCTGGGGTCAGGCAAAGAATGATTGGGTTTTTCATTTATATAATTTCTCAGCAGCAGCCCCGGAGTATGGATTTGTGCCTGGTTGATGGCAATAGGCTTGCCCTCTATTATAAGGGACTTAAACATAACTTGCAGAATATGGGTGTACTGTAGGTACACCTCTGCCCGACTCTTTGGGGAATACAGGCGTTATGTTATGATGTTTATGACATCAAAAAGAACAACAATTGAGTAATACTGAGATATTTTTTCAACTACTTACTCTATTTGATTCTGGTTCCTGAATCTCTATTCTTCTCAATCTTTTAAAAGAATTCAGTTCATTTTCACCATATAACCAAATAGGATGTCCTCGCTCTCTCAACCTTTTAATAACTTCTTGTCTTGGAAGGCCAACTATTTCAGTGTTTTCAGCATCATTGGTTGCTTGTCTTTCACTTGCTAAAAATAATTAGAAGTATTATAAGTAACTTACTTAATGAAATTCAAGAATAACAGTAGTATCTGAATTGCCTTTTCCCAAGGTTGGCTTCTAGTAAAACCAGGTGCAGCAGAATGAAAAAAATCCTATATTTTACATGGAGCCTATCTCTACAACCCAGTTACTGGGTCACACTATACCCTTTGGTAAGACTGGTTGTCAGACTTGTGGGCTTCTGACTATCCATAAAAACTGTCAGAGATTTACAAATGACAGCCGGTACAAAACGCTTAACATGCTTTCCGAGGCACAGAGGGTTCTCGGTACGTAATGGATGGTCACCTATCCACGGACTGACGTCGGCAAGCATTGCTTTACGTTGAAGATTGAAATTCAAGCAAAATAGTAAAAATATGATTACCTCTTTCATTCTTTACTTGTTGTGATTCTTCTTGAATTTCTGGCTCCTTGTGTTGTGGACCATATTTTTTTAAATACTCTTCCTGTTCTTTAGCCAGTAGCTCACCTCTCTTGAAATATTTCCTGGTATTTGAAGGGTCCTGTAGAAACAGAATGTTTTGAAGGATGGAAGCAAAATATCAACAACGTAAAGCAAGTCTGTTCAAAAGTTTACTTACTATTAAATTCCTTTCTTCAAGTAACTTACGTTTCTTTGCAATTTCAGCTCTTAGTATATCCATCGTTATTTGCAAATGTTTTGATTATTAATTTTCGGCTATTATAAACGCAACGCAACAACAAAATTTCAGTAGTAAAAAGTACTCTGTGAACAAAACCAAAACCTAACCAAACCATCAGTCACCAGTGACGTTTGACTTTGACATAAGTAGTAGTCTGTGGTTTTGAGTCCATAAACAATAGACATTTTATTACTACTCTGTGACCACAAAATACTATAAAGTGGGGAATAGACGTGCGCGGTTTTTAATTTCGCGAACTTACTCGGTTCGCCGTCGGTGACACGCGTGACGTTTGCTCACACTGTATCGCGAGGTTGTCGAATTTTCTGAACCAGACTAAACAAACATCACACAAATGTCGAAACAAAATGGCGGCTATTTCTATGTAACGAATTATTACAAATGAATCATACAGCAATATCCATGTAGAGTGATTTTGGGTTTAAATAAAACTAATTTTGATAATCATACCTATGTTTTTTGAACAAAATTTTATTGTATTGCAACGGGAATGTTAAAATACACATGTGCAAGCGATTATATAATAAAATAACTAAACGATGACGTTAAAATATTGAAAAAAATACTGGATATTGCTGTTATTGTTCTTGACAGTAGGATATTGCTGTATTTGAATCTCCTACTTTGGGATTTTGCTGGCATTGCACCGATGGACGCCATATTTAAAACTGTGTATACTAGGACGTATGAATTAGATACTTTAATGAGGTATGTCTATCTTCCAGCTGTCGAGAGTGGCTAAAAGCAGTTGGTAATTAAGAACGAGTGCATCTACCAATAGAAAAACTGCATGAGCAGCGAAACATATGTGCTAACAACTTTGGAAAAAAGGACTTCAACAAGAGGATCCGTCTCCATAAGTGAAGTATGTAGTTTAATGATAATCCATTAAGCTTTTCTCATGTAAATTTAATTATAATAATTAATAATTTAATTCAAACAAATAGACAGTCAGACAGAGAAAAAAAATCTAAAAATTGATTGAGTTAATTTGTCCTCTATTGCTCATTTCAGATACAAAAGATCCCTGTGTGCAGAAAAATGTTTATACGTCTCATCGAAAATTGTGCTTATATTAATTATCTTTACAGATTGAACACCAAGAGAAAATCAGTTAATGGAACAATTACAAAAAAACTAAATGCAGCATGGCATGGCATCACTAAGACGCAGTGCCAATCTCTTGGATAAAATTGAGTCTGGTGTGTTAAAAGAAATTGTGACGTTGGTGCAAATAAATAAAAAAAGGAAGCCGTTTTGGTCTGATACCGATGTTGCTTGCTCATTTATATAAATTAATAAATCCTCAAATCATAATATGTGTTTTATTTTACCGATTTTTCAAGATATATTAGTTTTATAACCTCACTACTATCTGCATAGAATGCATTTATCGATATCGATAAGTTTATTGAATTCTATACGTTGCGCATCCCTATCTATGACAGTTCCTGCCTTCAAGGACATGATTGTCAAGTTTGTCAGAATTTTCATGTTGGTAGCTATGTTTTTTTATGTGGTTGGCTAAAGAAGGTCACAAACTGTCTCAAACTGAAATGTTTTAAGTTCCGCCTCTTAAAGTTACATGCTCTGTGGTTGGGACTTTGCTGCAATGAGGATCTGTACTGCCATTTTATCACGATAGGTGGCGCATCGTCGACATGGCTATTGAAAGCTGTCAATTCCATACATTTTGTAACATATACTTCAGTAAATTTAAATTTTCTCGTAATATGCTTAAGTGTGCTGTACCAGGATGTACTAAACTATTAACCCCGGTGTTCATTTATTTCCTAAAGATACTACACAAAAAAAAAAGTGGGAAATTAAAAGAGTACAACTAAAAGTAACTTTGAATATCATGATTGGCAAATTTCGACAATATGGTGGAGTTCTGGTGGAGCTATTAACGTCTTGGTAAAGTTCTACAGCAGGAACGTCAAGTGCTTGTCTTTCAGAAGCTTGAGGGCTTTGATTGCCGATATTAAAATTTCGGTCATAGGTAACCTAAAAATAAAGGATACCATTTATAATTAGTAATGTTCTCTCAATTTTTATGAATTTTCCCACCATGAGTCAAGTGAGAAACGTTACAACTAAACTTTTGCTATTTTACAACTAACTTACAACTTAACTTTACAATTAACTAACTTTTGCTATTTTACACGTTACAACTAAAAAAATATCCAAATCTAGAGCCTAGCACTGATGAAAAATAAACCTAACCTAAAAATTGAAGAATACCATTTATAATTAAAGTAGTGTTCTCTCAATTTTCGTAAATTTTCCTACCATGGGTGAAGTAAGAATTAACTCGTTACAACAAAAAAAATATCCAAATCTAGAGACTAGCACTGTAGAAAAATATTTTATTAGATAGAAATCTACTTCCCATTATGAGCCGATTTCTTTCCAGTAATCCTTGCTTCTTGTTTGTTTAGTTCGTCTTTCAATTCTTTACGCTTCCAGGAACAATACATGTTAGCAATAACGATGGTGGATCGGTTTCAACACAAAAAATAACAAAAACCACTGATGTAAACAAAGCGAAAATGATTTGATAGCGGCCATCCCGCCGCTGGCGACATCTGCGTTGAGCTTTGCGCATGGATCTCCATTGGTTTTTACAGGCTTGGATTTTGCTATTTTTGCACCGAACATTAAAAGTTCAACTACTTTTTATACGGGATATTGCTGTTTTAGGAGCGCTATTACTTAAAAAAAAAACGTTTGAAATTGTACGTAGATGGTGGCGCTATCATCAGGGTCATTTGAGAAAAAAGTGGATATTGCTATATTTGCCTCTTTAATTATGATTCAAATGCTGCCGTCAAAGAGCGCGCGTCATGATGAATTGATGACGCGCGTATGACCCCACAGATTAGTGTATGACGGGTCATACCGCGCTCCTACCGGGCCGCCCTTAGCGCGCCCTCGACGCGGGGACGCAAGTTCCATTTTTACTTTTTTCCTTGTCGTTCTCTCTGCATCAGTAATAAACTTAAATGAATCTCAGCTATACTGAACATGTTGAGGGTTCAAAGTTACAACAAAAAGTGGAAATGTTATTGCGTTTGACGAGCGTAGCAATGAGCTCCCGGCGCGCGCTGGGCGCGCGCCCGTGACGCAGCGTCAAAGAGTAAAGTCCGCAGCGTATTGTGCGCGCGCCTCGGGGCTTGTTATAACTAGTCTAGTTCTTAACATTTTTATCATTGCTGAATGCTTATCACAGAAACATTATATACCCTGATGCTTATATTGAATGCTTCATTTAGCTCTGGCAACCTTGTTTGGCCCGCGAAATTCAATTTGTTACATTTTAATGTACAACCCGTATGGACGAAATATTGTTATTGGCGTGTATAGTACGTTGTATTTATCTATGTACAGTCAGCCGCACGTCCATGGTAACAATTTGACATTGACAGTGCCTTTATTTAGTGGTAATTTTTTAATTGGTAATGTCTATAAGGGTCATGTTCGCGTGGGGTTGATCGTACTTCCTTCCGCCGGCAGGCAGCGTTGCCGTGTACCGGTTTGAAGTGTGCTAAGGTAATGACTTGAAGAGAACTTTGGAAGCCCTTGCCCTCTAATAAATACCTACGTGGAGTGGGGATAGACTCTTAGGTAAAGTCATAATACCTACAACCAAATAGACAAACGGCAATATTTATCTAGATTCTAGTTGATCGAGGGCCTGGATTAGGTACCTAATCGTTTTATTGTCGGTGCGTTATTTACTTATCAGTCCCTATCCAGTTTGATTTTAGAATGATAAATATAGTGTAGCTGAGATTTATCAATAAGATAAATAACGGGGTTGATACAATGAATAACGATTGATATCGTAGATAATCGTCTCGATATTTAGCAAAATACCTAATTTGATTCATTTTTAGTTACATTATTTTGCTCGAGTAATGTTGTTGTTATAATGACGATTTTTTATAATTTTTTCGTCCTAGTTTTAAGTTTGGTATTAGTTGAAAAAGGTGCGAATTTTTGTTTTTATTTGTTTTTTTTTCAAACCTTATTTTACGAGTGTGTAAACAGTTTCAGCAATAGACTTCAGGATAGTAGGAGGCTATCAGGCTCCTGAAGAATATGGCAAATTTCATGCGTCTATTCAGAATTTAACTGGGCATCATGTGTGTGGGAGTGCTGTGGTTTCCCAGTGGTTCGTGGTCACTGCTGCCCACTGTGTGCAAGGGTAAGTACTACTTCGAGCTGATCATTATCTGCCGCCAGTGGACTTGCTTATAGAAACCCTAGCTAGGTCCGCGTTATTCTCTTGTCCTAGCTAGGTATTATTATTTACTAGGTCGGAGATTATCCCACAAAAAACGTACTACCGGAATAAATATATCCTATGTATCAGTCTAGGTTATAAAGTATCTGTGTGCCCAATTTAATCGAAATCCATTCAGCCGTTTTTGCGTGATTGATTATCAAACATCCAAACATCTGAACATACAAACTTTCACATTTATAATATTAGTAGGATTCGTACAAGAGGTATCTCTAGCTACTCAAATCTAGGGATCCCTAATACGTCACTCTATCTCCATAATTTAGAAAGACAATTGCCTAATAGGTAAAAATTGACCACACATAGGTACAATTATTTTATTTCAGCGCAAGCCCTCGATATATGAACATCGTAGCAGGCACAAATAATTTAGATGTTGGAGGGAAACGATGCAACGTTGCATCTATAATTATCTACGACGAATATAATGCTACTAGCAGAGAGCATGATATCGCTCTCCTTAAAACAAATACTCCATTCAATTTACGATTCATAAAAATCTTAGAACTGAGAGGACAAAAGCTACGAGAAGGAGACGAGGTCGTTTTAGTGGGATTTGGAGCACAAAAGGTTGGTAAACATGGTTATAGTAGTAAGTCCTGTACGTCTTAAGGGAATCTAATGGGTATAAGGTACGTATTTATGGGAAAAATTGGAAAGAAAATGTAAGGTGTGCAGCGTATCTGTCTTACCAATGATGTCCATCGGTATTCATCTTTTAGATGGCCGATGGGGCCCAAAGGTTCTGGAGTGGCCACTGCGTGGCCACGTCGCGTGGCGTTCTGGAGTGGCCGCAAGATGCGAGAAGCACAGAACCGGTCGAAGTGGCGAAGTTTGGGGAAGCCTATGTCCAGCAGTGGACGTTTATTGGCTAAAATGAGGATAATTTATCTTTTAGGGATAGAAAAATGTTTGGGTTAATAAGATTTTTTTTTTTAACTCTTTCAGCCACATGGGTCATCGAGCCGCAATATGTACGCTTTAGAATTACCGGTATTCAGTCAGGAAATATGTGAATATGCTATGAGATACTCCAAGCCGGTGTCCAATGAAATGTTTTGCACATTTACAAAAATTGGCGAAGGAACTTGTCACGTAAGTAGCCTAGATATAAAGAAACGTTGATTTATTAATAGAAACAATACTGTTTGACACACTATAGCTTCAACATCTTTGACCGATGCAGTTCAAAGTCTTGGCCAATTTGTCATAAGGTATGGAAGCCAAGAAATATTAATTTATTTTGCTTTTCAGGGTGATTCCGGCAGTCCACTAATAAAAGGGAACGAGCTGGTTGGAGTCGTGTCTTGGGGAATTCCTTGCGCTGTCGGCTTCCCAGATGTCCACACAAGAATATCTCCCTATGCTGAATGGATTCGAAAACATATTCGACAAGGTTATTGTCGCAAGTAAAATATTTATGGTCTGTAATGATCAGTGATCGGAGTAGGTAGATTGATTTTTGGTACTTGTATCATAAATGCACACAGAAAGAATAACATGGATAAGCCATTTTTCCGGAAAGTAATTCCGGTATTTCCGGATTCAATTAAATATTGTTAATGTTGGTAGTGATATTATTACTACTCAATTCAAAATTTAAAGGAAGGTATCAAAACTAAATGAATTCATTATTTATCTGTTGAATAATAAAAACAATCGAATTCCGATCGAAGCTTTAATATTTATTTTTTATTTTTAGCCTAGGATAGCTAGATAGCTAGATCTTTTATAGATAGATATAAATTGTTGCACTTAAATTTCGCACATAAGTTCCGGTTTTTTTGTAATAATCCACCAATTCCGGAGGAATGTCCATAGTAATATATACGTTTCGGATCAATGACCCCAGTTCAATCTACCTACTCCGATCACTGGTAATGATAATTACTACGATCTAAGATAAGTATTTCAAGATTCATGTCGCAGTGAATCCCTGTTAATGCTGGTTGTACGTTGTACACTCTATCACCTATTAAATTCGTTGCTATGATATTAAAAAACTCTTCTGCATTACATAGGATGGAACGTAGATGTTTGTTTTGTTAAATAAATTTTCTGTTGTCCTGTATTGTAATAATCTATTTGAATAAATCCAACTTATTTTAAAGTTTTTCTTGTACTTCTTTGTCTGAATCGACGCAATGCTTCCATGTTTATCTGAAAAATACAAACAGCTAATCAATCGACATTTTTTCCACTGAAAAATCGCTGCTCAAATGAATCATTAGGAGAGTAATTTAATCGTCTCTTTAGTTCTTATTCAGTCTCATTATCAGAAATCGAAAACTCATAATTGGGGTACAAACAGGAAATTAGCAATTCATCATCAGACAAATTGATAACATTTTTGTTATCATCCATTGCAATTTGCACTAGAAAAAAAATATTGTTTACCTTATATTCACGCTTATCAGCTATAATATCCATGATAACAGCCATAACAGGTCTTCCATGGGCACATTGAAATGGTGTCTTGCAGTCGGATAGTGCATTCAATAATTCCACACAATTTCTTTTGGAAAGTTCATCACCAAACTTGATAGCGTATCTGCAAGACTTATATTATTTTTTTTAGTTTCAATGGTATCTTATTGTCATGATAAATCATCTCTATTAACATACAAGATAGCTTACCTCACTAAAAACTAAATCCATGATAGATTTTGGATATAACGAGACGCAACCTTTTTGTAATTTTATAACGTTAATTTCTTCTACTATCAGATTCCTCACAGCTTTTATTACTTTTTCAACCTTAGAATAAAATAAAAATATATATGAGTTATTTCAATTTCACTCTTCATTGATTGTTATTGCATTGAGTGCTTCTCAAATTCTTGACACATAACTTAGTTCTGCTACCATGTAGATTTACATAAGTACAATACTTACCTCTCTTGGATTTTTACCAAGAATAGCTTCAGGTATAGAATGAACAGTTACTTCGTTATTGTTTAAAATAGTCCATTGTAGACCTAGCTGAGTAAACTTATCTTTATAGTTATGCAAGTAAAGAATCTCGTCTTTAGACATCTTCAAAATAATATTATCTACTGCGACACTTGTCCATCCTCCTTCGTTCAAGTAATCTGAAATTGAGAAACTACCGTTTTTTAAATTGCATTGGCCATAACCAAGTTCTTTACATTCATTTTCGTTCATATCTGTTATAATCATAGTGTAATACACAGCCTTTATTGTTCCCACTGCTCAGACACAGGCTCTTCGAACGGGAGTCGTCTGTTATCTACCACGCGGGCCTATTGCGGTTTGGTAGATCGTCAAGCTTTAACTTTACAACTTATTTCGTCAACAATATATATTTTACCTAATCATTTTATAAATCAAAGTCCCTTAATAATTACCTGCTAAGTTCTTCTCTAATCGTATTCGCTCATGAACTGCATGTTGATCAAATAATATTAGATACTCTGACGTTTCTTTGGATTGACCACAGCGCTTCTTCATAATTGCTACAATAAATTTACAATCAACTTGACCAAGTACCTGAAATAACATAGTTCATATAACAACATGAGCAAGAGTCGGGCTTACCCCATTCCAGAAACCCTCTTTAATTTTTCAAGTTTCTACCTGTTACGGTTCAAAAGATACAGCTCTGTGAAGGACGGACGGACAGACGGACAGCCGGGCCTTAGTAATAGGGCACTCTGTTGGCACTCTTTGGGTATGGAACCCTAAAACATGTGATTTATCTACTTTACGGGGTCTAACTAAGTTACTCTGTATGGCATTATGTTGGCATATTACCTTAGCATCTTTCAATGACGTCTCATCAAAAACCAGAGACGCGTTATCTTTTTTAACTTTATTTTGAAAATTGTGAATATTCTTAGTTGTGAGATCTTCAACGTTCTGTATTATTGGTTCATATATTTCAGAGTTAACTTGAACATCGTTGGCGAAATTGTTATAGATGCTCTGGAATTCATAATGTAATTAAGAAAATGTTAATGTGTCACAAATTTTTAAGTGACCGAGTAGTACCCGCACACACTCACATCTTCAAAATAGTCTTTATCCATATCATAGTTACACGCAGTCTTAGTGCGACAATTTTCGAAGATTTGAGACATACCTGAAAAGATTTAATTGAGTATAAAATATTCATAGGCTTTAAGAAAATAAAAATTATACTGAAATAATTTACCTTTGGGCATAAAACGGGGTCTATTTTTTAAATTAAAGTTAATTTCTAAGTTACAATCATCGTGTTCAGTGTCGAAGTTACCTTCATTGTTAAGAACAGGCAGATCACCTGGTCTAATAACTCTATTAGTTACATCGTTTTGATTCCTTTTCATTGAATCTTGTAAGTTATCATCAATAATGTTATCGATTAAGTTTGGTTGTTCAGTTTTTACTGCACAGCTAAAGTGATGTGAAACGTTTTCGTTTAAATCATTATTGCCTTCAGTTCTCAAGACATGTTCGTTCTCAACATGTTCATTGATACCATCTTTTATGTTACCGTATAAAGAGTCATTCAATTGGTTGTTTTCATTAAAGCTAATAGCAAACTCTTTTTCGTCAGATCCAATTTCATATAAAACTGTTTCACAAACATTCAACGGTTCAACTATCACATTATTCTCCGAAGGTATTGTTTCAGAATGCTGTGACTTAGAAACGAACATAATGTTCAAGTTTTTGCTATTAAGAGCAAAATCATCTTTAGTTGTTTTAGATCCATTATTATCGTTGTGTACTTCAGAGTGAGAACCATGGACAGAGTAAGTTTCAAGCTTTCCAATAGACTCAATATTTTGTGTTCTTTTCTTTTGATTTTCGTCAAATGAGGAGTTTGATGGATGTATTGTATACGTATTTCCCAAGACTGGACTTAGATAGTTGATTGTTGAAACAGGCTCATAGCTTACAGTATCATGTTTGTAATAATCATTGTCTAAAATAAAATCCGTGTTATTCGGAAGTACGTAATTATGGGCCATATTATAATTATTTTCATTACTTTTAGAGTATTCAATTGTATAAGATTCATCTATAGTTTGTTTCGTACGTATATCAAAGGTTTTTGTTTGCTTGTTAGATACGGTTTTAAAGGGTTTTAAAAATCTGTTTGTAAAATCGCAAGAAGTGACAAAATTATCTCTAGATTCTTTTGTAATAAACCTTACATTTTGTCTTTTATTAATCGTTGAGCAGTTTTCAGTATCGTTTCTTTCAAAAACTACATTTTTATGAAATTGATGACTGTCATATGTTAGAACCCTTAATTGACCAGTTTGTGTACGATAAGATGTTTCTTTTTGCGTATAGTAACTATTCTGATTTTGACTATATGTATTATATTCTTTATCTATAAATTCCAATCTTTCTGAGACATTAGTCATCATATAATCGGATATTTCTTTTTGCCCACAAAGACTGCGGTATACACTAAGATTTTTTTCATACTCGTATGTTTTATATTGTACAGGAATATCGGTTGTGTACTGAAATACTTTTTCTTTTTCGCCATCATTATTTGAGTATTCACTACAAATGTATTTATTTGTCCATGTATATCGTCTTGGGACCTTGGTAATACAACGCAATGTGTCATCTCGTCTATGAAATTTCCTGTAAAGTTCTTTGCTCGTGTTATTTTCCACAGCGTCAGCATTTAATTGTTCTTGTTGACTTTTCAGAACTGTTTGAACTAGATCATACGTTGTCTTATACGACTTTGTTTTAAGTTTTTTTATCATGTACTTCTCAATGACAAATTCGTTTGTTTTCAGTGGTTGAGGTACATTATCACTAATTACACAATAATTATTTTGCAATAACTTAATGTCCTTATTGATATTTCTTTTCTTTGTGTGGTGCAAAAAAACTTCTACCTTCTGAGCTACTATTTTACTTCTTTTACACGCCGAATCTGTATCTTCTACATTTTTAATTTCGTTGTTGTTAACTTTAACTTTTTTATGTTTGTTTAAAGTACGTTTTTGCTTCATTGCTGTTTTATACTTTTTATTTGTTGGGGACAAGATAGTAGCTTTCATCTCCTTTTTCTTTTTGTGCATCAGTGTCTCTTTGGTTTTATACTTTTTTGAACCAGGGATCTTAATTCTTTGCTTATGATTTCTAGGGCTTATAAGCTGCCTGGGTACTTTCTTTTTATCTAAATCATCTATCGGCTGCTGAATAATGTGTTGTTCAATATTATGTTCTACTTTACCTTTTAGTGAAGCTTTGTCATCATTATTATATTTTTTGTCATTTTGAAGAAATAGTTTTGGAATAATAACGCTACGGTTAGTCTTCTTTTTTAGTTTTCTTTTGACCATTTTTCCTATAAATAATGTTATAATTAATGTTTTCAATTGTTTACATCCTGATTACTGTTTATTTGTACATATAAATAGAAAATACGTCAAAAACATTTACCTTTAACTCCATTCTGTAATTGTGAAACTCCTAACTTTTTTGAGTTACTTCCTAATATTTTATCCATGATTTTCTTTACTTGATCCCGAGTATCTTGATTAATCATAGTATTTATTGGTTCTTCATTAATTCGTTTTTCTTTAACCTTTTTTAATTCTATTAGGTTATTATCACCTGCATAGAATTTAACCAATTTCTCTAAGAGTTTATTAATTTGTTCCCAGTTTTTAAACTCTAAAACTGAATGGGTTGGTGTGTGACTAACATCATAATCTACGTATGGACAAGTTATGAAAAGAAAGTAAAATGGTATACTTTGATTGTATAATTGATGTTCATCATTATTCTTCTGAAATAAATGAAATGGGTATAAGAATAATGTGGATAATACCTTATTAAAAGAAAGCCAATCACACAACCTTACCTTAGATTTTAGTGTTCTATGGTCTATAATGTGCAAGTATTTTTTGAAATACTCGTATACTACTTTATGTAACTTGCTACAATTATGTATATTCTTTCCGTTTATAAAAATCCAATGCAAGTCAAGTTCATTATCCGTCTTCCCAATGTAACCTTTAACTTTGTACTCATGTTTCTCTACCTGTAGTTCTATTACATCAACTTTGTCAACATTAAATAAAGTCGATAATGTTTGATAAATATCTCTTTTCTTATGAATTTTAAAAACGATTTCGTTTTGAGAGTCATCTCGTAAACTTAATGACATGTGGTTATGTACTAAAGATAATTGTTCCAAAAATGATTTGATGTTTTGCAGCTCGTTTATAGAATCTATTCCTCTTTTTTGTATATTTAGATTGTAAAGAAAGCCTTTTATGTCAACCTGTAAATTAATTGCACAGTCGTAAAACAAAGTACGTTGTAAACCCTTTGTATGGGTAAGTCTAGACATACTTACTGTTGTTCCTTTTGTGGGCCTTGTTGTCATTTGAGCTATTTTTTTCTCTTTACCATTAATAAACGTTTTAGCCCATGTTTCTTCCGTACTCTCATGCCTCGATGTTACTTTGACCATTCGTGAAACTGTTATAATGTTGGCAAGAAATTCACCTCGATATCCATAATTCTTCGGAGCTGCTGTTAATGTCGCAACATCCGTTATTTTACTCGTCATATATCTTTGACCAACTACATTCAAATCATGTTTTATAATACCATAACCATTGTCAATAACTTGTATTGTACTTTCTTGAATATGTATTCTTATCGCAATCGATGTAGATTTCGCATCTAGGGAGTTGTGGATCTAAAATCAAGATTATTAATTATATCTTTTATCGTCAACTGCGTAAAAGCGGTGGCAATGTTTGATATTAGCATTAGAAGTACCATAGGTATTTGCTTTTGCTTGATTACAATCAAGACTTGTAGCATTAGGTACAGTTACGAACAAACTTTATTACTAATGAATTGAATTGTTTCAATTATATATTTACTTTCGTGCACCCTTATTGCGTAATACACGATCAATCAGAATCTGAATCGTTTTGAAGCAGATTGCTAATCCATTGAATCACATTTTCGAAAAAAAAAATCTGTTAAACAATGTAAATAACGCAATGAATGTTGTTGAACTGTCAAAATGAAACTGATTAGTTGTAATCGTTTACGAAAATATGTTACGTAATTAGATAGCTGGTGATAGTTATTTAATAGTAGATAGATTATTTGTTTTATAATATGGTTCATAAGTTATAATTTTAACTTAGCCATAAAATACTGAATTTCGCACAAGACCATTGGATTTCAACATTTTTAGTTCTATATAAATGACAAGTCATGCATAGACTTAAAAATAATTTGATTTATAAACGCCAAAAGCTTGAACAACTTACCAATTCTTCAATAGCTCTCTTGTAGCTGTTAACTTGGACAGAGACACATAACAAAGATTGAACATCGTTAGGTAATTTTTTCAAAGCCATTTTATTGTTGCCTTAAAAATAACAGTTGAGTTCATTTCACAGAACATTAATACTCAACAAAGAGTAAAGTAACTATACAGAGAATACTCAAGCAGAGGTCCATTTTGACATAAAACTACAATAGTTGAATTTGGAACATATCAAAATATTAAAAGCAAAGAGAATTAGAGAAGCAAAGTTTTTATTACACCTTATCTGAAATTCTGAAATCAAATAATATTCCACCATGGAGTATGTATACCTATTTGAGAAGGTAAGGTATAGGTATTTTATTCGATAGAATGCACCTAAATAGAATACAAAATGATTTGATTGATTTGAGCTTAAAACCTGGAATACACAATAATGTGTAGCACAAAAGCGTGCTACTTTAGAGTAGCCGCTTAAAATTAGCACGTGTATACGGAAAGAATAATGAGTAGTTTTACATACACGGAGAGCATCGTTATCTGTCTAGCCTTTTTCCAACTATTTTGGGGTCGGCTTCCAGTCTAACCAGATGCAGCTTAATACCAGTATTTTACATGGAGCCACTGCCTATCTGACCTACACAACGCAGTTACTGGGTAACATGATACCCCTTGGTAAGACTGGTCGTCAGACTTTCGGGTTTCTGACGATCCGTAACAACTGTCCAAGATCTACACATGACAGTCGGGATCAACGGCTTAACGTGGTTTCCGAGACACGGAGGGGTATTGGTATGTAAAGATGGTCCATCATCCACGGACTAAGTGCGGCAAGCGTAGCTTAATCTGATCGATTGACCCGTGCGGCTGTTATTATTTAGCCACAAGCCCCCCCTCACATACGAAGACTTCTACTAGCTGGTAGAAGTAATTATTATTTTATTAGCATATGTTTTCTATTCTGTTGAATCCACCATTAGGAAAACATTCCATGTATGAAGGGGCTTAGCAAACAAACACGCAACATCGTCTAAAAAAATTGCAATTAGCAACACAGTTTTCCATACCACTGACCCAATATTTACTTTTGTTTTCAATGGCCTACAATTCTAGAGGTAGCTAAATAATGGAAAGTACTTTTTAATGAATGGGAATCGATTGGTATTTAACCCTGAACTCTATTTGAAATAGACCACTAGCTACTATCGGGCCGACCGGCGAGTAGTCGTAGTACGGGCCCCCATATGACTGACCGTGTGAAACTAAATTGATGACGTTTATATTTTATACGATAAAACTAACATTCGAACTATGGACTGCCGTACCTTATGTGAAAATATCACCTGAACTGTTTGATTAATTAGGTTTCTTATTGCCGCAAATATAAGCTACAAAGGCAATCACAAAATTGATAAAATCTAAATTACAATCGTCATCATGTTTGCATGATAGTTATCAAAGTTCGTTGAATTATGAGTGATTTTGTTGAAAAGGAAATATTGTTGTTTTGGGAATACGTCAAACGGTAAGTTGTAGCAAACCTCCTTTATACAATGCACGTGTTTCTTTATTTTCCTTAACAGTTAGCCTACACTGTCCCACTGCTGAGCAAACTCCTCCCCTAAATCCTTCCAGGCATCCTTGTCCAGAACTACCTCGTATCAACCCTTGCGGTTCGCGTCCAGGTTGTGTTGCCACCTCTTCCTGGGCCGGCCTCGGCGGTGCCGTCCATCCTCAGGCACTCACCGTGTAGAGACTGTTGCGCAGCGGTCATTAAGCATGCGGCTGACGTGACTATATTGCTACAATAGATAAAAAACTGTGTCAATGTAAACAAAACAAACGCGTCACTTAGCACGCTTTTCCGCAGACAGAGTGTGAACTACGCTTTTCACATTTATGTTTACTGTGAAATTAGAAACAGGTTTACTCTCAGGGTCCTCTGATTCAGTTCTCCAACAATAATACTAGAAGACTGTTGGCAGTAAAAAAATATCGTTATTCAAGACTGGTCTTAATGGTTGAGTAGTGAGTTCCCCTACGCTGCTTGTTACCTGCTTATTAATTGATCCACCAGCTAGGTATAGACATTACGTCATCGTTTCCTGAAAATTAACTAACAAAATAATTATGTCATAAACTCAGAAGCGATAATCCGATTATGGGTCACTCAGTCGTTTCCTGATAAAATGCACTTTCTCAGAACTATATCAGTAAAGGGATATTGTTCTACACAACATGACAGGAGACAGTGCTGTGACTAATGATCATGATTCACCCAAACGGTATTCACCCAGGTATAGTTTACCTGCATTTTAAAATACTAGATACCAATGTCTTTGTAGAATATATTTAGAAAATACATGAGTAGCACTTATCATTCCTCTCATACATATTCATTATACCCAATACAATGAATATGCAAGCGATATATTTTTCAATGTTTTATAATAAGGAACTGCTTATCCTTAGTTCATCTATTTGTACCATTAGGTAGATATAATTATCTTAGAATTAATAACAAGATACAATATGTCACCACTCTAGTCTTCGTAGGGAATTATACTTTTAAGTATTTTAATAAAACTAATAATGTGCTTTAATTAGTCTACAACTCATCTTAAAGACAAAGATACGGTGGTCACTACATTTATTTCAGTAGGACAACACTTAAATTATGCCTATAATTTTCTTAGAATGCATAAGGTACCTAATGATCCTTATACCTCCCGATATGGTTATATCTCCTTTAAAAGAGCCAGGAATCGATATAGGAAACGGGGTCACTAAGACTACGTTGGCACGGGCGTTTTTTTTACCGTGCACTGGATTGTCAACTCTTGGCTTATCTCTGAGAGTTGAAAAATCAACAGTGCACTTTTTAAACGTGTAAGGGACGCGCTCTGTTGAATTATCAATTTTCGGTTCTTCGCCGAGAGTTCTAAATCCGGTGCGTTGGAAAAAAACGTCGTATTAAGTAAGCGCCCGTGTGACGAATTACCTCGAAGTAGGTCTTTCAAAAGAACTACTCGTATTCACTGGTAGCGGCCAGTTGCATATCTTATTCATAGCCTAGCTGTAGCAGCCTTTTCTTTTATGTACTTTTTCGAAATGAATAATTGATGTCATCGATTTGTAGCAATTTACTTGCCTTGCCAGTATTGTGAATTGTTTATGAGTCTTTTCTATTTCTATTCCATACTGTACTATCAGGTACTGTTAATAATAAATGTATATTACGTTTAATTAAGGTTCGTATTCATGAGATCTACGTCACACTACATTAAATATCTTTCACTACCTGGTTAGGTTGTAATAAGTTAGAACCGATTGGTAGTATATACCTTTTTATCTATGAAAATCGATTGATCTTGGGGATGCCGGACAAAATCAGTTTCGTTACTGAAATTATTTTACCTACATATTATTTTTGGGATTCAAGTAACACTTGTTGTACATTGTTACCTGATCTAAGACAAGAAGTTACATACTCGTAAAACTGCACCGTTATGATTTTTATTTGCGTCACTATTACGAATGTAACTTTAAGATTTCTTTGTTAAATGGCGGCGGTTCATGGCGCCATCGAAATTAAACAAAACGTTCTGATAAGGGACATTGGCAAAAATTTTAACTACATATTTGCTTTTATGGGAACAATTCACGGTCTAAACATTCCAAAGGTTTGACAAATCCTTATCTTTCGGTTCAACCCTGCCATTATGCAAAACAATATGGAGATAACAGCAGCAACTGTATGGGGTGACTTGTCTCTGGGACGTCTTATAAAAAGGACAAATTAAGGACGAACAGGCATCAGTTCCTTCAAGAGTTTCGTTTGGATAGGATCAAAACAGACAAAACTGCAAGGTAAGCATTAAATTCCTATCTTATTAAAAAACTTAGTCTAAAAAGTTTTAATATCCTAATTTCATTTTTATATGTTCCAGATGTTCAAATCAGCACCAGTGTTCCTGGCTCTTGTCGCCACAGCATTTACAGCCGAAATATCTTCTTCATACGCCATGTTAGAAAAACAGGCTGTATTCAATCCTGAACTCAAAACGGAACCCGTAGAAAGCCACGTGATGAAGGAAGTTGGTCCTGAAGCCCAACATCCTGTGTATTACCAAGGCAGAGCAAGGATTGAACCAGTGAGATCTTTTGGACCAGTGATTAAACATGATGCTATGTTAGCTGATCAACCAGCTGTCTCCACTGAAGTTAATAGAAATGTAAGTACTCGTACAATCAAATATTATTACCTATACATGCATGTTATTTAGTAAAGTAAAGCATAGTGTGATTATCAATCTACCTGCTAAATATGCCATTTATGGCAAATGGTCCTTAGGACTATTTAACATAACGGCTTTAGGAAGGCCTATTTTTAGTTCACGTTAACAAGTTGCTTTTTTATTTCAAATCTCATCACCCATGTTTTCATAATGTTTAAGTAACTTACAACCTCGACCTAATATCGCTCGAAGTTCATTTGGTTGATAAACATGTACTAATAAAATCTTATTTCTATTTTCAGGATGCAGTTGGTATCCTTGCAAATGGATACATTCCGGGCACAGCTGATGTAGCGTATCCTGATATCCCATATGCTCCGGGCTACTTCTACGACACTGGATACTCTGCATCTAAGTAAATACTACAACAAGTAAATACTTGGATATGTGACAATTTTTTTGCACTGATTGTTGTGCTTGTTGTTTGATAATTTTACTGCATAATATAAAAAAAAATGTCGTGTTGGCCCACCGATTAAGGCCTCAGGTTGTGCGTTCAAACCCGGGCAAGTACCAAACTGACTTCTTTAATTCATCTGTACTTTCTGAATTTATCTTGGACATTACTGACATCGGTGAAGGAAAACATCGTGAGGATACCTGGACTTGTGTTAATATAAGTCTGAAATCGCCAACGCATCTTGAGCAAGCGTGGTGATCAATGCTCGTGCCTTCTCTGAACGGGAAGAGGCCTTGCAGTGGGACCATAATAGGCTGGTATAATTTATAGCAAATTCTTTATATATGAATTTATGCCTCATGGTTGGGTGACCTATTCTACTATTTGTAATCGTTTTTAATAGGAGGAATTTTCTTCAAATGTACTTTTACGATCACATTTTGATCTGCCTTTTCATGCTCCTCTTGATTTTTGTTCTAACACTAGAGTAAGTTCATTCCTCAGATATCTCTACAAGGTATTCTCTTAATGTGTTACATTATTTAAATGTGTGTTTCAGCTATGACATGTACGGTCCTAATAACGACTTGATGGAGCCTGATACGTCCGCCTTTGGTCTTCTGTGGAGTCAAGTACCTTATGCTAGGGTAAGTGTTGTAAAAATGTTGCCACGAAAAATGGGTGCGATTGTGTTTTTAAATTGCCTCATATCTAAATGGTTTTTCTGATGCCGACGATTTTTATTTTTCCTGCTTTTTTGGTTGGCAATTTTCTCTAATAGTTGTTTTTTTGTTACTAGGCCATGGTTGGGTTCGTAGGACGCACGATCGCCTGGGTTTTCAACAGCATATTCATTCTTATCCTCGGGTCTCTACTAACAGTCGGCGTTTGCACTTACACAAACTTGTGCACCATTGCTTTCCACGGCGTTGGACCCATACATGAAGAAATGAGAGCTTTGATGTCCTCAGACAGATTGGAGAAGGTCAGCCATGCTGCTGACTTTGTGAAGACAGCAATAGATAAATATCAGAAGATACAGAAAGTTGCAGATGCTACTGGCATGAGGAGACGTCGCGCCATTTTTAATTACTGAGTTTATTTTGAAGCTTTATATTGAATTCATATTTTATAAATATATTTTTTATTAAAGCTATGATAGATATTAAATTGGCTTTTAATAGTATCCATTTCCTAATTATTTAACTCTTCGATGTAATAATATTACATACCACTTTCACTGAGCTAATTACCTAACCTCTAATTCAGTTTTATATTATCTTTATGCAAGCAGTTCTAAGATAGATATAAATAACACATTATTCTCTTCAAATAGCAAGTTTGTCAATATAACCAGTTATTTAGATTATGTTGCTGTTTTGTAAATTACCTAAGTATACTCCATAAAAAATGAAATAAGTTTAGACATATAAACCAAACCTTTTTTACAGTCCGTTCAACCGATTCTGATTTCTATACCGTCGGCATAAGGATGGCATTAAAAGCAACAAAGTGGTTACAATACCAAATGTTTACTGCAGCTGTCATTCGTTATGCCACCAACGAAGAGCCATACCAATAGAAGTCAAAATCGGTTGAATGGACTGTAAAAAAGATTTAGTTAAATGTCTAATCCCATTTCAAATGGAGTATACATAGGTATGTTCGCTTCGTTTCGTAGCAATGTCGTAGCAAGTTCGTAGCAGCATTCAACCGTGTAGCCGATGAGAAGGTTTTTACATAAAACAGACAAAGGTATAACATTGTAAATTAGAATTGTTAGGGCTAAAATATGAACTCCTCGTACCTCGATGTCCATCCATCTCTACCTTGCCTTTTCCTAACAATTTTGAGGTTGGATTCAAATCTAACCGAGAGAAGCTGAATACTAGTATTTTTCATAGAGCGACTGCCTATTTGACCTACACAACATAACTACTGGGTAACAAGACCCTTTGGCAAGACTGGTTGTCAGATGGGGTGTCGGCGTTCTGACTACATGTAACGACTGTCGACTGACAGGTATATCTTTACATTCCTCACACTCATGTCTGATGTAAATCCATTAAATATGCGTACATTTGTCACAGTCATACCAAATGACGTACATCCGCGGTAATTTAGAATAAGGTTCATCTTAATTAGACGTGAAATTATATGCAATCGTAGGCCATGAAGTAAATAGCGTCAATTTGTAGTCACATTACAAATAAGCAGGTACAAAGTAAGGCTAAGTAATTGTTGTCATTTGCTTTTAAGGCGACGATAACCGGTTTTTTATGATTTTATACTGAAGATCACGTCTAAACGAGTAGTGTTAATGATTTGGAAAAAATATATGTTAAATAAGAGCATTTTTTTAATAACGAATAATTTAGATTATGTTCATATTGCATAGTGAAATTAATTTGTTAAGTTATTTCCAATGCGGATAAAAGACTGAGAATCACGCAAAATCTATCAAGCGTATTTTTCTGAAACCATCATTTTAAAGATAATTTAATTATTGATCTTTTAATATACCTGTTTTATTAAAATACTTTATATTTTATGTATAATAAATTAATAATGCGTCAAATTGGGGACAGCGCACCTTGATGGGCGAGTCCTATTACTGGCTGGACGTACGACGCGTTCCGTGAGCTCAGTACAGAACACGCAAGCTAACCATTCATGGTTACTGGCATATATCTGCGTCTTAAGGGGAATGTTTAAGCATGTTTTAATCTAAAACCAATTAAGTTTTAGAAAAAAACAGATATTAATCACACTCGAGAGAAAGTCGCATAACGCGTTTCCCTTACGTGACGATTTCTACCAGTCACCGACGATTTCTCTTACCGCAAGCCGCGTTCTTAGAACTTCGTTCCAAAAGAATTACCCTTGTGTCATTTCATCATCTGGCTTGTCCTTTTCCCAACTATGCTGTGGTCGGCTTCCAGTCTAATCTCACGCAGCTTGATACCAATGTATTTTATATGGAGGAACTGTCTATCTGACTTCTACAACCCAAGAATTAAACCCAAATGCCTTGAAGTGAGATAAAGAAACAAACATCACAGTTGTAATATTAATTGTTACGCCACCTCTTCTTCCCAGCTTAAGCACTAGGAAGTGGTGAAGGGGGGGCGTTTTTGGGGGACTGTCTCATGTAATTTTGACGTTCGAAAAGTGCTGATTCTCAGCCGAGTTTGAATACAATTAGTTCCTCCATTTTTATCCCACCCCCACTTCGAGCATTTTATTTACTCTGGAATAATCGCTGCTGTTGATCTAGAGGTCGCAAGCGCTGCTGCTGAGCATGAGGTCCTGGCTTCGAATTCCAGGTCGGGCAAAGTGATATTGGGTTTCTCCAATAGGAATTTCACAGTACCAGCCCGGAGTCTGGATTTGTGCCCGGTTGACGGCAATAGACTCGCCCTCTATTACATGGGACTTAAATATAACATGCGAAATGTGGGTGTACCTGCTACAGGTACACCTCTGCTTAACCCTTAGGAGAAACAAGGGGTGATGTTATGTTATGTTAATCGTTGCTGTTAGGATCCCTTTTAACACTACGATACCTACTGCTGTAAACAATACAACAAAATGGTAACCTCATCACACTCATTGAATAAGTGACAGCAATTTGTAATCCTTACGAAGCACCTTTTTACGTATGCTTGTGTCAATATGTCATTATGAATCGTAGTTTGATGACAGGTAGTACTTAGGTCAAGGTTCATTATACAAACGTGTAATTTTAGCGTCATTAGACGTTTATGGAACCTGTGTGGATTACGAGCTCGCGGCTAAGTAATAACAGCAGCACGGGTCGATGCATCAGGTTAAGCTACGCTTACCAGGGTTGGCCCGTGGATAGGTGACCATCTTTACATACCGAGACTCCTCAGTGCCTCGGAAAGCACGTTAAGCGGTTGGTCCCGGCTGTCATCCGTAGATCTTTGACAGTCGTTACGGGTCGTCAGAAGCTCGAAATTCTGACAACCAGTCTTACCAAAGGGTATCGTATTACCCAGTAACTGGGTTGTGGAGGTCAGGTAGGCAGTTGCTCCATGTAAAATACATTCAGCTGCATCCGGTTACATTGGAAGCCGACCCCTACATAGTTGGGAAAAGGCTAGGCAGATAGATAGATAATGATGGAACCCTGAGGAGACATAATGTAGCCGTAGATAAGGTTTATAAAAAATTACATGAAATGCGTCCTTCATAATTTTCCATTTAAGCTTACTCTGGCACAGGCCAAAACTGGAACAAAATATAAATGATATTAGCATAACCACAGTATAATCTGTGCCGATTTTTTTTTCTTTCACAAACTTTCTTGGCTCTGGGCCAGTAACTGGTCGGCTTACTTATGTACATAGTTTTTAAATCATTGTGTATTTTGTGGATTGTTTCCATGTTTAAATTTTTTCGAAAGAATGACACTGCTGTAGATAGGCTTCTTCAAAGCGTAGCCACAACGACCGGTGCTTTCCGCATTTCGCGGATTCCTACATCCTTTACCAAATCATTGGCCTATGTTGTGGGCCTACGAATTGCCTTATAGCGTAACGTAACGTTAACCGAAGTGAATTTTGATTACTAATAAAATGTAAGAATAAATTATAAATATTTTTTCTTTTCAGAAAAAAGACATTAAGGTTCACTAAAACTATCTTCCAAGTTTAAATTAATTAACCATAGAGAAAAAATGTAGATATCGTCGGTGCCTGTACTAATGAAAAAATATGATATCATAGGCAACTGCGCCTTCCAATAATAATATATATTAACTAATCTCAATGTTAAATTAAGTAATCTTTTATAAGTATATTCTTTATTTCGTTACCAATTATTCACATTGTCACAACAAGAACATATTAGAAAGTAACAATTTACTAATGGATATGTACTTATATTGAAACTCTTTATAATAATTACCCATTGAGCTTTAAATAGTTCAGACAATTTTAATATTAGCTCATTTAATATTTAATACTCCTTGAAGTACAGACTACATAGTGCATTAAAGGACAATACAAACAAGAGTGCTTTATAATTTAGTCAAGGTAAGTCGATATCTTTAGAGATACAAGATAAAGTAAGCTCGTCGAGAACCCAAAAAAAAAGGTACGCTAGGTAGGTACCTAGTTTAATGATTGCAGAAGAAGAAACTAGGTACCTTCCGTATCCTTTTTTTTTTTGAGAGTGGGAAATTATCAAATAACTTCTCCCGCTCTACGCGGAGCGGGAGGGTGTGTCAGACTTTTACTGACTAAAACCCACCCGTGTTCCTTCCGTTGCCTGTGTTGCCGGGGCCGCGATATCCCTTTCGGACAAACTCGCAACCCTGGCAGGCAGTGGCCCTTACGGACCCCGTCAGTTGGTGCTGACATCTCATTGAGGCGCGCGTGGAACACAACGCGCCGTCGACCCGGGCCTGTATGAAAAGTTTCAACTACTTAATGATTATTTCGTCAAACGTAAGCTGGTTATAAAAACCTTTATGAGTTTTTATCCTAAAAGTTGTCAACATCGCAAATAGCTGTCAAATATTTACCTGTTTTGATTAATTTGGCAATATTACTGTATGGAAATATGAAATGTGGCTAACTAGCAAACTAAAATATTGACTATTAAATGCAATAATTAATATCGCAACATCGAATATTTCGATTTAGATGTAAAACGGTCCCAACATCAAATTCAGTGTTTTAATTGCAATTCATTTTTAATATTCTAGTGTTCGCTAGTTAGCCACGTTTCATATTTCCTTACAGTAATATTGCAAAATTAATCAAAACAGCGAAATATTTAACATCTATTTGCGATGTTGCCCACTCTCAGAATAAACACTCTTAACTTCCTTTTTCTCATTATTTTGTCAAGATGCTGTTAAATTTCTTCTGTGTGAGTATAAGTTTCATCGTCGGCATTACATCTGCGAACCCTGTCACAATCCCTTCACAATCATCCAGTGTAAGTTTTATTGCTATTTCATTATTCGATTGTCCCATTGTTTTTCTTTCTCTGTAAGTATTTATTTTTATTTTTAGGATCTCGTCGAGTATTCGACTGACTTGGTTGTTCAAGAAAACCCATTCCCATTACTTCTTCAAAGCACCGGTGCTCTGACTGGATATCAAAAGGTAAGCTTAGCTCTATGTCTTACTTTGTTTGGGCATTAAATTATCGATAGATATATATATTGTACCCAATAAAATTCAGTTCCAATCGTGATAAAAATAATTGATTTCAGATAGAAACTATAATAATGCATGTATTCTAAAGAAAATACATGAAATGAGAGCAAGTGTTCTCTAATGATTGAATTGCAGCTGAAAATCAGCGTCCGCTGGTACACTTTGTGTTGTCATCTGACATTATGCTGAGCTGAGGCCCTTTTGGCATTTTAATAATTATTTTCTGTTTTTATAGTTATACGGTGTATTTTTCTGTTGTAATGCCAATAAACGCATTTTTCTTTATTTCTTTCTAATAAATCTTGAATCTCATGAGATGTTTTTTTTAGGAGACTTGTTTATACCGAATGTTTCTTCTTTCCAGTCTCCTACATCGCGAGTTGTAGACACCATTTACTGGGTGGCTTCAAACTTCTCCTATATCATTACGGCAGCTGTGATAAGCTTCTGCAGGCTATCCAACCTATGTATGGGCCTCGAGGAGTATTTACCGGTAGTCACAAACGTGGTGACGGAAGCGTTGACACCCGAAAATTTGGAAACAGCCGAGAGGGTCCTAGTAACGGTTATGGGGAAGTATTTTTAAGGAAGTGCTAATTGGGGATTAGTTTTTAGTATTAATTGAGAATAAAGACTTAAAACATGAGGCTCTTAGTTTTATTTGGAATCTGTTACCTCGGTGCTTAAGAGTGAACGCAATAATGGAATGTTAAAAGATGAACTCTAAAAACCCTTTATCTCTAACTGAGAGTCTGCTTGTTGGACATTTATTAGTTGCCTAGAAAAATCAGTGGTGTGGTGTGTGTCTCAATCATCTCAATGTCAATACATAATAATATCTGCCGTGTACTTTAAAAGAATTGCCACACTTAAGTGGCAATGGGCAGGGCACATTGCTCGCAGAACAGATGGCCGATGGAGCCGAAAGGTTCTGGAGTGGTGACCGCGTACAGGAAGACGTAGCGTTGGAAGGCCTCTCACAAGGTGGACCGATGACCTTGTGAAGGCCGCAGGAATCCGCTGGATGCGGGAAGCACAGAACCGGTCGAAGTGGCGGTGCTTGAGGGAGGCCTATATCCAGTGGACGTCTTTTGATGATGATGATGATTCTTTATCAATCACAAAGAAAACTGATGCTAGGCGATATAGGTAATATGTATCTAACTATAAAATAACTAAACGATAAAGACTCAAGATAATTCTTTATCTAGCCATTAAACTTATCACTATTGTATTTATCAATTAATCGAATCTTTATTATTGAGGCTTTAAATAGGTTTTTGATACAAAAAATAATATTTTAATAGGTAAAACTGTAGTTACACTTAGATAATGCCTTTGCTTCATTGCAGATGCAATGCTCGATACATTTAGATGGATTTCCATTTAATTTTTTATATTGATGGACATTGAGATTATATCAAACTAGATTTTTTAAATGTTAAGTAGTACCTACGAGTCCTCAGCTCATACTAAGCTGCCAGTTTCATACTAAATTAATATGAAACTGACAGGTGTCAAGAACGCATTCTGTCGACGGCCGGCCGGACTGGACGTCAGCGTGTAGCTGAGGTGCTGAGGATTCGTTATTCTGAAAATGGGTAACGTCGCAAATAGATGTCAAATATTTCGCTGTTTTGATTAATTTGGCAATATTACTGTGTGGAAATAAGACATGCGGCTAACTAGCGAACTAGGATATTTATTATGAAATGCAATAATTAATATCGTAACACCGAATATTTAGTTTTAGATGTAAAAAAAGGATTTAGAAACTTTCCAAATGCCCTTTATATACCTAAAACAGGTACAACATCAAATTCAATGTTATAATTGCAATTCATTATTAATATTCTAGTTAGCCAGATAGTCACATTTCTTATTTCCATATAGTAATATTGCCAAATTAATCAAAAGACGTACACTTTTGACAGCTATTAGCGACGTTGCTAACTTTTAGGATAAACGCTCTTACATTCAAAAATTCTACGTTACTAACGAATACGTGTTTTGCGAATTTGATCCTTATTAGGTACTAGAAATTGTCCAAGTGACAGGTGTCTGAACTCATTCTCTCGACGGCCTGACTGTAGCTAAAACCATGCGCAAGGAACTAATTTATGTGTTACGACTAAACATACAGTGTATTGTCATGGCACGGCAGTCTATGACTAAGAAAGATCCTTTACTGATACGTTCCCATAGAATTTTCAACCCAAAAGTTCACCTTGATTTGACTTTATTTCGTTGCATGTTTGGTCAAGCCAAAGTGTACGAAAATTATGCTTGAATTACAATAAATGCTCTCCACAGACTGGCGCGACGCGAGTGGAACAATTTCTACATAATATGTAGACATTGTTCCACTCGCGTAGAACAATTCCAATGAAGTTTTCATATTATGAAAACTTCATTGAAATTGTTCTACCGGAGTCGCGTCGCACCTGTTTGCGGAAGCCTTAATGTGCTCTCCAGACCTATGTTGTGTTTACCCCTAAGCCCATTAAAAACGTATCACGCAATTTTATTTTAAAGTACCTTTTCTTTCAAGGACATCCAATGGATTTAATTGCAAAGTGTACGAAAATTATGCTTGAATTACAATAAATGCTCTCCGCAGACTGGCGCGACGCGAGTGGAACAATTTCTACATAATATGTAGACATTGTTCCACTCGCGTAGAACAATTTCAATGAAGTTTTCATATTATGAATACTTCATTGAAATTGTTCTACCGGAGTCGCGTCGCACCTGTTTGCGGAAGCCTTAATGTGCTCTCCAGACCTATGTTGTGTTAAAGTTGCGTGATACGTTTTTAATGGGCTTAGGGGTAACCCTAAGCCCATTAAAAACGTATCACGAAATTTTATTTTTAAGTACTTTTTCTTTCAAGGACATCCAATGGATTTAATTGTAATAGAGACTTATACATGCAATTTATTTATTTATATTTATATATACTTTATTGTACACCAGAAACTACATAATAAATCATAAATTTAACACTACAAAACATACAATGGGCGGCATTATCGCTTTCTGCGATCTCTTCCAGGCAACCTTGGAATGGACAGTGATTGCGTGGACATAAAAATAGGGTAGACATTGGTGCAAAATAATAATGATATAGATACAATATATTATAATAGATACATAGATAGAGATATATATATATATATGCTATATAATAGATACATAGTAAACTTATGAACTTTAAAAAAACAGTTGAATCACGTGGTAGCTTTGAACGCTGTCTTTGAATAATATTTTGATGCGACCTTCCAATTAGTATTTAATTTCCGAAATAACAGTTTATGAGCAGGGATTTTCAGTACCTTTTTGACGTAGTTTATAAAGATCGTCAGATTTGCGATGCGTTACATTACGTCCAATATCTATTGGCAAAAAAAAAGAATATTATAACAGCCATCCGTGGTGTGACAACGCAATCCATTTTTAGAAATGACATATTACTTTTCAACTCTCAAAAATGTGCACATTTCCAGATGTTCTGCTTACACTGTTTGTTCTGTGAAGTCATTTTATAGACACGCCGTCCTTGAGTGGCAAGATAGTGATTACAAGCGCATGTATGTATAGTTACTAGTTACTAGTTACTTTATCTTGTTGACATACAACACTCATTGTTTTTAATAATAGTTCATCAAGTACATGTATGAAAACAAGGTGAATCATTGTTCCCAACAATCAACGGAATAAATTGCATATTTTTCAAAAAAAATGCTCCATTTTCATTGTTTTCATTCCCTATTGATGTGTTGTATAATAGGTAATTATAACTTGATTCTTTAACTCGTACAATGTTTGGTCACCCCCATTGTCAACGGGACGTCAACGAGAATAGGGATTACTCGAACCGAACTTGACGTCCCGTTTACGGAGGTGCGGTTAGGCTTACCAGGGGTTTAAATCGAAAAGCCGGTTGCAAGAGCTAAAACATCCTGATTTCTG
The DNA here is from genome assembly GCA_947364205.1 of Agrochola lota. Lineage (NCBI taxonomy): Eukaryota > Metazoa > Arthropoda > Insecta > Lepidoptera > Noctuidae > Agrochola > Agrochola lota. Next base: position 9,707,405 of record OX376227.1, on the reverse strand, counting down.
TAACAGCTTTTTTATCTTTACCTTGCATAGAAACAAAACTATCCAACTTACTTGTCGGTGCGCATAATTTCGTCTGTTTTTTGTGCTTTTCGGTATTTATATGTGGTCGTCGCCTATTATTTAAGGACATGACTAAAAATCCGGTCTCGAATGAAATCCGGGCGGAGTCCGGTCTATACCCTTAAAATCCGGTCTAAAACCGGATTTATCCGGTCAGATGGTAACCCTAGGTGCGGTGGACACGCGGCCATATGTATCGCTACTTGGGCGCCGTCATCTCGTTCTCGTTGACGTCCCGTTGACGTGACGGTGGAATAACGGCCTTAGAGCCAGCGGCCACGGTGGCACGGCACGGATTCCTCGTGACTACATGCAATCGGATACTATTCATACATATTCCTATTCGTGGCATAAAAGTCCCTTGCTGTACCGTGCCGCCAGTAGGTGCAAGCTCTAAAGGCCAGCGCACACCGGCGGACGGCGGGGGATGGCATTGACGAGGATTGCCGCCGGCTAGCGCACACTGATGACTTGCGATGCCGCCATCGGCCGCCGGCTTTGTACTGGATGCTGCGGCATGCCACGGGGGAATTGCGGAATGCACCCCCGCTTGCATTACTTCTCCCCCACGGTCGTATGCAGGTGGACTTCGGCGTGCACCGTCGTATGCCTTCGCATCCTGCCGCATGCCGTCGCAACCTGCCGTTACCTTACGCCCCATGCTGTCGCATCCCGCCGTGATATCCTCCAGCGCGCTCTTAAATACTGCAGAGAGAAATCCAATTTGATGCTGCGGGGTCAACCCTGAACTTTATTTTGTCATATAGAAAAATATTTACATTGGTAAATTTAAAATACCCTGTCCCGCCGTACGCCGATGTGTGCTGGCCTTTATTGTGTCATTGTGGTATAACAATATCAAATCTAAACCCTTAAGCTCACTAACCCTAGGTTGAGGAGTCTCAGATTCCTAGCATCACCCGAGGAAAAATGATTATCTATATTACCCATTCTAGACTAGCCTTATAGAACTTAGATACTCGCACCGAGACGGGATTGTTTCAAGAAAGCAAAAATAACTACATAAGTAGAATGAATAAAATACACAAAGATAGAAGTAACAATTAAAAATTCTTTATTCTCACATACATACCATTTTATTGTTTGAAATGACATACAAACATCCGGTCAATGGAACATATCTACGGGCGATGTGTCATTGTCGCCTTATCTTGTATGTATTTATATATCAGTACTTATGTTTTGACTGCAGAAATATCTTTCACTGACATTGCCAACTGCAGTTTCATTTTCGCTTTATTTGGAAACAGACTTATCAGTGAGAGTGCTAGTACATTTAATTACAGAGATTCCCTTATCAGCATTTTTATCTTTGTTGAAGTGAGGATCGTATTTGATACCGCACTCGTGCAAGTGAACCGGTGGATCACACACACAAAATGGGCAACTCAAAGAGTAAGAAAGTGAAAATAAGCGATGAGCAAACCCAACATGTTCCGAAGAACAAAGCAGAAAGCCGTGAAAGAATTAATTCTTTGAAAACTGATGTATCTGATACCGGATCGAAGAACGCTAATGAAGGATCTGACAATGGAGAAAACAAAGACAAGGATAATGCAAGTAGTGCATCTACAGTGGAAGTGCTCGACGACAAGTGAACTGTTGACAAACTTATAATTTTAAGAATCATTTTTAAAACAAAATGTGACGAAGTTAAGTACATTGTTTCAGTGTGAGTGCGATAAATAAAATACTTTTTTACTAAGTTGTTCATGTAATGTTGTCTTTTATTTCGATTGTGGAATATCTAGCGACTGTGGGTTGTTTTATGGGTGTGTCGATAAACTAGTGAAAGAATAAATAAGTTATAAAACTGGTGACACATAGCCTATAGTAATACTATACCGTTTATTAGAGCCAATCCTAGGTATGGCGTATAAAAGTTAGATTAAACAGTTATCAACGAGTTGATATTGATAGTGGCTTGGTTACGAGGGTTCTTCTCTAATAACAAACAGATCAATGATCTCTAACAAAACGCCGGTAACATATCATAATTTAATTGAACTAATTTATCTTTCTCTAACAGTCTGTTATTTCTACGCAGTGTTATACTTGAAAACAAACCATTCCAAGGTAATGCCAATGCGCTATTGATGACCAACAAGATGACTCAGAAGGGATGCAAGTAGGCGTTGACAGACCACGTTATCATAATGAACTACAGAAGTTTACCGTGAACACTTGTGACATATACCATTGTATCTTTCTAAAACTTATTTCATACAATCGAAACGTTTATTATAATTATGGAACAAACAGATGTGTAACGTGTACTCGTAATTTCAATACCTAAACATATGAATAATAAAGACTAGCTGCGTCCCGCGGTTTCACCCGCTTTAGTCTCGATCCCGTGGGAATATCGGGATAAAAAGTATCCTATGTCCCAATCCAGGTCATGGTCTACCCATGTACCAAATTTCATCCAAATCCGTTCAGCCGTTTTAGCGTGAAATCGTAACAAACAAGCAAACTCACTTTCGCATTTATATTAGTTAGGGTGACAGTACGTAAATGAGTACATAAATATGCAGTTGTCTTTGTTTACGTGAACAAAAAGAAAGATAGGAAACACTCATTATCTCCGTCTGAAAGTTGTTTAAAGTCATTTAAAGTACGCTAGGTCAATGACAGACACTCTTGTGGATAACTTTGTCCCTGAAGTATGACGTACGAGAGAGTAATGTATAACCTCCAGAGGAACTCTCTCTTTGTGCCTCTTTCATTGCTCTCATGATAGATATGATTGACAATTCGCGTCTTCACTCAAGGTCTACGAGCCGGATCACCAGACCATCGTATCCCGTTCATTTTGCAGCAAGTGTCACTGAATTTTTCCAGGATAGTTTTTTTGTGAGTATCATTCTTCATAGAAACATCGCCTATATAATCGTCTATTCATATTTAATCGATTACATATACAACTTACAATGCTTCCACTACTTGGATACATGCCTCCTCTCTGTGAGAGAGTGGGCCATAATCCACGTATAATCCAGTTGGTGGATGTCACATGTCTTCGAATTTTTTGGTTGTAGGACATGCCGGTTGCCTCATGGTTCCTTCATCGTTTTGAGAGCAGTGGTGATAAATTTAAATGTTACACAAAGTAAAGTGCTCCAATTCATGACTTACAACTCGTAAATCGTGGCTGATACCATTGGGCTAAAATTGCTCTAATCTTTAATCGATTACTGTTTATTTATTGTTCGAAAATGACCTTTTCAACTGGAGGATTTTCAGATAAGCAAGGTGAACACACACTTGGTTGCACGCTCTCTTCACTCGATTCGATAAAAGCCTCCTTCGTGTATTCGAATTAGTAGGTGTTCGCCTTAAGTCAGTAATGATACAAATATGGGTAAATACGATCAATATTTTCCACGAATGCTATAATCAATCGTTATATAACTCGTTGATAAAATAAATAATCGCGATTGTAAATAGAGAAAGTTTGTTGATTGTAAGGGATTCTCGTAAAAGCAGCTAATCCGTATTAATAGTAGTTGATAGCGTGCATGAGTATTTAGTATATGATGATCATGATAATTGCGTCTTTGGTTTTGTTCAGCAGCTTTAGGCTTTCCCGGTACCTTTTTGATGCTAGAAAGGCCTGGGCTATGCCAAAGAGCTTCAAGTTGGTTTATCTATAATACGAAAACTGAGTGAAATGTTCAGGATAAAGGACATCGCTCATTATAGTAGCACCGCTCCGACACGGCAAATAACTTCTGTCTTCTTGTCATTCAAGTTAGAATTTTAAATCTAATTCTTTAAAGTCTACTTAACGATGGTTATACAGAATAGTGGACGGCTCACGGGCCGCTCACTCGTCGCGCTGACAGCACGCTTCAAGCGAGGAGCCCGCTCCCCGGGAAGTAACGCCTGCAGGCGGTATGCATGCTAGCGCGGCGCCACGCCCGTCCACGCGGTGACACCACGCCGGCCGCGCGGTGACGCCTCGCCGCGCCGCCCATGAACAACAAGCTGTCACCTCACTGGTGGCGTGCCGGCAGCGAGCGGTCGCCTTGCTGACGGCGCGTTGGCGGCAAGCGGTCTTCTTGCTAACATTGATTACGGCGCGTTGGCGACTAGCGGTCGCTTTGCTGACGGCGCGTTAGCGGCAAGCGGTCGTCTTGCTAACATTGATTACGGCGCGTTGGCGACTAGCGGTCGCTTTGCTTACGGCGCGTTGGTGACTAGATTATTGGGGCGGTACCGGGGCGTTACTGCGCTGGAGCGGTGCTGTTATAATGGGCGATGTCCTTAACAATCATTCTTCTACGTAGGTAATTATAACATTATTGAGTAGGTATCTACTGTAAAGATTGCAAGACATCGAATACTCAAGTATTCCTGTTCGAACACCAATGTACAGTACTTACGAGATCCTTATGGCGGCTGTACACATTGCCGAGGCATAACGAGACAGGGCGAGTGCGAAATTGTAGATGCGAGCACTCGGCCCGCCTCGGTGTGTTTCGGCGTTCCTCGCTCGCTCTCCGTCCCGTGTCGGTTTTTTGTGCCCGAGTCAAAGGATCTCGCGGCAGTTGCCGCGTATGTCCAGTATTGTTTGCGCCGATTAACAGAGAAGACCTACAATGTGTGCGTCCATCCTCTGGGGTCCAAAAATTCAACTGAACTTACCGAGAGTGTATATGGCCGCACTCGGGACTGAAGCCCCTCACTCGAGACTTCTTCGCGAGACCTAGCTAGAGCACTCGGACAGGAGTGTATAGCCGCCATTACGATTTACCAAGAAACTTGTTTATCAATCGGCCGCAGAGCCACCTTGCCTTGTCTAAACTGCGAAAACTACAACATCCAGTCATTATAATGGATGTAAACATAATGCTATATTTCAGATCTTTGTTCCCATAATCTGATGTACCTACGCACCAAATTAACAACAATTACATGGCATAAATCTGTGTGAAACGCAGCTCATTATTACGGTCTGGAAGCGACCTTGACAAGCGTGTATCGCAGTCACATCGGTTCATAATATCTAATAACATGTTTCAAGTTATCTGGTGGACAGAAATAACATGCAATTCATGTGTCATCCGTTTATCATGCTGTGGAATGTTTTTGTATACACGTGTTTAAGGGATAATGGGAATTGAAGCACAGAATTGTACAGAAGGCGTACTCCACATTTTAGGTATGAAGTTACAAAGTACGCGGTCGTGTCGGGCCAGTTCAGTGAGCGTAACGTAGTCAGAAGATAATAACAGTTCTTCTTTTCGTGTCGTTAGTGACTAACCTGGTGTCAGAGTTTTAAAGCTGCCCATGGGCCTCTGATTTGGCTTCACATGCCGTCGAGAAATATCTCTCAGGCATACCGGTTTCCTCTCCATGCTGGGTTCGAACTCGAGACCTATGACTTGGCAGTCTGACGGTCACACCACCAGGCTATCACTGCGAATCCGCGTGATAAGAGTTACGCGCTAGAAAGAGAGACAACTTATGGCGATACAATCCAAAATTGAATAATTTTGAGACTACACACACACACAATACGCCTGAATTCCACGAAGAGTTTTTATTCTTTATTTTATGCATACGGTCTTAATATAGGTTCATATTTTTTTTTTACCATTAAACCAGCTATCTAATTACGCAAACTATTTTCGATTTTCGATTCAAAAGTTGTAAATTGAAAGCAATTCTAGTCAAACGAAACCAATTTGACTCAATTGCAAATCGAAAATGTGTTGCGTAATTAGATAGCAGAAATGGTTTGTATTGGTACTCACATTCGCTATAAGAACACTCCTTAATCACTTAATTAAAACTTATAATTACTTATTATACATGATTCATGTATATTATCCAGGTACGTACACTATTTGCCTATATTATATAAATAAACAAACAATGTAGGTACCATCGAAGAAGTTCATATCTATGCACCGTAAGGACTATTTCTGCTTGCAGTGCTTGGCCGCCATAGAACCGGGGCGGTAACAGATGTGGTCATCGCGTTCACGGGATTTTGTTTTCAAATTGCTTAGATATGAAATTCTTCGATGGTACATGAACAATAATTTGCACGTAAACAAGAGTTACAGACTTGAGTTGAGTTACAGTACACCCTCAAGTCGCCCGTTATGTTTAAGTCCCATGTAATATGGGGCGAGCCTATAAATTGCCATCAACCGGGCACAAACCCAGACTCCGGGCTGCTACTCAGAAATTCCAGATGGAAAAACCCATTAACATTTTGCCCGACCCGGGAATCGAACTCAGAAACTCATGCTCGGCAGTATTGCTTGCGACGAGGCAGTCAGCACTTTGAGACTGTACTTCAGTTTAGTAGGTGTCGATAGTTTCTCCGTGCCACTGTCGTCGATAGAAATGTTACTCAACAGCTTCGTGAATAGTGGACTCATTGGCTTGAGAAAACTGGTGAATTGTTTGGAAAATGTGGAATTCTAATTTTCATAAATTGATTCTAGGCCTGTGATCTTTTAAGTCTATTTGAAATGAAACCAAACAAATATGGCTGCGTACAGGTCCTAAATAGATCCTGTAAAACATAAAAAAAGTGATTAATTTAATAAAAATAAATAAAAACCCGCCTGCGTAAAAAGTGAACTTTAAAAAAGATGGAAACAAGGTGACCTATTTCTATCTCCAATCCCACTTAATACTATAAACAATCTCATGCAGGCAAGCACGTTAAGCCCAGCTGTCATTCGTGCATCTTTTATAGTTGTTATTGATAGTCAGAAGCCCAAAAGTCTGACAACCACTAACCCCCAAGGGGTATCGTGTTACCCAGTATTTGGTTGTGGAGGTCAGATGGGCAGTCACGCCGTGTAAAATACTGGTAGTCAACTGCATCCAGTTAGGCTGGAAGCCAATCCTAACAGTTCGGAAAACGCCAGGCACATTGATTGAAACATCATTCCATGAGCTTTGGTTTTCTGTAATGATTTAAAAAAGGGATTCAATATACCAAGTGTCCAGTGCAACTTTTGTCACGAATTTTTACTAACAGTAAAGAGGATGATGACTCATCAGTAATGATGAGTAAAGAGATACGTTCGCTTGAAGATAAGAAGCTATTAAAAGAGTAAAAGTCACGCATGATAATTTATAACATCATATAGGTACTGCTGGTATGCGTCATACATTTGCATGATGATTCAGGGAATTAAGATCAAAGACTGAAGAATGAATAATTAGGCAAACAGTATTCTGTTAGCCACATATGAGCGCCCGCTCGTAAACCGTAGCCGTCAAAAGCGGAAATAGTCACCGTAGCCGAAATCGGTATAGGAATTATAAATATAAATGTATACAGGGTGGCAGGGAAATCGACGCGAAAGCTTTTACCATGGCTTCAGTACATGATTCTGAAACAGCCTACGTTTAAATTTTTTGTCGGTTATTAAGAAAAAAAAATCTGCTTCATACATTTTGACCGCGTAGGTATTTCACTATTCTATGAAATATCAATGAAGCTCCGTGTTTTCAATACTATTCAACATGAAATATTATCCTTTGTTTGCAAGTTACCTCTACAGACTATTTCGGCCTTATTACAAAACAAGATTGATCTCTAGATCAGGTTTAAACCATCGAGTTTTTTTCATACTTGAACTTTATTCCGACAATGTTGAAGTTTGGAATACAAAAATAGACTTTAGAACGTTTAAGTTGTCAATTTTGTATTATGAACTTTATGTATGTCGAAATAAAGGTTAATTAAACTTCAATAACTGGTCAGACTAATAAAGTTCTGTAATGAGCCGGTTTAAGTCCCATAAAACTATCAAGGACTTAGAGCTGAGAGGCTTTGAGTCTCGTGCAGACTGGCGCGACGCGACTCTAACAACACAATTTCTTAGAAAACTTCACGGTGGAACAAACACTGGTGTCGCGTCGTCGCGTCGCGCTAGTTTGCACGAGGCTTTACACTCTTCCAACTGAAGTAAATTGCAGCGAATCATGACCTACCGAATATACTACTGACATCATATAAAATATTCACTTTTGTCAAATACATAAGTACGTTTCCCTCTTCAATAAGACAACGAAACAATAATATAATAGTAGATCCATAATTTCGATCCGTGATTTGATGGTCACCATGACTTGTAGTTATGATGGTACCGCCCAACGTTGCTATGGTACCCATGGCCATAACAGGTGCTATTCACAATCACAACAGACTACTTATAAATCAGTATTTCAGTGGAACGTGGTTGACGCGCCGACTTTCATTCGATGTTCGTTTAAAGCTTTTTCAGAAATACGAGTTGTGTTTTCATCAATATCGTACGGTTAAGTGTAGGTTTCTTTTCAAAATAAATAAATATAATTGTGAATATTTGAGTCGAAAGTGTAACAAAAATAATTCAAACTGGGCCAATGTATGGACAAAACTGTTGTAGAAAAAATTCAAAAAGCGAAGTGAGTTTGGGGCGAATTTTGAATCAAAAGATTGCTTGTTTTTTTTTTGGTTATTCAAAAAAATTTTTTTGTACCTAGTTTTCAATTATTTATATTCTATTAATTTTAATGAGAAATATAGTATTAAAGTTTCATTGTTTTAGATGTAGTATTGAAGTTTCTTTTTAAATGATGCTATTTTGTTATAACTGTAGTATGCTGAATTGAAATGATAATAATATTTTTCTCAAACATGCTTGGAAATTCGAGCATTATTTTGACAACCTCTTTTGAGATAAACCGAAAATGTTGTACTGGTCGAATAAATGCAAACGCCCCGCCGCGCGCCGGAAATGTTTGTATGAAAATTCATGTCTGTCGTGTTTAGCGGCCGAATAAATTAATATAAAAAGTCATATCTGTCGTGTTATTTAAAGATGGAACGAACTAGTTACCTCCTTGACGTAACTTATCAAAGATTTTATTAAAATTTCGATTCAGTTTGCAAATAAAGCTGTTTAAAGTAAAGAAGAAACAAAAGAACATATTGGCTCGTGAAAAATTATCGTGGTTCGTCATTGATTCTGGAATTTTAGTACTTAAGTTGTTTGAATTTCCGCGCATTATTTGAGAAATATACTATAAAAAGCCTTGGCCGCAACCAGGCATTGATTGAATCACGTATGTGTGCCTCGGCAATGCCCTTGTTGCAGGCCGCTACAGTAATGTACTATCATGTCATTTTTATTGTTGAGTATAAATTGTACAGTGCATGCGTGTGTTGTATTTGTTAGCAGGTAAAGGCCATGTACTGACTATATACTTCGATTGGCCAGTAATTATGAACCTGTCGAACCTGATTAGATGCAAACATTTAAAAATCAGCTTGCTTTTTCTTTATACTATTGCTAATATCTAAATATTATTGTGGCTTTAGGTTTCAAAACTGCAATTAAGAAGTTTCCAGAATTTAATTAATTAACAATGAGAGCCTTAGCATGTGTAGTCGCTCTGTTCATTATCACTGGGTAAGTTATAATTTGTATGAATTCGGTGGCGGATAAAGTACCTAAGCATAGAAATAATACATAAAGGTAAATAATTGGGTTTTTGAAATAAATAACTAACTCGTGTTCGTAACTATGACCAGTCGAATTTCGACCTTTTGGGTATAAGCTTAGGTTGATTTTTAAGGGAGATTGTACCATATACAAGTACAATCAACTAACTCAAACTCTAACTTAACTTATCTGTCTGTCTTAACTTATTTTTCGAAAAATCTGGGCTTGCTGCATCTCTACGTCTTCATATGAATGTACTTGTACATGTCAAATACACAATACCCATTGTGTAAGCATTGCACTGCAATCCATAGACAGTAATAGCATAATAGCTGCCCAGCTATTATGTCTATGGGTTGTGGTGCAATTTCTCTAGGTAACTATAGATAGATTACTTTTTATTATGTACACGATCTTCTTCTTTTCGTGTGGTTTGTGACTAACCTGTCAGAGTTTTAAAGCCGCCCACATGGGCCTCTAACTTGACTTCACATATGAGAAATATCTCTCCGAATTCGTCACGATGTTTTCCTTCACCGTTTTTGAAGCAAGTGATAATTATACAATACGCACATGAATCCGAAAAATCTGAGGTGCGTGCCTTGGTATCGAACTCGAGACCTATGGCTTGGCAGTCTGACGGTCACACCACTTGGCTATCACTTGTACACGATAAAAATTAAAGATATAAATTTATATTTTTTTCAAGGGGTCACAATGGGCGGTTTTGTCGCTAAACGCGAACTTTTACAGACCACCGTTAGATGGATTAAGGGTGAAGGAGAGACAATACTGCAGATGGTCTGTGGTGTAACATTTGCATACAATGGGAACATATATTTTGACATTCTAAAATATTATAGATTAAGAAATTGAATTGCATTGATCTGTAATAATTTAGAATCAAATTTATATTTTTGTTTTTTATGTGTGCAATATTAATGTGCCTTAAAAATATTTTTGACGTGTGACAACACACGTTTTTCTTGACTTCGGAAAAATTCGTTGAGTGTAATTCCCCATTCTTTTTCTTTTTATTTAATTTAAAGTGAAATCCATATTTTACTTTCTCTCTTTGTTTTATTACAAACAATATGTACATTACTAACTATATTATATGTAATTGAACTTACAAAGGAAAGGTCAAATGTTATATTAACCATTCTTTGCATGCTAAAGTTATTTTAACATTCATTGTAAGGTTTACATAAGACTAGAATAATTTATCAACACGCAATGGTAGGACTTTTGATTTGATTTGAAGAAAATAATAAATGAAGTTTTTCATAGTTTTCACATTCATTGCTGAAGGTGCATGGTTGCAGTGCATGGACTAACACATTTATTTAAAAAAAAATACTAACACATGCTTATTGGGTTGGTTGCACGACAAATATATGCATGTATAAGTTCAACATGTACAACGTGTGGGTTTCGAATCTGTAACTGCTCGCTTGCAAGTTCGACGTCGTAACCGCTTAGATGTCGTTAGTAAAATCTTTGTCGTTAGTAAATACTTGTAGGTAGGTGGTCGAAAATGAACTCACACATCGTTCATTTTCGACCACCTACAAGTATTTGGTTGAAAATGAGCTCAAATAACACTTTCGGTGGTGATTTTGCCCCACCCTCAGTTTTTTTTTCCGACACGTATAACCCCCGCACTCAGAAACGTCAATTAAAGTTAATGTATAGATAGTGTTGAATAAGTGTCAGAAATATGGGCGTAAATTGACTTCTTTCATTTTTGGAAAGGTAAAATATCGATGGCTACCTGTTAACATATGATTAGATTAATTTCGGTTCTATAGTTGATAAGTATAGGTTATCAGAAATTCGGTGTCAAGCCGGAAAGTGAGCAGGTAACGTGTATCTATTAATTATAGGTGTGGCACGGATTTTCATCGTGTTTCATGTTTTGATTAATATCGGCAGTAGGTACCTAGTGTTCGGCGGGGTCGAAAGACCAATGCCTGCTGGGGTTGCGGGTTTGTCCGAAAGGGATAACGCGGCCCCGGCACACAGGCAACGGAAGGAACACGGGTGGGTTTTAGTCAGTAAAAGTCTGACACACCCTCTCGCTCCGCCCAGAGCGGGAGAACGAATGAAAGACTCTACTCTACTCTACTCTCTCTTTATGTTTAATTATTGTATGCCCTACGGGCGGGACATAGCTGAACGAGATTTCTCAAATATTTAAGAACTGTACTGTACCTACCTATGATCCACAATCAATATATTTGATTTGATTTGATTTGACTCTTTACTGACAAGAGTAGAGTCATCTCAACATCTCTCTCCCTTGAATTCGTATACATATATGTATATATATATAATATAGGTATATATTATAGTAAATATGTATGTATGTGTATGTAGTTTGTACTGTTGTACCTATTTTAGTTATAATGAATTAGAATACTTTTTTTTTAAATTTATCCTTGTTCCTCTCATATAGAGCACCTGCCATCTAATCTCTTCACCACCCTTGGTTGACTGGTAGAGAATGCCTAAGGCATTAAGTCCGCCTTTGTACTTTTTTGAGTGTGAAAAGTTTAAATAAATAAATAAGTCATTTGATGATTTCCCATACTGAAAAAAAAAAAAAAAAAAAGGTACCTAGTGTTGTTAAATCTTTATTGATAGGTATATAGGGATGGTACAAATTCGGTCTCGGGAGTGTGGGGATTGGCATAAGAAAAGAGAGGTGTAATCGGGCTGTGTATGATGATGATACACATCCCGACGGACTTGTGCAAAACTGGCGCGACGCAACGGCGCGGCGCCGGCGCGACGCGACACCGGTAATTGTTCTAGCGTGAAGTTTGCTTAGAAATTGTTTTGTTAGGGTCGCGTTGCGCCAGTCTGCACGAGGCTTCATTCCTATCTATAAAAACATTTTGACAAATTGCTTTGTGACGTCTTAATTCAGGTCTCTACAGGAATCTATACAGGGTGGCATCCCGACATCGAAGCGAAAACTGATACCGTGGATTCAGTACATAATTGTGAACACGCCTGAGTTGAAATTTTTCGTCGGTTATTGAAAAAAAAATCTGCTGTTTCATAGAAAGTGCAATACTTACGCCGTCAAAATGTATCGTCGATGTCCCTGCCACCCAGTATATACAAATGTGCCCATACTCTTTTCAATCTCCACTTTTTTCGTAAAACAAACACATAGAAGGTGCTTAATGATATTCCAAACCTATGATCGTATTATTTTACTACTTACGTAATTATAACATGACAATCATCACGTCTTAATCCACGACGGGTTAGGCAGAGATCTACATAGTACACCCACAGTTCGCCAGTTATGTTTGAGTCCCATGTAATAGGGGGCGAGCCTATTGCCATCAACCGGGCACCAATCCAAACTCCCGACTGCTACTGAGGATTTCCTGATGAAAAACCCCTTTGCCCGATCTGCATACTTAGCATGACCACAATAAAAACGGGTTTTGTCGACGGAAGAATAGACAAAATGACAGATAAACAATCACAATCTGTCATTTTGTCTATTCTTCCGTCGACAAAACTCGTAGAAAACTCGTTTCTATGGTTGTGACGCTACGTGTGCTGGGAATTGAACCCAGGGCCTTATGTCCAGCAGTAGACATTACATACCTAAGAAGGGTATATTCATGAACATAGCGATTTTGTCCTAAAGTAGGTATTGATAGAAATTTTATTTATTGAAAAGAATTATGTAGAAAGACATGACTGAAAAAAAACCATTAGAAAATAAAAATAGCATGAATCACCCTTGTGCAAAAGTTCCAGGGAGAAATTTAATAATACGGGATGTTGACCATACTCCTAGGATTTTCCTGATAGTCGTGGAATACCTTTCCACTCCTCAAGCATCTCAGGATATGTTGCCCCCGGGTCGCTACGTCACTATGTGCTAGCGACAGTTTTTGGTGTTCTCTACTATGTAATTTTAAATCCTTGCATACAGCCGCGCAATCCTGGCGTATCTGGTGAATGCTTATGGTAGTGATGATGCCCTGTAACCTAAAAACCCTCGTCTTCGAGCTATCGTAGACCAGCGCCTCAACTTTGACCTTAGCACGCTGTATGCGAAATACTCCGCTCTTTACAATCACAATCTGTCATTTTGTCTATTCTTCCGTCGACAAAACCCGTAGAAAACTCGTTTCTATGGTTGTCACGCTACGCGTGCTGGCAATCAAACCCAGGGCCTTACGCAGCAGCAGTAGCGCTCGCGACGGCTAGACTAACGAGGCAATCAAATCAGTCTTAAATGTCATCATATATCTATGAAGGAGTAAAGTCATGAGCATAAATAAATACCTTAAACTTGCGCAAGATTCAAAAGCGATTTTATGGCGTTACGAATAAAGTACTTATTATAGAAACCATACTGTTATGATATAATAGGTCTTTGCTCAAAGTTAAATTTGTATTTCACGAGTGTAAAGACTTCGCCAAATAGAAAGCGTACATAGCGCGTTGAAGCGCTAACTACAGCGCAGCACGCAACGTTAGTGTCGCGGCGTTGCTAGCGCTCGGCACTATGTTTGACAGTAACCGTACCTACATTTTACTGTACACAATTCGGCGCTATAGCGTGGCGTCAGGCTAGCGCTCTAACGCGCGCTAAGTACGCGTTCTATTTGGCGAAATCTTAACGCTTCTGAGTTTTGCGTAACTGTACGATATTTATGCTTTTGACTGTATATCGACGCTTGAAAGGCAATAATTACCAACCGAGAAGTTGACAACTTTACTCCAGAGCATTTTAAAGGTTTTTTTTTTGGAAAAAAAATCTTATAAAATCGCCTATTAGTCATATCTACTCGATTCTTACAAATTTTTAATGCAATTTAAAGGCTTAATAAACTGGCATTTAAAGATTTTGAATTTTCTCAATAGTTTATGAAATAGTGTCGGTTAGTAATAATTTCATCAATCACAAACAGGTAACAGTTACCTACCGACAACATAATTTTATTATAAAACAAGTGAAATTAACTAAACCCCATTATTTTATAATTGTGTTTGAAGTAAAATGACGCATGATTGACACATAAGTAAAATGATCTAAATAGAAAACAAAAAACTTTTCTGCCAGACAATTTTAAGCATAGTACAAATTAAATAAGGTTAGTGTGTAGGATGTTTTTGAACAAGTAACAATGAATTTAAGTTTTAGTACACAAAATCAAAGACTTTCGACGGATATCGTCATCATCAACATCATCATTACGGCCTTTGTAGTAGTCTACAATCACCCACTACTGAGTATGGGCCTCCATCTGATGAGGGACGAATTAGAGCATAATCCACCAGGCTGCTCTACAGCGGGTTGGTGAAGTTTTAGACCAGTGACTAACCCTTTGTTAAAGACGTCTATAGACCTCTAACATACGAATATTGCAGTCAATCTCTCGCAAAGTGGATAGCTGATCTTATAAAGAATGAGGGCTGTCGTTAAATACTTAGGATAGCTTAAATCAACTGTTTGTAAAAATAAACTAACTAAAGTAAAATATTACCAAACGACAAATTAGATCCTTTTTAGGCGGGAAAAATACTACTATATTACGTTTTTAAGTACAATGGATTTAGGAAAAAAATACTAAACGTAAATGAGTACATAATTAGAGTGTATTAAAAAGTATTCTTACGCAAAGCACATTCCTTAGATACCGTAAGGAAATTGCATTAATTCGAGTTAAGGCAAAAATTACGAAGTATAAAAAGTTAAAATCGTTAAGAAAGTTATTCATAAATCGGTAAAATTTTAGTCGTTTGGTCGCCGAAAACTGTGAAAATGTGTCTTTTTTTAAATTACCAAGCGACAATAAAACTCTTCCTAGCAGTACGAGAGTAGTACCAATCGACGCAGATTTTTTTGCTGATTTCAATGATGTATATAACTCAATATCGCCCGACATGTCGCTTGGTAATTATTGCCTTTCAAGCGTCGATATCGATCATATTGACCTTTGTATTCATTACCAGGGAAGTCCACAAAGCTAAAACAATGATGTTGATCTAACTTTAAAATATTTAATATGTATAATATAACAAATAATGTTAGTTATAATTTTTTACAGCAACGCGGCAGCACGTTCTAAAAGCAAGATGCCAAACCAGCCGATTAAGGTGTATTATCTGCCGCCGTCACCAGCATGCAGGGCCATCATAATGGCTGCAAAGGTGATGGGGGTGGAACTGGAACTGGTGTTGACCAATATTATGGAAGGAGAGCATATGACGCCGGAGTTTCTCAAGGTATATGATAGATGCAATCGAATTTGCATCCTTACTTCCTTTACCTATCCCCAATGCTAGTTTTAATTGGGCAAGGATGGCAGATCTGCTTTTTCATCGTATCGATGTCAAAGTCAAAGTCAAATAACTTATTTCAATTAGGCACATAAAAGGCACTTTTGAACGTCAACATTTACAAAAAATTTAATTGATTCTAGTCGCCCCTTCCAAAATGTAGTTTTCGTATGGAGAAGAATGGGCAAGAAACTCCACCGTTACTCTTTTAAAATGTTTTTACAATATTTTGTATACATTAATTATATAATTGTATGTGAAGACGATGCACCTGGAATAAGATTACTAAACCACGATAGGTAAAAATAATGAAAAATGAAGCAATCAATTATGTGATAGATACATGGTGCTCACATATTTACAAACATTGTAAAATTATACGATACTCCTAACATTTAACAAGTAATACTAATGTCAGTGTAAAGTAATCACAGAATGTAAAATCAATGTTATAATAAATTATATAGTTAAATTATCAACCAGTTTGATTTTGTCTAGATTCCATTATTTATGATGATTCCATTTATCCATTTTAAATTAGCTTCGACTAGAATTCGGCCAGTTCGACGGCGTTATCGTTGGCCTCGCTAAGGTCTTCCATAGTGCAGGTGTTATTGCATAGAGAGCAAGAGGGGAGGCAGCGCTCAGTGGCGTAGCCTAGTGGGGGCGGCAGGGGCGGCCCGCCCCGTGCTGCACTTTTTAGGAGGCGGCAAAATTGCACAATAAATAATAAAAATATTTGAACCATTTCACATTTTTATCGTAACTACAAATTCGGACCGATTGAAAAGAGCACGGAATTTTTCATTATTTATTCTGTGTCGAATTCGCGGAATCCCCTTTCTTTGAATGATATTTGTAGCGACTGCTGGCAACACCGTCGAATAATGATGAAAATAATATTTTTTGTACGTATACGTGAGTGTAAAACTTAGATAAACTTCTTTATTTAAAATATAACCTGTATAATACAAAATAATGATGACTGTTCTTGCCGAAAAGTTCTCTAGAATTATTGTATACATTTAATTGAAATACCTAAATAAGAGGGCGGCAAAATTGTCTACCGCCCCGGGCGGCCGACACCCGCGCTACGCCGCTGGCATCGCTTGCGATGTGGCTCCACACTCGCACTGGAAATTAACTCATAACTACTTATACTCCATTTGAAATAAGATTAGACATTTAAGACATCTACCCTACTAAAAATGCTAATCAGTTATTTTTGTTTACTTATTATTGTACTTTCTCTGTAAGTGATTGATGTAATCTTTTGAGAAATAAATGTCTTAAACCGTAAGAAAACCTTTTTTACAGTCCGTTCAACCGATTTTGACTTCTATTGCGTTGGTGGCATGACAAATGGCAGCTGCAGTAAACAGTTGTTATTGTAACCACTCTTTTGCTTTTAATGCCATCCTTATGCCTACGGTAGAGAAGTCAGAATCGGATGAACGGACTGTAAAAAAGGTTTGTTTAAATATCGAATCTTATTTCAAATGGAGTATAGGTATTATTACTTCAACAGTGCCATTTTTCAAGAAGGAAGCAAACCAATTCTCAGTGCTAAGGGGTTACTAATGATGTTAATTGATCATTGAGTTGATGACGTAACAACCCAATCACGTAAACAGTGTTCATGTTATGGCTTAGAATGACCTAGAGATGAATATTATTGTTATTTTCTTACAAGATCTGGATTGGATCTGATAATTTCAAATTCAAACCAGTCGAAATTGCAATATTGCAGATATAATAGTAAAAACAAGATTGTCAACATCGCGTGTTAAGCTCACATTTTTATTTGTGCTAGCAATAAATCATGTTAGGGTTGCCTCTTTTACGAAAATACGGCTTAAATAACTTTAATGTTTGTTGGTCTGATACGGAATATACTTTACGACCTTTTTCGAGTTCGGTACCTGTATGCTGCCAAACGGAACCCTATTACTAAGCCTCCGCTGTCCATCCGTCCGTCTGTCTGTCAGCGGGCTGAATCTCATCACCCGTAGGTAGACAGTTAAAATTTTCACAGCTAGCTATTTCTATTGGCGCTATAACAACAAAAATAAAGGTAAAAATTAAGGGGGGTTTTTTTTTTCTAAATATAAAACTTAGTGTTAAATATTGTACGATAGAGAGGAATCCTTCGAGTGCGAGCCCGACTCAAACTTGGCTAATTTATTGTTAACAGCCCGGGAAAGTTACGCCGAATTTTAGGCTAACTTTGCATTAATTTAAAACAGTGATTTTTTTCAATTAACGTTTAGGGTATGGAAAAGGGAGTATATTAAACTGTATACCGTGAAAAGTTCACCCCCGCGTGTACGTTTTTTTTAAGAAAATTAATTTAAATTTTACGTGGTAGAAAAAAATATTAACAGATATGTTTGTATGGAGTGTTTGTCGAAGAGGTTAGGTATCAAAAGTAGATTAAAAAAAATACATTTTCGTCCATAAAAATAAAATTACGTTTTTTTTTTAATTGTACTTCAAGCAAAAATATTAACAGCAGTTTTTGTGCATTAAATTACTCAATTAAATCTTTTAATACGCTATTCAACAAAATTAAACATATTGTACTAGCGCAAGATATTAATAAAAGTGTTTTTTGCAATAGCGGTTCTGGCAAAAATGTAACAGAGTTAAATTTAGTTTAACTTTTATTTATAGGCTCTCAAATTAAAGCAATTTTTTTATGGATTGGTTAAAATGTTGCTTTAACGTGTTTAATATTCTTGTAATTAGGTCGGATAGAGCCTTTAAATAAAAGTTAAACTAAATTGAAGTTCAAAAACACGATTCAGGAAAAAAATTGCTGCTAGGATTTAGTGCAGGGTTCAAACCTAATTTCCCCGGCCTATAATTCTGCTGCAAAATATTGACTTCACTTTACCTAGTTCTTTTGCTTCTAGATGAATCCTCAACATACAATACCGACTATGGACGATAGTGGATTCATTTTATTTGAAAGGTAAGTTATTTTAGTACCTACTATATTTTGCCGAAATGAGGAGTACAAATGTCATAAAAATAGCGGTCTTCATTCTGAAAGGCCCTTGCTAGATACTTGTTCAAATTTTTTGTCAGTACAGCTACTCTTTCTTTCTTACTTTATATTGAAAGGTCAAGTATGATTTTGGTGCATTCGAGTTGCGAGTGTTTCCTACTGACTAACGATTCAAAAAGTCTTCTATAGTCCACGCGCGACTGCTAGTCACCTCCTGAGGTATGTGTGCGATGAGGGAGGTAGACAAAGGCCAAGCTAACCAGTCTGCCAATTTTGTCAAAGGCGCCCTCTCCCGTCTCACCGTTCACATACTTCAGGCGGTGACTAGCAGTCGCGCAGGAACTTTGGAAATAATTATGTAGAAAGACAACACTGAAAAATACCATTAGAAAATAAAAATGCCATGAATCACCCCTGTGCAAAAGTTGCAGGAAGAAATGGGGATGTTGACCGTACTTCCAGGATTTTTCTGATAGTCCTGGATTACCTTTCCAGTTCTCAAACATCTCAGGATATGTTGCCCCCTTGTCGCTACGTCACTATGTGCTAGCGACCGTTACTGGCGTTCTCTACTATGTAATTTTAAATCCTTGCTTCCAGCCGCGCAATCCTGGCGTATCTGGTGAATGCTTATGGTCGTGATGATACCCTGTACCCCAAAAACCCTCGTCTTCGAGCTATCGTAGACCAGCGCCTCAACTTTGACCTTGGCACGCTGTATGCGAGATACTCCGCTCTTTACGTAAGTTGATTTTCTTACGATAACTTTTAAGAATTGTTGTCATTTTATTTTAGAGTTTGTGCCCGATTGATGGCAAACGGGCAAAAATAAAGGTTTGACAGCGTTATGCTAATATAATGTTATAATAATAGTGAATATTAAATAGTTTGTATGCAAAATGGGGTAATCTCCGTAACTCCCAGTCAAATTAAAAAAGTCCTTTTTGCATTGGGTAGCCCAATTCTTGAGAAAGGTTATAGGCACCGTCTAATAAACATAAGATTGATATATATAACGTATATTTCATTGCGCCAACGTCATATAGGGAAGGATAAAGTTGAACAACCTAATAATGTGCCTGTAATTTCAAGCCGGAACATATCAATGTTGCTAAGCGGCACTCGTTTGATGGGGTGTGATGATACGTCACAATATAATAGGTGTACGGAACATTGCGCAGGAGCAAGAAACCAGACATATTAGTTGAATTCAAGTGAACATATTTCCTGCAGTTGTTCAACTTGTCTCACTTAAGCAAAAAAAACAGAAAAAAAAACAGCCTACTGTTTTTATCCGTATAAAATACATACCTACTTTTCAAAATCATATAACATTTTGTAGCAGAAAAATAATAATAAAATAATGTAAAAAACAGTTTTGGAAGACAGTGACAAAAGTAATTGAAATAAAACTTAATCAAGACGATTAGAAAAATATAGGTTAGGGAGGTTAAAAAAAATAAAGACACTTCTCGTAGAAAATGTATGTTGAGCAGTCATCACAAACATAATTGTGTTTTAGATCCCGATACTGTTCCGTGGCGGGGAGTACAATGAGGAGCATGCTGCCAAGCTGGACGAGGCACTGGGCTGGCTCAACACTTTTCTCGACGGAAAGGCCTTCGTCGCCGGAGACGATCTCACTATCGCTGACATCTCTATCATCGTTACTATTACTAATCTGGATGTAAGTTCCCTTTGTTTTTTTTAATATATGTCGTAAGGGAAAGGGAGTATGAATGAGGATGGCGATAAGAGTGGGAAGACCAAAGACACGATGGATAGGTTTGCAAAAGATGATATGGTTAGAAATGTGTGATTACTGAGACGACGGCTAGTAGATGTATTGAATAAGAATACATGCTGTGTCCACCCCAAAGAAATTGGAATAAGTGAAAAGGATAATGATGATGTACAGGGTGGCAGGGACATCGACGCGAAAACTGTTACCATGGATTCAGTACATGATTCTGAAGCCCCCAGCGTAGTAATTTTTCGTCGTTTATTTAAAAAAAAACAGCTGTTCCATAAATTTTGACCGCGTAGGTTTTCTATGAAGTAGCAGATTAAAAAAAAAATAACCAACGATAAATTTCAACGCTGGTGTGTTCAGAATCATGTACTGAATCCATGGTATCTGTTTTCGCGTCGATATCCCTGACACTCTGTATATATAAGTAGGTAGGTAAGTAAGTAAGTGTACAGCAGAACATAGGTCTTATGATAAGGAACATTGTACCAATATTTTCATTCTCACCTGGCTTGGTTTTGATATCCTTCCCAACTTGAATGTAGCTACACATATCCTCTTGTGGGTATCCATAAAACGTGATTATAATCTGCAGAACTATGTCAAAGGGTCCATGCACCAGCATCCTTATGTTGTTCTGTTCAGTAATGACATTCATGTCACTTACATTTAAGAATGTTGAATGGTGGAAAACCTGAGAAACAATATACGTGAATTCCATGTAAAGAAGAAGATTAAGTGAACAATTAACGTTGTAAGAATCGATTGTTGATGTTTTACAAAATTCTTGGTAAGGATTGTATCAGATGAATGAATAGTAGATGCCAAGCAATCACTGGCAACATCCGACTGCAAATACCTTTGATACACATACTGTGATGTTGAGAAAACATACGCTATAGTATTTATATCTTGAGGAAACGTTGGTTTATGAGACATTTTCATTGATTTAGTTTTATAATAATAATACATTTCAATGTCTGGCTTATTGGTTTTGTAGCTAATTACTCAGAATAAGGATGTATTTTCATGTAGAGCGCTGGTTACCAGCGATATGCGAGCGTTTCACGGCGCCGACAAGTGCTGGCATATAAGCACTGGTCGCAGCCGGTTCCATTTTCGGATTAGGAAAAATTAGGTGCTATGACACTTGCTTCATTATTAATTACACATTTTATAGATTAATTTGACGTGAAGTGCCAGAAGCTACACAGTACTAAGTATTGAAGTACCCTTCATAGTATCTGCGATTTCTCAGACTACATAGTTACCGATGCCATAAAAAAATTGTTATTTATTTATTGACGTACTACCTTACCTGTAAGCAGAGGAAGTATGCCTAAACTGAAAAAGTTTTAAGTCTTTACCTCAAACCAAATAAAAAACCAAGACAGAGCGCTGTCAACAGTGAAGTGAAACTGGTTTCATAAACATGTGTGCACTTTGTGTGGTGTAGTTTGATTGTAGTGTCATTGTAAAAGGTTGTAAATATGTGCGTGTGAGCGTGTATGTACAGAGCGGTGGTTAACTTTTGGCATGCTTCACTGTATTGTTCGCAGCGCCCTGTCTTGGTTTTTTATTTGGTCTGAGGTCTTTACAAATGAATAATTTTAATGCTGAAGCAGCAGCAAATTATCAAGAGATAAAAAGCAGTGGAGGAGCATTGTGCCCAAAGTTAGATTGAGCATTTTTCACGGCAGGTCTTGATACGTCAATCCAAAAGGTCAAAGAAACTGTCTACATAAGACATTCCTATAAAATCGTGGGATGACATCCATACTTAAAAATCCTAGACTGGTTATAACGTCTACGGACGTTGCTTACCAAAAGTAAGCTGTATTTATTACATTTTTGTAAGTAAGATAAGAACTTACTGGAATTGTGCAAGGTTGTTATATTGATTTGGCAAATAAAACGCTATTTTAAAATTGTTTTTTCAGGCTTTCGGATATGACATGAGTGCCCATGAAAATCTCACGAAATGGTTCGAAAGGACCAAGGTGGCTTTGGAACCATACGGTTACAACGAGGTGGATGCCGCCGGTGCCAACATACTGGCTTCATTCATGAAGAAAGATTAATTTAAGACGAATTTTGATTTATTTGTTGTTTCTAAATTAGGTTAAAATATTAGATACTTGTACTTAATTGTGTTATTTTGTTTGTTTATCTTGTTTGTATTATTGAAAGAGATCTGTATTATTATTATATTGGTGTTTTATTTAAAAACAAGTGTTGTCAATGGTCAATACCAATTTAAAAGTGACATAATTTGAAGTCAGAAAGTCTGGAAGTTTAGGGTTCCTTCTATAGTTGCATTAAATTAACTACTAAAAGCACTCTAGGAACCTATGTTGTATTATCAGAAACACGTTTAGACACGTTACTATTACAAGCTTTGTTACGTTAACTCATAGCTAAAACAATGCTTGGCAGTTTGTTCCGACATCACATAAGTCCATGTAGTGATATAGCTAATATGACACAAATTATTAATCGAGGTATTAACCGTTCGATAAACAAACGACGATAATAAGGAGCGAGCTCGATGAGACCCGACAACGTCCGGTCGCACGAAACCACACCGTGGAGCTGTTGAATTGAGGTAGGCATTTCTATGTGGCATAACAATGTGCCGGCGCATGCAAGCGGGTCGCGCGCCGCGCTCCTACCGTTCTACGTTTTCAAAACAAAACAGCCGTTCGATTGTTCTAATTTGAAAAATCCACCACAAAACGATCAAACACATCGCAGTATTCACAAACAACCAGTAACAAGTGAAACAGAGAGTGTGCCTCCGTCTTGTCGTCTATTAGCGCTTGTTCGCGTTACACGGTAGCTACAATATTCTACAACATAGTCTGGAACTGAAAATGTGGTGGGTGCAGTGCTGCGGTTGATATGTGTTCTACCAGTTGACACAGCTGTGGATTGAGCTACCAAAGTACCAACACGATGATGTTCACAGTGGGTATTTTAAACTTTTACAATGCATTTTGGCATTCCTACCTTTTCCGATTCATAAACATACGTGTGGTTTTACAAGACTGTTCTTACCTTGTAGTGTATTTCTCGTGATAAGGTAGGTAGTTGCTATTAAAACTTCCGTTTATAGTGCACTGCTATTTAAAAACTTAACGTAGGTTCTTGATAAGTGAAAGTAAGTACATATATACTTATTTGATTATTCTGCCGCAGTTCCACAGTTCTAATTTATAATTATTAAAGTTGAAATGAGGACAAATTAAACTTTGTAGTTGGTTAATATGTTTTTATCTTTTAATCCAATATTCGTCAGTCTCATTATGAGATCATCTAATTCATATGATAAGTGTTACACTTACCCAGATTTCGAAAAGCTTAAGAAGATAACGTAAAGATCATTCTCGGTCACATTATATATGAAGCAACAATGAAAAATAGTAACATGATAACATTCATCAGATTTAGAATTAGTTGTCACTTGTCATGAACACTGACCGACCGCCGGGCAACATAGACAAGAGGATATGGTCAATATTCAACTACGTTACTGCACTTAGGCTATTGTCGAATCGTTCTCATCTCACACGATATCTGATACGGCAGTTACGTCTAGTATAAGTCTAGCGACACATCTACGGGAAATACGCGGCGGAAGTTCGGCGTGCCTACATTCGAAATGCTTTTAAAATCCAGCCACGTCGAAACATCGAAGATCGGTGATTGTTTGTTCTCTTCTAAAGCCTATGTAATTTGTACTATTTTGAAATAACCCATATTTTCGCTATCTGGCGCAAACCCTATCAACACAATGAACTTCGTGTAGTTATGGCATTATTATTTATGTTCGACACGTACATCTGTCGTAGCTTTTCAAAGATAGGCTGTTCAAGAAAGTAAACAACAGCAACAAAAAATTAAATATTTGGAAAATCCAACAGTGCACGACTCATAGCACTGATAAAAAAAAATCCCATCTATATGGGTAAAATTTCTCACATCGCAATCTTTACGTACCTACTGTCAAAGACTGGTTTGCTTTGTTGGTTGCTAGGCAACGGAAGCAGGTCGAAGTTGGAAATATATATAAATATCAGATATTATATAATTAAGTTTTTTATTATTAATTATAATTAAACAACTTTGAATAAAAGAGTGATTTTCATTTCCATTCCTCCGATGACGGAAAAAATAAAAAATTAACTAATTTGATGCTTTTTTTCGTTTCTGCTGCATTAAATCAATTTTTAAAAGCACGGAATTAATATCCATTAAATTATCTATACAATGGTATATAAATTAAGTAAGTTCTGTGTACAAGCAGGAGTGTAACAATAAAAACAGTTGCAGAAAGGTGGCAAAACAAAGTTCGATCGCAAAGCACTCTCTAATGCTTCTTCGCATTGTGAGTCACCGAGTTTCGGCGACGTAATTTCGCTAGGTGTGTCCCTACACTTACATTAGCCTTAAGCTTACCATTGAAGTGTATCGTGGATAGTATCATGTCAGCCATACATCCTGCCTTCAAAGACGTGTTGTTCAAGACACAGACGCTTGTGTTGATAAATAACGAGGTTTGTTGTTACAGCGATTAATATGCATTCTAATAATAGCTTCAACGTCAATGGCTGTACAGTTTCCACCAAATCCCACGTCAGATATGTCCGCAGATGAGAAGACGCAGAAAAGTAATAAAACAATGGAAGGGTCGGAAGAAAGCGGCCATGAAATAGAAATGGATATTGACGAAGTTAAGGAAAAGAAGTTCTTGGATGACGCCATGAGAACAGTACTAGATCCGAATACGTTGATCGTAAAGACAAATGATATAGTTGAAACATTTAAATATCAGTTAGAAGAGTTAGACAAAGTTAACACAAGTCTCGATGTGTTCATGGAGGAGATGGATAAGCTAAGTTTGGATGTTTGCAAAACATCACAAGATGCACTTTGGTCATACGTCACAGATATAAACAATGAAACTAAAAAAAATAAAATGGTGAGAATGAGACTGAATAAGTTACAGATAAAGTCCAAATTGTTAATTCTGCAGTTTATATGAGAGGAGTTCTTGGGTTTAATTGTGTAACTTTGCGATTTTCAGGTTCGAATAGCAGCCGAAGAAGATGAAATAAAGAAACAGTATTGGAACATACTGAAAAAGAAATATTTGAACGACGATCAACTGATGAATGATACGAAGATGAGAAGGAAAATTAGAATCATAAAGGAACGAGGTACCAATGTGCAGATGCCACAAAGCAAGGTATTTTGTCATCTAACACTTTTGGGTTCACCCATTTTTCATAGAGCTCATACGCCGCGCCGCGCCGCTTTATATATTGCAAGTTGACCCTCTAGGGGGGTCACCAGCATTATAGTTGAATCCGTGTTATAAAACACTGTAAAACTAAATAACATAGTGAGTCTTGTTGCTATAGTATCTCTGGGAGTATTTTCATGTTCTAGTGGGGTGAGGACCTGAAATAATAAAAAAACATAAGATGAAAGAAAATTTGTAACAGAATAACGGACAGACAAACGAAGTCGCACCACAATAAGTGTTCTTTTTTACCATTTTGATAAGGCACCTCGATATTTAAACTCATCCTCGTTTTTTAAATTTTCATACTAAATATTTTTTGCGAATATTTATAACCGTGAAAATGGTTTTTCTCCAATGAACTACGGACCTACAGACACATTTTTCTAGGGTTCCGTAGTAAACAAGGGACCCTTATAGTTTCGCCATGTCTGTCTGTCTGTCTGTCCGTTCGCGGCTTCGCTCAGAGACTGTTAGTACAAGAAAGCTGTAATTTGCCATGTGTATAATACATATCATTTTTTTTTGGGGTACCTCCCCTACACGTAAAGTGGGCATTTTTTTTTCTCGACTATCCTATGGTGTGGGGTGTCATGGAAAGGTCGTTCAAAAATAATGTGGGTGTGTGAAAGCCATTTTTCGATTTAGGGATCCGTTTGCGAAATATTAAGCTTTAAAGTGCTAATTTTTGTTAGAGTATATTGCCCAACTGCCAGCTAAATGGTTGTACTCGGATTTATGAAAAAATTCACAGCAGTAGTATATATAACGAAGTTAAAAGGAAAACTATCACAGCTAAGTAGGCTTTACAGGTTAACGAGTGATAATCGACTAACTAAAAATGTATGGGAGAACATGTTTCATCATGAGAACATGATAAGTTTGTTCTTGGGATAAATTTATCCCAACTACGGAACCCTTTATTGTGGTCGCAATCGCAAAAGGGTTAACGCACTTGGTCAGTTTTTGACAATAAAAATGCTTTCATTTCAACACGTATATGAATAAATCTTCTTTAAAATGTACAACTGATTTTATTTTCACACTTTATAATCCTTAATTCGCTAAGAGAAACCTACATTTAAAATGAACCCTCCAGGAGTGCTCCCGGCTGTGAACGCAGTGCATTGTTTATTCAATCACATATTATGGGACATAGTAGCTAGACCAATAGGTACTCCATTTTTATTGAGATCATCAATTCCATGTAGGTATCGAGAATAAGTGGTTTTATATTATATTATTAGCATCGTGAATAATTATGAGAATGCTACATACCTACAAAACACGAATACATTCTGAAATCGAATATCAATGGGTCTTTGTTAATTCATTTCTGCCTCTAGTCAAAGAAATAGGTAGTAATTTTATTTCTTTTACAAAATTAAAGTTATTTATTTATTTTATAATATTTCAGCAAAGAGAAGAAATTGACACAATGCAGAGGATTTGGAGTCGTGTCACTGTGTGTGCTTACAATACAAGTTGCAGCTCGGAAGATTCGGTACGAACGATGAGTGGTCAGTCAGTATTATTTACCTTTTATCATCGATTTAATGAAATTTACAAAATTATTAAGACTATCCATATGATTCGAATCTTAGTTAATAAAACTACTTAATATCTTTAATTAAGATAACTGATAACAGCTTGCACAATGTTACTTATCACTTGGTTAATGTACTGATTAAATCGTCCACGCAAAATAATTTCATCGTGAATGTTTCTTTTTAATGTAATGTGTCATTAATTCATTACAGTACGCTATAACATAAATTGTAATGGAATTTTCCGTTAACAATGAAACAATTTTTCCAGACGTTATTTCGATCTTCAAAACAAGCAACGATACAAAAGAATTGGCGTATTATTGGAAAGTTTATCGCGATACGACTGGAAAGAAAATACGCCCGATATTCAAAGATTATGTAGTGAGAATGAACAGAGTGGCAGAATCAGAAAACTTTACTGATGCTGGTGATATGTGGCGATACGCATTTGAAGATGACGATTTTGTTGAAACGGTTGATAGAATCTGGAAAGAGATCAAACCATTCTATGATTTGCTACACGATTATGTCAGAGCAAAGTTAAAACTTGTTTACAAAGACGTTCTGAAGAGTAACGATAAACTAATCCCAGCTCACATTTTAGGTGAGTTTCAGTTTTAAGAGACGCCTGATAAATATTGAATCGCAATACGCGTGTAAAAATGTTTTATAAGGTTTTTCTTGCTATGTGTTTCATTCAGATGATTATTTTTCTGAAAATAATTATTGAATCAACTAACTCGACAATTTTTTTTAAGTAAACTAACTTCGTCCTTTCTTTGTTCAGTGCAAAAGCTTAACCAGATTCCTTAAAAAATATTTCAGGTAACTTATGGGCTCAAGAATGGCAAGCAATCTACCCGAAGGTAGTCGCGTACGCAGATCACATGAGACCGAAGCTTCCAGAAAATGAAACCATACTTTCAAAAGATCTATTTGATGCAGTCGACGAGTTCCACCAATCCCTTGGCTTCGATAGCGCGAAAGATTCCTTCCAAGATATTAAAGACACGATGACGACAGCCAACTGTTTGCCGTCCAGTCATGACATGTGTGATGGAGTTCATTACAAGTAAATTGATATTATTTATACCTATCTGAAATCGTCTTCTTGTAAATTGTCATATATTATTTTAAAAATATTTGCTTCCAATATGCAATTCTGAAATCAGTTGATGTGCTAGAACCCTTATTTTTTTATTTTGGGGTGGGAAATCCTCAAATGCATTCTGCCGCTCTGGGCAGAGCGAGAGGGTGTGTCAGACTTTTACTGACTAAAACCCACCCATGTTCCTTCCGTTGCCTGTGTGCCGGAGCCGCGATATCCCTTTCGGACAAACCCCCAACCCCAGCAGGCATTGGTCTTTCGACCCCGTCAGTTGGTGCTGACATCTC
Source organism: Agrochola lota (assembly GCA_947364205.1). Lineage (NCBI taxonomy): Eukaryota > Metazoa > Arthropoda > Insecta > Lepidoptera > Noctuidae > Agrochola > Agrochola lota. Next base: position 9,678,526 of record OX376227.1, on the reverse strand, counting down.
TTTGAGGCGCGCGTGGAACACAACGCGCCGTCGACACGGGCCTGGTCCTTATCGGACGGCGAGCTGCCTATTGCTCACCGTCCGCAAGCCCGCGCCTACGGTGGCCGGAAGTCGGCCGCCTCCGTGAGGACACGGCGGTGCTTCGCCCAAGCCAGGCAGACCTCCACCGTATGCTCCACCGTGTTCTCCGGGCGATCCACACAGTGGTGACACCCGCGCGTTTCCTCCCGCCTTATGCGGAACAGGAACTTCCCGAAACAGCCGTGTCCGGTGAGGACCTGCGTCAAGCGGATGGTGAGGACGCCGTGGCGCCTCTCAAGCCACTCCTCAAAGAGGGGACTTATCGCCACAATTGTGGCGTGCCCGATGAGCTGGAACCCTGATTGTATGCATCATAAAACTCCTAAGTTCAAAACGCACAGACTAAAAAGTTAGAAAGATGAAACAGTATTTTATAAAGAAAAAAATAGCCATTGATTTCAGCAGGCGTTGATCCACAGCTTTTTTTTTTGAGGGTGGGAAATTATCAAGTAACTTCTCCCGCTCTGGACGGAGCGGGAGGGCGTGTCAGACTCTTACTTACTTGCCTGTACGTTGCTAGGGGTCAAAGTATCCCTTTAGGACTTTCCGGCGACTCCGGAAGGTATCGGTCCGAGCAGACCCCTTCTGTTGTGCTGACATCTCTTTGAGGCGCGCGATCGGACGGCGAGCTACCCATTGCTCACCGTCCGCAAGCCCGCGCCTTCGGTGTCCGGGAATCGGCCTGCGATTCCCGACGCCCAGGGTGTCTCCTGCGGCGGCAAGGGACGTGAGGGCGCGACATTTGCCTCTCCCTCACGAGCTCCGTCTCCTCCTTCGCGAGCATTACTGCTTCGCAGAAGGAGGTGACGGCTTCCCACGCCCTCTCGCTCCGTACTATGGCCTGGACGGCGGACGCAAGAGATCACTGCCGCTTGATCCACAGCTACGATTATGATTTTGGGTTATTGGCGATTCACAATAATATTTTAATAAAAACAATGCGCCTGAATTAGTTAATTTGTAGGCGAATCGATTTCTCTAATTGTCGATTCGCCGACAAATGAATTAACTTCATACGAAAAGGCTGAACAAAAAAAAAAAAAAAAATAAGTTTCGGGCGAGTAAATTCGGGCGAATCATCAATAAGCCATAACTTTTATGCTTCAATATCATTCTCCTGCCCTTATCCCAATTTTTTTGTTGTCGGCAACATGTCTTTTTGTTCTATACTTCTCGGTAGTCGCCTAGTTAGTATAATTTGTATGCATTTTTTTCTTAAATATTTTTAACTAACCTCTGCCAGCGGCTTCGCCCGCGTGATATCTTTGAAAATTATATCTTATGTTACTCAGTGATAATAAAGCATTCTACACGTGAAATAATTTTTTAAATTGGTCCAGTAGTTTTTGAGTTTATTCATTACAAACAAACATTTTTTTCTCTTTATGATATTAGTTTAGATTTAGATTACATTATTAGAAATAATTTGCGAAAAATTGAGTACTCATACTATTATAGTTCCTGGGACTAAGGGCAGGAGAAATAATGACGACCTGCATCATTTCTTAATTCCGGCAAAAATTGTCCGGAAGATTTTTTTTTCTTGCATTTACAAAGTCTTTGTTCACTATTTCTATCAAAATATTCAAGTGTTGATGCAGGATATAAAAAACTCGTTCAAGTCATTTGTTTTTTGTAGTTATCATCTATAGAAGGGTAAAAGTTAACCTTTATATTAAACCGACCTTCAATCAGATATAAAGTTCAACGTAGTATGATTGATTAATATCTATTTAGCGAGTAGGTACGTGACTTTTGCTCAGAAGTTTTTGTATGAGATATGTTTTTATTCACTGCTTCATTTCGCGTCACGTTGTTATATTTTTTCGTGATGTTTTTCCGCATATTTTCTTTAATGTTGTTTAAAAAGTATATTTATTGGGGAATCCGATCTTAAATATTTTTCTTATTAGCGTGTCGATGGCAAAAATAACACGAAAAAATATATTGTTTTTTTTTTATTTGGCCGACTTTAAATTTGGCAACGCGAATACCGTTTGCTGAAGCAGCCATTAGGTCCTCACGTGTGCAGGTGACAGGGCATGCGATTTTTTTTTTTAGATTTTCACTAATAATCTTCAAATACATATTAATTTAAACATAATTAAATTTTGAAAAACGAAGATTTTATTAGCCTAGGGTAATTTACGGACAGTCACAAAGGTTCATGAAATGTTACCTATTGTTATTATGTTTTTTTTTCAAGTAAATCTAATATAATGCATAGTTATCTTATAATCTTCACATATGTACATTTAACATATTATCATTCCTTTTTAATTAAGTTTCTATGCCTTTAATACTAATGCTTTCTGCACTTTTATACAGGGTGGCAGGGACATCGACGCGAAAACTGTTACCTCTTATTCAGTACATGATTCTGAACCCCCCTTCATTGAAATTTTTCGTCAGTTATTTAAAAAAAAAAACAGCTTTTCCATACATTTTGACCGCGTAGGTATTGCATTTTCTATGAAACAGCAGATTTTTTTTTTATAATCAACGAAAAATTTCAACTCAGGCGGGTTCAGAATCATTTACTGAATCCACGGTAACAGTTTTCGCCAACGCGGGTGCGCCTATTAATTTAGTCTCAACGAACGGTATCCGTGCATTTGAACGCAACAAATGGCTCTTTAAAATCTTACAGTTTATTGTAAGCTTAAAAATTGTTATGAGACTCCTATGTTTTCTTGTGATTTAAGTAACGGATAAGGTTTGGTAATAAGATACATATTTCAATAATTGTTAGAGGAAATTAATAATTTAGCGTATGGTGCTTGCAAAACTTACAATTTTAAACCATGTCCAGTTTACTTTTTAAGTTTAAACTGAGTTTTTTATTTATTCTTTCCAGGATAAAATGGTGTGGTGAAAAGGTGACGGATGTCGTCGTGGGTTTGTCACGAGCCGCAAGACTTCTAGGACATGTTCAATACTTCAAGCATTACAGGAGTCTACCTCCGTTGTACAGAGATGGACCAAATCCAGGTACCTCGACAAACTGTCCTTTGGATATTCCATAACTCTAGGGTATTAATGAGACCATGCCAAAGAATCAACTGGTTTATGAATAATTTTTTAATAAAAATATTTTCTTCGGTTTTTTTTTAATTTTTTTATTCGGAATGTTTCGACAAAGTCACGATTATTTATATAAAACAACCATATGTGAAATATAAAAACATTTAATCCGAACTATTTTTGTTCATTAAAAAAAAAATATGACAACGTCGCATTTTCTTCGTTTTAAATATGAATGAAAATAATTTACTCGAACTCATCGATGAAACTTAAATACAACCTCACACATCGAGAGTCAACAGTTTATCCAACCTATAAAAAGGAAATAAGAAGTAATAATATAAGAATAATATAAGAAGGATTTCAAAAGGTACACCTTGTATATTCACGCCCTACTTATAACTTAGCTATGTCTTTTTAAGCCAAAAGTTGGTGATTACTTTATTAATGCCTGTTAGAAAACTGGGAAAAACCGTTAAGCTGCTTACACCTTAACGTTTTTTCCCAGTTTTCTAACAGGCATTTCGATCTGACCGACATGACTTATCATGTCGGTCGGATCTAAGACGAGAGTGAAACGGTTTAGTTGAATGCAACCAAGCTCATAAACAAATTTTGTATAGTACTAGGTACTGTAGCCAGCTATTAAAATTCACTAGTAAGACAATCTGAAGCGGCATCTGAGGTTCTATAATGATACATTCGATTCGATAAGTACAATCACGCGTGATTTTTCAAAATGCCAAAGTTGTATAACAAAACTTCCGATTTGACAAAAATTAAGTAAAGCATCAGTAAATCGGAAGTGTGGCTTTGAAATTAGTTCAATATTCTTCACTTTTAGGTAGGTACTTACTTAAGGCAGAAGGAAGTTCAGTGTTAGTGTGGACTGGCATGCCATTATCAAATTCAGCAAAAACATGATTGGAGCTTTGTGTTGTCAAAAATACTATTTAGTTTTTTAGTCCGAGATCCAAATATTTTTCAAGCCTCAACAAAGGTGACAAAACTAGCTCGGGTCCTGTATGAGAATGGAACATTGTTCTATGCCAATCTTGAATGTATGACCTCAGTTTGACCTTTCAAGGATCAGAAACGTGATGGTTTTAAAAGATAAATAATTATAATTGAATAATTAATTTCGATCGTGTTACAGCGTTCCACGATGCAATCTCCGACATCGTCGCCGTTCAGTTGACTTCGCCCGAACACCTACAGACCCTGAACTTGGTGAAGGTTGAAATAAGCCCCGAAGTGACTTTGAACCATCTTCTTTGGGTCGCCTTGGAGAAGTTTCCGCTAATGGCCTACGCTTACGTTCTGGATAAATGGCGTTGGGATGTCTTCGGAAATAGTAGTTTAGAGGACTGGAATCAGCATTGGTGGGATCTCAGGTTGGTTTTTCGTGTTAAAGATTTGCATGAAATTTGACCCATGAGTAGGCCATGAGCTAGGTTAGGACATAAGCTACTTTTTATTCCAATATTCCCACGGGATCGAGACTTATGCAGGTGAAACCGTGGGGCGCAGCTAGTCATACATAATGATTAATATTAAAATAACTAGATTAAATTGCGGACGCGAGTGGTCACGGGATATCGTGACGTCTTGAACAGAACTTGGCACCGTATCCTTGAGTTGAGCATGCAGTATGTAGGTACTATACGAAGGGTCTGTTGCTACGCTTTAACTAGGCAGCTATTTTAGTTTTTAAATCGAGCATTTTCATTCATTTGTGCATAAACCAATGCACCTCTAGTTTATTCTGCAAACCGTCTCAACGTAATTAATAATTATCAATGTGTTGAAGAATTTGAAAGGAAACATAAGATAACATAAAAACCTTAACATAAAATCACGCCCGTATTCCACAAAGTACTACAAACACCAACAACAACAATTTTGTATATTTATTTGGAAGCCCTAATAGATTATTATACATGAATATATTGCAGTTCGAAGTGGCGGTGCTTGGAGGAGGCTTATAATGATAGAGGCCCGGATAATGATATTGTAGTACCAATAATATTACATACCTACATACCAACGTGTCGAATTGATAACCTCCTTTTTTAAGTCGGTTAGATAACTTCCTTTTTGTAAGTCGGTTAATAATAAGCACTCGGTTTCTCTTATTTTACCTTTGGAAGTACATTTTTTGACGATGTTTTTTTTTAATCTTGATCTCTCGGCACGAGCCCAATGAATGCCGAATATGTGTAGTAATTGCTTCGGATCGGCTTTGTTGTTTAACCAATACCTACTGCCGAATCGAATGTGCCGACCCGAATGTGCCGAACCAAATATATGTGTAATACCCCTCACTTCAATGTCATGCTTGTAACGCAGTCATCTGGTTAAATTAGCCAGCTAAAGGACCTAGGCCATCCAATTAAATAGCTGAAGGACAACTGGGCAAGTCATTGAGCCTAACGTTTAACTAGATGGCTGAATGTCGTGTAGTCATTTAGTTAAACTGGGTGAAATAGGTTAGGTTAGAACTGTGACCAACCACGCGCGAACCGAGCGAGCGTAGCGTGCGGTGCCGCGGCAGCGGCTCAGCGAGGCTATTTCCAAGTTGCTCGCAGAATTTTTTCACCATTTGAAGCACTTGGCTCTCGTGGTCAGTCATCTTCAAAGGACTGACTTTCAATACGCCAAGTTAATAACGTTAGTTAATAAAGTTAACAATGTTTATAACGAATGATTCTAGTTCAATTAACTATCGGCCTGGGCATCCAATTGGATGCCGGCGTTTACTGAACGGCCTAGGCGTCCAATTAGCTGGCTATTTTAACCAGATGGCTGCGACACCTACATTATACAAATGTCAAACATTGCGTTTAATTAAATCATGTTACACTAATACTGTTGGCATTTACTTGTACGACACTGAACTGCCCTCAATTATGTAACATCCTATACGCAAAAACATCCTATAAGTAAAAGAGCAATATTTGCAAATATATATATTTGTAATCACGTTCTCGAAAACGGCTTTAACTATTTCGATGTTGCAATATAGGAGTATACGGGGGCGACAAATCGATCTAGCTAGGTCTCATATCTGAGAAATTTGGTTTTCTACGTATTTTCACCCGAGCAGAGCTCGGTCGTCCAAGTGTAGAACAAGATAGCTTCCTTAGAATATTGACATGGCAGCATGGAATTAGAAAGTACCTACTATCATGGCAGCATGGAATTAGTATGTACTATACATGGAACTAGTATGAACTTACCTATACTAATAAATGAGGGTCTGCCTTGTTTCATCGAAAATAAATTGCCAAATTATCACTTCCCAAACAATTTTCCGCATAATTTCATTTGCCAAATTATTACTTAGCAAAAAATCTCTTCACAAATAATTGTAACGCAAACCTAATGTTTTGCAAGTGAACGTTTAAACAATAACTTGTTTACCAACTAGTACTTTTACCAATTTTTATGTAGTCAAATATTGCAGTTGGAATAACTCATTTTACGCAAAATAAAGACGTTTTATTACAAAGGTGTTTTTTCCACTTGGGACAAATTCTAAACAGGTAATAATAATATTTTTTTTTTTTTAAAGCCGAAGTGGGTATGCACCTTGATGTGGTCGCACTGGACAAGGGACTCACCCCGCTTTCCATGGCTAAAGAGAACTGGCGCAAACCTGTAGTACTTACTACAGATGACCGCAAGGAGGTATGGCAGAGCAAGGAGCTTCACGGGCGCTACTATCGGGCTGAGCCCGGTGTAGATTTCTTAGCGTCCGTATCCTGGCTACGTTTCGGTGACCTTTTCGGGGAAACTGAAGGTTTTGTCTGTGCAATTATGGACGAAGTTATCTTGACGAATAACTACCGGAGACATATTATGAAGGACGGGACGGTTGACGTGTGTCGGGCATGCCATCGTCCGGGTGAGTTCATCAGACATATTATCTCTGGTTGTTCGCGTCTGGCTAACGGCGAGTACTTACACAGGCATAACCAAGTGGCCAGGATTATTCACCAGCAACTTGCTTTGAAATATAAACTTGTTGACTCTGAGGTACCGTATTATAAGTATGTGCCCGACCCAGTTCTCGAAAATGACCATGTCACGCTGTACTGGGATCGGTCTATCATTACTGACCGGACTATTGTTGCCAATAAGCCTGATATAGTGGTGATGGATCGATCAGCGCGCCGCGCAATGATAGTCGATGTTACCATTCCGCATGACGAGAACCTCGTGAAAGCTGAGAAAGAGAAACAAATAAAATATCTCGACTTAGCACACGAGGTTGTTGACATGTGGAATGTGAGCTCGGCTATCATTGTGCCGATTGTCGTAACGGCCAATGGCCTCTTGGCCGAAAGCCTCGACCAACATCTCACGAGGCTGTCGTTAGGCGGTTGGATCAAGGGCCAGATTCAGCAGACAGTACTCCTCGATACGGCTCGCATTGTAAGGAGGTTCCTGTCTCTGCAGCCCTAACCACCGGTAGCTTGGACCCTGCTCCTGACACCGGTGGAACTCTATTTTTTTATATTTAAAAATGTTTTTTTTTTAGTGTAAGAAATATTTAAAAATGTAATTTTATATGAAAGAAAATAAATAAACGCCATATTAGCCTGTTTTTTTAGTTATTAGATTTTTTTTTAAATAATTAATCTCGTCTAACTAGTTCAGTTTCGGGTAGCCTGTCGTTTCTGGCATGATGGTCACACTTTTAACCTAACCTAACCTAACCATTTTTTTAAATAGTTAACCTACTCTAACTAGTTCCATAACTAACCGACCAAACGTTTATTGTATAAAGATTGTTTGCTGTAATAAATCATTTAATTAAAGACGAAATGGCTAAATGACATTATCCTTGATAATATTCTGCCAAGTAAAAGTTTGACCAAATGAAAATGTGCGTACTAAAATCATTCCAAACATTGCATTGGTATAAAAAAAGATTGCAAAAATTTGTTTGGGTAGTGAAATTTTGGCAAAATATTTTCGTTAAAACGGCAGGATCCCAATAAATGAGCATTCTCTACTTTCACCAGGGCAGAACTCGGTCGCTCAGGTACTGATTTAGTATTGCTTCTAGTCAAAATAAGGAAAAAAAACAAAATTATGTAAGGTAAGGAGGTTGGTTACAGTATTTGATTTCATTGATTAACTAGTAGCAATAAATTAAACAAGCCTATAAAAAAAATCCTACACATGGCGAAATAACCTACTTACGATTTTCCTTAAACCTATGTGCTACTCGTACCTAGACGATCTCAAACTGAATATGTACGCGGAGACTCGGAGAGGTCACGAGACAAACTCACGAGATACAATATTATATCAAAACATACAAATAATTAGCTACTTATACTTTTTGCTATCAAGTTCTATTTGCTGGTTCACTAAATGCTAAACGCCCAAATGCGAGACGGACTCGCACACGAAGGGTTACGTACCGTATTCAAATCAAGCAAAAAAACACCGAAAAATACACGTTTCTTGTATGGGGACGGACCCCTTTTAATTTTCAACTTAATTTACATAACGGTTCATGAGATACAGCCCGCTGACAGACAGACGGACGGACAGCGGAAGCTTAGTAATAGGATTCCGTCTTGCACCTTTCGGGTACGGAACCCTAAGAAATCAAATTCCTATACATGGCGAAATAATCTACTTACGGTTTTCCTTAAATCTGCCTACTACACGTACTTAATCGATTTTAAACTGAATATGTACGCGGAGACTCGGAGAGATCACGAGACAAACTCACGAGATACCATAATAAATGAATAATCAAACTCACAACGTTTCGTAAGTAATTCGTTTATTTGCGTTAAATGCGGTAATACAAAAGGTGTCTTATCAATATTTTTGTGCGATAACATATTTTATCATGAAAATATTAATATTAAAGTAAGGTGCTAATTTAATTGTTTTAAATCTATACCTACAGTTGGAGATAATTCCTAAACATCAAATTATTTAAAGAACATAGAATTAAAAAAAAAAATTGTTAAAAATACGCATTTGACACAAAAAAGATAATTAGGTACTTATACTTTTTGCAATCAAGTTCTGTTTGCTGGTGCACTAAAAAACGAGTGTCAAAAGCCTAAAAAACTTTAATAAATCATTAATTCCAGTCGTACGTCTAAGCAGTGATTGCTTATTAGCAAGTCAAATCATGTGTCTGTGATCCATTTATAGTCGCAAGTTAACTGTGAATATACCTGTTTATTTACTTATCTCCTATAGCTATCATCTGCACTAGGTCACTAGCCGTAGTCATAGAAAACTACTTAATAAAAGTTGCAAAACGATTACGAGTATGTCGGTACTATGTATGTATGTAATTTATAAAACAAAAGACTGGTGATTCAGTAGCATCGGGCTAGACAGGAAGTCTTTTTAGAGTTCCGTAGTAATGAAGGAACCCTTATAGTTTCGCCATGTCCGTCTGTCTGTCTGTCCGTCTGCCTGTCCAGGCTTAGCTCAGAGACGGTTAGTACTAGAAAGCAGTAATTTGGCATATGTACTCGTATACATATTAATCATCACAAAGTGGTAAAATAAAATCAAGAAAAATATTATTTTTTAGGATACCTCCCCTACACGTAAAGAGGGGATGTTTTTTTTTCCTCATCTACCCCATGTTGTGGGGTGTCGTTAGAAAGGTGTTTCAAAAATATTGTGAGTTTGTGAAAACCATTTTTAGATTCAGGGATCCGTTTGCGAAATAGTATTAAGCTTTTAACTGATTTTTTTTATTAGAGTCAAGTGAGTGTGTCCCCCCCCCCCCTTCTAGCTAAATGGTTGTACTTGGACTAGTGAAAAAATTCACAGCAGTAGTATACATATATAACGAAATTAAAAGGAAAACTATCAGAGCTAAGTAGGCTGTACAGGTTAACGAGAAATAATCAACCAACTTAAATTTGCAGTTTGAAAAACATGATTTCCCATACATTCCGTATGGGAGAACACGTTTTTTAACTACAATGTTAAGTTTCTTCTTGGGATAAATTCATCCCAACTACGGAACCCTTCATTGTGCGTGGTCCGACACGCACTTGGCCGGTTTTATTTCCTCATCTTCTCATGATCTCCCATACATTCCGTATGGGAGATCATGTTTTTCAAACCGCAAATTTAAGTTGGTCGATTATTACTCGTTAACCTGTAGACCCTACTTAGCTTTGATAGTTTTCCTTTTAATTTCTTTATATATACTACTGCTGTGAATTTTTTCTCAAGTCGAAGTACAACCATTTAGCTAGAAGGGGGGGGAACACTTGACTCTAACAAAAAAATTCAGTTAAAAGCTTAATATTTCGCAAACGGATCCCTGAATCCAAAAATAGTTTTCACAAACTCACAATGTTTTTGAAAGACTTTTCTAACGATACCCCACAACATGGAGTAGATTAGGAAAAAAAAGCATCCCCACTTTACGGGTAGGGGAGATATCCAAAAAAACTTTTTTTATTTTATTTTATTAACCACTTTGTCGGCATGATTAATATGTATACATATGCCAAATTACAGCTTTCTAGTACTAGCCGTCTCTGAGCTAAGCCGCGGACAGACAGACGGACAGACAGACAGACAGATACACGGACATCGCGAATCTATAAGGGTTCCTTGTTTACTACGGAACCTTAAAAACTAACCGTTATACTTGGTGTTGGTTGCAATTAACCTTTTACCAAACTGTTATGTTTGTACGAGTAATTATGACTACATAATGCCGGTCCGTACATGTTAACTACCAATCATTGACGGAGTTCAATCTGGACAGACGACCCGCGCCAGTTTGATATGACCAAATCAATTTATAATTTGCTCATAGGACAGAAAAAGAAGAGACTGCCAACTTTGTTTCTAGTAGCAGTACGACGGCCTTAAGGATTACGTACAACAAGAAAAATTCTCGTAAAGCCAAAGTCAAATCATTGGTATATAATATAACAAGACCAATACTAGGCACTTTTGAATGTAAACATTACAAGAATAAAAAGAAGAATTGTATCTAGTTGTCCCTTCCAAAAGGTAGTTTGGTAAGCAGAAGAATGGGCAAGAAAGTTCAGAAGTAGATCTTCAAGCCGTTAAATGTAAAAATGGCATGGATTTCGGTGACCTCAGTTAGATCTGAAGGTAGAACTGACCATATTATGCTAGCCTTAAGATACAAGTTAGTTAAAACTACGATTCTAAGCTAGACGATAGATAACTATGAAGACGTTGGAAAAGAAAGTGCAGAACAATATTTTGGTTTCAGAATAAAAGAGACGGGAGTATCGCCTCCAGTACCTAGGAACGAAACCGACCTAGATCCAGCGGCGAAGTACCATGTTGTGTCTCACGTGCAGTACATTACGTAAGTAATATTATGCATGCTTATTTATGTATTTATCGGTGAAAGTGTTAATTTGAATGGAAATACGAGAAACGGGAAGATATTGTACACGATAAAGTACAACCAACATGGTTAAGACCGTTTCACGTTAGGGACAAGGGTAAACTAACGAATATTAGAAATGCGAATGTGAGTTTGTTTGTTACGCTTTCATGCTGAGACGGCTGAACGGATTTGGATGAAATTTAGCCTCGAGATGGACATAGGCTACTTTTCATCCTGGATCGCAGATGAAGTCGCGGGCAACAGCAAGTTCATCACAATTCTAATCTTTTCAATTCCTACTGTGTGATAGCGCGAAGTGTTATATCTTATCCCATGACTGAGTGAAATTCAGTTAGGTTTGAAGTTTGATCAGTGAAAATCTGAATTATACGGCGTGTGTCATCTTTCTCCTTGATTACTTTTAGTAGAGTTTTCCAGGATGGGTCTAGACCCATCCTGGAAAACTGGGCAGTATCCTAGGATACTGCCCACATATTACCTTTACTCATTGTGATTCATAGAGAAAATTATCTTTTTTTTTCAGATACCTGATATCTCATGTTCTAGAATTCCAAATACTGTTATCTCTTTGCAAGAGAGCGAACCACACAGGACCTCTTCACGAATGTTCCATATACGGTGAAAAGGAAGCAGGAAAACTACTCAGGTACTCTGTCTGCCTAATTAATATGCATGAGAAAATAGTATCATTAACTCTTTGTTAGCCAAGGATGTGAATGGCGCAATGAAGAGATGTGCTGATAGGATATGTCGTATTTATAACTTTTATTGCAAAATGTCATACAATGTTCTCTTGAACATCTATCAATGAAGGGAATCCCCATTGGCGACGAAGTGCCGCCTTTAAAAACATGAAATACACAATGTGCTTTTTTTTTATTTTTTATTAAACCTTGCCCCACACTAGGAATTTCTTCCTGTGTCGTGGGTGCGTTTACAAGCATAGAAAATCACATACACTACCACACCCAGACCCGGAACAACTACCTGCAGATCATACAAATATTTGAAAAAGTAGTTTGAAAATTCAACAAGCATAGTTTGTTATTTTCATCATTGCATTATAATATTTCTAGTAACGTCACGTTTTCGAAGGATCAGTCTAAAACTTGACTTTATGCACTCCATGTACCAATCACCATTCACTATTTTAATGTCATACACGATACTGATCTTTGATCCTGAATGCTGAAACTGGCATCCAATACTGTTAGCATTTTATTGCCGATACGCTTTAGAATTTTGCTAAATTTTCCGCCTGGCGTTTAGTGGTTTGCCGCTCAAATAAGAATAGAGATGATGACAAAAAATTTTTTTAGTCAGTCAGTCAGATAATAAAAAAATATTAGTCACGTATTTTTATTTTTTTACGTAATCTAAAGATTACGGCGATACATTGAGTTAAAATGTGCATGTGTGTGATTTTATACTTACTTGTGACGTAGCGACCCCCACTCCCCAACTTAAAATGCGTTTTACATAAGTTTTTTTTTTAAATATGATAAAGCAAAAAATACGTGTCTAATATTTTTTTATTATCTGACTGACGGACTAATTAGATTTTTTTTTTTTTATCCAGGCATCATCCCTATTGCAAGCATTTGCCCAAGCAAGCCTTAACAGGAATCCTGAGGGATTAGATAAGGGCCAATCGTTTTCAAAGCGTTTCGTATCTACAACAACTTTCAACAAGATTGCAATAAGCTATACAGTAGTTCATGTCAATCGTTATCGCTGATAGAATATAAATTTGTTTAGGTAGGCCCTCTGGTCTTTAATTGGTCGGAATAGAATTCATATTTAATATTTGTTTATTTAATACTTATCCTTATTTCAGCGATGGCATGGCTCTTGGTGCAAGTGAGGACTGGAGAACAGTCCTTAAAGCAATTACTGGTGAAACAGACCTATCAACAGAGGGCATACTACAGTATTTCTCAGAGCTCCAAAAGTATCTGAAAGAGGAGAACGTGAAACTGGCAAGTCTAACTGAAGGAGACATGGACCAGAGTGCACCGATAATTGTAGGTGTCATAGTAGTGTTATTGACAATACTAATAATAGTACTTTACTGTGTAAAGAAACACGATGTTGGTAGCAAAGTGTTTTCCGCTTGCGGTTTGAGTAAAAACGGCTCTTTGGACATAGTGACAAATGAACTCCCACAGGGAAAGAACAATGAGGTGGACGGCATAAGCGAAGATAAGGTTTGAAAGACAACGTAGTATAAATCTGAATGTGATTACACTAATGTTTATTTTGTAAGTGAAAGTATTGTAGAAACCTAGTACAGGACCAATAGAGATAAGACAAACAATTATTTAGCATTTATCATGCCAGTGATTATCAACAAGTTTCGATTTGATTACATCATAAAGATTATGTTTTAATGTATTTGTGTGAAAGTAACGGAATATTGTTTTATGAATAAGTTTTATTGCCATTGGGTATGTTATCTACGAATAAACATTGAATGACTATTTCTTTTTTATGGACGTAACATTATATAACATCATGCCTGTATTGAATGGAATACAGGTTCTATATTACCTACGTCTACATTTCTCATCTAATAGGGTCAAATCCAGACCCCGGGCTGCTACTAAGTTTCTAGAGGGAAAATATTCGACCCGGGGTCGCACATAGGATCCCATGCTCAGTTGTCGTTTATTGCTACGTGTTTCTTATGACCAATGGAATACCATATCAGCCAAATAGTTAGATAACGTGAACCAAATTACATCTAAAGGTAATGCAGTGAGTGCTTATACAAATAGGTAGAGGCCATCTAGCTGTGAATGGTCAGCCTAAACTGTTACAATTTGTATGAAAATTAAACTGCATGGTGTATTAAACACTGCAGTAAAGTATTCTCGTCACGCAAGGCTGTCGCTTGTAACATGTTTTGTGAGCTGTGTGTGTTTTGCTTTGAAAACGTTATGGGCCACAATTTGACCAACCTTGGACATTTTTTTAGTAGTTTTCATATTTAACCAAATCCCTCATTCTAGCTTCTTCTTTGTGTTGATATTGACAGAAATGACGAACCTTTACCTACCAGAATATAGCTATATCTTTTACACTGCATATGATAGCACATAACTATCAGGGGGTTCCATACTTACTAATATCATAAATGCGAAGGTGAATTTGTTTGTTTGTTTGCTACGCTTTCACGCTAAAACGGCTGAACAGATTTAGAAGAAATTTTGCACATGGGTAGACCATAACCTTGATTAGGACATAAGATACTCTTTATCCCGATATTCCAACGGGATCAAGACTTATGTGGGTGAAACTGCGGGAGCTAGTATATAGTTATAAAGCGGGTAATATTAGACATAAAGAAGTGTCATGCGTAGAGTCCAGCGATTTTGGACCATTTGGTCATCGACTAAGCCTGATCATCAAATGCCTTGCAAATAATAATGGTAGGGTTTCTGGCCTCGTGATTATCTGTTGTGTGGCCCCACATTCAGTCATTCTAATAGGCTGCAGAGACCGCTACATTCATTGATAATGGACAGGAATAAACACGATAATTATCAGAAACGGATTGGTGATCGTATCATCTTTTTATGCTCAGGGAGATGCTGTTTGATTGTTAAAAATCTTTGGTTTTTAAGGATAAAAAGTTCAACATGGCGTCCTCCGAGGTGTTTGCGGTTAGTATTAAAGTAAATCTACATTTGAAATCGTCAATGTCCAACACTAAATACAGTGTAGCAATATAAACTGTTGTTATCAAATTACAATTTACTTAGCAGGGACATAGCACATTAATAAGTCATGGTCTAACAGTTGCGATCATTTAGGCTGCTCTATTAAATTAGAGCTCGAAGCAAGGATACTTTATTCTACAAACAGTTCGAAGTCAGACTGTGTTACGTGGTCGATACAAAACATTGTACAAATTGACACTTTAAGGCCGTTAGGTTCTACATGAAAATGTTATGAAATTGGGCAATAAAATTACGTTGGAATAGCAAATTAGTGTGAATCAGCGCAATCCTAAAATCGAAGATAATAACACACATGAGTACTGCAAATGTGAACGTAACTGCCATTCCACGGGTCATGGCCGAAGGTAATTTTCAGTTGGAATTGCATTTAATTAATCAACAAATCTGTAGTCAAATCGTAGAATCTTTTGATTTGTTTGTTTACCGGGAATCAACAGTACTTTTCCGACTTTATTGAATCAAGTTAGTGTTGTAAGAATTGAAATTAAACAATCGATCGTTGGTCAGGTTTGTACTATAAGCAAATTACTGCTATTGACGGCCAACGATGTCCGCGACTGGCTGTGGACATCCGCTCATAGCCGACTAGTCGAAATGGTTAAGAATGTGAGCCGGTGTGAACTAACTGCAATCACCTAACCGTTACCGCTTGTGACGAACGCGCGCACCTAGGATCGCAGCGCAGGAGTTCGCGCGCTATTTGCATATTCAAAAATCGAACACTGCGGCTATACGTTAGGAACAGATGTTTTATTTATAATAAACAAATATAATTTTAAAATTAGAATATTGAAATAAAAATATATAAAAGATTTATAAATAAATATTACAATAAATATAAACACGCAAGGGCCACAACAAATGAAGCTTAAGTGAAGTGATGATACATGGTTGTGAAAAACTTTTAATTAGAAGGTAAGTTTAGTCGTAAATATTCTTCAGGACTTCTTAAAAAAACAAAAAATAAGTTTCTGCATAATTGTGAATGATTATTTTTGTTACCTCGTCGAGAAAATTATAAATTTTAAAGACAATAATATACTATACTAAAATTCAGTATTATATTATAACTTAGGGAACCTAACAACATATTATCGGACAGAGGCCTTCGCATACAAACGTCAAAATAAGCTGTCATAAAATTATAATGAATTTAAAATTACTTCCTCGCCAATTTCCAGCAATCACCGCAGTCTTTTTTATCACAGTAATCACAAAAAGTGGCTAAATAGTAAATCATTATTACCTATGACAATTTACAGAATACACGAAGTTTTTTTTATAATTATCTTGCCAGCAACATAGTCACTCGTTATGCTGTTCAATAAATAATTTGGTACGAAGTATTTTTCTGCGAACACTTTTATAATATTTTTTTTAACCATTATTTGCATATACCTAACAAGGTAAGAGCATAAAATCTACGTACCTACTTACTTATTAATATACAACTTATAATATCAAATATGTTATTTTATGTCAAAGTTTTATTTGAAACACATCACATCGCGTCTACATAGCTATAAAATAATAATAATATTTATAATATAATAAATAAAATTGAAGAGTTTGTTTGTAATATCAAAATAACAGTTTTTTTCTAAATGCATATGAACGGTACTTGTAGCAAAAAATAAATTTTAAACATTTTTGTCTGTCTGTTTGTTCCGGCTAATCTCCGAAACGGTTGGTCCGATATTGACGGGATTTTCACTGGCAGATAGCTTATGTTATAAGGAATAACTAAGGCTACTTTTATTTTAGAAAAATATTTAGGGTCCACGTGGGCGAAGCCGCGGATAGCATCTAGTCTATTTATATAACAGTTTACTATTTACTCAGCGCTGCTTTGTAATTCAATTGAAAAAATCAACAAAAATAGCACTAAAAACATAAAAAATCACACACTGCAAAATAAACAAAAATATACCTACTCTTAAAAATTATACAACAATAAGTTTTTGCAAAATCTTAATTACATATTATAATAATACTTATGTTAATGAATGCCGGATTTAGCTCAATACAGCCACCAACATGATGACTTTGGTTTCATAAGAAGTGTATGTAGCTTGTAAACTTGCAGGTCAAAAAACTTGTATAATATCGACCCACATAGTTATTGTTACCTCATTGAATGCATAACAACATTCAGAGTATGTTTTTGTTTCTTTTGTAGTGTGTGAATTGTAAGAAAAACCTTATTTTTATTAGTAATATGTTTGTTGGTTTCTTCAATTGAATTAAAAAGCAGCTGAGTAAATAATAAACTGTTATATAAATAGATAGACGATATAGATGCTACCCGCGGTTCGCCCACGTGGACCTTAACTCTTTTTCTACAATAAAAGTAGCCTACAATACAAAATACAAATACAGAAATACAAAGCCATACTTTTTAAAGATATCAAACTGGCGAAGGCGCGCTGGCGGAAGTTAGTTTCAAAATAATCTTGGTGTAAACACTGCTTTAAAATTATATTGTTATTACTATTTGTTAGTACCGGAACTATCGGGTCCTCATTTTCAGGCAAAGGGTGCCAACGGGACCCTAATACTAAGGCTCCGCTGTCAGTCTACTTGTCTGTCATAGGGCTGTATCTTTTGAACCGTAATAGAACACTTGAAATTTTCAGTGTTTGGGTATTTTATCCGATATAACAAGAAAAAAATAAAAATGAAATCAAATTAAAAAATTAAAAGGGGCCCCATCCCCAAACAAGAAATTGTGTTTTTTTCGGCGTTGTTTGTAACGTACCGCATTTTTTTTTTTTTTAAATTGCGGTGGTATAGAAAAATGATGTGCGAGTCCGACTCGCACTTGGCTAGTTTTTACATCCAGTTTGTGACAGTATACGTGAATCTGAGGCTGAGATCTAATTTAAAAAGTACCCACTTAGAATTAACTCAGACTTGAATTACGTCAAACCTAAGTAAATTAAATCACAATATTTCAAGTAGTTATCTTAGTATGACCAACAAAAAAAATTACAAAAAATAAAAGCACTACAAATTGAAAAATAACTTTAATTTCGGAAGGCGGTGGCCAAAACGAAAATTCAAAACAAAAGGCACCGACTTCCCTCTCCCCCCTCTTTGTAGTGTTTTTTTTTCCAAGTCGGTTGTGTAATTTTTTTGTAAAAAGTTTTTATTTTTCGCTTTTTAGTTGTGGTACCTACCCCACACAAATTTAAATACGACTACCTGCTATGTAAATAACAGTGACAGGAAGTTATCATCATATCATCCACATTTATTAAGTGGGAAAAATACCTATTATTAAAGCTTACTCAAAAACTACCTGAGCAAAGTTAGTAAAATTTGTATCAAACCAACTTGGGAGCATACCCTTTCATACAAAAAAATAATTTTCAAAATAGGTTAATAACTGACGGAGAAATCAGCGGAAATATATATAAAAAAAATAAAAAACATACGTACGCGACGAACATACACAACCTCCTCCTTTTTGGAAGTCGGTTAAAAACAGAAAAGTGCGTCCTCCGTATCTTCTCTAGACCAAACTTTTGAAAGTCGATGAACTAAATGCTTAAGGCACACTAAAAAATCTATACAAATATTATAAAGAGGTAAAATTTGAATTTGAGGTTTGTATGTAGTACGTAATCTTCGGAAGTACTGAGTCGATTCCGAATATTTTTTCAACAATGGGAAGCTACAGTATTACCGAGTGTCATAGAATATATCTTATGTTAAAACAATAATGAAATAATCCTAACTAATATTTAAAAAAAAAAATTGATAAATAATATTAATGAATTATTACTAATTAATATTAATAGTCATGATGGCCCAGTGGTTAAGGCCTCGCCTCTCATGTACGGGGTTGTGGGTTCAAATCCGGGCAAGTAGCAATGTGACTTTTTCAATTCATATGTACTTTCTGAGTTTATCTTGGACATTACTGACATCGGTGAAGGAAAATATCGTGAGGAAACCTGGACTTACAGTTAATATAAGTCTGCAATCACCAACCCGTCTTGAGCAAGCGTGGTGATCAATGCTCGTGCCTTCTCTGTATGAGAAGAGGCTTTTGCCCTGCAGTGGGACAGTAATAGGCTGATATTATTATTATTATAAAAAAAATAAACCGGCCAAGTGCGTGTCGGACCACGCACAATGAAGGGTTCCGTAGTTGGGATGAATTTATCCCAAGGGCAAACTTAACATTGTAGTTGAAAAACGTGTTCTCCCATACGGAATGTATGGGATATTTATGAGATACGGACTATTAAGCTCTCATAGTTTTCCTTTTAATTTCGTTTTATATACTACTGCTGTGAATTTTTTCACAAGTCCATGTACAACCATTTAGCTAGAAGGGGGGGGGGGGGGGGACACTTGACTCTAACAAAAAAAAAAACAGTTAAAAGCGTAATATTTCGCAAACGGATCACTGAATCCAAAAATGGTTGTGACAAACTCACAATATTTTTGAAAGACCTTTCTAACGACCACAACATGGGGTAGATGAGGAAAAAAAAAACATCCCCACTTTACGTGTAGGGGAGGTACCCCAAAAAATATATTTTTATTTTATTTTACCACTTTGTCGGCATGATTAATATGTATACATATGCCAAATTACAGCTTTCTAGTACTAACCGTCTCTGACGTAAGCCGCGGACAGACAGACGGACAGACAGACAGACAGACGGACATGGCGAAACTATAAGGGTTCCTTGTTTACTACGGAACCCAAAAAATGCGAAAGTGAGATTGTTTGTTTGTTTGTTACGCTTTCACGCTAAACCGGCTGAACGGATTTGGATGAAATTTAGCATATGGGTAGACCATGACCTGAAGAAGGACATAAGATAGATACCTTTTGTCTCAATATTCCCGTGGGGTCGAGACTTATGCGGGTGAAACCGCGAAGCGCAGCTAGTAACATATACATTACTCTTACGCAAGATTCAAAAGCGATTTTCTCCTAAAGTATTGGTAGATATTTTATGGTGTTACGAACATAGTATTATCGAAATCATATTATTATGAAATAGGTATTTTCTTAATGTTGTAATTTTTATTTCACGAGAATAAGTAAGGTACCATCGAAAGTTCATATCTAACCACCGTAAGAACTATTCTTGCTTGCAGCGCTCGGCGATTATACGACAGTCATCGTGTTCACGGGATTTTGTTTTGAAACTGGTTTGATATGAACTTCTTTGATAGTTAATCAAACAAAGGGTTGTTAGTTAGTTTTTTGGTTTCTTTGTTAGTAAATTTATTTCTTAAGAACTTTCGTAAATAAGCTGTATATATGCTGCAGCTGTATGTTGTGTCGCAATTCCGACCCCAATATACAGGTCCAGTGTTCTACTCACTCCCCAATATGTTGTTGTACTATCAGACTATTATTAAATAAATAAAGAGCAGTGATAGCCTAGTGGTGTGACCATCGGCGTCGGACTGCCAAGTCAAAGGTCTCGAGTGCGAACCCAAGGCTTTATGTGCGTATTGTCTAATTATCACTTGCTTCAAAAACGGTGAAGGAAAACATCATGAGGAAACCAGCATGCCTGAGAGATATTTCTCGACGGCATGTGAAGCCAAGTCAGAGGCCCATGGGCGGCTTCAAAATTCTGACACCAGGTTAGTCACTAACCACACGAAAAGACGAATAAATACCAGCGATATATGGTTAACGCAAAAGGACCTAGGTAGGTATTAATCTGAAAACACGATTCACATACGATCGTGTCACGCTAACTATAAATTTCGCAATCAAACATGGCACTGCACATACTCACGACTTGCAGTACGTAACTGGCATAAAAACTTGTGTGGAACGATCCATTCTCTAGATTGGACACAGCCGAAGTTTTACTGACGTGACGTGACTACAAATTAAAGATGAATGTGATAACGATTACGTACCTATTTATAATACGTAATAAAGTTGTTACTTTATAAAAGCTTCACTGAATTTTTTAGGCCGTAGCCAAGTGGCAAAAACGGAACCCTTATTATTATTTTTTATGTAATTGAAAGGCTAAAGCGTCGTGCAGACTAGCGCGACGCGACGGCAGGACGCGACTCGAACAATACAACTTCTAAGAAAACTTAACGGTAGAACAATAACCGGTGTCACGTCGCACTGTCGCGTCGCGCTAGTCTGCATGAAGCTTTACGAGCTGACGGCCGACCTAATGATGATAAGTGGCTGCTTCACTTTTTGTGTGTGCTCGAAGTGAAACTTTTGAACACGAAATGAATCAAAAGTGAAAAATTTATTCACTAATGAACCGATCCAATGTTGTTGGTTTTCGGATCTTTCATTAACTTAACGAATGATCGAAAAAAGAAATCAAAGGAGCTGATGAACGTTCATTCCGATATCATTTTGCCGGAGTCGTGCAAACATGGAATGAAACATAAATTAACCTTCACCCAAGTGAACCATTCACTCGAGTAAAGCCTCGTACTAACAGGTGCGACGCGACTCTAACAAAACAATTGCTAGGAAAACTTCACGGTAGAACAATTACCGGTGTCGCGTCGCGCGACAAGTCGCGCTAGTCTGCATGAGCCTTAAGAGCGTTTATACAAAAAGTTTTTGAGTAATTTGGCAATATTACTGTATGGAAACAAGAAAAATGGCTAACTAGTGAACTAGAATATTAATAATAAATTGCAATTATAACACTGAATTTGATGTCGTAACCTTGGAAAGTTTCCAAATACTTAAATTATTGCATTTCATAATCAATATTTTAGTTCACTTGTTAGCCATATTTCTTATTTCCATGCAGTAATATTGCCAAGTTAATGAAAACAGGTAAATATTTGACAGCTATTTGCGACGTTGCCCACTTTCTTTATAAACGCTCATAAAGCATCTGATATTGGATTTAAAGCTGCGCATGAAAATCTGAAATACGAGTACCTACCAGAGGCGTTGCAGATGCAGAGGTGTCGCAGACGATACTGTTTAGTTTTCTTAGGACTAAATAATATATTTAGTCCTAAAAATATATCCAATATTGAACTTAATTTCCTATCTCATAACCACTATTCGCACTGTCATGGTCACGGTCACGGTCAGTTTTGCGAACTAAGTTAAAAATACACTATCGCCATTCACTATTTAGTTACTATCACAAAACCTTACACCCAACTACCTTTTAATTCCTTAATAATGTGACTTGTTTGACGTATGTTAATTAATGTCCTGTAAGTAGGTAGGTAGGTTAACAAGGATACAGATTTTACTGTAGGTACCATCACCAGGTCAGGCGCCAGTGTCCGCGATAGTACCTATTTAAATAGAAAGTCCTGTTAGGGCTCATTCACACGGACACGTCATTGACGATTCGTCAAATAAACGATACGTCATGACGGATGCACGTTCACCTTGCATACGGAAACGAGATTTTTTCGCGATTCGTCAAAATATCCGAATAGTTCAAACTTGATTCGTGATTTGAAAGATCAGTCTTGGAAGAGCGGTTCAGCGGAACCGTCACAAAAAAAACACAATTCATGTTTTTTGACGATAGTGATTTTTAAAAGACGATACATGATTTAAGACGTATTTGTCATTTTAAACGATTCATGATACGTGTGAAAACGGGTATTTAAAAAGCATTGCCGTCGTCAAACAAAAAAAAAAAAGTATCGTAAAGACGATTCGTCAAAAAACACGAATCGTCGTCGTATGAACTAGCCCAAAGATTACGGTTTCCTTATAAGCCTAAACATTCAGTTAATTTATTTCGGCAACTGGGTAACTGCAATTATCAAACGGTTGTAGAAAAATATTTTTGGCGACATTTTTTATTTATTTATTCATTCATTCTTTAGTACACATATACGTACATTGTTGAAGCAATCACAAAATCATTGAAAATTTACCGTGTACCATAATCATCGATTACATAATTTACAGAATTAAAAATACTTTACATCTTAATTAGAATGAAACAAAAAAGAGAATTTTAACAAATCACAAAGTAGGATGGAGCCTATTAAAGATCAAAATAGCTGAAAACAGCTCCAAAATGGATGCAAAGTTACGATTTGATGTAATACGCAACTGGTACGGTACGGTAACTGTTAAATGCAATACACGACGTATATTTAGTAACCTAATCCGCTTAACTGTTCTTAAACAGTGATAAAGAACCCTGTAAGAAATCGACACGTGCTTCACCTCTCAACGAGGCATCCTCAGGATGACGATTGACTTGTGGTGAACCTTGTTGTAATTACTGTATGCCTTTTTTAGGGTTCCGTAGTAAACAAGGAACCCTTATAGTTTCGCCTTGTCCGGCTGTCTGTCTGTCTGTCTGTCCGTCTGTCTGTCCACGGCTTAGCTCAGAGACAAATTAATTATGCCGAAAAAGAGGTAAAAAAAAAAAAAAATTTTTTAGGTTACCTCCCCTACACGTAAAGTGGGGTTGTTTTTTATGTGTAGTTGGGATGTTGTTGTTTTTTCTTCATTTATCCCATGTTGTGGGGTATCGTTAGAAATGTCTTTCAAAAATATTGTGAGTTTGTCAATGTAGCGGCATCTACATCGCTACATGCGAACTACGCATCAAAGACCTGACGTCACACAACATCCTGATGTCACACAAATCCTGCATCGCGCAATTAGAGTTTACCGCGCGATAAACATATATGCAAGCTTCCCGACTTCAACCTCTGGGCAGTTGCCCGCCAGACATCACACCCGTCTGGTCGGATGATCCTCCCTTTTCTATGGGGGATGAGTGAACTTTACACCCTGTTCCTCATACCCCTAAAGTCAATACCATTTTTGGATTCAGGGATCCGTTTGCGAAATATTAAGCTTTTAGCTGACATTTTTTGTTAGAGTCAATTGTCCCCCCCCCCCTTCTAGCTAAATGGTTGTACTTGGACTTGTTAAAAAATTCACAGCAGTAGTATACATATATAACGAAATTAAATGGAAAACAGGTTAACGAGTAATAATCGACCAACTTAAATTTGCGGTTTGAAAAACATGATCTCCGTATGGGAGAACATGTTTTTCAACTACAATGTTAAGTTTGTTCTTGGGATAAATTCATCCCAACTACGGAACCCTTCATCGTGCGTGGTGCGGCACGCACTTGGCCGGTATTTTTTTTTTTTTTGAGGTTGGGAAATTATCAAATAACTTCTCCCGCTCTGGACGGAGCGGGAGGGTGTGTCAGACTTTTAATGACTAGAACCCACTCGTGTTCCTTCCATTGCCTGTGTGCCGGGGCCGCGATATCCCTTTCGGACAAACCCGCAACCCCAGCAGGAATTAATTACTGTATGCCTTTTTTTTTTTTTTTTTTTTTTGAGGGTGGGAAATCATCAAATGACTTCTCCCGCTCTGGGCAGAGCGAGAGGGTGTGTCAGACTTTTACTGACTAAAACCCACCCGTGTTCCTTCCGTTGCCTGAGTGCCGGGGCCGCGTTATCCCTTTCGGACAAACCCGCAACCCCAGCAGGCATTGGTCTTTCGACCCCGTCGGTTGGTGCTGACATCTCTTTGAGGCGCGCGTGGAACACAACGCGCCGTCGACACGGGCCTGGTCCTTATCGGACGGCGAGCTGCCCATTGCTCACCGTCCGCAAGCCCGCGCCTACGGTGGCCGGAAGTCGGCTCTGGACTCCCGACGCCCGGGGCGTCTCCTGCGGCGACTAGGGCCGCGAGGGCGTGCAGCTTGCATCTCCCTCGCGCGCTCCGCCTCCTCCTTCGCGAGCATAACTGCTTCGCAGAAGGAGGTGACGGCCTCCCATGCACTCTCGCTCCGAACCATGGCCTGAACCAGGGCCGGACGCGAGAGATCGCCGCCGCCGATCGCCTCCGTGAGGACACGGCGGTGCTCCGCCCAAGCCGGGCAGACCTCCACCGTATGCTCCACCGTGTCCTCCGGGCGATCCACACAGTGGTGACACCCGGGCGTTTCCTCCCGCCTTACGCGGAACAGGAACCTCCCGAAACAACCGTGTCCGGTGAGGACCTGCGTCAGGCGGAAGGTGAGGACGCCATGGCGCCTCTCAAGCCACTCCTCAAAGAGGGGACTTATCGCCGCAATTGTGGCGTGCCCAGCGCTGGGTTGCGACAATCGTACACTCCATGCCGCCATGAGATCCCGCCGGAGCTCTGTCCGCTGTGCCGTGATTTCTCGCGGCAGCGGAGTTACACCCCGGCGTTTCGCCTCCTCGCGCAACTCCCACATGTGCGCGAGGACTTTCGCCTCCAGATCCCATGGCGGTAGTCCGGCAAGGAGGCTCGCTGCCTCACGGGAGACCGTGCGGTATCCCCGGACCAGCCTGATGGCCATGACCCTTTGGGACGCGTTCAACCGCCGGGCCGGTCGCAGCCTCAATGAACGCGCCCACACCGGTGCCCCGTAAAGGGCCATGGACCGCACGACCCCCGCGTAAAGCCTCCGGCAGGAGGCGTTTGGACCCCCCAGGTTGGGCAGGAGCCGCTTCAAAGCAGCCCCAGCCCTATCCAGTTTGGGAGCCAAACGTCGGAAGTGCTCCACGAAGTTCCACCGGCTGTCGAGGACGAGTCCCAGGTACTTCATCGTCGACTCGACACCGATGTGAACCCCTCCCGCCATAATCTGGGAACCCGACAGTGGCGCGTTCCGAGGACCATAGAAACACATGGCCTCGGACTTGTGCAAGGCCACCTCGAGTCCCAGTTGCCGGATCCTTTCGACGATTGTCGCAACCCAACGTGTCGCTAGTTCGGCCGCCGCCTCATGCGACCTCCCCTGCACCAGGACCAGCGTGTCGTCAGCGTAGCAAACCACGCTGACGCCGCTAGGGAGGTCGGCGCGCAGCACCCAGTCGTAGCCGATGTCCCACAGATGCGGCCCCAGGACCGATCCCTGTGGGACACCGCACGACATCTCTCGCCGGTTCCACTCTCCGTGGTGACCGGGGTATATGACGGCCCTGTCCGTCAAATAGGCCTCGACCACTCGACAGAGGTAGGTCGGCATCCGGTGATACCGGAGTGCCTCCCTAATGCAACTCCAGGGCAGGGTATTGAAGGCATTGGCGATGTCAAGAGACACCGCCAAGACCACCCCACCCCGGGCAACAGCATCCCCCGTCGTGAGGGCTCGAACGCGCATGATGGCATCCACCGTAGAGCGCCCCTTGCGGAAACCATACTGGCTCTCCGCCAAATCCGGCCCCACTCGCACCAGCTGCCCGACAAGGCGGTCTGCAATTACTCTTTCAAAGAGCTTGCCCACCTCATCGAGCAGCACGATGGGCCGGTAAGCGGACGGAGAGTCCGCCGGGCGCCCCGGCTTCTTGATGAGGACCAGTTTCCCCGTCTTCCAACGAAGTGGGAACTGGCCCCTCTCCAAGCATGCGCTTAGGAGCCCCCGAAGTCGAGGCCCGAGAGCCTCTAAGGCCAGAACCCAGGCTTTTCCAGGTAAGCCGTCGGGTCCTGGGGCGGTATTTTTGGCACTCAGCCTACGTACCGCCACTCTCAGATCTACCTCGGTCACCTCCGGAGTATCGTCGTCGTCGTCCCTGGTGTGGTCCGCATCGGGTACCGCAGGAGGCGGAGCCATGGGCGGGGGAGTATGTTCCCCTCGCGAGGGGAACAGAGCGCTCACCACGTCCTCCACAAGCTGGGGCCGGAGACTCTGCGTCAGCGGGGGAGCCCATGGGCGGAGCTTATCTCGCACCCATTTGTATGGGCGTCCCCACGGATCTCTGTTCAGAGTCTCCAGCGACTCCTCGCGGGCCAGTCCTCTGGCCCGCTCGATCCCCGCTTGGAGGGCGGTCTTCGCCGCTCTGTATCCTGCGTACAGCTCCGCCTCAATGGCTTCCGTATCCGGCGGGCGGATACGGAGCCTGCGGTGCCTGGCGTACAGGTGGCGCGCAGCAACGCACGCCGCGCGTAAAGCGGTCAGCTCACGCGACCACCAGTACACCTGGCGCTGAGCACGTCCGGGCTGGACCCGGGGCATTGCCACGTCACAAATTTCGGACATGGCCTCCCGGAACCACTCCGCCTCGTCGTTTATGTCGGCAGGCCTGTCCGGTGATGACACCCAGGCCTGCACGATCGAGGCTTCCAGGAGGAGCTCCCGGTCCAGCTGCTTCAGCGCCCACCGCGGACCACTCGGGGTCTGTCTGACCGGCGTGCCCGAGGTCTGGGCGGAGACGTCAAACCGGATGTACCGGTGATCGGAATAGGTCTCCACCCCCTCCATGACGCGCCAGCCAATGACACGCGGCGACAGAGCGGGGCTGGCGAACGAAATGTCCACCACTGACTCGCCCCGCATCCGCACGCACGTGGGGACAGAACCCCGGTTTAGGACGACCAGGCCCGACTCCAGAGCCCAGTCCTCCACCATCCTGCCCCGTGTGTCCGTTAACCGGGAACCCCAAGCCACGTTCTTGGCATTGAAGTCCCCGAGGACGATCACGGGGAGGGGATGGTACCCGACGACGACGACTCTCAACTCCCCAAGGGAGTTGTGGAACTCGGCGAGAGTTCGGTTCGGGGAGAAGTACGCTCCTACCACGACAATCTCCCCGAACCGTGCTGCCACGCAACCCGGTCCCCTCTTGACGGCCTCGAGGGACGGGGTACCGGCGGCGGCCGACGAAATTATGGTCACTGAGCCGCTCAGGTCCTCCACCCAGTCATCCCTGGGCGGGACAAAGTACGGCTCAGCGACCACGGCGATGTTAATCGACCACTGCGCCATGCTCTGGAGCAACAGATCCTGAGCTGCGGCGCAGTGGTTGATGTTCGCCTGGAGGAGGCGTAATGGACCTATTAGCAGTCCATTTTAGCCCCCCCCCGAGCCCCGCGTGAGGGCCCTGCCACGGCGTCAACGGCGGTGGCGGCGACGACGGTGGAAGCGGCAGCGGCGGTGGCAGTAGTAGCGGTAGCGGCGGCCGCGGCGGTGACAGCGGTGGCGGAGGGCTTGCCCCTGGCTTTGCCTTTGGCGGGTTGGACGCAGGCCTTGCTCCCAATCCGGTGCTCGGCCGGCTTGCCAGCCGCCGCACATACGGCGCAGTGCGGCGTGGCTTCGCAAGAGCCGGCCTTGTGACCGGGCTGACCACAGCGATAGCAGTGATCGCTGCGGTCCACCTCCGAGGTGCATTTAGCTCCCACGTGGTTGCCCACATGGCAGCGGAAGCACCTCAGAGGTTTGGGTTCGAGCAGTTTGACCTGCGCGGATACCCAGCCCACCAATAACCTTTGGCCCTCCCCGGCGATTTTCCTGGCCGCCGACACGGGGCAGCTCACTGTTACGGCTCGCATCCCCGTGAAGCCAGGACGGATGGTGCCTGCCCTAACCTGCTCGGCAGAGCACCCCCCAGTCCTGACGACAGCGGCCACCACCTGTTCCTCCGCCACTGAGTCGTCCAGGCCCGAGATGCGCATTTCTACGCACTTCGTGGGCCTGGACACTCGGGCCTCGTCCGCATTTAAGGACGCCCTAAGCTTTTCAGCTAGGGCGTCAGCGGCCGGGCCACTGGCCGCTCCGGGGAGCTCCAGCATCCGGGCCCCAGTCGCGGTGACCCTTACCCGGATGCCCTGAGCGGCACCTATCTCGTTAAGGTCCACCGCCGCCCCAATCTTGGAGAGCACGTCGCGGTAGGACACGCCCTTCTTCTCCGCTTCCGGCTGTAGTGTTATCACTACAGCTGCGGACTTCGGGGCGCGGAGCCTAGCCGCGACGCTTTGCTCCTTGCGCCGCTGCCGCCTCGCCTTCTT
The DNA here is from genome assembly GCA_947364205.1 of Agrochola lota. Taxonomy (NCBI): domain Eukaryota; kingdom Metazoa; phylum Arthropoda; class Insecta; order Lepidoptera; family Noctuidae; genus Agrochola; species Agrochola lota. The sequence continues at coordinate 9,649,533 of OX376227.1, read as the reverse complement.
TTTGGCCGCCCTTTTGGCCTTGCCCGCCTTCTTCTTCTCCCCGGCTATTTGCCACTCGGCGTCAGCCTGGGGAGATTTAGGAGGCAGAGGCGGCCGTTTCGCCACCTGGGGCGGAGCTCCCGCTGCCAGGGCCGAGGCCGGGGCCCCCACCGCCTTGGCCGGGGCCCTCGCTGCCTGTGTAGCAGCCCCACCCCTGGTCTGCCCTGACGGACCCGGTTTGGCCACGGTAGCTGCGGTGGTGGCATAAGATGCCGCCTTCCGCTGGCCCGAGGCCGGCTGGCTCGCCGCTAATGGAGGGCGCAGGACCACGGCCTCCAGTACGGAGAACCGGCTGTTGAAAGCAGCCAGCTCCTTCCGCACCAGGGCCAAAACCCGGTCCTCCGCCGGCAAGGGCGGGCCCTGCCCTTGCACCGCTCCGCGCTGCAGAACGACGTGGGGGCCGGCTCCACGGAGCCCGGCCAGGTCTGCTCGGAGCTCCTCATTCTCCTTTTGGAGAAGCTCCGTGGCGGCTGTCAAGCGGGCGACCTCCGCCCGCATTTCAGACATACCGTCTAGCGGAGGCCCAAGATGGAGAAAGGCCTCCGCTGCCGCCATAATGGAGGCCGTGGCCGCAGGTATGGCCTTCTCTTTCGAGGACTGCAGCTTTTTTAAGGCCACAGTCCTGATCGCGGCCGCTACGACCTCCGCAAACCTGGCCGCTCGCTCCGAATTGGAGCCCCCAGCGGCGACTTTGGCGGCCTCATCGGACACCACTCCTCCCTTGGCACGGTTCACAGCGGCGCCAGCCCGTGCCGTCGTGCCCTTTCGAGGGATGGTGACCCCCTCCGGCTCCTCGCTTGAGGCCCCGGACGAGACCTCAGAGTCGCTCTCCCCGCCGATTCCTGGAGGGGTATCGGGCCGCTTGATGCGACCCCGATTGCCACGCCCTGGTTTCGAGGTCACCGACACGCGACCTCGGCCTCTCCTTACCGTCGGCACCTTAGCGACCGGCAGGCATTCCTCGCCCGAGGATTGTCCCGCCGATCCTGCGCGGTCCGACTTTTCGTCACGCGACTTCTCCTCGCGCGAGCGTTTCCCCCAGAAACGCCCGCGTCCCGTGTCCTGGTCGGACCTAGTTTGGTCCCCGGAGGGACAGGAGTCTCCTCGACCCTGGTAGCCGTCACCGGCAAGCGGTTCCTCCGCCAATAAAATTGGCACGACTTCAATTCTTGGGTTTAATTTCAAAAAGTTTTCCATTTTAGATCCCACGAGTAAAAAATATATCCAACCAACCAACCAAAAAATAGTGGTTCGCACTAGTGACTAATTAAGCTACCCATTAGTCAAGCTGTCAACCTCCCTCACGGTGCGCCGCCGCTTGGAGGTTTGGGGTGATTTTTTATAGAGGTTTTCTACCTCGCGGCCCGGGCGGTTAAGCCAAGACCCTCGACCCCCGTCAAATGCCAGAGACATGACCTTGACACTCTTCGGGGCTACGAGACCAACGGTGGCAAGAGAAAAGACTTCCTCCTGCCTGTCCGACGGCAGGGTTAGTGCACGCCGAGCCCGCTCCCACCAGAACGCTGCTCAACGTGTGCTCTTAACGAGCACACGTTAGAGCGTTCACTCCTCCGACAGGATATTGGCATACGGGCAACGAGACCCCTTAGGCACGCAGTACCTAATGGGGAGACATTGCCCGCACCCCAGGGTGCACCGTCCCGGAGACTGGCCTTCCCCCCGGACGCATCCGTAAGGGAACTCCAGCCCCCAGGCACACGGGGAGGTTTCCTGTCCTAGCACCCCAATTACTGTATGCCTAAGGTGGATTTCAAAGGTTAGTGAATTTACTTGATACAACATTTTCTGAATTTCTATATTTGCTAGGCGCACGTGCGAGGTGTCAAGGAGTATAAGTATGTATTTAGTAATAGTTAATTTTCCTATTTTTTGGTTATGTTATGATATTGTTCATGATACTAAGGTTAAACATAAATGGATTTCCATTTTCTTTCGTTAAAAATGCATGTCAACTTTGAATTTGACTTTCACAAATTTATGTTTTCTATCTATTCTTGTTACCTTTCCTCGGCTCACGGCTTTCTAGCAAAGTTTATGAATACCGAAACCGCACCATCTCATTTAACGTGCCGTTGTCTTTAGGCAAGAATAACAACGTTATTATGTTTTCATGTAAGGTATCTCGCAAGTCAACCTAGGAGGTTGTCTGCTTAACCAGCCTATTATTTGGAGCCTTAATAAATAAGGCCAAGCAGGCAGAAAATTATAAACTAAGCTACTAGGTACACGCTAAGGGACCTCGGCTTAGGGCGTCGCTGGGGGAAGGGCAGCAAAGGTAATTTTTGATCAGATATAGATTTTTTTTGGGACTAATTTAAACATGTAGGGAAAGGAGGATAACTAAAAAAAATAGCAGGACTCCTTAAACTTCCCTATACTCTGCGCTCGCATCAAAGTTACAGATCTTTTCATCTTTCAGCGGCTGATTTAGTAAATCAGCCGCTGAAAGAACTGTATACGCGTTGATTGTGTAGTTCGTGATTATGCTCTAAGCACTTCTGCGCTAAAGAATCTTGTGTGTTTTCCATGAAAAACACTTCTCCGTTTGCGTGCGCTGTAGAGATCATTCTGCTACGGGTAGTTAGCATATTTGTGCGAATCTACTCGAATATCGGAAATCCGTTCGTCAATCCTTGAACATGGCTTTCTGGTTGTTTTGTAGCATTGTGTCCAATGTTTACAGACAATCAGTCTATTTATCCGATTACCTCATCTTTGGTTGTACCTATTACTGTGGACAATCATTACCAAAAAACAGCAATCAAAGATCACAGAACAATCAGACTTCGTCATGGGAACCCTACTAAACAAACAACTGAAGTAATTATCATTGGATGTCAAAGAATTTTGAAAATTACACAAAGATGGCAGCGCGAGACGAAGTAAATAAGTTACCTATGTAATTTTAATGATGCGGCTATTTTTAACATCCATCAATGCGTTTTCACATCCATGCGAGACGTTTTAGCAATTTTGGTTAAAAATTGTAATTTTAACACAAATATCGCTTTTCGTGTTTGTCTGTATGACTGCGTTGCAACTGATTTTGATGAGTTTTCACCATCTTTTATAAAATTTATTGCGGAAGGTTTGTGTGTATGAAATTCAATTTACTTATAATAAAGAAATTTTGGCTTTTAGTCAAGTCGTATAAACTGTGCGTAGCGAGGCGAGGGTTTGAGGGTACATCGAAGAAGTTCATATCTAACCACCGTAAGGACTATTCTTGCTTGCAGCGCTGGGCGACTATAGAACCGGGCCGGTAACAGATGAGGTCATCGTGTTCACGGGATTTTGTTTTGAAACTGGTTAGATATGAACTTCTTTGATGGTACTTATAAACAAAATCAATCTATATCTTTTTATATAAAAATGAAATGCTATTCGTTGGTAAGCGCGTCACTTTACAATGGCTGAACCGATTTGGCGATTTTCTGGAAATGTTCGTAATAGTGCGAATATTTTTTTTTAGGGATAGAAAAATGTGAGAATTTTCCCGGAAAATTGGAAAAATAGGAAATTCTGGAAAGTCCTTTTTTGTATGGGATTTTTTTATGAAGTATTGTTTGGACAGGACACATTCTGTCGGGTCAGCTGGTTTTTAAATAAAAAAGCCATCGCATGAGACTGAAAACTAATGTTGGTTATTTAAATTCTTTCAGTCGTAACGCCCTTCTGCAGTACGATAAATCCTCTTTCCAACAAACATTTACATAAATCAAAATTTAATAAGAATTACAACTTATTTTAAATGAAGTCGGCATAAAGCCGTGTTTTAAGTCTATCAGAAACTTGAAAACTAGCATACAGCCCATGGGCAGCCTAAACCACTGGGGCAAGAAACTTGAAATTTTGCATATGTTCTTTATTATAATGAAAGGAGAGCATCAGGAAGGACTTTTTTTTAATTGACCTCTTGCATACAAACTTTCATCCCCATCATTAATGGGAATGAAAGTTTGGTCGATAGAAAATCCCAGTCTTCCAGTATTTAATTTGAGTAATCTTTTTTTACAATTAAACCATTTTCAGGCACTTTTAAATTGTCAAAGAGTCGGTCACTCAGAAATATGAAGTGAACTTGATTGATCAACTGGCTAGTACCCAGCATCGCCCGGGTGGATTTCATGTCTCTATTTTCATACAAAAATACCATCCAAATTTCCGAATTTTCAGGTGGAAATTCTATAAAAAAAAAAAATCAAATGACTTCTCCCGCTCTGGGCACAGCGAGAGGGTGTGTCATACTTTTAATGACTAAAACCCACCCGTGTTCCTTCCGTTGCCTGTGTGCCGGGGCCGCGATATCCCTTTCGGACAAACCCCCAACCCCAACCTTGTCCTGACAATTACAAACACAATAAAACAAACATCCAAAAAAAAAGAAAGAAAAAAAAACATATTTTTTTATTCTTCACATACAAATGCATATTTCAACAAAATTACATAAAATACACACATACAAAGTTACCAAAAGCCTTGTATTCAAGCAGTAGAAGTTTGTCAATTTTATTTATCTAGTCAAATCGGTAGAGCCGTTCTCAAATGATGATCTTTCATACATACGGCAATTAATTTTATTTATAAAGTTATTAGTCAACCATCTGTTAAATAATAGCGAACTCACAATGAATTTGAAAATAAAACGCATATGTGTTGTTATTTTAATTTTTTTTAAATGCGTCAATAGACACACACACTAGGTTTAGTTTTGTTTCTTGTCTTTACCATAATATACTCGTATTGTTACCGGCAGTGTGGGTAATCCTTACATGCCGGATTACACTAATCATGAAAACATTAGGTATGAAATGGAAAAAATCTAATATATTTACGTATTTTAGATAATCCCAAATTACACGCCTTGTTTTTGAATACTTACTTCTTTGTAACAAAGTAAAGTACATAAAGGCCTTTAACCGAAGTAATTTAGAAATATGAAAATGAATGCCGCTAATTAGGTGGAACTTTAAGTACAAAAACTTTGTACAAAAGCTACTAAATGACAAAAGAAGATCCTTGGACAGATTTTTTTTTAAGTATGACAGTATTTAGTATGCAATAAAGAATGTATGATAATAATAATAAAGTACTAATAGATCATTATTTAATTAGGAAATAAGTCATAATAATAGGTAAGTGTTATTGCATAGTACCTATAATTTATTCTCTCAATGGCTATTTATATATATTCATGTAATTTGATAATTGTGATTTTGATTGTCTATTATTTGCACTGAATAAATGTTTTATCTATCTATCTTAAATATAATGTGTTCTCGTAAGGTTCATCTACTTACTCTAATTGTAAAGAAAGTAATTTATAACTATCTACGTAGATACTTCTATGATATTAATTGTTAACGAAAATAAATAATTTTAAAATATAATAGAATCATAGCTGAAACACATAGATACATGAATAAAAAGTGTTGTTTTCAGCATTTCGTTTGTTATGACTGTTTGATATGCTACGACAACGCTAGGTAAATGCCGCGAAGAAGCCACGTGGGCTCTGCGTAGAGGCTGTGTGGAAGCGACACACGCGAACTAATATAAACTTTTGATTTAAAACGAATGGCATAAAACTCATACAAATATAATCTGATAAGGGTACCTTGATCTGTGGACTGCGACCAGTTGTAGCATGATTTTCAGCCCTAACCCCAAACATTTTAAGTCGAATATCATGAGTCCTCCTTAGACAGCCCTTGCTGATCATACATTACTGGCCAAGGTTTATATTCATGACTTATTCTCTTGTGACTCTGATATGAACTCGTAACTCTGAACCTATTTGGAAAAAGTAATAGTTCGGGGCTATCATTTTCTAATTTGTGGTTCAGGATGCTTGTTAAAGTCTGTAATACTTAGGCCGAAATCTATAAACGTTACTGAGCACTTACTCTGACTAAGCGTACTTATGTTGTTGACGTACAATTCACATAACAAATAATCAGCATACTCGTATAATTTCCCCACTACTGGGACACAGGCCTCCTCTCTCTGAGAGGGATATGGCCCTAATCTACCACGCGTGCCCAGTGCGGGTTGGTAGATGTCACATTTCTAGGAATATTTGGTTCTAGGACATGCAACTTTCCTCACGATGTTTTCCTTCACCGTTTTGGGAGGAGTAGTGATGAAATAATTTGTACAAAGTTGTGGCGGCATCTACAATCGCCACATGCGAACTACGCATCAAAGACCCGACGTCACACAACATCCTGACGTCACACAAATCCTGCATCGCGTAATTAGAGTTTACCGCGCGATGGACATATACAATCTCCCAACTTCAACCTCTGGGCAGTTGCCCGCCAGATACGACACCCGTCTGGTCGGAGGATCCTCCCTTTTCTATGGTGGATGAGTGAAGTTTCCACCCTGTTCCTCATACTCCTAAAAAGTAAAGCGCGCGTCAGGGTTTGAATCTACGACCTATGCGACGATCTACTCGTAAGTCGCGGCTGTTACTACTGGGCCACACCTGCTCTACAACAACTGCAGCTGCTGTACAACTGTCAAACTACAATTGCATGATAGAGGCGGGAACATATTATCTAAGTCAAAGCACGTGGCAAGTAACGATTGTTTGACATTGGCGTATTTCTTATGTGTGGTTTAAAGAACAATACTAACAATAAGTACGGAGCTATAAATACAGTATTAAGAGTAGATTCTGATGGTATCTCCACTAATGGTGGCGACCTTCAGAGTACTGTCATTCTATTGTTGCCCAACTTAACATACCTATCTACCATCTAGTAATTGCTGTGCAGAATAATTGCCTCCCGGATGATGTAGAATTCTTTACGTACCTATTGTAGTAAAGTATTCTTCATCATATTAGTTTGAAAACGTCAGACACGCTTTTGATATGGGCCTCTCAATGACCGCTGCATGAAGCGGTCAAAGGACCTCGTTCGGTAAAATTCTTCAAAATAAAGTTAAATTCTTCTAGTAGCCTGCAAGTACCCTGTAAAGGCAGACAGGCGCGACGCAACGGCGAAGGCGCGACGCGATACCGGTAGAACAGTTTTCGTGTAGTTTTCATAGAAATTGTTCCACCAGATTCCAGAGCCTTAAACTGAACTCACAAAGGATTTGAAAACAAAACGCATGTGTGTTGTTCTTTTCATGAAAAACGTGCGTCAATAGCTGACAATAGACACCAATAATCAAATAAAAGGTAGTATCTCTTTTAAATGTCTTTTGAACAAGTTGTTACCGCCAGTGTAACTAATCCTTACCAGCTGGACCATACAAAACATTCATATGAAATCTAATATGTGTATGTATGCAGGTATGTATGCACTTATAAACATTCCATGAAATTCCTCGCCTCAGGATTTATAATAACTTGCTATTGTTGGGATTCCCTTATGAAGTAAGGCAAAAAAAGAAGATAATTACTACTTATTAATCATTGAATTCATGTAAATCAAAGCGTTATTCGGTTTAAGAAACGATTAACCTATAATTAGGTACTTTTTTAATAAGTGAAATGGCTCTAACGATTCTGATGAAAGGTGTAATATAGGTTTTCGGGGGCGAAAAGTCGATCCAGCTAGGTCTCTAATCTGGGTAAAAAATCACCCCAGCAGAGCTCGGTCCACCAGGTACTACTATTAAAACGAGTACTTAACAAAAAGTAAAAGTAAATATTTTTCGTTGTTTTGAAGACCCCAGGTTTTAGCAACACAAAAAGATAGGTCTTCTAGCAAATCTAATTTCAAGTACTAGAAAATTGTACCTAGTACACGAGAGTACGCACGGCGACACATCAAGCTATACATATCTAGTATAAGCTGACCTCGCATTGAACTGAAATCCTATACAATGCGAGATCAGCATAAACTGGAAATGTATAGCTTGATGTGTAGCCGTGTGTACAGGAGTTCCATCCAATCATAAAGTTGTGGTGAAGTAGTTGCGAAATGTAATGGCGCGAACATAAAAACGAGTAATTAAAAGACGTAACGATATTACGTCTGGTCCTGCATCTTGGCTCACGGTGGCAACAGAAGAAGGCCCGTCGTCCACGATGTTGTATATATTAGGTTGTTGCAATATTATGGTTGAAAGAATTTTTATTTTACATGCAAATTCATTGTGTCGGTCGGAAACGTCATATTTAAAATATATTAAACTCTAGATTCCTAAACTTTTAAGATAACGGAACACTCAACAAATACCTTTTGTTGTATGGAACCCCATATCAAATGATTACAAATCAAAGACACTGTAATTAATAAGAACAAAAACTTTTATTAGAAATATTTTAAAAGTGAAACTCTTTCAATCTTTACTTTAACCTCTAAGGGCCTATGCACACCACGTTTTTTAAACGCGCCGTCGACGCGTGTGTCTTTGCACACCTGTCTGTAGGATAAAAGCGCGCCGTCGACGCGCGTTTCTAAAACGCGCGTCGACGGCGCGTTTAAAAAACGTGGTGTCCACAGGCCCTAATGTGAAGAATGAATATTGTCATACATCCAATCTCAACCTGAATTTGTTGTTTGAGAAATATTAAGATTTTAACTGCAAATTTTCTGCCAGCCAAATGGTTAAAATACTTACTAAATGGTTGTACTTGGACTTATGAAAAAATTCACAACAGTAGTATATATAACGAAGTTAAAAGGAAAACTATCAGAGCTAAGTAGGCTGTACAGGTTAACGAGTAATATTCGACCAACTTAAATTTGCAGTTTGAATTGTCGTATTGGAGAAGATGTTTTTCAACTACAATGTTAAGTTTGTTCTAGGGATAAATTCATCCCAACTGAGGAACCTTTCATTTCGAGTGGTCCGGCACGTACTTGGTTTCTATCAAGTTACACAAGGAAAGTGTATGGCTTAAACAACATGCTTGGTGGTGCCTTATTTCAACGGAATTCATCGTGAAAACATCATTGTGACTCCGCATTGCTTTTAGTTCAAGTTTTCAGTGGAAGTGACGAAAAGATAACAATTATCTGTACTTACTTTACTAGGCACGGTATTTGACGATTTTATCATTAAATTATTTGTTTTGTAACACCTTGTGATTTTCGTGTTAGTCACTCTTACAGCTGTTTTAGTTAAGGCAATAAATTAATATGCATACGTTGGTTACCTATCGAGTAATGCTTGATAGTTGGTTAAAATAAATATAGCATAATATTATGAATATTTGCTCCAGGGTTAAATACTTCGTGGAAAGTATAGTAAAATTATACAAAGATTCAAAAGAACGGTAAGGAAATTGATTGTTTGTTCAAAAGTGAATTTTCCGGTGACTTTAAGAAAAAACTGCTTTGCTGAAAGTCACCGGAAAATTTAATAGCATCAAACTCATTAAGTTTTTATTGGTGATGTATTCGTAAAAAAATCATGTACTCGTAGTTGTAGTTAATACGTCAAGAAGGCATAATAAATAATTATTTAATGAATCCGGTGAAGAATTTTACGTAACATGTCAGTAAGGGGGAAAACCACATTTTCCATGATAAAGCGATTTATAAAATATATTTTTTGCTCAAAGTAAGTCTGTTTAGATTAGTACCTGTATACGTAGTTTCTAGAGCAAAAAGCAAAATGATTATTCATAATTATACGAATCCTATGAATTAGTTAACTCTATGTTTTATTTCTTGGTTAAAATTACGTTTACTACTGGTGATGATAAAATTAGATAACGATTTAATGCGAATTTGGCGTAAAAAGTTCTAAAGTGTTCGTTTAAAAAACATGCGAATGTGTGTGGGTGAGTATGTGTGGGTGTGTCGGTGAGAGTGAGAGTGTGACGTGATCGTGTGTCTTAGCTGTATATTGTTCCATGATAGTAAACGTTACCTTAATAAAATAAGTTAAGTAATAGTTATGAGGTAAATGATCTCACTGATATCAGAATGATCAATAAATTGGAAGTCATAATCACATCACTTGACTGATAATTTAGTGATGTGTAGTGAGTATCTGTATTTTTAGCTTATATAAATCAATCTGCCTAGCCTTTTCCCAACTATGTTGGGGTCGGCTTCCAGTCTAACCGGATGCAGCTGAATACCGTATATTACAAGGAGCGACTACCCCTTGGTAAGACTGGTTGTCAGACTTTCGGGCTTCTGACGACCCTTAACGTCTGTCAAAGATCCACGAATGACAGCCGGGACCAACGGTTCCACAGACCAACCCTGACAAGCGTAGCTTAACCTGATGGATCGAATCGTGCGGCTATTATTACTTAGCCACGAGCCGTATTTTTAGCTGATATCTTGGTAAAATATTAGGTACTAAAAATCATCAGTCCTAGTGACATGCTTACATAATAATTTTTACTTTCATTTAGTTCCAGAGGCCTTTTCTGTCGGTCATCATTTGTTTCTCTTTAATGTCCCTATTTTGTCTCGTCTTGTTTCTAAAGCTCTTTGTAAAGATTTAGGACAAGGCTAGTTCCTTTTGTTTCAAAAAGATTTTCGTGCTCTTACCTACGATGTTAATTGTACCTGCCACAGATATTAGAAGTTAGGGTCCCGTAGAGGACGCCCGTTAGGGCCAATGACTGGCAGGGTTGCGAGTTTGTCCGAAAGGGATATCGTGGCTTCGGCACACGGGCAACGAAAGGAACACGGGTGGGTTTTAGTCAGTAAAAGTCTGACCCACCCTCCCGCTCCGCCCAGAGCGGGAGAAGTTATTTGATAATTTACAACCCTCAAAAAAAAAAAATCCTCGTAGAGCGTGGACAGATTTTTCCTTTGCTCTTCATCGGAACTAAATGACTATATTAAAAGTATTTAAGAAAAAACACAGTTTCATTAAAAGGAATAGATGAAAACGTGAAAATTCATTATTTCAAATAGTGTTGTAATTAGATTAGTCCTTTTGAATTATGGAGTAATGTCATTATGAATGTGAATGGCTATACGAGTAGGGGAAGACCAAAGAAACGATGGATGGACTGTGTGGAAGATGATATGGATAAAAGGGAGTGACTACTGAGATGCCGACTAATAGAGAAATATGGAAGAAAAAAACATGTTGCGCCGACGCCGAATAAATTGGTTTATGGGAGGAGAATATGATAGAGTAATGCATGCATGTTTTGACACTTCACGTACATCGCTATAACATTCAAGATTACGATGATTATGAAGAATAAGATGTTTTGAAAACAAATTACTGCCTTCAGGCGCCGTGTCAATTGTGTTAGGTGTATTTTTGTTATTTCTATAATTATTTTATCAAAGAATGTGCAACTATCATAACTAGCGATCGCCCAGAGGTCGAAATTCGACCAAAATTCATTTAAATTTTAAGTTGTATAGTACATACTAATTCCATGCTGCCATGTCATGATTCTAAGGTAGCCGTCTTGTGTCAAACGCATGGTAGTGTGTGTAATGTTTTTTTTATTAATTTAATTTATTTCTAATGTATATTATATAAAAATACTAGCTTTCTGCACTCTTTCTCCATATAAACTTTAACTGTGCTATACTCCTCAGTCTGCGTAATTTTCGTAAAAAGGGGTACAAAGTTTTCGCTTCACGTATCAGTATAATAATTATGTGTTTTGTTCAGGAAAATACAGCACAATGAACATTTAATTAATTTGAACTTGAAGTTTAAAGATTAGTGTGTTGTTACTCGTAACATTCAGTAGGTTATAAAAAGCAGTGTCTTACTTGCAATGCAATGTTTTTCTTTACAACTAAATTGGAGAAATATAACCTATTGGTTGGAACTTTGTAGGATAGAGAGTTTGGGAGACGTTGATACTAATTCGTGGGTTAGCTAGAAAAGTATTGTTGTTTTTTCTTCCTTTTGAAGCTCATTAGGTTAGAAAAACGATTATTACATTTTCACAATGAGAAGTCGTAAAAGATTCTATAGAGCTTAGCTACTAACCTACTGTAAGTGAAGTTTTGATGTATCTACCGTATAGCATTTGATACTAGCTGAACCGACAGAAGTTGTGCTGTCCACACCATAATTCAAACAAAAATTCCATAGGAATAAGGTCGTTCAGTCTTTCCCGAAAATATTCCAATCGTTACCAATTTTGAGTTCCGTAAGAACCTGATTCGGACTATTTGAGTTCTGAATTGAGCTACACGATTACTGACAAATGCTTGCACTGACTGGACAAGTCCACTCAAATCTGTATGGTTCTTTCCTCAAAAGACCATTTCAGACACTAATCTACACGGTCCTCGTAAGGAGACAAGATTATGTCAGGACTTTAAAAGAGTCTTTAAACCCTTTTATTTTTTTTGAGGTTGGGAAATTATCAAATAACTCATCGCGCTCTTTGTGTCAGACTCTTACTGACTAAAACCCACCCGTGGTCCTCCAGTGTTGCCTTTACGTTGCCTGGGGCCACGGTATCCCTTTTGGACGTTCCCGCAACCCCTGCAGGCATCGGTTCTAGCAGACCCCATCAGTTGTGCTGACATCTCCTTGAGGCGCGCGTGGAACATAACGCGTCGTCGACCCGAGCCGCACACAGTGGTGACACCCGGGTGTTGCCTCCGGCTTTATCCTGAACAGGAACCGATATCCTACTTACAGAATAAACAATTTCATTTAATTTATTACGAGATTCTTTAAACAAAAAGTATCCAAATTGGTCCAGCCGTTCTCAAGTGTTTCTCTTAACAACGAACAGCATTTCATGTTTATTTATTTATAGAAGATGATTTTGTTTGATTATTAGCATAAGTATAATCATCATTACCGTGTACCTACTCTGTAAGTACATACTTCAGTTCGTTTCGCAATAGTGTTGATTTTTTTTGCGAATAACTTTGTGTTTTTCTTAGCATCACTTCCTTGTATTGAAATCAACGGGGATTCCATCTTACAGACGTAATGGCGTTCAAGAATGTAACGCCATATATTTTGTGTATATTGTGTTCATTTTAAATGTTGAATAGTGGAATAAAACAATTAAAACTGCACACAAACATATTAAATTTAATATAAGAATATTTTTTTATCTTATTTTATGACACTAGTAAAGTGTTTCTGGTTACGTTTCGGTAGTTAATTTTAATTCTTTTGAGATTAAAAATCTTGCGCATTACTGCATAATGAATTACTAATCAGGAAACTGTGAACGAACGAATATATCCAATGTAACGAATCTGTAATCATCTATTTGCAGACTGATGGCATTTACTAACAGATATTTTTCCACTAAAACAATTCTCGGAATGAATTTTATGCTGAAATAGAACTTACGTCATTAGATTGCAAACAGCTCCTACTAGGGTGATGAGATTTAAAAATAATTCCAATTAAGTCAAAAAATGTTATAAATACATTGCTAGATCATAGAGTCTTAATAATTATTCTTACCGATGTGAACATACTTGTCCTAACGATTGAGTGGGATGGCAGGCCAATCAACCATTAGTCCAAGATTCCTTGTACAGTAATGCCAACTTCCGTCCAACTCATCAGTGTAATAAACAATCTTCGACGGAATTATACTGAATAAACTGTTCGTAGAACATACGATCTGCCGTTAAAGTAACTTTTCCTCTTGAAACTTGTAAATAAACATGGTCCAGTCAACCTTGGTTTCGAACACGGAATCAGCAGGACAAGGTTGATGTGATGACACTGGTGACTTTTTGTCACGGCCCCGGTGTATTGTCGAGTACACAACAAAAACTCTTGTCAACATATATGCCAGTCATACCGCAATTACATTACAGAATTCAAAAGACGAATAGGGTTAAAGGACTAACCAATAGATAAAATTTGGTCCTTCAAGACAAAAACTCTCGTTGTTCTGTTCCGTTTAAATCTTCTAGAATCATCAGGTTTACTAGAGCAGCAAAATTTATTATTTATAAACACTAAGTCATTGTACTTGCCACAGTTTAGGAATTTAATTTCTGATTGATTAAATAAAATAAATCTATTAATAGTGTCGAAAAGTGCAACGAGGCAAGAAATGTATTGGCTGCTTTTTGTTGGATTCGCTGAAAAATAAAGAACAAAGTTATTTAATCGTTGTAAAAAGATCAAATAAAACCTATAATAGATAACTCGATTTGTTTGCGAGCGACATTAGGATATGCACAAGTCCTAATGGATTCAACGGCTGACTGCATTTCTATTTTGTACTGCAGGACCAAAGAATAAAATCTCGCGTATATACCCTATATCCATTGTTGATGTACCGGAACCACAGTACCAATTCATTTAGTGATGTATCACAGACTTTAAATTCACAATTGTGTAATGTATTGTGCACAAGAATCATGCCGTAGACTAGTAGGATTGGATTTAAAAGCTGATATATCTACATAAATAAACACTGGTGTGCCATGAATACGGGCGATACAAATAGTTGTACTATTGTTGAATACAAGCCATACACAAATTTAAGGTCAATGTATCAGAAGAAAACATGTGTTCCTGCGATTTGTTATTACAATTTCCTTTATTCAATTTTGTACATATTATTTCCATATTTAAATGAACAATTGCCGTTAATACCACGAAGCGTAGACTGCTTCATTACTGACTACCTACATTGGGTTATTTGACTAAGTCGACCTAGGATGTGCCCTACATTGCATCGCACCCGTCACACAAGACAAAGTTGAACAACCTCATATGCCTGTGATTTCACTGGCACCTATATCCTAATAGCCGGAATAGATCAATGTTGCTAAGCGGCTGATCTTCTTTATTCATTTATCTATCCATACACATTATAATATACAGACTTGGCGTTTCTGTATACTTATAGAGAACTAGCTTCCACCTGCGGCTTCATCCGCGTGGTATGTCACAAAAAGTAACCTATATCTTTTTCCAGGGCTTAAAGCATCCCCATACCACATCAAAATCGGTTCAATCGTTTAGCCGTGAAAGCATTACAAACAAACAAACTCACATTCGCATTTATAATATTATATATGTCATTCGTTCGTTCGTTTCGAGGAGCTCGTGGCAAAGTAATAAAAGCCGCACGGGTCGATCCATGAGGTTAAGCTACGCTTGCCGGGCTTGGTCCGTGGATGGGTGACCATCTTTACATACCGAGACTCCACCGTGCCTCTGAAAGCACGTTAAGCCGTTGGTTCCGGCTGTCATTCGTGAGTCTTTGACCGTCGTAACGTGTCATCAGAAGCCTGAAAGTCTTACCAAGGGGTATCGTATTACCTAGTTACTGGGTTGTGGAGCTCAGATAGGCAGTCGCTCCATGTAAAATACTGGTATTCAGCTGCATCCGGTTAGACTGGAAGCCGACCCCAACATAGTTGGGAAAAGGCTAGGCAGATTGATTGATTATATATATCGTTAGGATTATAAATATTGTAAAAAATTGGGCTCTCCATAATTAAAATGCTGAGTTTTCTAATCTGTTATGTTACTGTTACGGTAAATATGTTTTTTTCATTGTTATCAAAAGGCATTGATATCAATTGAGGCTCGTACGATGATTCACTTGCTGGATCCAGTAATGTCGCGTGACCACTACAGTATTGTAATTTCTTCCTTCACATAACATTACGCCCGTATTCACCGAAGAGGTAGGCTGTTGTTTACAAGTCTCATTCATTTCCCCAGTTATGTTTAACGGGGATAGGGATACCATCACCATGCCTGTCTATTGTAAAAAAAAAAACTGTAAGTATTAAAATAAATAATACGCAACAGATAGTTTTAAAGACTGACATTTATTCAAAATGAAAGTGTGCACCATTTACGACCACTAAACTCATTTAGAAAAAACGAACTTACTACAATGAGTGATATTTTTCCGAAGACAATTTTTTTTTGTCAATACTTCTTTTTTTTTCTTCTAAATTATTAAAAAATTCACACGAAAAGTTTTTAAAGTTTTCTTTATTTAGGTACTAATAACGTTTATCCTGACTATTGTCAGGCGATTCCTTTCTTTATTCAACTTCAAATTCAAAAATGCCTGTCTCAGCTTAGCGGTGGCCGCAAGCCTGTCTTAACAGTAAAATGTCTGTAAACAAAAGCGGCCAATGCCTGTCAGATGGTAACCCGGGCAGAAAGTCAAACTCTGGGCAGCTGCTGAGAAAATTTCGATGGAAAAAGGCAACAACACTTTGCTCGACCTGGGAATCAGAACTAGGACCACACACTTAGCAGTCGTGCTTAGACCACTATACCAACGGAGTAGTTCTTCTAGTTTCTGGAATCGTGTACCTACTGGAACATTGATGTGAAGAATCATCGGTTCTGCAGATAAATTACCTAGGCGTGGATTTATTTACTTTGTTTTCATTAGTGTGAATCAACTAAATACAATGGGGTTGTAATTCTAAAACATTGGGTTTGTTGATAATGGTTGACACTAAATTCGTTGCTATACAGCCTTAATCACTTGCCGGAAAACTTATTTCCGTAACACAAATTAACTGTAGCGAACCGTAAAATTAAATTGTATTGTTAAACATTAACCATTCAATCAATCAATCAATATGAAAATCCGTGTCGTATCACTGTTTTTACTGCAACGTGTGCAAAAGTAACAACCGCTTCTATAAACATAGATAAAGAACCTATGCAAAAGCAATTTGCATAAAAGATAAATATAATAAGTACATTGTACAGTACTCCGTGACTTGTAATGAAAAGGATTCAACAAAATGATAAAACTATTGTTAACTGGGTAAAATTGATTCAGTCCAACAGTTAGAGACGATTACGTTAAGCATGTAGGCAATCATGAAATGATTACCGCGTCCGGTACTTCATTTACCAATCAAATGTACAAAGCCCAATGAGAAAAACACAACGTTCACAATTATACAGATGTAAATTGTAACCATAAGCTTTAAAATGTAGATACTGTAAAATTTAAATCCTGCTCGAATATCAAATGCAACGGTCGTAAAGAAAAACTTATAATTGATGTTTCTGTTTCAGATACGCGTGACGTAGTCATGGCTGTGGATAGCAAAAATGCGGAGAATAACAAAACTGCTGATAAAACTCTTAATGTTAATGGTGGTGACTTAAATGGAACTAATGTAATTAAGAATAGGTTAAGTAAAACTAAAGAATACGACAATATGACAAACATTAAACTGGATAAAGAACATGAGAGCAATAGAAACGAAAAAGATGAAGAAGAGAGTTGGGAAGGACTAAGTCATTTTCAGAAGCTAAGACGCATGATCTCTCTCATCACTGTAGAACCCATTTTGGCTTGTTATGTGATGCCTTCAGTCTTGTCTGTATTAGCAACACAAAATCTATACTTAGAGAAAGCCTGTCGAGTGAATCTACAGTTTGATCATCATATTTGTGACGCTCTAACTCGGAGAGAAACAGCCAATTACACTGCAGAGGAAGAAGCAGTACAAACGTTAGTAGCGTCAGTAACTGGTTGGAAGACTGTACTACAATCATTCTTACCATGCGGAATATTAATATTTCTCGGAGCATACAGTGACAGAGTTGGACAGAGAAAAATTTGCATGCTTTTACCGATCGTTGGAGAATTTTTGACCAGTATAGGCTTGATTATAAATACTTATTTTTTCTACGAACTACCAGTTGAAGTAGCGGCTGTAACGGAAGCTATATTTCCAGCCATGACGGGTGGTTGGTTCACAATGTTCATGGGAGTGTTCAGTTACATAGCAGATATAACGACAGAGGAACAAAGGACGTTGCGGATAGGTATAGTGAATTTGTTCCACTCAGTGGGTGTGCCAGTCGGGGCGGCTCTCAGTGGAATATTGGTGCGAAAAATTGGCTTATACGGTGTGTTCTCTGTGAGTGCCACACTGTATGTGTTGGCCTTTATCTACGGCTTCGTGCGCATCAAGGAAGTGAAGAAGTGCGATCCGTCTGTGGTGAGTTTAAATCATTATAATTGACACTTTATTTCCATACTCGTGATGTTTATTTTCCACGGCTGTTTATGTCAATAAGTAACTATTTATTGTGTTCAATGAGATCTGCATCAGTATGTTAGACACCTTGGAAGTGAGTCTGGATTGAACGGTTCATTGAACGAAACAAGAAGCTTTGTGTATTTATCGTAATTACTGGATCGATAACAGAGATATTCACGGTCCAATTGACGTTTGCAATTATTTATAGTGTCGGTTTAATTTGAACAATTTTATACACGGGTAAAGCATTCACACAATGAGATAAACAGGACTTTGTTAATATGAATAGTCTTTTTGTTGTGTGTAATCGTTGTATTAATAACATTTCCATTACTTAATGATTATAAATAGTTAGCCTCTTTGGCCTTTACCGTTCTAAGCTACAATATAATTGAAAAACTTAATTGGTTTCATGCACATTTATAAAGCACTTAAAATGAATATTGGAAGCGATGTTATTTAACAGCTTATAATGGTAGTCGTTTTCATTAATTTAATTTAACGCAAAACTATAGGTTCAGTGTAAATACGCAGTACACCCTTTTGAAATGTAGGTAGTAGGTAATTATTTCTAGTCTTATCTCCATGTTCTTCTGTCTGCTTGTTTGTTATTCCATGACCTAAAAAATAAATGTATTACAATGAAGGTTTTGTCATTGTTAGCTGACCAGCTAAGCCTAGAAACTGAGGTGCATTTTATTTCGGTTAGGAAAATAGATCCTCCTGTGATATAGTTTGACTTTCCTATTACAGGCCTATACGTATAAAAAGCAGGGTTTATTACAATTTGGTTTAGGTACCGAACTCTGGTTGATAACAGTTGGTTGGTACATTATGGTGACTGGTGATAGGCGTTGCTTCCTGGTGGTTGGTGATAGATAAATGATCTCAGGTAGATGACGATTGATAAAAAAGTAAGTTCAAAAATTAAACCACATCTACTGAAAAATCACGCTCTAAAAAGTATGAGACAAGATAATATTCTGAAATTGTTATGTACAAACTATTCAATATTTATCGTCTATTAAATAAACACTTACATATTTTTACGAATTTAATAAAATATTCATAGTGATGTTCAGAGGATAGCCGTGGTCATATGCCACTTTGCCCTAAAGCTTATGATCGCTTACTACCGTTAGAATTTATTGTTTTTTTAGGGTAGGTTACATAAATACCGGTCAAAATCATAACGTTCCTTTTTGCTTCGCATAAAAAGAAGCTGTGAAAAATGATGATTATTGGTGATGTGCAGTTGTGCTTATTGATTTAATTTTTATTTGAGTTGCAGTCACGGCTAGTATTGAAATAAAATGTTTCCTTCCGCGTTAAAAAAGAGCATAACATCAACGACACATTAAAGAAAAAAAATATACAAACCTGTATTTTAGCATACGAAAATGTTTTTTTTTCCGTCAATAATTAATTCTTACTCTATTTTATGGGGCGGAACTCCAATTTGCTTTAGGTTGTTTTTATAGAAACGAATGTGTCTAGTTTCATCGTGACTCAGCGTAGTTGTACCAAACGTTCAGCTAAAATTATTCACATTTAATAATCCTACGCATACCTACTTATATTAATCCGTACTCTATGTAGATTTTATCGAAGTGCACCTGACCTTTTCATCTATACCTACAAATTAATTTTAGCAATGTTACTTCCTACAAGGAAAAATAATTTTATCTCGTGTCGTAGAACTTGTTATTTTGGTCTGAGCGGTGTGTCTCTGCGCTCCTCAAGGCTAGTTCTACAATTATGTCTAATGCTCAGCAATCTTCGTAATGTCATCAACCTCCACCTTTGTCCTATTTGACATAGCCTCGGGTTTTGAGACAAAACAGCATGATTTAGCCCAAAAAGACCCATATACCTTATAGAAGACAATAAACAAGGTGATCTTTAATTCACCATCAACCTTTCAGGGCGTGAAAGTACTCATGATTATGAGCAACTTTCACTATAAGCAAGTCCACGTCTGAAATATCAAAAAAAAATATCAGCTGTTTCATACAGAAATGCAATATTTACCCGATGAAAATATATGAAACATATGTATGATTTCTTGCTATTTCGTAGTCGGAAAGTTGTTTATAATCATGAATACTGTCACCTCCTGAAAGTTTAACAGTCAAAAAATTCAAAAGTCATTTATTCAAACTAGGCTGAGAATCAGCACTTTTCGAACGTCAATTACATAAGACAGTCCCCCAAAACGCCCACCCTTCACCACTTCCTAGTGCATTAGCTGGGAAGAAGAAGTAGCGCAACAAACTCCCCAGCAGCACAGCTGTCTGTTCAGTTAGAAGAACAACAAAAAAAAGATTCTATTTATATTCAAAATAATTTACATTACGCAACACAAAACATTATTTAAATTATTAGCCATATGTTAGCTAGCACACGCCAATATACCAGACAAAATCATCGAGAACAGCTACGCTCAGGCAGAAATAAAAAAAAAATACGTAAACAGAACTTAATATCTAAATAAAACCCCCCAGGCATAAAGGGCGTGCCCGCTTACATATAGTTGTAACTGGAAGTTATAAATGATAAACTAGGACCATCGAGGTAAAATAAATAAACAAACAGTTAATTACTAATAACAATAAATAATATGATCAATTGTCGAGGTCACTAGCTAACCACATATTGCAATACAACTCATAAAAATAAAACATTGTGATGAGTAGATTATGTCAACAATAAATTAAATTTAAATAACTTGACTTATAAAGTCAAATAAAATAAACAATTGTATAAACTCATATAACTTGTCAGTAGGTAAGCTGGAGAAAGAACATAAACATTGTCTTGAGTTAATCACAGCGACCAACTATTCTTATCATTTAAGTAGTCGTTGATAGAATAGTATGCCTTTGAACAAAGCTTGGATTTTACTTTCATTTTCAACGCATTAAAAGGCAAATCTACCAGAGAAGAGGGTAGCTTGTCATAAAAAGTTATACCAAGCCCAACAAATGAGTTATGAACCTTATGAAGCCGGTGAAAGGGAGCTCGTAGTTTGTCCTTATTTCTAGTGCTAACATTGTAAAAATCACTGTTTTTAGTGTATAAATGTATATTTTGCCTAATATATAAGATATTGGCGAAGATGAATTGAGATGCCACCGTGAGGATACCAATATCTTTGAAAAAAATCTCTCAAAGAAACTCTGGCACCTAGCTGGTAAATAGCTCGAACAGCTCGTTTTTGAAGGACAAACATATTTTGAATAGCTTTGCCCCACAGCAGAAAACCGCAGGACATAACGCTATGAAAATAACTAAAATAGACTAAACGAGCTGTATCGACGTCAGTGTATTGTCTTACTTTCCTGACGGCGTAGGCGGCCGAACTGAGCCTTCCCGCTAGGCTCGATATGAGATGTGGGCCCCACTGAAGTTTGGCATCTACTTTTATGCCCAGAAAAACTGCCGAGTTTATGGATTCAAGCACCTCTTTATCTAAGACGATGTTGGGACCTAGATTTCTAACATTAGGTAGGGCGAACTTAACACATTTCGTTTTCTTAGCATTGAGAACTAGGTTATTTGTCGTAAACCAATCCGTAACCATTGAGAGTGCACTGTTTACATCGTCAAAATCTTGTCTATTCCTATCTACTTTAAAAATAAGAGAGGTATCATCTGCAAACAGTACAACGTCACAGATACCCTTTAAATAGAATGGTAAGTCATTGATATACACTAAGAGAGGACCCAGTATTGAGCCTTGAGGTACACCTAACTGAACTGGTAGCCCGGAAGATTTTACAACATTAACATCTACACATTGGGACCTATTATGTAAATAAGAATTTATAACGTTGAGAGCTTCGTTTTGCTTACCGTAATGACGCAGTTTACGCAAAAGCGTGTCATGGTGCACGCAATCAAAGGCTTTGGAGAGATCACAGAAAACCCCAACAGCATTTTGCGAGTTCTCCCATGCGTTAAATATATGTTTCAGCAGAGCAACACCCGCATCTGTAGTCGAACGACCTTTTGTAAAGCCAT
Source organism: Agrochola lota (assembly GCA_947364205.1). Taxonomy (NCBI): domain Eukaryota; kingdom Metazoa; phylum Arthropoda; class Insecta; order Lepidoptera; family Noctuidae; genus Agrochola; species Agrochola lota. The sequence goes on along the minus strand of OX376227.1, from coordinate 9,627,562 downwards.
ATTGCTCATTATGAAGGAGGCTATTTAAATAAAAAGGTCTTAGCAACTGCTTGAGTATTAACTTTTCAAATATTTTGCTAAATGCTGGTAAGATAGAAATAAGCCTGAAATTGCCAACGTCATTTTTATTACCTGATTTAAATAATGGTATGATTTTACTATTCTTCATGAGGTCAGGAAAAGTTCCTAAATCAATACATTTATTAAAAGTAACAGCTAGATAGGGGGCTACGATGTCTAATTGAGTGAATTAAAAATCACCGTGTTGAATAGAATAAAATGCTCTTTATTATACAGGTTAAATTAAATTAGCTAGCGAAACTCTGCAGACGTGATGGATATCTAAACATGATAAAATAAAATAAAAATTCAAATTCAAAATATTTTATTTTACATAAACCTTTAAGGGTACTTATGAAACGTCAGAAGTTAGGTGCACGGTTCCAATTGATCTTTTCCTATGGAGAAGAGCCGGCAAGAAACTCCACGGTTACTCTTTTAAAAGTCATCGGTTTTAACAATGTTTTCAAATTACAATGTTAAAAGGTATGAGAGGAGAGTGTAGGCCTATCAAAACATAAAATGGTCCACACATCTACAGTCTGTTAAGCCTAAGAAACGTTCTCACATTCACAAAATCTAAAAGAAAAGAATCTATTTAAAATATAAATAAAATAATAAAAACAAACACCCATTTAAACCAAATGACATGATTGCCACTATAGCTGTAACAATTTTTTTTTTTTCTTGTTGGACAACCGTAATTATGTAGTGTAAATAGTTTCTTGAATATTAGTTTTTTTTGTGTAAACTTCACAGACGTAAAGCTTCGTGCAGACAGCGACGCGACGGCGCTACGCGACACCAGTAATTTTTCTACCGTGTAGTTTTCGTAGAAATTGTTTTGTTAGAGTCGCGTCGCGCTGTCGCGTCGTGCCAGTCTGCACGAGGCTTCATGGGTTTCAATATCTAAACACGATGAAACAAAAAAAAAAACAGATTTTCTCAACTCGTACTTCAAGTAACTGCAGTACGAGCGGTCGTTGACCCCTATCAGATATACATGTAGAGACAGATGTAAAACGAATGTCAAACAACTTGGGAATATTTTTAAATAGTGCTGGAGAAATATTATAGACACACCGACATTATTGAAAAAATATGTACCTAAATGATTCACTGTTAATCTTATATATTTTGTAGACAATGATGGCAGGCATAAGATACTAAACATTACTTATTATTTATTTTAACTCGTAAGACGTAAATTATTCATAAAGATTATAATAAAATCGGCCAAGTGCGAGTCGGGCTCGCAAACGAAGTTTCGTACCACCGTGCATTATTTAACAAAAAAATTAAAACTCTAAACGAAGAATATTATTATTTTTCATCTTAATGAAAACTGCATAGATACATTTTTATTTCATAATGATAAAATGAATTAAAAAGTTATTTTTGCAGTCGCAGAAAATTACCCATATTTAAATAAATACCTTTGAATCGGCGTTTTTAGTATTTGTTGGTTATATACATATACAGAAGCTTCAAATTCCTAACTTGTTTAGTTGGTCTAAAACTGACTGACAACTTTTATGGCACCCTATTGCATAATTTTTGAAGATAAAAAAAAGAAAAAAGTATTTGTTCTATACTCGATGAGCTCTTGACAATGACGACACTCCACATGCTAGGGTTAGTTTTTTTCTTCTAAATTAATTGTTTATTGTATGGACTATTGATATTGTAGTTTATTGATGGGCCTTTAGTTTTTAATTAAATTCAATTTTTATTATTTGTTGTTATAGCAGTAATAACAATGCATAATATATGAAATTTTCAACTGTCTACCTATTACGGTTTATGAGATAGAGCTCACTGTCAGACAGACAGACAGACGGACAGCGGAGGCTTAGTAATAGAGTTCCGTTTGGCACCCTTTGGGTACGGAACCCTAAAAAGCATTCTTCTCCCCAGCTAAAGCACTTGGAAGTGGTGAATGGTGGACACTTTTTTGGACTGTCTTATGCAGTTTTGACGTTCGAAAAGTTCTCCGCCTAATTTGAACATTTTCATTGATTTTGATTTGATTGATTGATACCAGGGATCCATGACCAATGAAAGGGTTTCCAAAAAGAATTTTGGAAAGCATTGAAAACCTGTCCCTTTTTATCTAAAATAAAATTGCTTAGGTACTATCGAGGACACAGGCGCCTGACCACTTTTCGACCTTATTACTTAGGCAATAAGGTCGAAAAGTGGTCAGGCGTTCTTAATAAGTTTAGTCGGTGTCATGTTATTCATTTACGTAGAAACTTTATGAGTGCGTTTATATCAATCAATCCTTGTAAGTCAGCCTCAAGTTCTCGTAAACATGTCTATCACCTCTAACTAGGTCTTCCAATTAAAAACACGGGTGATTAGCTAGCGTAAATGAAAGATTTAAATCATTAGATTCGCCCGACCGCGTCAAAAGATCAGTGAAGAGAACAGTGGTGGCCCAGTGGTAACGGCCCCGACTTACGAGTTGTAGGTCGGGGGTTTAAAACCCAGTCTGGCGATTTACTTTGTGTAAATAAGTTCATCACCACTGCTCTCAAAACCGTGAAGAAAATCACCGTGAGGAAACCGGCATGTCCTAGAACCAAACACTCGAAGACATGTGACATATACTAACCCACACTGGGCCCGCGTCATGTACCACACATTACATACCGCTCCCCCTCGTAGAGAGGAGGCCTGTGTCCTAGCAGCGCGAACATTATTATGCTGATTATGCATCAAAAAATCGTCACGTTTCTCTTCCGTTGACATTTAAATCGTATTGTCTCGATCATTCATACTGAATTGTTGCATGCGGGATGTGAGAGCTCACTTTTCTCTGTATGGATTTTTTTTTCGCACGTTGAGGGCAAATCTAACGATTTAAATCTTTGGCGTAAATTAAAACAATTTAGTTTAACTACGACGTCTTGCAGTCATGTTTATGAAAACCTGGAGCCGTACAGAACTGCAGATATAGGTTTTACTTTATTACGTACAGTCAATCAATTTGGTGTAAAGAGCACCTTCATATCATAGTAGTAAGGTTGTACCTACTTTGACGCTGTCGACGATTTCGTCCGCAAAGATAAATCATTGAATAGATTATTAGCTCAGGTAATAAGATATAGAAAAACTTTCTGTGTCCTCGAAGAAAAACATCATATAGTACCTTAAACGAAACCCCAACAAAATAAAAACAGTAATTAACTGCTGTTAAAGAACCTAATCCAGCTGTAATTACTTGTTTTGAATTGACACATTACAACATTATCATAAGACAACTCTCTCAAAACGGTGAAGGAAAACATCGTGAGGAAATCGGCATGTCCTAGAACTAAAAATTCTAAGACATGTGACATCTACAAACCCGCACTGGGCTCGCGTGGTGGGTTACGGCCCACTCCCTCTCACAGAGAGGAGGCCTGTGTCCCAACAGTGGGAATAGGTATTATAGGCTGATTATGATAAGACAATGAGCACATACGTAGGTAGGTAAGTCAGGGAAATTACGTATATAAATTATAACAACTTAATTTATCCGTATATTCAAATTACCATTGTCATTCTTTGAGAGTTGTATGAAATGGCTATAACACGGCAAATACTTAGAGTGTGACTTTGCAACAATAGGGATGATGCCTGGGTAAAAAATTCTAATTAGTCCATCAGTCAGATAATAAAAAAAATATTAGACACGTGTTTTTTGCTTTATCATATTAATAACAAAATACTTAGATAAAACGCATTTTAAGTTGGGGAGTGGGGGTCGCTACGTCACAAGTAAGTTTAAAATCTACATACTCGTGACGTCATGGCACATTTTAACGCAATGTATCGTCATAATCTTTAGATAACGTAAAAAAAGAAAAAAATACGTGTCCAATATTTTTTAATAATCTCCAACACGGACTAAAAAATAAATTTGTTCATCCCTATTGTCTGTACTTACTTTATGTTAAAAAAAAAAAACAAATTTCGAACTAACACTCTTTTTTAAATTTGATTCAAGGGCTTAATCGCTTAGCGAATTTATTGTGTAACTTTCACTCTTAATTAAACATGTCCAATTGCTTCTTTGCCTTTCGTAGAAAATAGTAGACCGCAAGGGCCTTCCTTGCAGTAGAGTGTGACATCAATTTGGGTCAAGTTGACGGACTTTTTGTACTGTTACGCACGAATAATCTATTTTAGTCATTGAACTTGCTAACTGTTATATAATGCCGATTTCATGGTCACTTAATCAATTATTTAAGATAAAAATTTTAGTGCAAAAAGTTCCCTAAAATTTAAGAGTTTTTAAGCGCACTTTTGCGGAAGGCTTATTTTAATAAGGGTCAGTTCACATGACATCGTACGATAAAAACAAATCGAAGATAATTTGAATATAATTACGAAAAGACTTAGTTGTACAAGGTTTAACTAAATAACCTTAATCTATTCGATTGCTGTCGTCAAAAGTAATTAAAGGGAATGTAGTTTGGTATTACAGCACCACATAAGTATCACTAAATGGGTTCAATGCTAAACGTGCTTACAACATCGTTCTGTTTCTGTGAATCGTTTGAAGATGACAGAGACATAATGATATCACTACATTTTATATAATAAAGTCCCCCCGCCGCGTCTGTTTGTCTGAACGCGATTAACTCAAAAACTACCGAACGGATTTTTATACGGTTTTCACCAATGGACTGAGTGATACATGAAGAAAGTTTCAGGCTATTTAACATCAGCCGAGCAAAAAGACAATAAGTTAGCACGGCCGGGCGATACGAGACGGTGGGTCGGAGGCCGAGGAGTTTTATAAAAATCTGTCTGATATTTTAGTTTAATGAGTTACTGTACCTTACCGACTTCCACGCGAACAAAGTCGGGGACAGAAGCTAGTTTTATATATGCTTAGCACGAAACGCATTTAGTGAATTGTGGTACAAACAAGCCTTATTTTCAGAACGTCAAAAATTCACACTCTAAAACCTTTTTTACTCTGTAAATTTATTAGTCTGAATTTACTCAGATTTTTATTTTAGAGCTGTAAGGTGCCGTAGACCTAAGTATTTGATATTAATTTCTACTTGAAACCTCTCGCGTTCCTGAGAAAAAGGGTCTGGATAGACTGACAGACAGACAGACAGATTCTATTAAGACGCAGATATATACCAGTGGCCTTGCTTGCATGTTCTGTGCTGAGCTCACGCAACGCGTCGTACGTCTAGCCGTAATAGGACTCGCCCATCAAAAAGCGCTGTCCCAAATTAAACGTATTATTAGTTTATTACACATAAAATAAATGGTATTTTAATAAACACGTATACTAAAAGATAAATAATTAAATTATCTTTAAAATAATGAAGGTTTTAGAAAAATACGCTTGATAGTTTTTGCGCGATTCTCAGTTTTTTATCCGCGCTAGACATAACTTTACAAATCAATTACACTATGTAATATAAACATAATATTAAATATCCACAGATTAAGTTATTAAGAAAATGCTCTAATTTAACATATATTTTTTCTAAATCGTTAACACTACTCGTTTAGACGTGATCTTCGGTATAAAATCAAGGCACTTTTGAATTGTCAAGGAGTCGGTCATTCAAGATGAAGCAAGTTGCCTCTACCAAACCTTCACTCACAAGACTAGTTGTCAGATGTCTAGCTACTTTTACTTTTGACGACTACTTAGCATATATATTGGCATGTCTATTTTTTGCCGCTTTAATCGATTGAACTGTAAATGTTTTACTTTATTGCCCAATTTACATTTTGACCCCAAATCATTCATTGTACACAAAGCTTATAATTGCTTTTGCCTGCGGCTTTGCCCGCGTGAAGTTCGGAAATTATCCCAAGGGACCGTACTACCATAGAATACATAAGTAACAGTATTGTATCTCGGCAGTGACCTTGAAGTAATTACCTACTACGGCCGCTTGGTAGTTAAACCTTCCGCATCCGTGCGTAACTGCCGCGCACTCGATACTGTCGTGTACTGATAGACACTGTGATTTCGAAGCGCGTCGTTTCGACCGTTTTCTATAAAGATAGAATACTGTACTTATTTATACAGTGGTATATTTCGATTCAAACTTAATGGCGGCTCGGAAGTTAGCCACTCGCTGCGCAGTACCGCACCCCTCACCCCCGCTGACACATGAATTCGTTACTGCGCAGCGACTCGCCTCATGTTCCAAGCCGTCATTATGAGCGTTTATTCTGAAGTTGGGCAACATCGCAAATAGATGTCAAATATTTCACTGTTTTGATTAATTTAGCAATATTACTGTGTGGAAATAAAAAATGTGGCTAACTAGCGAACTAGAATATTGATTATAAAATGCAATAATTAATATCGTAACACCGAATGTTTAGTTTTAGATGTAAAAAAACTATTTGGAAACTTTTCAAATGCGTTTTTTACACGAAAAATGGGTACAACATCAAAATCAATTTTATAATTGCAATTCATTATTAATATTCTAGTTCTCTAGTTAGCCACATTTCTTATTTCTATTCAGTAATATTGCTATAAGAATCAAAACTGGCAAATATTTGACAGTTATTTGCGACGTTGCCAACTTTTAGGATAAACCCTCTTAAGTTTTTAATCGGGCTGTACTACCGACATAAAAAGTATAATCGGTCATGGTCTACCTGGGTTGAACGGATTTGGATGAAATTTGGCACACAGCTACCTACAGTCAGCAGTCGTTTATAACCTGGATTAACAGGTTACTTTGAATTCCGGTAGTATGTTCCCGTGGGATATTTTCCGACATCCACGCGAGCGAAGTCGCGGGCAAAATCTAGTATATAATATTAGTATATATTCTACGTAGGTACTGAAATCGCAAGTTAGGCCGTATTCCCTTCACTACCCTGCTTTGCCGTGGCCATGTATGTATCTCGATTGGCAATACAATCACTTCACATGAGTGTGTTATGTAATGTATAGTCTTCAATGACACGGCTACTAATATTAAAACCTAAGGTCTATTCAAATCCTTGTTTCCAGTTGATGTTATTTCCATTTAAACAAACATCACCTTTATGCTAGAGTAAATAAAGTTGATTTGAGACTGACTAGTACTGTTGAAGAAGTCATAAAAAATATGAAGTTGTAGTGCAAACTGAACCTTATGTGTAGGCATTACAATTGTTTTTTCTAAAACTCGTGTTTGTTTACATGTTTGGCAAATAATTTGCGAACGCAGATTAGACATAGACATAGTTTATTATAGCAACTTTACTTATAAGTATTTTTTTACTTCCCTTGAAATGTTTACTCTATGTTTTAGGTGCGAAAAACATAAGATTAGTAAGTAAACAGGATAAAAATAAATTAGCTAGTAAACTATGCAGACTTCATAGGTACTAACATCCAAACATGATAAAGCAAAAATAAATAAATTAGATGAGTTTTTTTTTTGGGGTCGCCAACCTCAGGGCGTCACTTGAAAAATTTGTTAAAAAAAGAAAAAAATTGTTTGAACTTCACAGATAATATACAGGGTGTTTGGCAGAACGTTGAACATACGAAAATGGTGGATAGGTGGGGTCATCTGCTACTTACTCAGCCCAAATTTTTTTGGCCCTGGCCCACGGGATATTTTTTAAAAAAAATTTTTGTCTTTCTTCTTCTTACACCACTTTCTTAACTTTAAAGTGTAATTTTTATTAAAAATGGGTAAAACAGGCAATATTTAGTATAATTTCAATCGATCATTTAATTTTCACCAACTTTGCAGTATTAAATTTCGTAAAACATTTCACTTTCCGTAAAGGTAGAGTTTCGTCAAAAATGTCCTACTTGAAAAAATTATGACATAACTCTTAAAGTTTTTTTTTTATAAAAGCAAATTACATACCATTAGAAAGCTCACACACTAGGGATGTTTTGCTAGAATTGGAACTCCTCAATCATTTTTTGTTTTTTTTTAAATGCAAGTTGAAATTAAGATTTAAGTATTTTTTACATCTTTCTGTAAGTTTGAGGACTCATAACTTTTTTTCTAGCTAACATCTGAATAAAGCAATAATTTTATAAAAATCTGTCAACATAAAAGATTTAAAAAAAATACTAAATATTGCCTGTTTTACCCATTTTTAATAAAAATTACACTTTAAAGTTAAGAAAGTGGTGAAACAAGAAGAAAGACAAAAAAAAATTAAAAAAATATCCCGTGGGCCAGGGCCAAATAAATTAGGGCTGAGTAAGTAGCAGATGACCCCACCTATCCACCATTTTCGTATGTTCAACGTTCTGCCAAACACCCTGTATAATATAAAAATAATACAGATTTTCTCAACTCCCGAAGTAGGAGTTGTAACATCAATAAAAGAGGTGGTTGACCGCAAAAAAAAAGATACGGTACAAAAAAAAAATTTTTTTTTTTTTATTCGTTTTTATTTAGATAGTATCTTTGATACGTCTCCGATTGGCGATTGTGTTTCGTTCGGGCAATTGAAAGGGATTCAGCTAATCTACTGATTTGATTAGAGACTTCTTCAGGTTATGAAAAATATTTCCATTCAAAACATACTTCCGCTAATCTTGAAATTTTAAAACATACCAACGTTTTACTCGCGTACAAACAGTTCGTGAACAGTACATTGGTACTTAAAGACTTACAAAATGTTATTTCTTTTCACGAACATACAAAAATGCGTAATAAAAACGTAATCTGAAAAGACGATAAAAATGATTGCTTGTGAAAACGTGTACATTACATACACAGGGCTAAAGTCTGCAGGTTTTAAAGTTTTTCCCACGTTTTAAAAGGCAACGAATAGTCAGATTTGCGGTTGGAAGGCTGCTCAATACTTTCACATGACCACCTGAGTCCTTTAATCTGATTGCATTAGTATCATATCTAATCAATGTTTATGAAGAACTATGGCTCCTGAGATGCAAGTATCTTTTTAGGGTTCCGTACCTCAAAAGCAAAAAACGGAACCCCTATAGGATCACTCTTGTGTCTGTCTGTCACAGCCAATTTGCTCCGAATCTAATGGGCCGATTATATTGAAATTTGGTACACATACGGATTTCTGTGACCTAAACACGGATGTGTAAAGCAAATAATTGGATTTTGAATATGTGGATCGCACTAGGGGTCAAATAAGAAAAACAAAAAGAAGTTTTGCCAACTGTATCGTATGACTTATCAAATGAATGGATTTCTTGCAAGGATCTCATTTTTTTTTTTTTTAATAATTTTAATATAAATACACTTAAAGATATTTAAGAAAATAAATGAAAATTGACCATTCCCCGCCCTTAACTCCGAAACAAATGAGCAGATTAAAAAAAAAAAAATATACAGAGAATGGTTCTTTACTCATAGATCACAGGAAAACCTATAAGAAGTCTATAGTGTTAAAATAACATGGTAAATCTCTGAATATTGTGCGTACAAACCTACATTTGCATTTGGAATGTGTGGAAGAACATATTTTTCAACTACTATGTTATGTTTGTTCTTAGGATAAATTTATCCCAACTACGGATCCCTTGATTGTGCGAGCTTCGACACGCACTTGCCGGGTTTTTTTTCCTTAGTCCAAGAGCCAGCTGTTCAATTTATTTTCGACTACTGCTTGTACAATCATGTTTAATTAACTTTATGTGTTTTTCACCTTCCGAACTGCTTTAAAGGGTCTTCCGTTTTATACAAAGTCTACTGTAATCTTTTGGTTGCAGGTTGGGTACAGCTACTAAGATAGATTTAATCAGATTTAATAATAAAGGTCCCGGCTAGACACATGTTATGAACTTTTTTAAGTGAACACGTTTTATAACTTTGCATTGGCGAAATTCTAACATTTTGATTAACTTAAACTTTAGTCTTATAGTCCGGCCTTCGAGGAAATGCGTTCATGACTCCTGTCCGTTGGATAATTTCTAGTAGTAATAAGTATCAAATTCGCAAAACACATATTTGTTAGTATGAAACTGACAGGTGTCAAGAATGCATTCTCTCAACGGCCGGACTGTAGAGAATCTTATTTCTATAAGGGAAACCCGAATTCTTTTAGACATTTATATAAATTATATATATAATTATTATATTAATGATAAAAAAAATTAACATATAAAATACATTTTTAAATATTAATAAAAAAGCTATAAATAACATTTACAAATATAAAAAATAATGTTGATCGGTGTCGGGAGCAGGGTCCAAGTTACCGATGGTTAGGATTGCAGAGACAGGAACCTCCTCACAATGCGAGCCGTATTGAGGACCTTTAGAATCAGGCCATTTATTATTAGTATTATTTTATTTTGAGTAAATATTATTTTTCTCAAGAGTAACAGCCTAGGTAAATTATTATCTAAGCCATGATATGTGAAACTGTTAAGTACATGACTTTCAAATGGTTTATGCGCTTTCTCTTCAGGCCAGGAAGTTCTCAGTTGCATGTAAATAATCTTTTCGCAAATCTTGCTATTTCTGAAATTGCTAGGAAAAGGCTTACCACACATAATTTGTGATGAATACAGAAACAACGATTTGTAGGTTATCCTTAAAATATGCTTCGTTATGAGCATTTATTCTGAAAGTTGGCAACGTAGCAAATAGATGTAAAATATTTCACTTTTTTATTAATCTGGCAATATTACTGTATGGAAATTTGAAATATGGCTAACTAGCGAACTAGAATATTAATAATGAATTGCAATTATAACACTGAATTTGTTGTTGTAACCGTTTTAGGTGTAAAAGAGGCATTTGGAAACTTTCCAAACCTTTTTTTCACATCTAAACTATATATATACCTATACCTATATATATCTATATGATATTAATTATTGCATTTTATAATCAAAATCTTAGTTTATTAGTTAGCCAAATTTCATATTTCCATACAGTAATAATGCCATCAAAACAGGTTAATATTTGACTGCTATTTGCGACGTTGCCAACTTTTAGGATAAGCGTTCGTAAATATTGCTATTTTAGTACTGACCAGATCAGCACCCTGATCACAATCTGAATGATTTTGAAGGATATTGCTAATCCATTGCTTCATAATATGTTCGAAACATTTGTCTGATCAACAACGTAAATGACGCAATAAATGTTGTTGAACTGTCAAAATCAATCAATCTGCCTAGCCTTTTCCCAACTATGTTGGGGTCGGCTTCCAGTCTAACCGGATGCAGCTGAATACCAGTATTTTACATGGAGCGACTGCCTATCTGACCTCCACAACCCAGTAACTGGGTAATACGATACCCCTTGGTAAGACTGGTGTCAGACTTTCGGGCTCCTGACGACTCGTAACGACTGTCAAAGATCCACGAATGACAGCCGGGACCAACGGCTTAACGTGCTTTCCGAGGCACGGAGGATTCTCGGTATGTAAAGATGGTCACCCATCCACTGACCAACCCCGGCAAGCGTAGCTTAACCTGATGGATCGACCAGTGCGGCTGTTGTTACTTAGCCACGAGCTCCTCACAAAAACTGTCAAAATGAAAGCTATTAATTACTATGCGTTACGCAATTTCCCGTCTGGTTCAATTTCACTTTACTAGGAGAAATACTCAAAGGTCTGTCATAAAATGGCCAAATAAACGAATCAAACATATAAATGTAATAACGTGGGCGATAGCATTATCGTATTTTCTTTAAAATAGTCTAAGTTTTTTTAATTATATTAATCTGTAGCTACTGTCCCACTGCTAAGCAACTGACTCCCTATGGACTTCAAAATCTCTCTTTCTGTTCCCTTTTCTAGCAAATCCGACATAAATGAATGTCACGTCGGTTGCAATGTTGGGGTTCCTGTGAATAATGAAAGTATTATAACCACGCCGGTTATAACACTTTCAGTATTACTGATTCTCGGTGCCTTCTGTGCGCCCTCTGATGCATGATCTAATTCTCTGCATGAAACAATTACATCATTTAAGTACTTATTTATTGAATGAATGAGTAATTATAGAATAAGCGCATATGAGGTATAGTGCAGACTGAGCATACATACATGATCACAATGATCACAGTTGTAGAGGAGTGTACTTACTTACTAAAGTAAAGGAGCATACATATTATATTGTTACACTTCTGTATTTTTAATACAAATGTTAACTTTTCAGAAACCGGCGACCAACTGCTGCGAATGGCTGCGAACATTCTTCGATACTCGATACGTGAAGGAGACTCTGGTGGTAGCGTTCAAACAAGGACCAAACAACCGGAGGCTGAGGGTCATCATGCTGGTTATCGTCATGTGTGTTATAATAGGACCCATTTATGGTGAGTATTTCTTAAATTTGAGTCCCTTGTACGAACGTGCATCGTAACGTATATAAACGTAACGTAAATTCGAACGATTTTTTAATCAAAATACAACTATAGTCGCCGGCACGTAACTTGGCAGGAATCGTAGATGCGCAGAATTCGTTTAAGCTTGTTTTCTTAACAGACATGTTCAAAAATAAATATGGCAATAATCATAGAATAATGACATGCAATAAAAGTGAAAAAAAAATTGTAGCACTAAGTGTTCTATGGCGGATACTGGCGCCTGACCACTGTTCGACCGTATTGCCTAATTAATGCCAAAACCTTGCCAATTTATGTGCTGGTGATAGTATCACATAGAAGTTTGGTTTAAATTTTTGTCACAAACGCAATTAGTATCACTCATTGAATAGATATGAATAAAGTTTTAACACTAATGCCGAGCGCTACTTTGCGCACTTTGGGCGCGTTTTCGTACGCATACGAATATTACTCGTGCGAACACATACGAACACACACGACCGATCCCGATCTTCCAAGCACTAAGGGAGCGCGCAGACTGAGTGCGAGTTAGTGTTACGTATACGTACGTATAGTTCCAACGTCCGAAAACAATCCGACCTTGTTGGGATTTTTCGTGCGTTCAATGCGATATCACCGGAACACTATCTATTTGTCGGAGAAAAACGTATTCAGTGTGCGTACTCAATTCGTACGGCCACGATCATACGTTTACGTACGATACAAATTCGTGTCCAAAGTGCGCGCGGCCTAAGTCAATATCATATGTGCGAAACGTGTTTGGATTTAAGTACCTACGTTACGTTTACTCCACGCGTTTGTGCTCTATGTGCACTAAATTTTCATGTTTCTCTTAACATTAGTTTAGGCAAAGTTTTTGCTCGTTGTTTAGGTGTTTACGTATGTTCGCATCGGCCCAGGTGGGTTATTATCTGTCGTTTTTGAAGTGAAAACTTCTTTAGGCGCGTTGAGCACTTTTTGGGTGAAGAAAAATCGAGGAACTTGCGTCATCGTCACCGAACGCTTTCCATGAGCTATATGTATATTGTGTTTATATAATTATGTACTTTTTGGGTGAACAAAAAGCGTGAAACGCGCGTCATCGTCACCGCACGCTTCCCATGAGCTATATGTATGCTATTCATGTACATATGTATATATGTACATATACAATTCACAAGTTACTTAGTTTTCACTTCTATCGGCAGTCCACAAAGACTGCCCCGCATTTTTTTTTTACCATAGTTTTACTGATCAGGGACTTATGGGTGTTCCGAAGAAATGTAAAAAACTAAATCCTACTTCCATATTTATACATAATATAAATTAAAGTCGCGTTTCGTGTCTGTCTCTGAGACCGCGTTGTTGTAGGTTTGTAAAGTCGTAAAAACCGTGCGGAGCAGGGGCGGGGTCTCACTAGTAATAACACAGGCTGGCATAGTGCTTTTAAAAGCCTACGGAATATAAGAATAAATCTACGGTCTATTTAAATCCTTGTTTACAATTGATGTTATTTCCACTTAAACAAACATCAACTTAATGCTAGTGTAAATGACTAACTGACTAATACTGTTGATAAACTCATAAAAAATATGAAGTTGAAGCGCAAACTGAACCTTATTTGTAGGCATTACAGTTGTTTTTCATAAAACTCATGTTTGTTTACATGTTTGGTAAATAAATATCGAACGCAGCATAGGTATTTATCCGTGGTAAAATACGGTATAATATTTAAACACAACTATCGATATTAATCGCCGCTTCAAATTATCTTTTATCAATCTGTTGACTGTTTGAGATTGCAATTTAGTTAATTTGTTTCGACCACTTGCAGATAGATTAGCATTGACCTAAATTATGAATAAATTGCAGACTAAATCAATTTTAATAGTCATAGCTTGATAGAACAAGAAAAAAAACTGGCCAAGTGCGAGTCGGACCACGCACAATGAAGGGTTCCGTAATTGGGATGAATTTATCCCGAAAAAATAACATGTTGTCCCATACATCGATATACGTCACGGTCTATTCTCCAACTGATGTAAGTTTGGACTTTTTCCTTTACTTGTCCTGTAAGACCTTGCTACTTGCCAAATTTCATGATTCTAGGTTTCAATTTATTTGCGAGTATCAAAATATGTCGCATAAATAGGCGTATTTTTTATTGCGATGACTTAGAAGCTTGATTTTTTTAGAATTCCCAGGGACCATAGTTGTGCCATAGTAGACCTATGTATTTGATATTAATTTCAACTTGATGAACGCGTGTTAGCGTTCCTGAGAAACTGGGTCTTGACAGACTGTCAGACGGACAACGAAGTGATTCTAGAAGGGTTCCGTTTTTTCTTTTTGAGCTAAGGAATCCTAAAAAAATTTTGGTTATCCATCAATCAAAGTACGAAATCAATAACAATTTCAATGAATAACATTATTTTACAGTTAAATCTAGGATTCGATTACTGTCGGGCAAATCAATTTATAAAATATTATTTTGCATAATCTATAAAATTGGAGATTTATATTCTTTGTTTATAAAAAAATATAAGTACTAATTAAAGTGAAGTAAAAAATATTGGTTTGCATAATCGATAAAAATATAAATAAATTGCAAATCTTAATCTAGAAATTCTACAATTAAAGTTGAAACTCTTGCCTACAGCTAAGCTTAATAAAAGTCACTGGAAATAAAAACGGAAAAACGGATAAATGTAAAATCATAAATTCAGAATAGTTGATTTTATTGCAAACTATCTAACTTATTGAGGTGATCAGTGAAAGTGGCGAGCAGAATCCTGAGACCGGATTTACTTGGCATTATCTCGTATACAGTACGCCCTTGGCATTGAACTGACGTTTCCATCGGTCGCAGTTACGGGTTAGTTACGCCACTGCTTTCACTTCGTTTCGCTTTCTATAGAGCCAGCAGTACTAACGCTAATTCAAGGCATATGCTTACTAATACCCTCTGTAAAATAGGAAAATAAGTCAGTTTACTACGTCACCGTTTCGGTTTCCCACAGGTCCAGCAAGATTGATGTGTAAAAAGTTGTTACATGAAACTATATTTTGATCGGTAACAAATTTTTTCCACTCCTGGGCAAGATGCACCCTCCATTATATTGCCATCACAAGCACTAGGTATAATCTGTTCCAAAAGTATCAGATGAAAATGAAAACAAATGAATCAGACAGCATTGCTGTGGCTGCAAATTTTTTGTGCCACTTACAAATTGAATGAACTTCTAGATACAGATGAATGTGTTACTAATTCCTTTTAGTGCGTGATTGGGCAAGAATTTAACCTATACTTACGAGTATATGGTTTGTTTACAATTTCATCAGATATTTTAGAACAGACCACATCCTCTACCTACTATTTTCAGTTTTTGAGAAATCCATTTTGTCCTGGTCCTTAGTGGCCTATCGTTAGTTTGATCGACCCCGGCTGATCCCGTTGAGTACCTACGCTCGAAAGTAAGAATTATTGACCCTGGAACACCAAAAGCAATAGATGTTGTTATGTAGCTAGTTTACTCTTACCACAGTGTAAATAAGTAACAGTGTTATATCTCGGCAGTGACCTTGAAATAATTACCTACGGCCGCTCGGTAGAGAAACCTGCGTCCGTGCGTAACTGCACTGAATACAGCTGCGTACCGATATAAAATGAGATTTCGAAGCACGTCGTCTCAGCCGTTTTATATGAAGATATAATACTGTTTCTTATTTATACTGTGCTTCTACCTACTTACCTTCGATTGTATCATGTTCCGCAAGTTATTATCAAGGGGAAAGGATAATTGGCGCTTAATGATGCGCCAGTAGCTGATACAAACATAACTAGTGTGTACAGTCACGAGCATAAATTATATTACTATTGACAGCATAACATAACATCACACCTGTATTCCCCGAAAGGTTAGGCAGAGGTGTACCTGTAGTTATGTTTAAGTCCCAAGTAATAGGGGACACACCTACCTCTTAAGTGATGTCACATATTTTTGATCACAACGAGGTATCACAACCTTCTGAATTTAACTGAGTACGCAGATATTTATAACGCAAGACATGTCCGATATTATTGCATTCTAAGACGTGGCACACATCTATTTGAAGCCGATGCAGCATCCTATATTGTGGCGTCGGTATCGTCAGATAGTTTTCATTTTCTTTAGATGTCACATATTTGAGCTGTGATTTGTATATGGCTTCCACAAAAGATCACCGTGTATTTGCCGTCACCTTGAAGACAGATATTAATGGATGAATTATGAAATCAGATATTATTGCCGAGCTATCCATAGTAATATATTTATGCTCGTGACTGTAACTACGCGTGTTTGTTTATTTTAAAAGAAGCACAAAATAGTTTACCAAACCTCCATGAGGACATTGTTTCGTAATAATGAGGATAAGACAGACCTAGACACACATTAGGTAATTGAGGTTTGAAACGTCATCATAACTTACCAACGTTTAAAATAAATCATTCAGCATCATCGAAATGAGAAATCTGTTCTAGTATTAAAATCCGCGAAATCTCAGAACCTAACTTCGAAACGAGCATGAGATGCTCGTTTAGTTTTTTTTATCTTGCGAGTTTTTCTTTAGTTTTCTTTAGGTCTCATGGGTGAGAAAACCTGAGATGACCAGTCAACTTACCCCTGAGCATGAAAACTGCGGGGTAATTGCACAACACATTAACATAGCATTAGGAATTTCTTTCAAAATCCAAAAGCATGTTACCCAATTGATGTGCTGGTCCAAAACTCTGAAAGTCGGGAGTCCCCGTTTAACTTGAATATCCGTCACGGGTCAAGGGAAAAATGACGTTCCGTCAAAAAACCCGAATCCAAAATCGTCAACACGGGTGAACTGAGCTGAGCTGAGGCATGATTAACACTACTTGTTTCTTCTGCTTATAAGAAAAGACCTTGCTCTGAAGTGAGGGAATCATAAGCTGGTATAGTTATCTTCGCTTTCCCGATGACATCGTCATAATGGCAGAGACGCTGGAACAGTTAGACCAGATGCTGCACAGCCTCTTGGCAGCTCGGCATGAATTTGCACAAGACAAAAGTCATGTGGTACAATTCAGACGTCTAGCCGAGCCCAACTTACATCGAAGGGTCGCTTCTCGAAATTGTGAAGGAGTATGTCTACCTAGGGCAAGTCATCCAGCTCGGTAGACACAACTTTGAGAAAGAAGTCGACAGAAAGATCCGGTTGGGTATTAGGTTGGGCAGCGTTTGGAAAACTTTTTCAAGTGGTCTCATCGCCTATTCCTATTAAGGTCTTCAACCAGTGCGTCCTGCTCGTTATGACATACGGCACCGACACGGTCGGGTTGATCCACAAATTCCAGGTCGCTCAGCCCAGTATTATATTTTTTTTTTTTATTTGTTCGGGAAAACAAACAATTGAGACAAATTGGTAAATTTTAAGACTAGCGTTGTAAACAATAAAAAAGAGGAATATTAATAATAACGTATCAACAAAATATATACTTAGTTGCCAATAGTGCCGCATAAGTGGAACCGCTATAGAGCGGGCTATGATTCAGAAATGAAGTTATCCGGAAAAGAACCGGAGTTACCGACATAGCTTGCAGAGTAAGCAAACTAAAGTGGCAGTGGGCTGGCCATGTTTGTCGAAGGACCGATGGCCGGTTGTGCAAACATTTGGAGTGGAGATAGCGTATCGGCAAGCGTAGTGTAAGCCTTGGCCACCACCAGGCACTGATGGACACACGTATGTCCATCAATGCCCCTATTGCAGGCTGCAACGGTAATGTACTATTGTTTGTCGAAGAACCGAAGGCCGTTCGAAAGAAAAAGAAAGAAAGAAAGAAAATACGTTTATTCGTTCGTTGGAGCAGACGAGTCCTGGAGTGGAGACCGCGTATCGGCAAGTGTAGTGTGGGACCCCCCGCAGCTAGATGGACCGACGACCTTAAAAAAATGGCTGGGTTATACTGGATGCGGAAGGCGGAGGGCAGGAGGTTTGGAGGTTAGGAAGGTTTTGTGGTGCAGCCTATGCCCAGCAGTGGACTGCGATAGGCTGAGTTGATTTGATTTGATAATAATCTGTATTATTACAAAACAATATCTAATCAAATTGACACCGTGTTATAGCCTCAGGTTATAGCCATTTGATACAACTGTCAAAGAATGGCAGTTGTAATTTGAATATACGAACAATTTAAGTCTGTAGTCAATTTGTTTAAAATTAATTTCCCTGATTTTATATTAGTTTCAATCTCGTGATTGATTGTAAAACAAATTAACAGCATTCATTCAATTTCAATTCTGCGCCGCAAATGTTTTCTAGTCATTAACAAAGTCACATTAATTATTCACAGTTAATTTAGCTCTCACATACCTACTTGGAAAATCAATCTTATGAGTTATGTAATACTTTACGAACATAGGTATAACAGTATTTTATATGGAGTAACCGCTTATCTGATCTCCACAACCCAGTTACTAGGTAACACGATACCCTTTGGAAAGACTGGTTGACAGACTTTCGGGCTTCTGACTACTCGTAACAAGTGTCAAAAATAACCGAGACCAACTGCTTAACGTGCTTTCCGAGGCACGGAGACGTCTCGGTACTTTATGGATGGTCTCCCATCCACGGATCGACCTCTGCAAGCGTTGCTTAACCTTTAAGACCGACCCGTGCGGCTGTTATTATTTAGCCACGAGCCCCTCTTATTTTGTTTTGTTTTTCGTAAGTATGACTTCTTATGAATTTGACGAAGGGTTTTAGCAATATATTACAATCAGTATTTTAGTTCGCTAGTTAGCCACATTTCATATTTCCATACAGTAATATTGCCAAATTAGTCAAAACAGGTAAGTATTTGACAGCTATTTGCGACGTTGCCATCTTTTAGGATAAACGCTCAGTCCTAAACTCGCGACAATCTAAGAAGTCCGATTTAACAGCTATGAAAATAGTTTGTGTTTTGGTGGAAAAAAATAATCGGTTACTGTAAAAACCGATTCTCGAGACATCAATTTATAACACTTAGAGAGTTTATGATCGACGATAAAAATACATTGGTTGAAAACGACTCTCGAGGCATATCGTTTTATTACACGCACGAGTACGAAACGTCAAATCGGTCTTCTTTTATTGTCACGAGTGTAAATATAGGTACAATACTTTAAACAATAGTATATAAAATATTATGCCCAAAAGGCGGGCAGCATTATCACGTTGCACGCAGCAACCCAGAAGCAACCATATTACGCGAACAAAGATCACTGTCATTTTGACTGCGCTGCAAAATCAGAGGTAGAATAACTTTGAAGTTACTGTAGCTCTTCTCTAATAAGGTTTTGTTTTTTTTTTCTATCAGATACAAAATAATTTTTTTTATCCGATAAAATAACTCATACGCTTTTAGAAATAATAAACGGAATCCAAATCGAGCCAATTTTTTTTTTTTAATTTGAGGTTGCTATATCTCCGATGTTTTTGGCTCGATTTGGATTCCGTTTATTATTTCTTTTAAAGTTAATTTTTCAAGTATATACAGAAAAATACAGGCTGTCACATGCCCACGGGCGACAATGTATACTCGTATATGGATTTTTCCATACCTTACCAACACAGCCCAATTACGAGAAAAATAGAAAAAAATACTACGCTATGACGCAAGTAGGAAGTAATATTCTTATCCTTCTGTATGTGCGTGTATTATCACAATAAAAATTTAATTCAATCTGAGACCTAAGTACCTACTATGCAGGTATGTGTATTGTGTATGTACAGTGGAACAGACTATATAGTATACGGGCAACAATATTTATCTTTTAACCCAATCAATAAACTCAGCCGATTGCAGTATTGGATATAGGCTTCTCCCAAGCTCCACCACAGCACCCTATCCTCCGCCTTCCGTCTCAGCCACCTTTTTAAGGTCGTTGGTCCTTCTAGCTGGGGGTCGTCCTACACTACGCTTGCCGATACGCGGCTTCCACTCTAGGACTCGTCTGCTCCACCGGCCATCGGTTCTTCGACAAACATAGCCTGTCCACTGCCACTTCGACTTGCTTACTCTGCAGTCTCTCTGAATTTTAAATAAGTCGTTGATATGTTACCGCCGTGTAACTACCCAAATTATTATGTAGGTAGGTATGTTAAGCAAAGAAAAACAAATGAGAACGATTATTTTCCTGAAGCAGTAGTGTATATGTGCATACTACGCTTGCCGATACGCGGTCTCCCCTCCAGGACTCGTCTGCTCCAACGGCCTTCGACAAATAAACATTTATTATTTTGAGCTCATTTTTATTTTGTGCGTAATTACTTTTAAAACTTAAGGCATAGTGATGTGTGATACGCGAGTGATGTAAAACAATGGACTACCAAGCACGCTCATGACATTGTTTTAAAGTAGTTGCAAGTTAGCTGCCTGTATAATAAGTAGCTTGTTCGACTGTACGTTGTTGGTAGGTACTTTCGGTTGTTAAATGTCTATCTCAACTAATAATAATAGTCATCCAGACCGAATTTCCCAAATGGCGACCAATCTCAGCAGTGATATGCCTTAGGCGCGGGAGATATTATAGTGCACAAGTGTGTGCGCAGACACAGGTGCACTCTCTCTTCCCTCACTCTCATAGTCCGATGGGACGGCAATCCGATACAAACGGGGAGAGATTAGGCGCAGGGCCAACGGCTTAACGTGCTTTCCGAGGCACGGGGGGGTATCACACCGCCAACTTCCAAACTCTGGGCTATTACTGAATTCGTAATGGAAAAACCCATTAACACTTTTCCCGACCGGTTTTTCCGAAAACAATTTCAGAAGTGTTGACGTTTTTGAAGCAAAATCTTCTTTAGGCGCATTGGGCGATTTTTAGAGGCAGAAAATCTTATGGGTTCGCGTGACCGACACACTGTAATAGCAGTATTCTGTAGGTATAAGCATGCGTTTGGTCTGGCGTAACATTCTCATAAAATCTTCAATGTTGAAATCTCTGTTTTCTGTCTATGTATCAGCTCGCGTTCGCGGCTGAACGCTACACTCCGTACATATTCGGATGCCGGTCGCATCGATTTGGCATCTGCGGAACACGACGAAGAAACCTCACCCGCACTGCCCTTTCTTCACCTCTCTATAATCAGAGCAGTCGCTAAAATGCGCGATTCCGGAATATCGCGTCGATGCAGCATCGATAGAATCTCAAAAACGCGCGATTCTAATACTGCGATGGATCGCAGAGTGTCACCAAAACTCGACGCAGCATCGCAGATCGCTAAAAGTAGCTAGTCTGCTGTGGCTTTAAATGGTGAAAAGTGGGTGTATTATAGTTACACCTCTGACCGACCCTCCCCCAGGGAAACTGCCGTGATGTTATGTTGTTTTAAGTTATCACTTCTGTAGGCAAGCCATGACTGTCTATGATTTTTTCATTAACCACTTTTTACTTCTAATTTCAGGTGAAATGTCAGTACTGTACCTCTTCACGAGATACCGGTTCAACTGGAACGAGGTCGATTTCAGCATGTTCTCTACTTACGCCATGTGTACTTCATTAGTAGGTAATTATCGCTTAATTATGGTTATTATAATCCATCTTGTTAGCGAATCGTGAACAGAAACAGGCATTGTTTTGGATTGGAAAACTACTGCGCAAGTGTACTGAACACTTGCGCAGTAGTTTTCCAATATTTATTCTTATATTCCGTATGAAGGAAATTTGCATTTTAATTACATAGAAATAGACAAAGGCTGCCATGATGGTCTCCAATTGCTATTACCATTATAAAGGTAAGACCTAATAATGACGGTTATCATTTACCACATGTCGATCGTAGAAGCTTCGAGAACCCCAGCACTCATTTGATGCAATTAACTGACTTAGATATTCAATTCAATTCAAATCTTTATTGTAAATCTCATGACATGTGTGTGCAAGATCTTAAAATAATAGTTAGTAAATAAGATCAGATGGCTTGTCGGACACAACAATTTAATACAATATGAAAAGTAGTATACTTTTACATTATTAAAGAAAATAGATATTAACTGTACGTACGTCATAATTAAAAAAATGGATATAAGTGTACAGTTATCATTAAAAAATAAATCAATTTAAATAGACCGCTTACTGTCTGCCTGTTTGAGAGTACAAAACACAGGAAAGTCGGCAAAAGGAAGTATTCAAACTAATCAAAAGTTTGATAGTAGATATGTACACGAAGTTTTTTTTTTTTTCCTTCGGCGTCTAATTTCTTGGCCTGCATCTCATCTGATGGTAAGTGATGATCAGGCCGAATGTGGAAGCGAGCTTCACCCGGAATCCTCAACCACAGAGAAACTGGCTATCTTAGCTCTAACTGCCGAAACACAAGAACGCTGTTAACATTGTTGTTATTGCGACAGACTTAGATAAGATGGTGGTAGCTAGTCAGGCGGACTTAGAACAAACCCTACCACCAACCAAACCGAGCAGAAAATTTTGCCCCCACTTGGAATTGAACCCAGCACGTGTGGGTCTGAGACAGGTGGTCTAACCACTAGAGCCCAGAGGCGGTAAGATGTGGAGGGGAGATGCATATTCTTTTTTCCAACTTTTACATTGAATCCAACACGATAGTGAAGAATCCATTCGAATAATAACAGTAATAACTTAACTATATAAAGACACACTTTATAATAACATACATGTTACCTACGTTTTCCATCTGATGCGATTTCATAAGTAAATAAACAACTTTATATAACAATGTTGACAGCTTTTTTCTTCTTTTAGGTATTTTTATCTATACATATTAAGTATTAAACAAAGTCGCTTTTCGTGTTTGTCTGTATGTCCGCGTTGTTCTTCTAAACCACGCAACATATTTTGACGAGGTCTTCACCATTGTTTAGAGAATTTATTTCGGAAGGTTTATTGTGTAAAATACGTTAGTTAGCAAAACATCGAGATTTCTTAGGTAAACGTAACTTTAACGTTTACCTAAGAAATCTCGATGTTTTGCCAAGTCGTAAAAACCGTGCGAAGCAGGAGCGGGCTGCTAGTAAATAATATGTTATTATGTATTTTTCTACAGTTCTTATAATTGTGGTTTTCAGGTACTTTATTTTCGGTGGGTGTATTTAGCCATCTACTGAAGTTTGACGATGCCATAATCGGTGTCATATCGTGTACCAGTAAGATATTGGCTGGAGTCATGTACGCATTTGCCACGAAGACGTGGCACATATACATAGGTATGTATTCTTTTTAAACGAGCTCAAAAAACGTATCTGCTCAGTCTGAAACAACTAGTGAATTCAGCCTAGTAAGGCTACTACACACAGTGCCGGCGGCATGGACCGCCGGTTTCTGCCGAGCGGCACGTGCTTCGGCTCCTATGTGTGGCAAGCCGGGCGCATCGCCATTGGCCGGCGGCAAGGCGGCGGCACTTTGTGTAGTAACGCTAATAGGCTGCATTCACTAGTTGTTTCAGTTTGAGTAGATAAGTTTTTTGAGCCTTTAGACACTGACTGTCCCACCGCTTACGAGAAAGCGACTACCTTTCAACGATTTTCTCGCACAAGATACATAGTTGATCGCTGACTGTTAACGCTTACGGCCGTCGTCGGCGAGTACTCGTTTGTCGCAGCGACAAGACATAAGTATCAAAGACAGTACTTGTACAGCGACGCTGGCTTTGCGGGATTGTGCTCGCTGATAGACTCGCGCTGGGTACATACCACGGAGTACATAGTACAGAAAGAAGTTGAAGATTTTCGAGATTTTTCTTTTTTAAATGACTATAAATTTTGGTATTTAAACATTTTACCCGGTTTGAAAAAAAAGGCTACTTTAAAGTCGACCGTCCACTTCTACGTAGAATGTGCAGGAACGGGTTACCTTATCGCGGTAAATTTTTTTGCAAGCCACGCGTTGCGTAGCGTGGCCCTGGGTCGCAGTCACTCGCAGTGGATGGATCCCGCCTACATTTTTATACAAGGCAAACATGCGTAGCTTAGCCGTGGGCTGCTAGAGCTGTGGAACAACGCTACAACTTCGGAAACCCGTGCTTTGATTCATTTCTTTACCAATTTTTTTGCCATTGTCATGGAGGCATCGTCGGCAGAAAGCTACTTTTCAGTTTTTCTTGAACTAACAGAATGGTATTATAATATTTCTTTTTTTTATTGCAGCTCCATTGATAGAAATATTCAACGGAACATCGTTCATAGCGATGAGGTCGATGGTCTCCAAGTTGGTAGACAAACATGAATTGGGTAAGAATTATTTGTGTTCAGCGCCATCTATCTTACTCAACCATATCTGGATCAGAGCTGGCGGTCGTTTTCATGCGGAGTTATCAATTGCCTATATTTAAGTTCCTTATTTGGTGAATGATTATTAGTCCAAGGCAGTATAGTAGTGTTAATCGCAGACTTCTACTTTTGATAACTTTTCACTACTGCCGAATAAACTGCTATTGCAAAACATGATTTGCAGCATTTATTTTATCACTAAGATACAATAAGATAAAATATTTTTATTTGTTCTTTTTTTATAAATTCTAGGTAAAGTAAATTCGTTCTTCGGTGTGGCTGAAGCGATGATGCCTCTTATCTACGCCCCCATGTACACCACGTTGTATACCAAAACTATCAAGACCTTCCCCGGAGCGTTCTTCCTTCTCGGAGGAGGTTTGACAATGCCAGCCGTTGCCATATTCTTGTAAGTATTGTTTTTATTTTTCATAATGGTGTATGCATTGCACTGTTGTCTCAGATCCGCGAATCTATTCTGTAAAAATCTAACCGTCAAAACTTAGGTGCTGAGTTTTGAGTGAGCTGTCAGTAGTGTAAGGCTGCCTGTCCACGGAGCGAAGAAGAGAGGAGAGGAACGGAGAACAGAATCTAAACTCCGCTCCAGAGTTTAGATTCTATTGGGTAATATCGGTTCAGCTCCGCTCCTCTTCTCGCTTCGCTGGTTCAGTAGACAGGCAGCCTTAATCCCTAGTTTCACACAAAATAGCCGCCCCCTTTCAACAGACTTAAAAAAAGGAAGTGGTCCTCAGTTCGTCGCCAACTTTTTTATTTTTTTATTCCCCGATTGTTTTAAGATGGCTGGACCGATTAGGAAAATTATTTTTTTGTTTGAAAGGATTATACTTCCTAGGTGGTCGCTTAAAAGTTTATTAATTGGCTTGGGTAGTTTTTGGAAGTCAGTTGTTTTTTTTACTGAATAGATCACCTGATTATAATATATTGCTGACTGTAATTTACCGGTTCGCGAACACAGGATAATTCATTCTTCATTAATCAAAGAATATAATTTCGCTGAACTTTTGAAGGTGGCTAATAATTCGCACACTGACAATGTATTTATTATTTCAGATGGTTGTGGCTGGCAAACAAGAAACACATTCAAGCGAACTTAGACAAAGAAGCTGAACGAAGAACCAATACAGAGAAGATAGGCATGGAAAACAAAGCGTACGAGACTGATGAAACTGAAAAAAAAACAAATTCAACAGATGACAAAAATGATACTGTCATACAATCACAAATAGAAATAGGATTCATAGAAAGTATTGTAAACAATAGTAAGGTACAACATTAGTTTAAAAGAGACACAGGCCTAGACTGTAAATAATTTAATGGGAATAGATACTTTTATAAACAGAGATAAATAAATATAAACATAAGAAAGCTTAATAGAAATCATTGTGAGAAAAGCCTAAGTAAAGCACAAGGCAGTCAGACTGTACCGTCAGTAAAGTCCCGAACATGTTCCTAATAAGTTTTGCACATCGCTGCACTTTTGTTAACTAGGAATCGTCGTTAATCATTACTAAGGCATTTGTCCCATCCTGAGGAAGCGACTCACTATCAATGATTTTCTTACTCAAAGAAACGTACAAAAAATTGTAGGTCCCGTGTAAGTGAAAAAGATACATGATATTTTAATAGTTGATCGCTGATTGTTCACACCTGGAAGTATTGGTTTGTCGCAGCGACAAGAGGTAGTCGCTTGGTGGGCAGAATACTCGAAATTATATTGTTTATTCTGTAAATAGGATATCGGAATCGCTATTACAAGTCATATTAAAAATAAACTGGATGAGGTCGGCGTTTCTTATCTGACTACTCTGAGAAGGCAGAAACAAACTCAGAGGTCACAGTCTCTTTTTAAAGTCCAGATATAATCTTGGTCAGACAATATGAGGACCACGTAGAGTAGTGTCTGAAATTGTCGTTTGAGGAAAGATCCCGACGGAGTTTGAGGGGACCTGTCCAACCAGTACAAGCATTTGTCAGTAACCGTGGAGCTCCACTCAGAACTTAAGGAGCTCAACGACTCGACAATACCAAAGAAAGGACATTTGGGAAGGCCACACTTGGTGAAAGGATCGCGATTGGTCGCGCACTTGCTGCTCGTTAGTCGCCAACTTGTTTTCAGTTGCTAGCTCTACTCCCGTGGGAAAGGTGCCTTAAGTAAGGAGGTTTAAGTCCCAGCGGTGACGGCCCTAACATTTATTAATTTTCCTAATAATTGGTGTTACTACCACATTAGTATACGTACTTCATAAAAATCAAACACATGCAGTTTCTCTGTTTAAGTTTGTGTAGGTCTATCTGGGACAAGTGGGACAGTTAAAATTTAAGGCATTTTCTGCCTTATTCGTTTTACGAAATTTCACTGCAGACTTGTAGAGATTTAAAGATGGAACTACAAAATAATGGCTCATTTGCTCATCTGGCTCAAAATAATGGCTCATCAAAATAATATACCCTTTTCGATAACTGTTGAAAGTAAAGAAAATTTTTATGAAAAGGATTTATTGGTTCAGATTATTAGATTTTAATGTTTTATTCATCCCTTGAGAGATTGAAACAGTAACTACTGATATAACTTGTGAAAGATTTGTATACCATCCAACTCAATATATGTTAAAACAATATATTGAAATAATAGTAGTTACCATTAAAAATCACTTTATGACTCAAAGCAATCTAACAATTTGAATTATTTAAATAAAGATATGGTTATAAACGTCTGTACAGGAAATCCCAAATTATAAAAACCGACTCATAATTAAATCCGTATATAGTTTAAAATCTAGCTCACATGGTTTTTTGCAGCTGTTCATCAGGACAAGGCATCGGTTTTAAGCAACTTATTATTTATTTTGTACATTTACATTAAAATATATCTTTTCAAAAA
The DNA here is from genome assembly GCA_947364205.1 of Agrochola lota. Taxonomy (NCBI): domain Eukaryota; kingdom Metazoa; phylum Arthropoda; class Insecta; order Lepidoptera; family Noctuidae; genus Agrochola; species Agrochola lota. The sequence goes on along the minus strand of OX376227.1, from coordinate 9,600,039 downwards.
TATTGTTGACGCGGCGCTTTAAATTCCTATGAGGGATTCGGAGTTGCTCTTGTTCTTCTACTAAATTGCAAGACAAAGTTTTGCACACCCAATGAAGTGATATAGTGTACTAAGTATAAGTTAGTGTACGTAGATGTATGCTATCCTAATAATTATGTGTGAGTACTTATTTGATGAAAATAAAGAATATTTTTAAATGCCTTGTTTTTGTTCCGATGTCAGAAAAATCTTTTTCCTCATAAACAGAGCGAAACTTTTTGTCATTAGGTGCAATCTTGCAAAAAGTAAGTAAGCACGTAGTAGAATTAATTTTACGGATTACCTTGGAAAACATTTTTAGGTCAATTCTTCATCACAAGCAGGTTCCAAAATAGCTAATTCCGAAAAAAGTAAAAATCTTACCTTACTAGAAACATGAATTTATTCCATACTCATTTCAAATATAAACATATCTATGACTATGAGTAGGTATACTAATTACAATTATATGACGTAAAAGTTCCAATAATATATTTCCAAAACAGTAGAATATTCAAACGTATAAAAATATAACAAACCAAGAATACCTATTTGAGACTCCTACTACAGATTCATTAAAAGATCTCTCAACTTTCGTAAGCATTATAAAATTCATCCATTATGTTCCTAGGGAAGCATTAGACCATTTTTATTGTCTTTCGACAAACCAGTCTTAGTCCTTGTATGCACATAATCCATTTAAATCTAGTACAAACATGTATGACAATTATTATTATAAAATCTTAGACAGAAATCGAAGACATAGTAATGAAAACATTTATACTGTGCACAATATTTCGTACACTTTGTAAGGGACTTCTTTTCCTGAGAACGAGATGTACATCGCTTGGTGGCTAGGATGAACCTGAAAGTATAATTACAAGATTAAATGTCGAATTAAATCATAGCTGCACGACAACCATAGAAACGGGTCTTATACGGATTTTGTCGACAGAAGAATAGACAAAATTACCTGTTATGATTGTTTATCTGTCATTATGTCTATTCTTCCGTCGACAAAACCCGTTTTTATTGTGGTTATGCTAAGCGTGCTGGTCTGAAAACAGTTTTAAGTCTTTATTCAGGATTCAAGAAACTGTTCCCAGGCATTTTTTTTTTTTTTTCTGCTTAGCACAGGATTCTAAAGCTCCCGTGTAAGCGCATCTTAAGAATCCTAAAATTGCACGATTCTTGGTAAATTGTAGTCATTCTATCTGTGACACCTTGGCAACGGAGCTATCGCTGAAAATTTGTAGCAATTGCCAAGAATTGTGCAATTTTAGTTACCCATGTACATACGGTGCAGTGGAAGTAGGTACGGTAGGCCGCACGTCAGAGGTAATAAAACTAGTATAAAGGGCATCGAATTCTATTGAAGTCCATACTATGTAGGCCAGCTCAAGTGTTCCCACTGACGAGCGGATTACTGTACGTAGGGTGCATGAGTGTGCGTTCATTCGAGGAATCCGATGCTTACCTTTCCAGGTGTCAGTGAACCTTGTTCCTTAGCCCTGCCCACGTACAGAAGTTCTCCGCTGGATGTGTTGCCACCAACCACAGCGTTCTGAGGTATGTTTGCATCACGGCATTCCTGCCATCGGATCCTTTCGGGGCGAGCGCACAGTACCTGTAATTACAACGGAAATTCTACCTGTTACTTTGTTATTTAATTATCATTTATTTTCCTCGTCTTTAAATTAAAGCCCACGAAATGTTCGATAAGTTCAATAGGTAGGTAGGTACGTATTTTTCAAATTATAGTAGAATATGTTGGGTGCATTATTAGCAGGGTCACGCCCTAGCTTAATAATTTTTTAATTAATCATGAAAACATTTACCCTAGGGTAAACTAATTAGTATTTCCTTTCTTTTTTCACAATAACGAACTAACAATACACCTACTTTTCCTAGTAATTCTAAAGTAGGTTAGAATGTACCTATTTGTTGAATGGGTTATACTACTAACAAGTCAAATTCACGTAGTGTGTGACAATCTGCTATTCATTTCCTTGAATGTCCTTGAATATTTAAAATTATGCGTGTGAAAAATATATAAAATTATTACTTGGCTAAGTTTTATTCTGAGAACTTGAAGTTGAATGTCACATTGAACGAATTGGTGTAAACAGACAAAGGTCATGCATTCGTAGCGTTTTTATTTATGGCGATCTACGATTGTCATTATTTCTAGGCCACAAGGGCGATTGGGATCTGTATGGATCAGTAACGAACTAGCAATAATTGCACCTTGGATTAACCTCATTGGTTATGATATTGCTTCTGCGCAAAGAACGATCATTAAGTCAGATAATAATAGACAGCATTGAAAAATATACTTAATTAAGATTGCACCTAGCAGTGGCAAGTGAGCACAAAGGTATTTCCACAAATGTTTGGGAATGGCTAGTTGAACCCACGTGACTCTATAGTCACGTACCTACTTGGTTCGTCAACGTTCAAAGGTTCCATCATTTATCTTCGGAAGAACAGAAGTCAGGCGAATAGAATAAGTGCTTCAACCTATTGTAACTTAAGGCCTATTCAGATATAAGCGATATCGCTGACGCGCGCTCGATAGCGATACGGGTCTGCCTTCTGGTTAGTCACTTTGGACCAGTATCGCTACCGAGCGACAGAGATATCGCTTATATCTGAATAGGTATTTAGGTGGGAAATAAGGTACCGCTCCACAGAAGCCCGCGGCTAAGCTAGGTACTAACTTACTTAGATTCGCTTCGAATGAATATGTAGGCGGGATCGTCGGCTGCGACCTGCGGCCACGCCACGCACGAATGCAAACAAACGCTTCGGTTACTCCGAAGTTACACGATGGAACCCTTGAACGTTGACTAACCATACTGTAATGGACGCCGAGCATGTGTAACCTATTCGTGAAAAAGACAAAGTTGTGTGCCGGTGTGATGATGAACGATCTTCAATACATAAAAGTGGTTAGTCAAAGTATGAAAACCGAGACCCTATCTGTGCACCGTAGCACAAGTAGCGGCGGGAGCTCGGTGGACCTTTCACCCTTGTGAAGTGAGTTTTTTAGTTTCTAATTAGATTTAAGAGGTTTTAATTGTGTTCTAATTAGTTTCTACTTAGTAAAATTAGTATAAGGAATCTTATGTGAATCTTATAAGACCAACAACGTAGCATTTCTCGTGATTTTAATGTATAAAGAAAAATGTTAGTATATTTACGTAGATTTGAAATGAGGTTTTTTATATGTAAAGATATCCTCAGGATCTTAGTGTCAAATAAGAGGACTAGGCTCAAAACTACTTGCTGCGTTCCAATTCTGTAAATCGGTCCACGGGTTTTAAAGATAATAACAAATTTGTATAGTGAAAATGTTCAACAGAGATATTTTAAGCATTTATGTTCTAGAAACTTTTTAGTACATAGAGATACATTGTATATTGTTATGTGTTATGACAGAGGAATATAAGAGCTATGTTTTGTATAAGTTTGAGGGTAATCCGACTTAGGGAACTATTAAAAACAGAGCTACAAAGAGCAGGACCATAGCGAAAATTGTAACTAGAATGGTCTCAAAAATCAGAGGCCTCGTTAAGGTAACGTAGGCTTAAGCAATTTTGTATAAAAGGCGGGCCATTGGGCCATAGGGAGATCAACTACGACGGCCTACTCCCACTCCCACTCCCACTCCCACTCCCACTCCCCAACTAGGACCTTCAGTCGCCAGCGTCACTGAATTCAGTGACGCACTGGAGTGCTCGCTCCCAGCAGTCGAGCTAGTCAGTCCGCCCAGTCCGCCTGAGCAAATGGACACTAGCGCACCGTTAGCCGCTTCTTCAAAGCGCCCCCAATCCCCCTATACCGCGTCAGATTTAGAGCCAATCCTCACCGGCTCTTCCGCTTCCCACTCCGAAGACGACGGATTCGTCCCCGTCCAAGGAAAGGGGAAAAAACGGAAGAACAGGAAGCAATCCTCCACCCAGGCCAACAAGGTCGTAGCTTTCGAGGACCGAGACACGTTCTCACAATCCTCTCTACCCGCTACTTGCACCCCCGTCGCTACCCCCTCCCCCGCCCCCCACCCGATCGCGTCAACCTCTTCGCAGGTTACCCCCTCCCTCACCCCCCGCCCGACCGCGTCACCCTCCTCGCAGGTTGCCCCCACCCCACCTACTTCTGACCCTAAGAAGGTCTCTCCGCCACCACCCATGTTCATTCAGGACAAGGGAAAGTGGACGGAAATTTCAAAATGGTGTTGCGATCAAAGGATTGCATACACCAGCGCCCGAAATACCCAACAGGGTATAAAAGTCCAAACCCCTACCTCCCACGACTATAGGGAATTAGTTAAACTCCTGAGAGAGCGACGTGTGTCATTCCACACGTACACTCTCTCAGAGGAGCGTCAAATCCGAGTGGTGATCAAACGGATCCCCAAAGAAATTGCCCCCTCAGACATCTTAGCCGACCTTCAGTCGCAAAACGTCCCGGTTGACGAAGTCCACCGTATGCACCGCGCAAAACGCGGGGAAGCATACGACATGATTCTCGTCGTATGCTCTCCCGTCGAGGGGCATCACCCCATCTTTCAGTTGAAGTCCCTGTGTTCACTCACGGGCTTCCAAATAGAGAAGCCATGGAAAAATGGCGCCATAGGGCAATGTCATAATTGCCAGTTATACGGACACTCGCAGAGGAACTGTCACGCAAAACCCAGGTGCGTCAAGTGCCTGGGCGAGCATGGCACTTCCGACTGCACCCGTCCCAAGGACCGTAGTCTATGCCCTGACCCACCTAGTTGCGTACTATGCGGGCAAGTAGGCCACCCGGCTAACTACCGCGGCTGCCCGAAAGCCCCCAAGTCCTCTTCTCCCAAACTGGCCAAGCGTTTCGACGCCCGCCAGCAGAGGGAAGCTCCCTCCACCTACACTCTCCCTTCATCCCAAATGCCACAGAGACTTAGCCCCCAGAGGCCCAGTCCGTGGAATTACCTCCAACACCAGCAGGCTTTCCCAGCCCTGGGTCACTTCCAACCCCCACCCCCTCCCCCACCCACCACCACCCCCCGCCAAACGGACCCCCGTACTCGCGGCCCCGCGCCCCTTATGGGCACCCCCATGCCCCTTATGGGCACCCCCATGCCCCTTATGGGCCCCCCCGCGCCCCTTATGGGAGCCCCCGCGTCTTTTACTCGCGCCCCCGCGCCCCCAGTCAGGTCCGCACCTGCTCCCGTAGCACCGCGTTCCCAACCCAAACCCACAAACACTCCCGTGGCCCTCCCCAACACGATCCAATCCGGAATCATGATGTTCCTGTCCCCTCGCGCTTACCAAATGGGTCGCGAACTCATTGCCGCCCAAAATGCCCTCGACATAGTTAGGATCCAGGCTATATACAATGCGTACCCCGACATTACGCAAGCCCTGATATCGTCCGCCTCTCAAGGAACCTCCAATGTCTAACACCGTCATAGCTAGGTTCAAACCCCGATCCCTCACGTTAGGCTTTTTCAATGCCGATGGCATCAAAAATCAACGCGATGAGATCGCGGTTTTCCTCCGCGCCCATCAAATTGATATCCTTCTCATTCAGGAAACCTTCCTTAAACCCTGTAATCGTGACCCCGGCATTGCCAACTATCGTGTAGTTCGCAATGACAGGGTTCACTGTCACAGGGGAGGTACTCTAATATATTATAAAAAGGATCTGTACTGCATCCCTATGGACCCTCCTCCTCTTTCACGACTAGAAGTCTCAGTCTGCCGCCTAGGCATGACAGGCCATCAGCCGATCATATTAGTATCAGCCTACGCAACTCCCTCTAGAGTTGCGGAGGACTTTCAACCCTTCGCTAACGATCTCACATCCCTACTAGCCTTGAGCGACTCCGTTATCATAGCGGGCGACCTCAACGCCAAACATCCCTCCTGGAATAGTTCCAGATCCTCCATAAGAGGGCGACACTTGTTCGACCTCTCAAACTCCCTTAATATCGACATCATCGCTCCGATGAATTATACCCACTATCCCCATACAGTAGGCCATATCCCTGACGTACTAGACTTGGCGATCCTTAAGAACGTCAATCTAAGACTAGACTCAATAGAGACGGTGGACGAGCTTCACTCTGATCACCGTCCTGTAATACTAAAACTCGACCCCCGCATAGGTCTCCCTGACCCCAATCGCCCCCCGACCACCAAAAGGGTAACGGACTGGAGGAAAGTAAGCACCCAGCTGAAATCCAACACGTCCCCCCAATTGGACTCCATCCCCGACCAATTCCACTCTATCGCAGCAACAACGGCCGCGATCGACTCACTCACTGATCACGTACAATCCGTCGTGAGCGACTGCTCAAAGGAAGTCCCAGTGGGGGAAGACCCCCGCTGGAAACTACCTGACGATGTGCGTGACCTATTGACTGAGAAGAACGCAGCCATTCGTGCATACAGTAACTTTCCCTGCGCCGCAAACAAAGCCCATATGCGCTATTTACAGAGATCTGTAAAGACACGCATACAGGAGCTGCGTGACACGGGCTGGGACAAGATGCTGAGCGAACTAGAGCCAACCCACCTAGCCTTCTGGGAACTTCAGAGGAAACTCAAGTCCCAGCAAGTCGCGTCCACACCACCCCTAATCCGCCCCGACAAGACCATAGCCTTCGACGACATCGACAAGGCTGAATGCCTAGCCGATAGTCTAGAGGCACAATGCTCACCCAGCACTCTACCAGTAGACCAAGCTCACCTCTTAGAGGTCGACGCTGAAGTCGAACGTAGAACCTCCCTCCCTCCCGTTGAAGACCCTGAAAGTCCTCTGCCCCCCGTCACACCAGACGAAGTGCACGACATCATCAAGGGTCTGAAAATCCGTAAAGCCCCCGGCTCAGACGGAATCACTAATAGGGTGATTCAGCTATTCCCTGCCCACCTAATAATGCTACTGACTACCATCTTCAATGGTGCCTTAAGCAACAATTTCTTTCCACAAATGTGGAAAGAAGCCACCGTCATCGGTATCCCGAAGCCCGGCAAACCCAAAACCGAGCCTTCGAGTTACCGCCCCATCAGTTTGCTCAAAGTCCTCGGCAAGGTCTACGAGAGGCTTATTTATAAGCGTCTCAGAGACTACGCTGAGACAAAGGGCCTCATCCCCAACGAACAGTTTGGGTTCCGCACCCAGCACTCTAGCGTGCATCAGGCCCACCGGATAATCGAACACATAAGCGCTGGCTTCCAGCGCGGTTTGTATACCGGTGCAGTATTCTTCGATGTAGCGAAAGCGTTCGACAAAGTCTGGCACAACGGCTTAATATATAAGCTGTACCAACTCGGCGTGCCAGATCGTCTCGTGCTCATCTTACGAGACTTTTTGTCGAACCGCACATTCCGCTATCGCATCGAAGGCGCAATATCCTCTCCCCGTCCCATCCGCGCAGGCGTCCCTCAGGGCTCTGTGCTTGCCCCCCTCATATTCACTCTATTCACCAGCGACATCCCGAAGAGTAAAAAGGCGCAGTTGGCTCTGTTCGCAGACGATACGGCCATTTACTACAAGGGCGCTGGGCCCGATTCGATAGCTCGCATTCTCCAAACCGCAGTCGATAAACTCGGCGCTTGGTTTAGGAAATGGAGGATCGAAGTAAACCCCGACAAAAGTCAAGCGGTTTTATTTTCAAAACTGCACGTAAGATTTAGACCCCCCTGCCCCGACCCATCACCATGCTCGGCAAGCCGATCCCTTGGGAGAAGCGAGCCAAGTATCTAGGTGTGGTCCTCGACGAAAAACTCACTTTCGCAGACCATATAAAGCAGGCCCGCGCGCGGGCCGCTTTCGCTCTCGGAAGACTCCATTCCATGCTAAATGCACGTAGCAAATTGTCACTTAGGTGCAAATTGCGAATCTACACCACATGCATTCGCCCCATCATGACCTATGCGGGCGTCGTTTTTGCCCAAGCTAAGCCCCGACAAATTCACAGACTGCAGGTGATGCAGAACAGATTCCTTCGTATGGCCACGGGAGCCCCTTGGTTCTGTAGGAACGAAACCCTCCATCTCGATTTTAAACTCCCCACGATCCACCAGTTTCTCAAACGCAATTCCAAGCGTTTCTTTGATTCCGCCGCCACCCACCGCAACCCTCTGGTTGTCGAGGCCGCTAGTTATGTCCCAAGTAAAATCAGTAAGATCCGCCGCCCGAGGCTAATCCTTTCCGACCCAGACGACCCCATAACCCTCCTCCAGGAGAGCAATAGGGAAACCAGTACAGTGAGAAAACACACACACCGACACACTTTCCGACCTCGCCGCAGAGGTCCGCGATCGCGACCCTCCCGAGTAAATGATACTCCCCCCCGACCCTTGCTCGAAGATGCGCCAGCCCGCGTCGATGCTGAGCCTGTAGCTTTAAATTCCCCGACTAATAATAATGAAATACTCTTGATCCAGCCTGTCCCTCTTGCTGTCCTCCCCCCAGCGAACGCCCTAAGCCGAGGTTCGTACCCCACAGGGGGTGCCCTTAGCGAGCGTTCGCCTAGTTTTAATTAGCATAGTTTTGCCCCTGGCTGGAGGCTTTAAGTGTAGAAGCTTAAGGCAACCACAGGATTGACCGGTTAAGTAGTCATGACCTCAGAGGTCAGCTACGAGATGCCCTATATAAAAAAAAAAAAAAAAAAAAAAAGCCATAGGGAGACAGTCGGTTCCCAGCTCTCGAGAAGAAAACAACTTCGAAATAAATAAGAAGAATAGAAGAAATCTTTTATTGAAAAATATACAGTCCACTTCAGTCTGGTCCTTCGAGCCGGATATCAAGAACGAAGAAACCCGCCACAGGATCCTGGTCCACCAAGCTGCGAGGAAGAATCAACAAAGAACCCGCAGCAAGAGCGAAAAACGGAACCGTCAGTCAAGCCGACGTCACCGAACCGACGTCACCAAGCCGGCGTCACCGAACCGACGCCACCAAGCAGGACGTCACATACCAGACGTCACAAACCGGACGTTACAAACGGGACGTCACATACCGGACGTCGCAAACCGGACGTCGCAAACCGGACGTCACAAACCGGACGTCACAAACCGGACGTCACAAACCGGACGTCACAAACCGGACGTCACCGAACGGACGTCACCGAACGGACGTCACAAAACGGACGTCACAAAGCCGAAGAGTTGCCGACTGAAGCCGTGCCGACCCGAACGAAGAGGATCGACCGAGCCGAGCCGGAAAGCCGCTGACCCGAAGCCGACCCGAAGAGTTGCCGACTGAAGCCGTGCCGGACCGTGCCGACCCGAACAGGAGAGGATCGACCGAGCCGAGCCGGAAAGCCGCTGACCCGAAGCCGACCCGAAGAGTTGCCGACTGAAGCCGTGCCGGAACGTGCCGACCCGAACAGGAGAGGATCGACCGAGCCGAGCCGGAAAGCCGCTGACCCAAAGCCGAACCGAAGAGTTGCCGACCCGAACCGAACGTGCCGACCCGAACCGAACCGAAAACTGAAAAAATTTGGGATCTTTCAAGATCCGAAGACGCCTGAAAAACCAGAAGATTCCTGAAGAAAAGTCTCAAAAGACTTAGAAGATGGTGGTCACAAGGAGCCAAGGGGGCGCAGCGGAGATAGAAGAACAGCGACGCATCCAGTTGCAGCAAGAGGCGCGACGCAGGGAAACGGAGCTGATAGAGCGAGAACGTCTAAGAAGAGTCTCACTGGACCCGCCGGCGTCACCTTTCTCCAAACCAGCAGACACCAGCACAGCAGGACCTTCCGGGATTCAAGGAACAACAGCTGCGGTTCAACGAAGACTGGGATCACCAAGCAGATCGGTTAGGTCACAACGATCGACGACAAGTGTAACCACGCGGCTACGGATAGCGGAACTGGAAGCAGCAGAGAAACTGGCTACCATAAGAAGAAGGGAGTTGGAGCTGGAAGCGGACCTAGTCAAAAAGCGATTAGCCGTGGAGGTATCAGCTATCAACGACGATGAGAGCGTGCACGAAGAAGGACCCAGCCCTCCCCGTGAAGAGCCACATCAGAAGGTGGACGAGTGGCTGAGAATAAACCCCGTCAGCACACGGGGGGAGGAGGCACGGGGTGAAGAAGGAACCCGTGAAGAACAGAAGCAGCTGCGATTCGAGGTTCAACGTGCAAGATCACCGACTCCGACAAGGAACAGAAGCAGCATCGAGCACCTGGCAGCCACATTAGAGAAGATGGCGAGGCCCAGGCCTCGACACATGGACCTGCCGACCTTCTCCGGAGCAGCCAACGAGTGGTTGCCGTTCAAGGCAGCAGTACGAGATACGACCAGCATGTACCAGATATCAGCAGCAGAGAACATCCAGCGACTGAGGAGCTGTCTCAAAGGAGAAGCAAGAGACGCCGTGGCCGCCCTTCTGCATACGGCCACCGATCCAGACATCATAATGAAGACCCTCGAGCAGTGCTTCGGGAGACCGGAAGTGATCATCGACAAGGCGCTGGAAGACCTCAAGAAGCTGCCGAAACCGGGTACATCAGCTGCCGAACTGAACAGCTTCGCGATCAAGCTGCAGAACATCATCTGCGTGCTGAAGACGATCGACCGAAGAGGATACCTATTCAACCCCCTGACGACAAGAGAAGTGTTGGAAAAGCTGAGCCCGCATCTCCGATCCCGATGGTGCGACTACGCCTACGATCATGAAGGAACAGCGGACCCGGAGATTGTCGTCATGTCTCGTTTCCTGATACGCGAAGCGGACAGAGCGTTGCGGTACACATACGCTCCAGCTACATGCGCTGCAAGCCAGAAAAAGGAAACTCGGCCAACTATAATGTTGAAAAGGAAAGCCAGCGTGTTCAACACTACTGCAGGAGCGGAAGAACAAAAGGATAAGTGTCCTAAATGTGAACAAGCTCACATCCTGACGCAGTGTCCCAAGTACAAGGCACTGGCAATAGAAGAACGCTGGAGGTTCTTAAAAGAAAAGGGGATATGCTTCAAGTGCGCCCAGAAGCAACACAGGCGCATGAGCTGCAAAGCCAAATCATGCGGTGTGGACCAGTGCAGCCGACCACATCATGCGACCCTCCATCAAGCAAAGAGAGAAGACCCAAGGCCAGCAGAACCACCAAAGGAAGAAGCGGTCATGTCAGTGGCACCACGCCTAGCTGCCGGATCAAGAGCAGTCCTGCTGAAGATGTGCCCTATCGTCGTATCCGGACCACGGGGAGAGGCAAGGACATACGCCCTCCTGGATGAAGGAGCTACCATCACCCTCGTCGACAAGGACCTGGCAGAGAGCATCGGAGCAGAGGGACCGTCACAACCACTTCATCTGAACGGGGTCAACATGTCGCAGCAAGAGACGGAGAGTCAGCTGGTGAACATACGGATCAGAGGCCTGAAGAATGACAACAGCTACAAGGTCAGAGCGAGGACAATGAAGAATCTTCGGCTGCACCAGCAGTCTATTCCGGACACGCTGTTGAACTGCGAGCACCTACGGGACCTGACATCAGAAGAGGTGTGCTACGAGAAGGCGCGCCCCGGGCTTCTAGTGGGAACAGACCACTGGGAGTGCATCGTGTCCCGCGAGCTCCGAGTCGGCGGCCCTGATCAACCAGCTGCATCAAAAACACAGCTAGGATGGGTGGTGCACGGAACCGCGCCACGCAACGCCATCTATCAAGAAGGAAACGTGCTGCATGTCTACGAGTCCGACCGAGCGACGGGAACGTGCAGCCAGGAACTTCATGACTTAGTCGAAGGCCATTTCAAGATCGACTCACTCGGCATACAGGGGAAGCCGAGAATCAAGGAGGCGGATCTACGGGCCATCGAGATAGTCGGAACGACCACGAAGAAGACTGACACCGGGTACGAAGTGGGACTGCCATGGCGACGGGATGACGTCACCATGCCGCCGAGCTACGGGCAAGCATTTCGTCGGCTGAAAAAGATTGAGCAGAAGATGGACGCAGATGCAGAGTTCGCGGTCAAGTACTCCAAGCAGATCACCAACCTGCTGGACAAGGGGTACGCGACGCTGTGCGACGGATCCGAAGAGAAGAGCGCCATCTGCTGGTATCTGCCACACTTTGCTGTGCAGAACCCAAATAAACCCGGCAAGCACAGGCTGGTGTTCGACGCGGCAGCAAAGAGCAACGGCGTGTGTCTGAACGACGAACTGCTGGAAGGACCCGACCTACTACTGTCGCTGCCAGGAATCCTCTTCCGATTCCGAGAGAAGACGGTAGCGATCACAGCGGACATGCAGGAGATGTTCCTGAGGATCAAGATAAGGCCGGAAGATCAACCAGCGCAGCAGTTCCTGTGGAGAGGCAACGAACGAGAAGAGCCTCCGAAGAAATACAAGATGACCAGCATGATCTTCGGCGCCGCAAGTTCCCCCTACATGGCCCACCATGTTCGGAATTACAACGCGGATGTGTACGGGCAGGGGTGTCCACGCGCGTTGGAAGCAATCAAGAGGAGCCATTACATGGATGACCTGGTGGCCAGCTACGAAAATGCCGAGGAAGCTTGGAAGGCGGTCGAGGAGACGAGAGCGGTACACGCACATGCTGGATTCACGCTACGAGGATGGAGCTCCAGCGACAAGACGGTGTTACGCGACGTGCCTCCGGAACTACACGCCAACAGAGAACGCGTGACGAACGACCTACGGCGGCGGTACTGGGTTATACGCTTACGACCCACGGTACGCGCCGTTGAGAAGAACTGCGTCTTTTGTCGAAGACGCCGAGCGACGCCGCAGCCACCAGCTACAGGGGACCTGCCACACGCCCGCCTCGACCCGTTCCACCGCCCGTTTACCAATTGTGGGGTGGACTACTTCGGGCCAATGATGGTCAAGGTGGGGCGCCGCCGAGAGAAGAGGTGGGGCGCACTCTTCACGTGCCTCACTTCCCGCGCCGTGCACATCGAGCTCGTCACATCGCTCTCCACCGACTCAGCAATCATGGCGCTGAGGCGTATGGCTGCGCGCAGAGGCTGGCCAAGACTGATGTACTCCGACAACGCGACTAACTTCCGTGGGGCGGATCAAGAGCTTCGCAACGCCTACACCGAGTGGATGCCTGCCCTGCAAGACGAGGGGCTGCTGCATCGAATGGAGTGGCGCTTCATACCTCCGGGCGCGCCCAACCAAGGCGGCGCGTGGGAGCGAATGGTTCGCTCCGTGAAGACAGCTCTCAGCGTCACTCTCCGAGAGAAGGCACCTGCAGAAGAAGTACTGAGAACTCTATTAACAGAAGCCGAGTTCTCCATCAACGCAAGACCGCTGACCCACGTCAGCGTGAACCCCAGCGATCCTGAAGCCCTGACCCCCAACCACTTCCTGTTGGGGTCATCAGATGGGCTGCCAACGACGGGGCCCTGTGACGAGGCCGACAGAAGAACCTGGCGAGCTAGTCAAGCGCTCGCTGACCACTTCTGGCGACGCTGGCTACGCGAGTACCTTCCCACTCTGGTACCTCGCGGCGAGTCACAGAACGACGTGCGACCGATGCAAGCCGGCGACGTGGTCCTCGTGGTCGACAACACGCTGCCCAGGAACACCTGGCCGATGGGAGTCGTCGAGCGCACACACTGCGGACCAGACGGCGGCATCGGGGTCGTCGAGGTGCGGACCAGAACCGGGACCTTCCGGCGCCCCGTGAGCAAGCTCGTCGTCGTGATGAAGATTGAAGAGGCTACGCGAGCTGCGCCGGGGGGAGAAATGTAATGGACGCCGAGCATGTGTAACCTATTCGTGAAAAAGACAAAGTTGTGTGCCGGTGTGATGATGAACGATCTTCAATACATAAAAGTGGTTAGTCAAAGTATGAAAACCGAGACCCTATCTGTGCACCGTAGCACAAGTAGCGGCGGGAGCTCGGTGGACCTTTCACCCTTGTGAAGTGAGTTTTTTAGTTTCTAATTAGATTTAAGAGGTTTTAATTGTGTTCTAATTAGTTTCTACTTAGTAAAATTAGTATAAGGAATCTTATGTGAATCTTATAAGACCAACAACGTAGCATTTCTCGTGATTTTAATGTATAAAGAAAAATGTTAGTATATTTACGTAGATTTGAAATGAGGTTTTTTATATGTAAAGATATCCTCAGGATCTTAGTGTCAAATAAGAGGACTAGGCTCAAAACTACTTGCTGCGTTCCAATTCTGTAAATCGGTCCACGGGTTTTAAAGATAATAACAAATTTGTATAGTGAAAATGTTCAACAGAGATATTTTAAGCATTTATGTTCTAGAAACTTTTTAGTACATAGAGATACATTGTATATTGTTATGTGTTATGACAGAGGAATATAAGAGCTATGTTTTGTATAAGTTTGAGGGTAATCCGACTTAGGGAACTATTAAAAACAGAGCTACAAAGAGCAGGACCATAGCGAAAATTGTAACTAGAATGGTCTCAAAAATCAGAGGCCTCGTTAAGGTAACGTAGGCTTAAGCAATTTTGTATAAAAGGCGGGCCATTGGGCCATAGGGAGACAGTCGGTTCCCAGCTCTCGAGAAGAAAACAACTTCGAAATAAATAAGAAGAATAGAAGAAATCTTTTATTGAAAAATATACAGTCCACTTCACATACAACGTTATCTACGTATAATAATTGTGTTTGTGATAAGGCCTATTAGGATAGCTTAATGACTCATCTACGTACAGCGAAAGAGCGTCTAAATGCTCTCGCGAACAGGCGCGACGCGACCGTGCGATGCGATTCCGGTAGAAAAATTACCATGAAACTTTCAATCAGTCTATAATGTCTGTATAGTGTGGGTGAGTGAGCCGTCGTCCAGCACGCGGGCCCAGTGCGTGTTGGGAGATGTCACATGTCTTCGATTTTTTGGTTCTAGGAGATGCCGGTTTCCTCACGATGTTTTCCTTCACCGTTTTGAGAGCAGTGGTGATGAAATAATTTACTCAAAGTAAATTTCATAACTACATCATAATGTAACTTAAAATACGGTTACTATCAGCGACACAAAAGTTTGAAGATAACGTCCTGTGAATGCATGTGGATACGTGAAAAAAAAATCCACAAAACCTTGAAAAATATCCCGTACTGATAACGACAACAAAACCGTTATTAGTGTTTCGTCACATCCAAATAGTACCGTTTTAAGAATATTTCGTACAATTTCCTTAAGTACTGACTAAACAGCTGACAACGTTCGTGGCAGTCTCGGTAACAAAAAGAGAACGATTTTGTGCAGGGTTTTTATAAATTCCGTTTACCGTCTTAAGCGTCGTGCAAACTAGCGCGACACGACGGCGCGACGCGAGACCGGTACATGGTCTATCGTGAAGTTTTTTTAGAAATTGTATTATTAGAGTCGTGTCGCGCTAGTCTACACGAGGCATTACTCGCATGTTATATGACCATTGTTCGTCTTGGAGACATTTTCAATAACGAACCTCGATATTCCTCACAGCATTTTCATTCCCTCCCCAGGGTACGTAAGCTGCCTTATGTTTCAGGGCCAGTTTGCCGGGTATGATGTCTCCTTCAAACCTGGCACGGATGACCCAGAGAGGGCTACCGTCGTAGCCTTCAAATCCACCCACGACTGCGCGGTCGCTTAGCATGTGAGCATCGTTCGGTGTTGTAGCAACCCATTCCACTGGACCTGGAATTTAATAAAAAAATAAGTTCTATCTGCCCATTTTATTCACCAGCACGCTTAGCATGACCACAATAGAAACGGGTTTTGTCGACGGAAGAATAGATAAAATGACATATAAACAATCACAATCTGTCATTTTGTCTATTCTTCCGTCGACAAAACCCGTTTCTATGGTTGTCATACTACGCGTGCTGGAGAAAGGCTTCTATTCACGCTTGCTTACTTTTTTTGTTATGAAATTGTAATAATGTGACAGTGCTCAATATTTGAATTATATCTTCGTTTTGCGTTCGAAAGCAATGAACAAGAATTTGAATTAAAAGTGTGTGCTACTGCCAAAAATATCTGATGTGGATTTTTTCTAGCGTTTTGTTACTATGCGTCATTGAAATTTTTAGAATTCTAGCTAGTCGCCAGAAAACTTATTGGAAATAATTTTGAAGGTTTTTGATATTGGCTAAAGAATTATAAAGTTACGTAACACGTTGAAGAATAACAAAAAACTTTACGAACAAACCAGGTATCTAATTACGCAAAACATTTTCGTAAACGATTACAACTAATCTGTTTCATTTTGACAGTTCAACAACATTCATTGCGTCATTAACGTTGTTGAGCAGATTCTTTTTTCGAACTTATAAAGCATGGATTAGCAATCTGTTTCAAAATGATTCAGATTCTGATTGATCGTGTATTACGCAATTATGGTACAGGTTACATATCAGATTTTATAAAGCTGGCCGGTTGGAAAATCATATCTTCCTGGGTCAGTTATCAAAGCCCCATTGATCGGTATCAAGTTGCAACATGGTAATAACCACACACAGTGAGAACAGACGCTTTAGAAAAAACCTGGACTAAGTCTTTAGACCATAAAGAGTTGAACTTAAACCAATATAATTTACCTCCGTATGCTGGAGTAGGAGATACATTAGGGTATCCAGGAGTGGGAGCATAACCGAATCCTGGCCCCGCGGGTGCTGAAGGATAGGACATCGCAGATGGCGGCTGTCCAGTTTGACCCGGCTGGCCCGGTTGGTACGGGTACCCGAAACTCGGTTGATATTGCGGTTGGTACTGCGGCGGGAAACCGGGTTGGCCCGGCGGTGGGGCGCCAGCATTTACAGGGTTATATATCTGCGGATATATTTGTTGGCCCTGTGGTGGCGGGTATTGCTGAGGGTTGCCGTACGGATCTGAAATGAGAAAATAATTAATGATAAAAATGATTAATAGCTCAACTGATTTCAATATTTTTTATAACTTTAAGGGTGTTTCTCCAGTAAGTATATTGCAGATAGATTATTTAGCAGATAAGTAGTTTTATACCAATGCTGTTCCATCTTAGTATTTATTTCGGACATTTGGAAACAGACCCTTGAAGTGTCTAATTACGGTAAAAAGTTTTAATCGACTTTTTAGCCGACTACGGCGAAGCAAAAAGGACAGTTGTGATTTTGATCGGTATGTATGTATGTATGTCTGTTCATCTGTTACCTCATAACTTCTAAACTACTGATCATAATCTGACAAATGAGGCATCGTTGGAAGTGTCTTGATTGCCCGCTGGTTATGGGCTAATTCAATATGGCGCCCTTTATAGGACATAAAGTAAAGAAAGTTAAAAAAAAAAAAAAAATGTTGGGTATCATATTAATATATATCTTAATATTTAAGTAAATAAATATTTTTTCTCCATCATTTTCGAAGCCGGAACACCTACGTACCTATTTTGATTACGAATAATATGAGACTAATCCATATCCTACTTGATTCCAAAAATTCATATACTTACGAAAACAGTTATCGTTCTGTGTAGCTTTTATTCATTATCTTAGCTAAAGTGTAGTGAGCAAACGCGCCTATTCGAATTTTATAAACATTGATGATCTCATAGTTCCAAATATAAAATGATATCGAAAGTATTCGGCTGCGTCAATACTGGTGTGCGTACATTCCAGACTTAGAGCTTATGATAAAAGATTTTATTCTAAAAACATTACGCCTCTAATCTACGAAGGGTAAAGCAGAGGTGTAAGTACCTATAGTACACCCACATTTTGGCAGTTATGTTTAACACTGTCGACTCCACCCATTTTCATAGAGCTCATAGGCCATGCCGCCATACATATTGCAAGTGGACTCCAGGAGGGGCACCGGCATTACGTTTGCGCTAAAGTAAACCCTCGAGGAGTGTCACCGGCATTAGGATTGAAATCTTGTTAAAATATACAACTGATTTTAGTTGCACAGTTTATAATGCCTAATTCGCTAAGAAAAACATTACAACATACATTTAAAATGAGCCCTCCGCGAAGGCTCCCGGCATCCCATATGCGACATGAGTGAACCCTCTAGGAGGGATCGAGCACTGAACGTGTTATGTCCCATGAATTACGGGGCGAGCATATTGTTGCCAAGACCCGTTTTAATCCA
Organism: Agrochola lota; assembly: GCA_947364205.1. NCBI lineage: Eukaryota > Metazoa > Arthropoda > Insecta > Lepidoptera > Noctuidae > Agrochola > Agrochola lota. The sequence continues at coordinate 9,581,959 of OX376227.1, read as the reverse complement.
AAAAATATTGCTTTATTTGTTTATTTCCTGCAACATTAATGATGTAGGCAAGATTACAACGTTGCAATTGTCCTAATATCTACCTAACATGGAGTAGTTATCCGTAGGCTTCTATGTTAGCGATTGAATCGGCCCACCAGGAAATTTCCTAGTTAGGTGGGTACCTACCCAGCTGCCTATTTGTCCATGGAATAAAATATCAAATTCCCTGCCAGTCTACGGTGACGACCAACCAGAAAACCGTCGTAACATATAAAGCTTTAGACGAGCCCCATCTAGATAGTTATGAAAGAGGAAAGAGAAAGAGGAGCAGGAATAATTATCAAGTATAATGAGTATAATAGTGTTTCCACTGCTAGGAAACATTCACCAGGACTCCTCTTTGTGAGGTCCCCCTTACAGAGAGGAGGCCAGGGGGCCTAAAAAGCAGTATTATTTTTATCTTACTTCAGTGGAGAAAGAGATGGAGCTATACGTCCTGTAGAGCGCCATCTCTTTCCCACACTAAAGTAATATTTAAATAATACTGGTTTAGAGGTGGTGGTAGGCCCCCTGGTGCATGTATTCGAATCAAACTACCCCCTTATTAAAAGCGTTGGTTGGTTGACTGTAGTTATGTCACTAGAGTCGGGCCGTCGAGTGCATCTGTTCGTGACAGCTGTCAGTTGGACAATTTCTAATAGTAATAAGTATCAAATTCGCAAAACACATTCTTTAGTATGAAACGGACAGGTGTCAAGAACGCATAAAGGACGCATAAGTATGAAAAGTTTTTTTTAGTCCGTCTTTGACATTGTAAAAAAATATTGGACACGTATTTTTTTCTTTTGTTACGTAATCTAAAGATTACGGCGATATATTGAGGTAAAATGTGCCATGACGTCACGAGTATGTACATTTTATACCTAAATACTAGTGAAGTAGCGACTCCCATTCCCCAACTTAAAATGCGTTTTATTTAAGTATTTTTTTATTTATATGATAAAGCAAAAAATACATGTCTAATATTTTTTTATTATCTGACTGACGGAGTATTTAGAATTTCCTTTTTTTTACCCAGGCAACATCCCCGTTTATGTTGTAAAGATACGGGCGCCATTTTTTATGATAAGATCAACAATCCGAATACTTACCTACTAAGGAACTTACTACTAGGAATATAAAGTGCCATCCACGAAGACGCGCCTCCCTCCGCTCCGCTCCGTACTAAAGTACAGTTTATAGAGATGTGTCCCTCACTCATGAGGTGCCTCGTTTGAGGTACTCGTGACCGCAAATTGAAAGAGTTACTCGAATTTGAACATTGAACCAACTCACTCGTTCACGCGTCCTCACTTAAAAATTGACATTGACATTATTGACGCGAGTACTCGCGAGTGAGTATTGAGTGAGCTTAGTGAGTGAATGAACCGACTTTCATAATTGTACAGAATTTATAGAATAGAATGAGTTCGGCTCGTGAGGTGAATACATCGACGTACGACTCCTCGCCTCAAATGAGGGGTACCTCTTGAGGACCTCGCGAGGTAAAATGAGGTACTCCCTCAACCTCATATAAAAATGATGAGTTACCCATCACTAACAGTTTACAGTACAATAATCAGGGAGTGGGGCGCGTATTCGTGGATGGCAGTTTGTCTAGCTACGTCGTAAATAGTCGTATTATACAATACTGTTACCTAACAAGAATTCTTTTGGAAAGTTAAAGAAATTGCGTGGCTATTGGATGTTGAATGATAAACAGAACAAAAGTAAGCACCTAAGCAAAGTAGATATTATGTAAACACAAAATATAATAGTCTAGCGAAGTAGGTACTTTATTTGTGGGCGTATTCAGCACACGTTATGGCTGATTCTGACTATATTTTCTATCTCAGACTATCAAATCCCAAAATAAAATAAATAACAATAAACAAAGAAGCTAAATAAACAAAATACTACGCTCCTCAGATCATACAAGAATTATTATTACGTATTATTAAATTCATAATGCGGCATACAAAAAAAGATATTTCAAGGTCAACGTCCTTTTCACCCACCCAAGTGTCTCCATAAAATAAATATACTTTCGTTGGGATGGCGTCAGTATAGCTATGTTAAACAATTATTTACTAAAGATTCCAATTATGAACATTATGACAATCAAAAATTCACTAACTACTTACTACCTACTTAGTTAACGAATTTTTAATTATTTAGAAACCTACCTAGATAGATACCATACTAAATTGATGGCATCGTAATGACAAACTACCTAAACGAGCTATCATAAAGACAAGTGTAGACAAATACTTTAATATCGATAAATTTCATACAGGTACGTAAGTGAACAAAACTAATGTAAAATTGTGCAACCGGCAAGCATCATTTTGGATTAACAACGGAATCACATGACAACGTGTTTGTTTGGTATTTAAAGCGTTGTTCATAAACATAACCTAAGTAAATCGCAAATACTAGCAATACATCTGAAACGTAAAGAAATGTTAAAGAATACTTACACCCAGACATGTTGGAAATGTTTTAGTAATCACAGCACTAATAAATGAACAAACGTGAAACAGCACACGAGCACTATTGCCGACTGCCGGGTAACGGGTGATACGCAACAACAAAATAAATAGAATGGAATGACGCGGCCTCTGCCGGAGTGCCGGAGTGTCAGCTTCGAATTCAAAATGGCGGAGCTGCGGAGGGAGAGGCGTCTGAGAGCCGCGGGACGGGGAGGAAAAAAGTCACAGATAAAGTAATAGTATGTTCCGTTAAGGCGCTTGCAGACAGCTGATTATGACCAACTACCAAGTAAACTGTTTCTGTTTTTTAATATAATATCTTCAGTGCCAATACGGAGTAAGACATAGGGATACTCAGTCACAGGGCCAGTTTCGCCCTACTTTCTTATACATGTAATTAATGTCATCCTAAAGTATTGTAACATTCTTAAAAATGCAGTCTACCTATAACAGTCAGAAACTGCTCCAATGGCTCTCTAGCCTGTGGTGCCAACTCTTCTCCAACCTTATCATTAAGTCGCTGTGACATACACATGCAAATAATAAAATTATAATTTCAGGGTTGGTCACCTTTTATGAAGCTTTTACTCAGCTGTAATTTTACAATTATAGGTTTTGTTTTTTTATAACTTTAATATTTCACATGTGCGCCATCTGTACTCTACGATATGAACTGCTTAGTGTTCGTGCAGATTATGAGCTCTCATAAAAATCTCGATATGGAACATTGGTATCGCACATGATTCAAACAGATGATCCTAGATGGCGTAATTTTTGCGTGTGCCTTTTGTGTAAAAAACTGTGAAAAGGATGACATTGAAGTTTGTCTTCATTTTGACAATGAGCCACTTGCTTCTGTAGGGGTCTTTTCTATAGAAGGTAATAAATAAAACACCAAATTCCCCATAAAAAAAAAGTCTTTGATTAAAAATCGGTCTAGGACTGAACACGATAAAAGGAGAAAGTGTGAAACTAAAGGAATACAGGGTCAAATTCGATAACTTGGCGAAACTGAGACGTGATGAGTAGTGAAATCGAATGACGATAAAATAAAATGATTTTCTAAACTCACTACCAGCCCCCGTAATCAGCTGTACAACTTGAAATAATATTGTTTGTTTTTGGATATATAAGTAAGTTTTTATAAGTATAGTAATTTTGTTCTCAGAACCCGTGGCTGAATGCACTAAAAACACCAAAAATCGGAGTAGATGGCGAGAAATCGTGAGGCGAATCACATCAGCCCCTAGACAAGAAACTTCATGAAGACCACGATTGCTCTGTCAGTACGAAGAAGAAGAAGAATTGTATTTTAGTTGCATCACATATAATTATATAATTAATATAGATAAGATATTGTAAAACATTTTAAAAGAGTAACGGTGGAGTTTCTTGCCCATTCTAAAACTGACTTTTCCTAGAATTAATTTTAAATTTTGGCGTTCAAAAGTGCCTTATACCTACATGCCTAATTGAAATAAATGAAATTATTTATAAATTTTTTAATGACTTTGACTTTTATGTTCATCAATTATTGATACACATAATCTCTTGTAAATTTTCGCCAAGTTATTTTAATTTGACCTTGTTTAGAAGTTCATGTTTTTATTCTAAAAACACGTGGTTGTAAAAGTACTGAATCATGAGAACAGTATATGATATGATTCGTCCGGCGAAGTTCATGACAGTCCGTACATTTATTGTAAATACGTTCGCAGATATATCTAGTTTGCGCGAAGTTACCAGTGTTATCATAATTTTCACTTGACTAAATGGCTGATTATCTGGAAAGGAAATTTTTTAAATCACATCGTGGTGTTAAGAAAAAAAGGTTCTTTGTAGAATATTTAACTAAATGACGATAACTCGCAAAAGTTATTAAACGAAATTGAACTAAATACAGACATAAAATTAACTTGGGTACAAAAAAAAAATCCTGAAAACTGGTGCTGAAAAGCTGAAAAGCACTGAACGTACCCAACGTCCTGTTTTTCATCGTTTATGAAATTGAAATCACTTTAATTGCTTACTTAAGTGTTATTTATTTTCTTAGAATAAGGAATTAGTTTATTTAGTATCTCTTTAAATCGTTTTAAGTCTTACCTCCATCAATTAATTGTAAAACGTGCAATAACAATGCTGAAGTTTTCTTCTTTTCCCTCATGAACATCTCACACACGGTCGCCAAAAATAGAGGACGGAAGTTTATGCAAGAATAAAGAAATAAATCACTCAGGAATACTTCAGAATACTGCAAAGGAAACGACAGATTATTCTTTTAAAAATACAAATGTACTATTTAGTAGGTATTCATGGCAAACAAAAGTTGCAAAACATTGTTTCCACAAACATAAACATGTTTCTGGAAACATTATTAAGGGCGATTTTCCAACGTCAGAAGTCTTTTATCCGTAAACTTAAATTGATAAGATCTAAGAATTATATTATTAAGATTTTTTAAGATTAACACTTTTTTTTGTTCTCTTTCCATACAACAAAAATATTTTTTGGATGAACGACATCTAGTGTTGGAAAAAACTTCCCTTATTAAAGGCCGGTTTTTCCATCGCTAGATAACTTTTATCTGAGAAATGAATATGGGAGATAGGCGCCATCTCCACGAACGAGAAAATTGCGGCGATAGTCTCGCCATGCCATCAAATTCATTAGAAACTCTATGAATCAATGTTTATCGCCACGATGAGCATTTCTATTGAATTTGAAGACACGGCGTGACTATTGCCGCGATGATATCGCCGTGTGGAGATTGATTCATAGTGTTTCTATTGAATTTGAAGTCACATCGTGACTATCGCCGCGATTTTCTCGTTTGTGGAGATGGCGCCTTAGACAGTTTTCGTTTAGAAACTATATAAGTCAAAACGCGCTTATAGAAGTGAGAATGATGACTTGAATGAGACGCGGGACATACACGGGTGCAGGGCGCGGACGTGGCGAAGGCGAAATATGAAGGAGCAGCAACGCCCGCGCCACACCGTCGCGTCGCCACGACCACGCCCCTCGCCTCTTGTGTATGTCTCGCGCCTTACTGATCCGAACTGCACAGGACTAAGAAAGACGTCCATTGTTAAACAAACGCCTACCTTTCTGCTTAAATGATGATGATGAATAAAACAAGTGTCACCACATCGATCGGTCCTGTGCTACTCGCATCCAGCGTATTCCCGCGGTCTTAATAATTAGAAACTTCATCAATTGTTAACAATTATGTAATAATATTTAAAACAATTACCGTTAAAGACGGAGACAAGGATCGACATATTGTTAATAATGTGCATAATAACCATGAATTGTACATCGCAAATACCTGGAAATAAGGAGATTACTTTTAACAGACAGAATATTTAAGATAAGCTTATAAAATTCATGGGATCCATTATTACCTGACCACAGTACATTACATTAAAAAGATGAATGCAGTCGGCCATTTTGTCGTATATTTGCATCAGCTCAAACCAACAACAGTGAAGATCCTTTTCTTGAATCGCTGTAGGTTCAATGCAAATTTTCTGCAATGGAGTAGGTAGTTTTATTCATATCAATTTAAACTTATTGAATTATATTAATTAATTTAAATTTATGAGAATGATGATGAATTTAAATTTATTAACCTTTTTCTTCGAGGATCACTTAAAGCCGTTCACTTTTTATAATAGTGTATATGTCGCAGGAACATGCTTAAAACCGTGATATAGTTTTACCGCTAGGGATATAGCTATATACCGTAATACAGTTATATGAAAGCGGTTTATAACTATCCGAATCCCCTAATTTTGTTACTGCGACAAATTTCGAGGTATAGCGGTCGTGGGCCGTTGCTGTGGCACCGCTCGCTTCGCTCGCTTGGCTCGCGCATAGTTGGTTACAGTTCTAACCTAACCTATTTGTGTCGGAGTGCTCTAATAGTTATATTACTAGATCGTGCTCGTATCATAGTGATATTCCTAGTAAGACAGTTATGAACGGCTTTCATATAACTATATAACGGTATATAGCTATATGCCCAGATATCCCTAGGGATATAACTATATCATGGCTTCAACCATCTTACTGCGACATAATAGATTTATATGTTTAGGAAATCAAAACGGAATTATTTGGGGATCGAATAAATACATGCCTTACCTTGATAGCAAAGTCACAAATTGTATCTTGGAATATAATCTTCTTTTCTTTTGACATCGTGCTCTTAACTGCTCTCAACAGCAATGTATTCAACATGACAATTCTCAAGTAAATATTAACAACGACGAAGTATAAGATCGATCCTTGCACCATGATCAAAAAGAAATTTATATGGGCACCCATATTTTGCATGTGAAATGTTCTTAACCAAAATGTGCAAGACACATGCATGATAGGTAATACGACCAGTATTATTGAAATAACACGTCTTCTTCTAAATACTGTTTTAGATATACTAAAATGTGTATCAATATTATCGAGTTTAATAAATAATTCAACGTAATATTTTGTGTTAAAAACAGCTATGGCGAAAACTGAATAAACAGCTTCAATATTGCTTAACGTGCCAAACGTTTTTGTCAAGATGTTGAGCGGCACGTCAGACTTCGTGTCATGCCAACTGAGTGGTCTTATGATTACCAATGATACCACAAGGTGAGCTATGATAATAAACAATGAATAGAACTTGCTAAAGAACTTTGTACTGACAACGTAGTTCTTCTGGTATGTAACCAATTTAGATCCAAATAGAGAAGCGAAATGTATTAATGGTTTTGCAGCAATGACTAGTGAATACGGGGACACTTTTTTATTTACTTCGTTTTTGGAAAAGACGTTATCGAATGGTTTCGCGTTAGAAAAAAATAAAATATTTTTTGATGTCTCGAAATCGTTAACGTAAAACATCGTTATCTCTTTCTCAGTGACTATAAAGTAGTATTGATAATGATAGATACACTTTTATATCCAATTTTTTTAATATAATTGATGGATTCTATATCATTCAAAACTTCTAATAACTCTTGAAATTCATTAGACTATAGTGCAATCTCATGTTTTGAGAATTCAATTTAGTTCATATAATAATTAGGTGCGTAGCCATCGTACTGATTTGATACTACCTATTAAGAATTAGGATTCTACATCTCGAAACGGAACCCTTTTAGTAAGATACTGGTTAAAATAATTGAAATAGAGTATGTACGCGTATTTGTACGATGTGGATTTTGACAGTTTTTTAATTAAGAATTTACTTTTTTGTTTTAATTGAATGCGAAACTCTCAAAACATAATTCCAAAAATAAATAAACAGAAATACCTAAATAAAAATCAGCTGTCCCATACATTTAGGTTCACGAAGTTCACATAAATCAACAAAATGTATATATTATATCATACTGATCATGATTCAGCTACTCGTACCTCTATATTTCGTCGCTTACGATCTTCTGTCCTTTTAGTGTGGTTAGTGACTATCCTGGTGTCAGAGTTTTCATGCCTTGACTTGGCTTCAAATTTCGTCGAGAAATATCTCTCAGGCATGCCGGTTTCCTCACGATGTTTTCCTTCACCGTTTTTAAAGCAAGTGATATACAATACGCATATGAATCCGAAAAGTCAGAAGTCGGTGCTTTGGGTACAAATTCGAGAACTATGACTTGACAGTCCGCCGGTCACACCCCTAGGCTATCACTGCTATCACTGCTATCAGTTTTATTATTAGTCGCATACGTAAAGTCTAGGTATTATTTCTACATTTATAAATTTTGTATTAACCAATTAATCTCAAAGCAAAAACTTAGGTGACCTTGAAGTGAGCTATCCCTAGTGTCAATCCCTAGTAAGTAGAATGACAGTAACAAAAAGGGCTGAAGTCACACCGGAATGGAAGCGGCCGGCAGCGGCCCCCGGCGGCGGCGTCGCCGCTGGCGGCCTCCCGCGACCTCCAGATCCCACGTGTCTAGTCTCCTCTTGACTAGTTTCTACATTACATACTCGCGGCCGCTCGCGGCACCGCGGGCGGCCGCGAGTATGTAATGTCGCGTCACCGCTGCCTGGCAGACGCGGGCAGAACCGCCGACAAGATGCGAGTGGCGCGCGGCCGCTCGCGTCACTGCGGGCGGCTTCGCGACCTTTTCAAGCTTTTCAAGCGATACTGGTCTTTTAAGTATGTAGATAAAGTTTAAAATTATTTCACTCAGAAAGTGCTCGCCGCGTCGCTGCCGGCCGCTGCTATTCCGATGTGACTCGGCCCTAACTGTAGCAAAAGTTCCTATGGCAAGCTTCCGGCTTTATCATCAGATTCTGGACCTACAGTTTGAGCTAACGTACCTAATTTTCAAAACATTCAAAATGATCTTTACACAACGGGGCTCTCTTCTCTAGTTGAGGAGTTCTTATGGCGACCTTCCGGATCCCACCTCCATCATCAGATCCTGGACAGCACCTAGTGCAATAGTAATTGCCAAGAAAATCTAATGATACCTAACACGACGGGGGTATCTTGTTTGGTTTGGTTCGGTTTATCGGTTTTTGTCATTCGCTATATAGATCTTCCGAAAAGACCGCACACTGCAAACAGTTTCCCAACGCTTCCAAAACTATTTTGTAATGCTTTCTTAAGCAATATCACCACTTACAGAAGTGTTTTATAGTTACATAGAAACCAGTATTGTAACTGCGGTCCGTCACTACGTTTGGACGGCTTTGCCACTGCGGTTTGCGGACAGCGGCCGTCTTCGGGATTGTATTTTAACTCGCTTGTCGTCAATACTCAAATTATCGGAGCCGGTTGCCGATGCTAAACATCCCTGATTCATCACATCTTGAGAAGCCAAGACAAAAAGAGCTTTTAGTATGGCTCTTTACCATATAATCTCTGGTTCTTGACTCTTGGTTCTTGGTTCAGACAGATATTTTGAATATATCATGCAGCTATTTAATTCATAGGACTGTCTTACTTTAAAATAAAATAACGAAGTGTAGTAAATAAGTATAATTTATTAATTAAAGCTAGTGTTTGATCATTTCTTCGAAACACATTGTTAGTTAAATTCTTAATTTTAGAGTGAATAATCACTTGTATTAATTCTTAGGCAATTCTTAGTTCATTTTAATAACTTAGACTTATAATCTAAATACCAATCTTGATTCCTGGAAAGATGTTATTTATATTAATTTAAAGTTTGCAGTAGCGTACGGGCTACATTAGCTATTGCAGATAGGTAGGTTTAATTGTGGTGATACCTTCCCTATATTACTTCTTTTACTATGTGGACGGTGGATGTTCTACATAAACTGGTAGCAAAGTTCAAATTATTATATATTATTAATTAATTACTGCATTACGGTGGCGTGAGTTTTAAAAAGAAATTTTCTCCGATTGAAAATCATACAATAAATAGTTTTTCCTTAGTGCATAAGAGATCTGAGCGTCAGCTACTCCAGTAGAAGACTCCTCCAAAGATGTAAAAAAAAAAGCTTATAAAAAATGTTAATTTCATGCCGCGTCAACACCTTATGGGACGGTTTTTAGGATCATCTACAACCCAAAAAAAAATCTCAGCTACATGGAAGTGGGGGGAATATATTATGTCAGTCGCGTAAATTAACTGTATTATTAATATGGAAATGTTGGTAAACAAAACAAAACATATGGCAAAACAGTCAAATAAATTGAAACTGCATTTTAAGTTTTTTGAAAAAGCAGCTTTTTAACTACTTTGACATGACACTTTGGATTTCCCCTTAGGTGCGACGGCTGACTCTCACATTTATGATTATAGAATATTAAACAACTACTAGAAATTAAACTTATTCGGTATACAATTGGTCACCGTACTTCCCCTACTAATATACGTACATAGGTCTTACTATTACGCCTGAAAATTAAAAAGTGTAAATATTATTTACTTACTCTGAAGATAATGATAGGAATTTTAAAAATGTCGTTCGCTTCTACGTTTATTTAGAGAAACATATAACTGGAAAAACAAAAAAATAATCATTAAAATCCATCCTACGCATCCATATCAATACTAATATTATAAAGGCGAAAGTAACTGTCTGTTACCTTTCAAGTCTAAACCACTCTTCTGCTTAGCGTAATAATAAAATAAAAAAATACCAGCCTGTTACTGTCCCACTACAGGGCAAAGGCCTCTTCTCATACAGAGATGGCACGAGCATTGATCACCACGCTTGCTCAAGACGGGTTGATGATTTCAGACTTATATTAACTAGAAGTCCAGGTTTTCTTTCGATTTTTTCCTTAACCGAAGTCAGTAATGTCCAAGATAAACTCAGAAAGTACATATGAATTGAAAAAAAAAGCGCAGATTTGAACCCACAACCTCGTGCATGAGAGGCAAGGCCTTAACCTCTGGGCCATCACGAAATTTTAGCTGCTTAGCATATCGATGGCAAATTCGAAGTTCAAATTTTATGTTTTGCCCAAAAAGCAGCCACGGGACTCCGTTCCGAACGCAGTCTAGTGATTCTATGATCTAGATTCTCAAGTGCACAGGTGACAGAGCATCCGATGCAAGATGGAAGTTGGACCATTGTCTGCGAAGAGGCACCGCATATAGACTTGATATCTGAGCCGTCCATAAAACCCCATCTGTGGAGATTGTCTTTGCTAGGGCCGACTTGGGTTGGGAACTCGGCCACGGTAACACGTGCCCCGGTGGAAGGCTCTGAGATGACTCGATAATGTTGTCAGAGGATTTAAGCAGCTCCTGCCAGAGATCACGTCTTGCTGTGGAGGCGTTGCCATTAGCTGGATCCGCGCACCCTAAACAACTTTAACGTCTTTTAAGCCTCTAGGCCCTGAGACATAGTTGTGTATTGGGTGGCGTGCGTCAGCCTGAAGCTTTATCCTCGACATGGCTGTCTATGGTTCTGCAAATTTATCGAGACGCAATGCTAGTCAGTGGATAGCATTTGTACCGGGGCCGGTTTAAGGCATAGAAATATTTCTTTTATCTATGGTTTATGGCAACAAACAATTGCCTGCTACAAAGGTTGTAGGACGTACGCATTTAAGGGATTCACTTTCAAAGCGTTAACAGCATATGAGAGAGAGAGAGAGAGAGATCAGTAAGAGCTGTAGTTTCGGCCGGTAATCGTATAGTTACCGTACCGGTTGATCATTTTTGTATTTTGTTGAATAGTAGAGGGGTCCAGAACGCTACCCTGAAGTAGTCCATTTTTTTGGGTTAATCTAAACCACTACGGATCGTTATAAAATTCTCATCTTATTTGACCTGGGACCAGGAGGAAGAAGGACATATTCTAAGGAAGGATCTAGCTTCATATTTCTGACTGACCGACTCCTTGACAGTTCAAGTGTGCCTGTAAATGGTTTATTTGAAATAAATGCTTTGTTTGAGACACAGGGTACTTTTCATCCTGGATTAGAAAGAATAGTGGGTATAATTGTCACGCACAGTCCACAAGACGCCGACTGTACTGGTGGTCCACGGAGATAGAACGGTGTGCCCGTACACGCCCGTACACACGGTACCGGAGGAGATATCGTCGGGATCCCGATGTGGAAGCCGCGCTGTATGAGATGTACCGCACGGCAAAGGCGGCTCTATGGCTGGCCGTCGGCGAGTGGAAGACAAGAGCCAGGGAAGAACTGCTGGAGACCCTAGATGGGGATCCGTGGGGGCGCCCTTACCGTATAGTCCGAGGGAAACTTCGGCTCTTCCCCCCACTAACGGAGGGTCTCAAGCCGCAGTTGCTAGTAGAAGTGGTCTCAGCTCTCTTCCCTGCGAGATCAGACCACGAAACACCGCCGATGGCTCTGCCCACAGCCGCAGAGCCTGAAGAAGAGGATAGCGAAAGCGTCCCAGAGGTGGCACAACCTGAGATGAGTACTGATAAGACGAGGGGCCCCTGATGCAGCTCCGGGCTGAGAATACGGCTTCTGATTCCTGGCCGTGCTCTAGTCCTCCCTCTTAAGGAACTGGAGCCCCCACTGAGAGGACTCTTCTCAGCGTGCCTTGAGCGGGGCCAGTTTCCCACTCAGTGGTAAGCAGGTCGACTGGTCCTGCTCAGAAAGGCGGGGCGCCCTGCGGACTCACCATCCGTTCATAAGCCCAAAGTGTTGCTAGGCGTGTTGAGCAAGCTGTTTGAACGAATAATTGCAAGCCGCATCGTCAGCCACTTGTGCAGAAAGGGGCCGAACCTGGACGACAACCAGTTTGGGTTTCGTCACGGGCACTCTACCATTGACGCTATAATGAGGGTTCGAGTGCTGGCGGAGGAAGCGGTGTCCCAGGGCGGGGTGTTACTGGCGGTGTCCTTGGACATCTCTAATGCATTCAAAACCCTGCCGCTGCATTAGGGAGGCGCTACGTTACCACCGGGTGCCTCCCTACCTCTGCCACGTTGTGGGGGCTTATCTAGCGGGGAGGTGTGTCACCTACAAGGGAAGTGACGGCAGAGGCCGACGTGAGATGTCGTGCGGTGTTCCACAGGGTTCAGTTGTGGGCCCTCTGCTGTGGAACATCGGATACGACTGGGTGCTGATAGGCGAGCTCTTGCCGGGGGTGGACCTGACATGCTACGCGGACGACACGCTGCTCACGTCTGGGGGGAGTTCACACAGTGAGGCACCGTTGCTAGTTACGGTTGCGGTCTCACATGTCGTGAGTCGCATACGATTCCTAGGCCTGGAGGTGGCCTTGAACAAGTCACCTTGAACAAGCTATCGTATTCCATGGCCCTTGACGGGCGCCGCCGCCGGGATCAAACATTGTAGTAGGGGGGACTCAAATCGCTGTCGAGCCAACCATGAAGTACTTAGGATTAGTGCTTGACAGCCGCTGAGACTTCAGCCACCATTTTCAGTGGCTGGTGCCGAAGCTGATGGGCGCGGGGGGTGCGTTGTCAACGCTGCTTCCTGTGTGGGGGTGCCCGAGCACCACCTGTTTATGGTTATACGTGGGGATCGTGCGATCGACGGCTCTTTATGGAGCCCCGGTTTGGGCAGCTGACCTGACGGCCCGCCACATTGCAATACTGCATAAACCGCAGAGAGCAATGGCTGTCAGAGTCATTAGAGGTTATCGCACGATTTCTTACGAGGAGGCTTGCGCATTGGCCGGATCGCCGACCTGGGACCTAGAGGCGAAGACACTCGCGTCATTGCATCTGAGGCGTCAGGAGGCCAAGACACGGGGCAAAAGACTGGTGTAGCGACAGATAACGCTGCGTCGGTCGGAGCTCGGCCCGGTCATGGTGGCGGAATGGTGGGTGAGGCTCTTGCACCCTACCGCCGGCCTCGCTACAGTTGAGGCCATCCGACCAATGCTTGAGGAATGGCTCGGGAGGAGGCACGGCTCCCTGTCGTTTCGGACGACGCAGATGCTCTCGGGGGATGGCTGCTTCGGGAAGTACCTGTGTCGCATAAACAGGGAGCCGGATGGTCGGTGTCACCACTGCGTCCACTGTCGGGAGGACAAAGCGAAGCATCCATTCGCAGAGTGTACCGCATGGAAGGGGTCGCGCCGTGCCCTCGTAACGGTGTTGCAACTGAATAACCCTGGTGCAGCTTTTGATGCTCCTTGGCCTGAGTAAAGGGAGAAGTAATATCTTCAAAACTACAGTGGTTTTAACTGTGGTGGAGCTGGGTATATATTGCCTTTTTTTTTTCGGGGTGGAAAATCCTCATGGATGTCCTCTACCCTAGGGCGGGCGGAGGGGTCTGTCAGACTTTTACTGACTAAAAACCACCCAGGTGTTCCAACTCACACCTACGCCGGGGGTCGCGGGAACTTAAAAATCTTCCGCAACTTCCGGCTGAGGGTGTGTATTTTGCCATGTATAACCTATAACATTGTCGGTACTGAATAACCCTTTTTTTTTTTTTTTTTTTTTTTTTTTGAGGGTGGGAAATCATCAAATGACTTCTCCCGCTCTGGGCAGAGCGAGAGGGTGTGTCAGACTTTTACTGACTAAAACCCACCCGTGTTCCTTCCGTTGCCTGTGTGCCGGGGCCGCGTTATCCCTTTCGGACAAACCCGCAACCCCAGCAGGCATTGGTCTTTCGACCCCGTCGGTTGGTGCTGACATCTCTTTGAGGCGCGCGTGGAACACAACGCGCCGTCGACACGGGCCTGGTCCTTATCGGACGGCGAGCTGCCCATTGCTCACCGTCCGCAAGCCCGTACTGAATAACCCTGGTATAGATTTTGATGCGCCTTGGCCTGAGTTAAGGGAGAAGTAATGTGTTCAAAACGACAGTGATTTTAAGTGTGACGGAGCTGGGTGTATCTTGCCCACATTCGAATTACACGCAAATGAAGTAAGGGACAACAGCTAGTCGACTATAAACTTGATTGGATGTAAAATTCTAACTACTTCATTCGACATTATTATGGGTAAATACTTACGAGAGAAAAGCCATTGTAGTATCAAAAATACGATATAAATGGCTAATATTACGCACAGAACGCCCTTAACCAAGCTGCCTAGCTGACAAATGATGGTGCATACGAAGCTGTAAAAAAATAATTGAGTTTAAGGAGCACATTCACGATAAAAATGTTTAACGTAAAACCATTAGTTAGACATTGCAATGTAACCCTTATATCATTGTACAAAGTATAAATTAGAACGATTGCCGAGAGTTGCATCAAACTCACGGCATCATTCTAATTTATAGGTATTTTTTAACAGTGAGGTAAGAGTTACTGGTAGGAATGACAAAACTTCTAATCTGCGTTCACAATTGATTAGCCAAACATGTAAACGAACTCGAATTTTCCACTTAGACAAACATCAATTTTATGGTAGTGTAAATAAAGTTGATTTAAGACCAACTAGTACTGTTGAAAAAGTCATAAAAAATATGAAGTTGTAGCGCAAACTGAACCTTATGTGTAGGCATTACAATTATTTTTCCTAAAACTCGTGTTTGTTTACATGTTTGGCAAATCAATTGTGAATGCACATTAAGTTTTGTCGAGCGAATGATTTTTCCAACCCTATCAAATCCTCTTTTTGTAAACAGAGACTGCAGTTTTTCTTTGATGTATCTTACACTAAAATATCAAGAAAAGTTTGTTCTTTCTCTGGTTCTATGTCCTTTAATCTAAAACGCAGAGGACAGAAAATTTTAACCCAATTCAATGCAAAAGTATCACTGTAAATTAAATAGTGCCTAGCTGTATATGGACATGTGCATTCTTCCCATTTTGGTCTATGAATCCCAGACTTGGTCTTTGACAAACATTCAAAAATTCAAACTCAAGGTGTGCCAACGTGCTCATTCTAGGCGTCAAATTAACACACCATATTCGCAACACCACACTGAGCTTCAAAACACAGATTACTGATGTTGCTCGAACAGCCACAAGTTAAAGTGGGACTGGACTGGCCACATCTGCCGCATGCCCAATGAGCTGTTGGGTAAAACAATCACTATGTGGAACCCTGAGACAGCTAGGAGGCGTCGCGGCAAACCTCGTAGAAGATGGCTGGACGAGCTGGGCAAAACAAACGGCCAGTTGTACACATTAGCTCTGGATTGCAAGCATGTCATGGGGAGAGGCCTTTGCCCAGCAGAGGGATGATACAGGCTAACAGTAACAGTTATATTTGTGAATGTGTATCTATCACTATCACTAAATATCACTACATAATTATTATAAAACAAAGTCCCCCCACCGCGGCTGTCTGAACGCGATAAACTCAAAAACTACCGAAGGGATTTTCATTTTTCATACGGTTTTCACCAATGACCGGAGTAATTCCTGAGAAAGGTTTAGGTGTATAATTCATTAATTAAGGTTTTTTGGAAATTCACTGAAATATGTCAATTTTTTACACAAGTCATGCTTACTGGGAGCTTTACTGGTATGCGCGTTACGGTAGTTAGTACGGTTACGTGGGATAGTTTCCGATCTCCGCACGGACGAAGCTGCGAGAAGAGACTAGTACAATGTTATAAATTAAAGTCACTTTTCGTGTCGTTCTGTACGAGCGCGTTGTTCTTCTAAATTCCACAATGGATATTGATGCGGTTTTCAAAATAATGTAAAGAATTTATTCCGGAAGGTTTATGTATTTAATACATTAATATTCAACTGAAAAATTATAAACAAATCTCGATGATTCTTCAAGTCGTAAAACCCATGCAAATCCCTCGCTAGTATTAAAAAATCACCAACCGTTACCAACGCATAAAACTTCGAAATAGAATCTTCCACGACCAGTTGGCTATTGTTTACATATTATTTATTTACAGACTCGCTGTGAACTTGTTCTGTTGTATTTTATATTCCCGAAAATAACGCATGTTTACGATGTGTTGTGGGGTATGTTATATTTTATACACAAGATCTTATAGAATGGCAAATATTCATCAGAATTACGCTTGTTTAGTATGAATGGACGTCATTTAATCGAAAAATTCAGTTGTGTGGTGTATCATCGTCATCATTTCAGGCGAAAGACGGGCACTGCTGAACATAGGTCATATTTAATAATATTATATACATTTATCTAACCCTGCACAAAGTTACTAAGTAATAGTTATTAATATAATAAGTAATTTTACTCAAAATAAAAGGTCGAGATAGATGCACATCACATGAAGCTGCCGGATTCTAGTTGCCCAAAACTGTTGGTTATTAATATCTGCTTAATTAGCTAATAAACAAAACGACGAAAAGGTATGGCAAGTAAAATGTGATAACCTACCACATTTTTGTGTTTGACCTATTTACACATAGGAATATGTCCCCAATACAAAGCCGCCTGTTGCTATCGTCATCAACTATTGTTAACTTATGAATAAACACTCAAATTGAATTATTCTGTGCAATAAGACTACTAATAAGATCCAGTAGACATTCATAATAATGACTTTGACAAAATTTACACATGTAGAACTTAAAAGAAAAATTGTTTATGCTTAATCAGATGATAAAAATAATAGACCAAAAAGATTTCACTTTATAATATGATGTCATGATTTAACGTATAAAAGCACACTTGGTTAGCCCTTGGGTAGCTTATCCTGACTGTAAGGTAATGTCAAAACCATGAACTGTAGTCGAACACATTAGATCAATTAGGTACTTACATTGGTAATGGCTCCGTCCGAGTCACCCGCAATCAGGTTGTACATTTGTGTTTAGTTCCTTACTTCGCCACCAGCCAAAGTATACAAGACACGCTGTGAGGAGAAAAATCGACCGAAGATTAGAAATATAGGCAAGTCAAGGTCCCTTTAACCCACAAACTAGGTATTTGTATTTTATTTCATTGTATTATATTCGGGAAACATACAGCTAGCCTATACAGTAAGAAACAATATGAAATTGAAGGCCATTTACAAGTTTCCACTGATAAACACTAAAAATAGAAACGAACAAATAAGATCAATATAAAATACCTATAACATAAATTTGGAAATAAATGTACACGATCGACTAACATAAACTAAAAATCATTTAGACGCAAACAATTACTTTTCCGTAAAGAAGCTTTTCATCTAGAAATGCATAAGCCGAGAAACACTGGTATTGAATATATCCAAATCATGTTCACTAGATAGTTTATCAAAACTTCTGCTCGTATGGATTAGTAACCTATATTGTTCTGAAGAAACGTGTCACCAGACCAAGTGTGACCGTTTGACAATTTCGGAATGTCCATTTAGTTTTAAGCATAGATGGATCCCTATGCATCTGTCTCTTTTAAGTGGACAATCTGCGCCATAAGAGAGAAGAGCTTAGATATATCGTAATTTATCTCTAATTTGTATGCTCCCTCTATGCTTTAGTTATTACTCTGAGCGTGTCACAATACAAATGATAGTAAAGAATACTAAACAAGTGGTTCTTGACAGTGATTGCACCACACATATGACATATGAATTAGAAAGATTCCGAAATCTTGATAAGGATGAGAGAAAATCCTTAAAGTTAGCATCTGAGAACACAGTACAAATTGAAGGCAATGGTTCAGCAAAAGTTAACATCAAGAAAATACCAGATTATTATGTCAATAACACATTTCAATGACGAGATAAATTTGGACGAGTAAAAAAGAATGATGGTTGTTTGACGGTTGTAAAAATTATTATCCATACATTTATAATGCTTTGTCCTGAATGACTGACTGACTGACGGATCAACGCACAGCGCACAGCCGCTGATCGTAGAGACCTGAAACTTGGAGGGTGTGTTCTTTGTATGACGAAGGCATCCGTTAAGGAAGGATTTTCCGAAATTCTACCCCTAAGGGGGTGAAAAGGGGGAGCAAAGTTTGTATGGGACAACGTGATTCCTTGGGTTAACAAACTTGAAACTTGGCACAAAATACTAGGGCTTGCATGGATTCAAGATAGTATTTTAATCATAAGACGTTGTGCACAATTTCTGAGCAGTAACCTAACAAAAAGTACTAGGCTTGCATGGATTCAAGATAGCATTCAATCATTATGTTATGCTACTAATAGGATGAGGCAGACAGATAGTTTATAACCTGGATTAACACATAGGATACTTTTTATCCCGGTCGTACGTTTCCATGGGATAATTTCCGACTATCACGCGAGCTAAGCCACGGGAAAAAGCTAGTATATTATATTTAAAAGTTTAGAAACACGCACAGGATGTAAAAGTGGGTGTGATAATACGTTTATCCTATTTAGTGTGTTTTTAATCACTGACACGCAGATATCGAGTTCAATTCCCAGGCAAGTTCAATGTTATTGCTGTTGGTGAGTCGCGACCAAATCCAGAAGACAGACACAGACAAAATAGACTATTAAGACAGGCAAGAAATGTACAGATAATGAAATTGAAGCGATTACTTGAGGTAATGAAAAGCGATAGAGGAAACCACCAGTTTGGCAGAAGGATTATGAGATGGATGCTGAACAATAATTCCTCTGTGTGTGTGTGCGTGTCTATGTAGATGAGAATAGTGATGAATAGATTCAATATTAGGCGAAATTAAATCTCACCTAAAAAAATATACTTGGAAAGTTATACACAGGAATGAAAGTAAAAATTTGATAGATAATAAAATGATTCTAAAATATAAATACAATGCACTCGGAGAAATAGACAGACGAAAGGTGCGACTAGTAGGTCGTGGGTTCAACCAGAGAGAAGGGATTGACTATACTGAAACATTTGCACCAATTGCATAAATTACTACTTCTAACGTCGATAGGATATGCGATAGAATATTATATGCAACTAAGTCAGCTGGATATCTGTACAACATTTTGTAACGGTGATATATCTGGTCAAATATGCATATTCATGCTGTGTGGGACCTTCTTACGCATAAGCTATTGTTATCCCGTCGACTTCGGTTATTAATGTCTGACATTTTTTTAAACAACTTTGGATTGGTCTTAACAAATACAACAACCTCAAAAATTTATAAGAATGGAAGAGTTAATATTTTAAATTTAATAAATAATGGTTTACATGTATCTATGACCTGCAATCCAAACATTGTCCTGATGCACTTCTTCTGTGCTTTAAAGACTATTTCCCTATTGGTTGAATTCCCCCAAAAAATAACACCTTATCTAAGAACTGAACCCACCAAGCCATGATATGCTGTGACTAAGGCATCCACACTCATTACTGCGGTAAGTTTATATAGAGCATAGGCAGACTTACTAATTCGTTTGGTTAGCTCCTCTGTGTTTACAATCTAATTTTTTGTCAATATTTGTTAAACCTAAGAATTTAGATGTGTTTATTTGTGTTATGCGTTGGCTGTCATAGTATATACCCGTACTCATATTTGTGTTTGAACGTTGGCTAAACATCGTTAATTTCGTCTTTTGAATATAAATTTTTAGATTATTATTATCTAACCATTGTATTATGGAGGTTATTGTCTTAGTAATTTTATCGTTACAGTTTTGAGTGTTTGTGTTATTAATGGTCACAGTACTGTTATCGGAAAATAGTGATTGGGTGACTTGTAACTTTTGGCATAATCATTCAAATCATTTATATAGATTATAAATAGAGGAGGCCCTAAAACACTGCCCTGGGGTACGCCATATGAAATTGTTCGAAGATCAGACTTGTAAATTCGTTGACATTTATTTTTAAAATCTATTTCAGAAACTTCAACGTACTGTTTCCTGTTCTTTAAATATAATTCTATTAAATTCAGGACATTACCTCTAATGCCGCAGGCGTTCAGTTTACTCAACAAAATGTTATGGTCCACATAGTCAAAGGCTTGAGTCATGTCACAATATATTGAGCACACAGGTATTCTATTGTCAGCATTCATATAAACATTATTCAAAAAGTCGTAGACAGCCATATTGGTAGTTTTACTTTTCCGAAATCCTTTTTGTTTGTTGTTTATCCAGGTATTTATAAATAGCTGCATTAATGTATTTTTCAAATACCTTTGACATTATTGGAACAAACGCAGTGGGCCTATAAGACTCCATGCATTCTTTGTTATTTTTTTTATATAATGGTTTTACCACAGTTGTTTTTAGGTTAGTTGGCTGTGTACCTTGTGTTATGCCCAGATTGAGAATATAGCTCAAATGTCTAATAATGTAGTCTGAGACGTACTTAATTACTTTTGTAGAAATTCCATCATAACCTACACTACCGGTATTTTTTAAAGATTTTAAGTGATTTTGCTCGTTTTAAGGCTTCCGGACCTCAAAAGGAAAAAACGGATCCCATAAAGGATCACTCGTGTGTCTATTTGGCTGGCTGGCCGGCTGTCCGTCTGTCACGGCCATTTTGCTTCTAATCTACTGCACCAATATAGTTGAAATTTGGTACACATAATATGGTTTTCTATGACCCAAACACGGACGTGTAACGTAAATGTAGCGGTATCTACATCGCTACATGCGAACTACGCATCAAAGACCTGACGTCACACAACATCCTGACGTCACACAAATCCTGCATCGCGCAATTAGAGTTTACCATGCGATAAACATATATACAAGCTTCCCGACTTCAACCTCGGGGCAGTTGCCCGCCAGACACGACACCCGTCTGGTCGGAGGATCCTCCCTTTTCTATGGGGGATGAGTGAATTTTACACCCTGTTCCTCATGCCCCTAAATTGGTGACCCCGAAGTGATGAACGTCAACGCAGCCTTCGTGCAACTACTTCAGCGTGACGTCATCATCATCATCACTCCCGCAAGCTTTCGTGAGGCGAGTCACACAGCCAGTCATCACCCACGGCTTCAACGGGTATCCTGACCACCAGCATGCAGCGAACGCGCATTCCTGGTCATCACCCTCAGCCACAACCCGGCGCTGTATCACATCCGACCCACTGGATCAAGACGCAGCGCCACCCCGACTCACTGGGGAATCACCGCAGATAGTTCCGACTCACCGCGAACTATGCGGCACCCGGTTCCAATTCACTGGAACCACAGCTGGCACTGTGAAGCATCGCAAGATTCAAGACTCAGCCCACTATCGACCTCCGGTCTCCGGAGGGGAGTGATGTAGCGGCATCTACATCGCTACATGCGAACTACGCATCAAAGACCTGACGTCACACAACATCCCGACGTCACACAAATCCTGCATCGCGCAATTAGAGTTTACCACGCGATAAACATATATACAAGCTTCCCGACTTCAACCTCTGGGCAGTTGCCCGCCAGACATCACACCCGTCTGGTCGGAGGATCCTCCCTTTTCTATGGGGGATGAGTGAACTTTACACCCTGTTCCTCATACCCCTAAAGTAAATAAATGAATTTTGAATATGGGGGTCACTTTTCGGGGGCAAATTGGAAATTTTTAAAGAAAAGTTTTGTAAACTGTTTCGTGTCAAATGAAAGGGCTTGTTGTGAGAATTTCAAATATATATCGAAGGCATTTCAGTCTTCTCGTTATCAGAGTGGTTGGTCATGTTGGATGGGTAATCGAAATAAAATTCAAAGCGATTGGTACAAGCGTCTATTACGGGGCTACAGTTCAATTATTACAAAAATATTGCGAAACTAGGCGAACGCAATCAGATATAGGAAACGCGGTGAATTCAATATAGGATGGCAAAGGGAATCTCTCACAAGGGCGTCTCCAGGCGTCACGACCAAAGAAGTACGTTCCGTCCGCCCCGTCCGCTCTGACGTCTCCTTCACATTCAGAAACATCAAAAATATCAAATGCCAACCGACAATTGACAGCCGTCAACACAGTGTTGCCACTTTCAATCCAGTGTTGCCACTTCCTATATTGACCTCACCCAAATAGGTCCTCTACTTGACGTTTCCGAATTAGTGTTGACTGTCCAACATAGCCATCATGACAACTCACACATCCTCGTGGGAGGTATCTGAAACAAGGATTATTTTGCAAAGTAAAATGTCTCTCGTTCGGTCTGCCTGACCAAAGTATTACGGCAATAAAATCCCATAGCCACCCATTTTATTCTTAATTGCATGTAGAAAAACAGTATGTTCCTTGACGCTTCTTACATAACACTTGATAACACAAACAATTCAAATCTCTACAAACATCATTTTAAATCATCAATTTCAATCGAAATAAGTAAGTCAAATCAAGCTCCAATATGTCCGGTAAGAAACGTTAGAACCAAGTCCAGTACTAAATCTAGTACTCCATACTCTACACATCAATCTCAATTAATTGAGTCCAGCCGGAAAATAAGTGGGACCTCCATCCGGTACCCAACTTACACAACACATCACAATGCCTCCATCCGGCATCATCAACAACTGCCTACAGCTCCATGCCAAACGCACGCCACACACCATCGTGGCCGCACAGAGACGGGTAATTAGACCCGGTTTTACCTACGCCTACGAATGACCAGGAGGTACATACGGTCTGAGCGACTTGCGTACCAAACTTAATACCATACGAAAGTCCAACCACGCCACGCCTCGCCAGTTTGTCATCAACCACGCCACATATATGAACTAATCAAATCTTTTTAATCTTCATTAATCCGATAATATATGCCCAGCGCAAAAATTTGTCGTCCTATCATAATTTCGTAGAGCGAGCAATGATCAGGTAAAACGTGCAAAATAATTTCAATAACTTCAATAGTAGTCAAAATCTGTACAGTCGACCTGATAGTCAAGGTCACAGACATTATCATAAAGCCACTAAATTTGCACGAAACGGATTCTTTAATTAGCGATCATTCTGCACCCGAGTCATAATAAAAATGACTCACCAGAAAGACATAAAGATCCAGCTGGTGCGCTCACGGTGCAAATGTCCACCCGCTTTTCCTTAACCTGTCCAACCGCAGTGTTGTTGCTTGCTTCCTTGCTGCTCCGCTCCGGACAGTAGGATGCGTAGTGTCCCTGTACACGACAACTGAAGCAAGTTTTTTTGTCCTGGTTACTCGTGCTATGACCGCTGCTAAATATCTTCCTGTATAGGTCGGTCTTCATGTAGCTTTTCATCTCTTTTAATAAGACAATGCATCGCTTTGTGTCCCAATTTCCCACAGCGAAAACTTATAGGCGCAGTGTAGGGCTCGTTCAGACGAATCCTCTTCGCCTCAGGACCTTCTCGTTCATCGCTAGATGGAGCATTCCTTTTCAGGAATGAAACAGCCTTCAGCTCCCTGTGGTACTCGTTGCGCGTCTTGATATTCGTAGTGAACGACAATCGTTGCACTCACTCTTGGTAACATGAGCTAAAACAGTGGCGATGGCAATTTGCTCCGTGGTAAGGCCATTCCATCTTGACATTAAAGATGTCATGAGAGTAGCAGCATACGCAGCTAGACGCACGTTTTCCTTCGGTTTCTTGCCATTCATGTGAATAAGGAAAGAAGCTGTAGTCTCAGGTCAATCGTACCTCGCTATAAACTCCTTGAAGTCACCCCATGTCATACCGGGGAACGACACTGACCATAACCACGACGAAGCTTCTCCCGTGAGTGTGCGACTCAATGCAATCATCAGCAATATACCTTGGTTATTTTGATCTGTCACACACATGTCTGCTGTTGCTAGCCACACACGTGCCACATCTCGTTTTTCCGGGTCGTAATTTGGAAGAACGTCGTTGTTGGAAGGCGTTTGCATTGCTTGCACAGTAGCCATAAAATTGCGGTTCTGTTGCTCCAATAGCAGACGCCATTTTTGGTCATTTGCATCAACCTCGGAAGTACACGTGTCGTCTCCATGTGGGCCGATTGAGTTGCATCTCAGTTCACTGATAACGAAGGCATTTCAGTCTCCTCGTTATCAGAGTCGTTGGTGGTAATCGCAATAAAATTCAAAGCGCTTGTTACAAGCGTCTATTACGGGGCTACAGTTCAAGGGCGTCTCGCAAGGGCGTCTCCAGGCGTCTCGATCAAAGAAGTAAATTCCGTCCGCCCCATCTCCCGTATTTAAGTGTATTATTTATGGCCCCATCCGCTCTGACGTCTCCTTCACATTCAGAAACATCAAAAATATCAAATGCCAACCGACAGATTGACAGCCGTCAACCCAGTGTTGCCACTTTCAATACAGTGTTGCCACTTCCTATAATGACCTCACTCAAGTAGGTCATGTACTTGACGTTTCCGGATCAGTGTTGACTCTCCGACATATATATTTTATTATAATTTTATAATTAATACTTTTAAAGATATTTAAGAAAATAGATGAAAATTTACCATTATCTCCGAAATTACTGAGCCTAAAAATAAAATAAAAATACAGAGAATGGTTCTTTACTCATAGATTACAGGAAAATGACATCTATGGTAAATCTCACAATATTGTTCGTAAAAACTTACATTTGCAGTTGAAAAGTATGGGAGAATATGTTTTTCAACTACGGAACCTTTCATTGTGCGTAGTCCAATACGCACTTGGCCGGTTTTTACATATAAGAAGAAGTTATAGTACAGATAATCTTAATAATACGGAATTTAAAAACGATAGGTAAGAGAAATAGTTCAAAATGTTCACTTTGACATGCTTTGACCATCATTAATTGACATCGAGACAGATAGAATGAATGTTCGATTTATAGAAGAAGCAGCAGGACGAGGTAGCTTAAATTAAACTGGTTTTGGATTATTGTAGGTCTCTTCGTTGAATCTCAGCGATCTAGTAGTGCTTTCTTCGTCACAAACTGTTAACTAAAAAAAATATTAATTTGTTGTTCCAATTAAAACAATAAGTAGCTAATTATGTACTTGATCTTGGTTACAAAGTTACAGACTTAGATTAGCCTTAACCAATTAGTACATGACCCTTTTTATGGTGGGAACTTATACAATATCTTCTCCCGCTGTGGGCGGAGCGGGAGGGCGTGTCAGACTTTTACTGACTAAAACCCACCCGTGTTCCTTCCGTTGCCTGTGTGCCGAGGCTGCGATATCTCTTTCGGACAAACTCGCAACCCCGGCAGGTAGTACATGACCCTGACAGATTAAATTTCGCTCTCATTGTCCGTTTACGGCGAAGCCAAAATATGTTTCAAATCTTATACGCTTGTTTTAGTTTTAAAGCTTGGTGTCGTCATCTAAAGGTCGCAAAATAGCCGATGTCCAAGAATTACCGTAAAGGGAAACACCGGTTCCGTTATTTCTGTCTTAGGAAATTCAAGCTTAAAACAGCTCGAGAGGTATTCAAAGACGCGTTTGACGGATGAGAGCTGCTACTCTTTAATTACTTATTCATTCATTAAGACTAGGTATCATGGCTTTATACAAATAATCAAGTACTTACCAGGATATAACTCCGACGGCCCATAGGATGAAAAGTATCAGTCCTATGACTAACAGCAGTGGCACTACACAACTGAGGATCTGGCATAAGAGATTAGCAACGCAGCTGTAAAATACAAAATACCGATTTAAATCGAGTGTATGTCATTAGTTCGACAAAAGGTGTGCGACATGTAATTGTCTCAACAGGTCGTTAGTGCGATAGGTCGTTAGTTCGACAAGTAATGTACGTTTAACAAATATGACTTCTAGGTAATACGGTGCTCGATACCGATGGGCCTACTGGTTTTTTTTTTTTTAAGAAACGTGAAACGTATGTAAGTATAATATGTATAATAGACAACTTGGTCTTGAAAGTAAAAGAGTTAGGTAATAGTGGACAAATTATTATGAATCGTACCTTTAAGGTAGGTACGATTACGCAGGCGCCGGCAGAGCATTGATCACCACGTTTGCTCAAGGCGGATTGGCGATACCAGACTTATATTTTATTACATAAGTCCAAGCATTCTCACGATGTTTTCCACTAACGATGTCGGTGATGTCCAAGATAAACCTAGGTTTCTATGGAAATACTTTCGTAAATGGTGACAGTGCCGCCTGTTGCTGCAATCTAACGGCGACTGCAACCGGAATACCAGTAGGGAACGCCATCACTAGTATCGTAACAAAACATTTGTTTTCCGCTGCCGTCGCGTACGGTATCGAAACTGCAGGGGAATTATCGCTTGATTTTATTGTCAATGGCCACGCCATCTGCGGTCTATCCCTGCCGTCCCCGTCGCGTAACATGATGTGATAACTAGTACAGATTTTTAGAAATCAGAAAGACAGAAATAAAACTATAAAAAAATGTATGCGGTCGGGGACCCCCATCAGGAACGAAGTTCCTTCCAACGTATGATTTAAAACAAAAACTAAATTGTCGCAGCCACCATCTTGGATTTATATTTTGACCTTGTTATCGACTTTATCGATTATCGAAGGGTCACTTCTCGAAGTTGCGAAGGAATATGTCTACCTAGGGCGAGTCATCCAGCTCCGTATGCACAACTTTGAGAAAGAAGTCGACAGAAGGATCCGGTTGGGTTGGGCACCGTTTGGAAAACTTCTTCAAGTCTAATCGTCGCATATTCCGGAATGTTTGAAGACTACACACGTCTTTAATCAGTGCGTCCTGCCCTTTATGTCATACGATGCCATTACGTGGACACTGACAGTCGGGGCGGTCCACAAATCCAAGGTCGCTCAACGCACAATGGAGCCGGCTATGCTCGGAGTTTCCATGAAGGATAAAATTAGAAATGAAGTTATCCGGAAAAGTACTAGAGCTACCTAAATAGTTTGCAAAGTAAGCAAGCTGAAGTGGCAGTGGACTGGCTATGTTTGTCGAAGGACCAATGGCCGGTGGGGCAGACGAGTCCTGGAGTGGAGACCGCGTATCGGCAAGCGTAGTGAGAGACGGGCCTTTTATAAGGCTGTCGCGCAGCACGGCAGTCTGTGGACTCGAGCCTATCGTACCCATCCCCTTCACCCAGCTACGTAGGGGGCTACAGGAGTTCACCCACACTCAAGCGGAGCACTGGTGGACCTCGCCACTGGGCTGCAGGCAGTCCAAGGAAGCCATGCCATCCTTGGATACCGGGCTAACCCAGCGTTTACTACGCCTGGATAAGAATGGCCTGCGCCTGGTGACGGGAGCGAGCAGTGGCCCGTGGTGGTCCCACGGGCCACTGTTCGCTGAACAAACACTTCCACATAATGGGCATAAAGGACAGTCCTCTGTGCAGGGCGTGCATGGAGGCTGAGGAAACCGTCGCGCACGTGCTTTTTGAATGCACAGGTGTTACCCAGACTAGAACAGAGACCCTCGGGACACCTTGATCTTACACAGATGTTCTGAACAGACCAGGAGATTTAATCAACTTCTGGATGGGAGGTGGGCTGGTTGGAATAACCACCAACGGCCGCTATGGCCCACGCACAATGGTCCACTGAAGGACTAAGTGCGGAAACCGAACCCCATAGAATATAGAAGACCGTCGCGTCGGTCAATCTGGCTAGCCAGATGGACCTTCCTTTTTTTTTTTGACGGTGGGAAATTATCAAATAACTTCTCTCGCTCTGGCCGGAGCGGGAGGGTGTGTCAGACTTTTACTGACTAAAACCCACCCGTGTTCCTTCCGTTGCGTGTGTGCCGGGGCCCCGATATCACTTTCGGACAAACTCGCAACCGTGGCAGGCATTGGCCCTTACGGACCCCGTCAGTTGGTGCTGACATCTCTTTGAGGCGCGCGTGGAACACAACGCGCCGTCGACTCGGGCCTGGTCCTAATCGGACGGCGAGCTACCCATTGCTCACCGTCCGCAAGCCCGCGAGATGGACCTTCCTTTGATTTGATTTAAAAGAGTGTCCGTGGAGTTTCTTGCCCGTTGTTTTCTATAGGAACCTACTACGCTTTGGAATGGGCAACTAGCTTCATCTTTCCGACTGACCGATCCCCTTGACAATTCAAAAGTGTCTGTAATTTTGTTTTGTTTATTTGAAATAAATGCTTTGAGTTTGAGTTTGACCGACGACCTTAAGAAAGTAACATCAATAAAAAAAAATGAGTACACTTTTGAACAAAACACAACAAATCCACACACATCCGCAAACTATAATCCATGTGTGTGAAGAAGCATCCAAGAAGCATTCTGTTCTATAATCTTGCACGCTTAGTCTCGAAATCACGTTCGTAATCCATACCAATGCGGGCGAGATCTCGATCGAGGTTTCAAGAAAGGCATTGTCTTTCCACGATATTAAATTTTGAGCCATAAGATACTACCACATAATCAATCGTATCCTAAAGGTACGGTTCATAATAATTTTCCACTATTCATGAGAAGAGAAAAACAAGCATTATAATCTATAGAATTTTGGTATTGCAGGCGGTGTAGGGGACAGACCAATAACCTGAAATATGGTGTAACTTTTGTTTGGCCCCTTAATTGGCGTCTTATTTTCCAAATTACGTTTAAACATATATTTTGTAAACATTTTTATAATCACCTTTTAAAACCATTCATTTTGATACCCCACTCGATAGGTTTGGAAGTTGTTTTTTTTTAAACATGCATTTTGTTGCCTAATATCCGCCATTTAGATTTTTATAATTTTAATATGCCCCGCGCAATAAAACCCTTCATTATGATAAGATCCATTCGATAGGTTTGGTAGACATTTTTTTTGGCGCCAAACGTTATGTTTTTTTATAATTTTAATATATCTAGTAACACACGTGTAGTAAAGAAAAATGTAACGACATAAAATTCATCAAAAGCAGTTCATCTGTTTATTAGTTACGAGGGAACATATAGGGACGGATATACATACATACATACAGGTCAAACACATAACCTTCCTTTTTTTTTGATTCACCGTAGTCGGGTAAAAAGTAGTAGACCCATCGGTATTGAGTACCGTTTAGCCTAGAAGTCATAAAGTTGAACGTACTTTGCTTGTCGCATTAACGACCTGTCGACCTTACGACTTGTCGAGACAATGAACTGTCGCACATCTATTTGTAGAACTCATGACATACACTCATTTAAATCAAATAAAATACTGATATGTGGTAACATCTAGTACCTTTATTTACGAATTACGTGTGGTGTTTGACGTCCACAAATCCTACATCGCGTGAGGAAAGTTTACCGAAAAATCAGGATAGATATCTATGCTCAACGATCGGGCTGACGCCCACCACATACAACACCCGTCTGGTCGGAAGATCCTCCATTTTATAAAATTATTTTAGAACACACTTCCTCGTAAATTGGCTCTTATTAAACCGCTTTTAGGTTTTTTACTCGTGTTTATTACGTTATATTACCGCACTAGTGTGGTAATGAGCGCCGCAGATACTAGTCGGCATAATGACATGCCAGTAAGGCATTAGTATGTACTATCATGGCAGCATGGAATTCGTATGTAAGTACTATACATGGAATTAGTATGAGCTATTCTTTATTATTAAAAGCGTTTATTCTAAAAGTTGGTTACGTCGCAAATAACTGTCAAATATTTACCAGTGATTAATTTGGCAATATTACTGTATGGAAATATGAAATATCGCTAAGTAGTAGACTAGAATAATAATAATGAATTGCTATATAATACTGAATTTGATTTTGTAACCGTTTTAGTTTCTAAATACTTTTTTACATTTAAAACTAAATATTCGGTGTAACGATATTAATTATTTCATAATCAATATGTTAGTTCACTAGTTAGCCATATTTCATATTTCCATACAGTAATATTTCCAAATTAATCAAACCAGCGAAATATTTGACATCTATTTGCGACGTTCCTCACTTTCAGAATGCACGAACGAATGAGCATTCTTTATTTTCACCCGAGCAGAGATGTGCGCTTTTTGAGACTTCATGTCGTTTTAGCTCAATTTACATAATATTTCATCAAATTATATATTTTTCACTGCATATTAACCTTATATGCGCATTCAAAACATTATTTTGTGTTTATTTATATTTTTTATAATAGGCTGTTCAGCGGTTTTGCCAGTGCCTTTATTAACTGCGCGCGTATCGCTAGCGAAAAATATTTGTTATTGTTTTCGTTGTATGGTTAATTATTATCAAAAATACGAAATCTAAAGTATTATTACCAACCACGTACGCGCCGTAGAAAAGATTTTAAAAGAAGTTCCGAATAGTCAGTACCTGGCAATAAAGTTCAGTTATATTTTAATCTAAATGTATCATCTCTATAGTTACGTTATTGTAGCATAAGTTCTTACAACAAGTCGAGTATCATACTGAATTTCGACAGTTAATTATTTCGACACGGTCCCAATTTCGAAAAACAATAGCTTGACTACTCATTGCTTGGACAGAACGTACTTCGACAACACACACCTTCAAAAAAAACTACTTCAACAGAACCCTTCTTCGATAAGCACTTGTTCGGCTGATCTCTATTTCGACGGAACATACCTTCGACATAATACTGCTCTGAAATGTGACAATAATAATTGAATTTCGCTTTAGGGTTTTAGGTACAGAATAAAAACATAAATAATAATCAATTATGTTTTTAATTATAACCAGTAACAAATCTTTGTACAGATTCATTATTTCTTCATATAATTAAAATCCGCCGGCACCGTTTAGCATGTTTGGTTTTCAATGGATTTCAACGCTATTCAGTAGGTATATTATCAGAGTATAATTTCGCCTCTTGTTTGTTGTCACCTACTAGTTATATACAATTATGTTTGCGTGCTTTTGAAAGGGCTCAATGACACTTTAAATCAATTCACACTTTATTTGATGAAACAATGTAGTTTATTGTCTACTAGCTTATACATATAGTATATACTTTACTCTAAATAAAAAGTCGGTAAATACATTTGCATGTATATTTTATAAAGCTGACGGATTCTAGATGTCCAAAACTATTGATTGTTAATATCTGCTTAGCAAAGATTTAAATCTTTAACGCTTAGCTACAATAACGACGAAAGAGTAAGGCAAGTAAAATGTGTTTACCTACCACATTTGTATGTGTTTGCCTTATTTTCACAGAAATATGTTCCCGATACAAAGCCGTCAATTGTTATCGTCATAAACTTTTTAAACTTAAGAATTAACATTCAAATTAAAATATTTCGTGCAAAAAGATCACACCGAGATAAACATTTATATTATTTATTATTCTTCTCTAAAAGGATATATCTTGTCAAAGTCATTCATTTTGACAAATGAGAACTCAAAACAAAAAATAGTTTATGCCTCAGTTTATGCTTAATTATAAAAGGCACTGATTTAAAGAGGCAGTTGTAAATAGCGGTTTTGATAAGTTAAAAATTATAAATGGCACGTTTAATAACTAGTTCAGCAGTTAAAACTGAGCAGTAAAGTAAACAAAAATGAGTAATAAAAATAATGAAATGGATCAGTGAATATATAATTGAGCAGGAAAATAATTAAATGGGCGGTAAAAATTATTGAACGAGCGGTTACGTGTGGGCAGTAATAAATCGGAATTTGTCGGTAAGAAATCTCATTCTAAGCAATTCTATAAACAATGAGGTGGTAAAGTAGTTTTCGAGATATAGCGGTGTGACGGATGGAACCCAAATGATTCACCAACAATAGAGTGGATCTGGCGCTCGGCGGCCGTTACCGCGGCACGCTCGCTACGCTCGCTCGCCTTCACGCGTTAATGGTCACTGTTCTAACCTAACCTAACCCAAATGATTCACCAATAAATAGACTATCATTTTTACCGCTCATTCAGTTATTGGACTGCTCAATTATTTTTAGAATTGACATTGTATGATAAAATAACCGACAAATTGTTTTTTTATTACTGTCCATGTTTTACTGTCGCAATAATTAATCAACCGCCATTAAATTAAATAACTGCTCAATATGTTTTTCAAGTGATCATAATAACATCTCGAATATTTAAATAACAGCTCAAAAAATTAGTTCCCATTATAAAATAATATACTTTTTATTATGGCCTGATGTTGATGTTTAAAAGCACACTTGGGTAGCCTAGTTTTCTTGACTAGCAGGTTAAATGGTGGCAAAACCATGAACTATAGTAGAAGACAATAGACCAAAGGTAGTTAGAGTGCTACAAGCTGGCTACAAGGGATCTTTTGGCGCCTAAATGTCACTGACAGGGGGGCGTTGTTGGTAAACATTTGTGAAATTGTCACAAAAAGTGTATTGAAAAAAACGAAATAGTGGCATTAGTTCCAATTTTGGCCACGCGCCAAATAATCCTTGTACGGTTCTACAAGGTAAGATATCTTTGGTAATTGCTCCATCCAAGTCTCAGGCAATCATGTTAGGTGTCGTACATTTGTGTTTAGTTCCTTACTTCGCCACCAGCCAAGGTATACAAGACACGCTGCGAGGAGAATATACAAACGACCGAAGGTTGGAGAAATATACGCAAGTCAAGTCTCACTCATAGATACCTTAAACCCACAAAGTACGTACCTATAAGGCTTTAAGTTTCTCTAATATATAATTGCAAGCACGGTCAATCGGACCTCATAAGTAGATAACAACAGCTGACCTCAGAAAACCGGCCATAAGTCTTCGCCAAATAGAACGCGTAGTTAGCGCGCGTTAGAACGCTAGCCTGACCCCACGCTAACGTAACGTGCGTAACACACTTCTATCGCTGGCGTTCTGTTTGACAGTTATATTGTACAATACATTTCGGTGCTATAGCGCGGCGTCAGGCTAGTGTTCTACAGCGCTAAGTACGTGGTCTATTTGGCGAAGCCTTTATTGCAACGGTATAAAGGCGCTCTCAATGTTAAATTTTTACCATGGACGAGCGGTTGGCTGTATGTACCTTTGAAAAGTTAATAAATATAAAACACTAGTTGCGCTCCGTGGTTTCAGCAACATAAGTCTCGATCCCGTGGGAGTACCGGGATAAAAAGTATCCTCAAGTCATGGTGTACCCAAGTGCCAAATTTCATCCAAATTCATTCGGCCGTTTTAGCAAGAAAGCATAACAAACAAACATACAAAAAATCAAATCTTTTCTCTTAATATAATATATATCTCTCAGTGCCATAAGTGGACGTTCCTTAAATTTTTGACAAATTTGTGACAGGCCCGGATTTTCTTTTCTGTATAATAACGAAACACGCATTCACCACACGGTTTCTCCACACATTGACATTGGCAGAATTGTCGACATCGGCACCATTGCCATAAAGAAAAATAGAATAGAATAGAATTCAATTTAAACATAAACGAACGTGATTGTTAATTAAAACCTCATTGTTTTATTGTATTCGCACAGACTGACTGACGATACTACATAATACAGACTGGTAGAAAATGCCTCAGGCATTAAGTCCGCCTTTGTACAGTTTTTTTTACTGGTGCATGAAGTTTTAATAAATAATAAATAAATAAATAATAAAGGTGGTTGTAAAAGAAACAGCGCTTTTACCAAGCAGAAAGATTTGTATACTTTTCCATACAAAATGTTCCAGAAACTGTGACAAAAAGATACATATGGCGTTGAAGGTGTTAAATATATGCTAGCTGCACCACGCGGTTTCATTCGCATGAGTCTTGATCCCGTGGGAATATTGGGATAAAAAATATCCTATGTCCTAATCCAGGTCATGGTCTACCCATGTGCCTAATTTAATTAAAATCTGTTCAGCCAATTTAGCGTGAAAGCGTAACAAGCAAATAAACACTTTCGCATTTATAATATTAGTTAGGATAAGTTTAGACTACCTGAACCCTGCTTCGGTTCGCAGTACTTAAAAAAAAAATGTTTTATTTTATAACTTTCCAGTAACGTGTCGGAATTTAAAGCCCATTTACACGATGCAAGTTTCTTGCCTGTGGCATACGTACAGTCGCCGTCAGATATATTGTAGCAGACAACATGACCAAATACTTCTGAACAATTTAAAATGTCAATATGTTCCATACACTACAAGTTACCATTAATATCTGAACATTCATTACTTCATTAATAACTGAGCAGATGCTTGTCAATAATTTCTATACACACAACTAGTCAAAAATATCTGAACCGTATAACGTCAAGTGCATCTACGCAGATGGGGTAGTCTGAAAACTTCCGAAATTTAAGTTATTTATCACATTGTAGTGTTTTTTTGAAAGTCGGTTGTTTTTTTTTTGTATAAAAGTTTTTATTTCTCGCTTTCTCATGTAGTCAGTTTCTAATGTATCTAAGTTGCAATATCAACTGCTCATCACCTTTAAAAAAAATATTACTTTCCACCATCAGCTCCACTTCTCCGTATGCATTGTGACAAACATAAATTGCTTTCCGACAGTAATTACACGAACGACCACGTCGGACCACGCACAATTTAGGGTTCCGTAGTTGGGATGAATTTATCCCAAGAACAAACTTAACATTGTAGTTGAAAAACGTGTTCTCCATACGGAATGTATGGGAGATCATGTTTTTCAAACTGAAAATTTGTTGGTTGATTATTTCCCGTTAACCTGTACAGCCTACTTAGCTCTCATAGTTTTCCTTTTAATTTCGGTATATATACTACTATTGTGAATTTTTTCACAAGTCATTAAGGTAGAAGGGAGGGGAGGGGGGGTCACTTGACTCTAACAAAAAAATTCAGTTAAAAGCTTAATATTTCGCAAACGGATCCCTGAATCCAAAAATGGTCTGGACAAACTTACAATGTTTTTGAAAGACCTTTCTAAGGATACCCCACAACATGGGGTAGATGAGGAAAAAAAAACATCCCACTTTACGTGTAGGTACACTAAAAAAAACTTTTTAATATGTATACATATTCCAAATTACAGCTTTCTAGTACTAACCGTCTCTGAGCTAAGCCGCAGATAGACAAACGGACAGACAGACAGACAGACAGACGGACATGGCGAAACTATAAGGGTTCCTTGTTTACTACGGAACCCTAAAAATAACCAAACCGCTATTGGTGTACCTATAATATTTGAAGAGTCCCTCGATATCTTCAGGATCCCATCATCAGATCCTGACCTGATGACAATGGGACCACCTCGGAAGTATACCGTTTCAAACAAAAATGAAATTAGCAAATCTGTCTTTTTAAGACGGCGTTATGCCAGAACAAACACAAAAAAAAAAAAAAAAAATATAAACATCCGAATTGATAACCCTCTTGGAAGTTGGTTAAAAATACAAATATTTTATCTATATTGTCACTTTTTTTTCACTATAATTTTTTATTTCATTAATCAAGATCTATTTTCTTTCAATAGTTTGACATTAACATATCATTTGTATAAAATACAAATGATTTTCTATACAATTTTTATTCCCTTTTCATCGTATTTATACCACAGTTGTTAGCGTTTGTGTCTGGTTCGTCCTTTATACCATGCAGTAACGAATTAGGTAAGCTCAGTGTTCATCTGCGTAGATACACTTGACGTTGTAAGTGTTCAGATATTTTTGGTTAGTTGTTTGTATAGAAATTATTGACAAGCATCTGCTCAGATATTAATAAAGTAATGAATGTTCAGATATTAATGGTAACTTGTAGTGTATGGAACTTATTGACATTTTAAATTGTTCAGAAATATTTGGTCACCTTGTCTGCTACAATATATCCGACGGCGACTGTACAATAAAACATAAGGAACAAATGGCTTGCATCGTCTAAACACGTTGTAGGCAGTGCAACTTTTATTGTTGCGTCAGCTTACGATATTCCACTGGCAACAAGCATGCAAGACATGCTGCGAGGAGACTCATACCGGTACTTTAAACCCAAAAACTAGGTATACGTCTATAAGCTTCTTCAATACATAATTGCAAGAACGGTCAACCGCACGTCATTAGTAACACCTGAACTATGAATTTTATCCTTATTGTAACAGAATAAGGGCGCTCTCAAAGTCACATAGCTACCATAGACCAGCGCAGCGGTTGGCTGTATCTATACAGGGTGGCAGGGACGTCGACGCGAAAATTGTTACCATGGATTCAGTACTCGCCAAGGGTTTCTGAAACCCTCGGCGTTGAAATTTTTCGTCGGTTATAGAAAAAAAGCTGCTGTTTCATACCTACTCGATCAAAATGTATGGAACAGCTGGTTTTTTTTTAAATAAGCGACGTAAATGTTGATGTCCCTGCCACCCTGTGTATACCTTTGAAAAGTTAATAAATATAAAACACTATCTGAACATTACCTGCCAGGTTTTGCAATGCTTTTTAATAAATAATGCTTTCTTTTAAATATTGTATGTAATGTATCGAACTTTAAAGCAGGCAAGGCTTTACAAGAGGCAAAAGTCAAAGTCAAATCATTTATTTCAAATAGGCATATTAAAAGGAACTTTTGTAAATCAAAAGTGAGGCAAGTTTCTTGACCGTCGCATTTACAATAAAATTGAAGCAACAAATGACTTGCATCGTCTAAACAATATTTAGACTGTGCAACTTTTAGTTTTGCTCTGACTTACTGTGTGCTGGCACTGGCAATTAAATCGCACCGTGTAAAGCAAGCTTAACTTCAATCGATCGAGTGCTATTCGAGTCTCACAGAGTAACATTGATTTTTGTACATACAATTATATTACATCGATTTTTAAACGCTAGGTTAGCAATATATTTATATACATTTATAACTAGTGATGATAACTATAATATAATAATATTTATTTATTTAACAGTTTATGTACACACATATAAACAGACAAGAAGAAAGGAACAGAAAAATACGTACAAAGGTGATGCTTATTTCTAAAGAAATCTCTTCCAGCATACCTGCGATAGGAAAGTACCTAGTTAAAGAGCTGTAGACAACGTGTGTAAAAGTAGAAGAGAAAATAAAATACATAAAATAAAAACACTTAATTATTCACTAATTTAACAATAAACATACAATATTATGATAATAAACAATTATTATAACTTAACGCTAAAATAACTATTAATTTGTTTACAATAAAAATTTGAGTTGAGATTGATAGAAAAGAGTAGGTATGTAAGTACAGTATCATACAAAAAAGTCACAATATTATTTGAAGAAGAGTTTCACCTCATTTTGAATATTGATTGACCGTTAAAGTATGATTCTGTTTTAAATCACGATCGGTCTTATTTGTCTAATCCTATAGTCAACTAGCTGGTACCCGGCGCGTTACTGCCGCAGAAGAAATTGTACTATGCTCTTCAAGCAATTGCAAGCAATATGTCTTCGTCAAGAAACTTCTATCGCAATCGGATTAACGATATGGCAGCATATAAAATACGAAAAAAAAACATTGATTTTTAAATATAAGAAGAAGATAGAGTACAGATAATCTTAATAATAAGGAATTTAAAAACAATAGGTAAGATAAATTGTTTAAAATGTTCACTTTGACCATCATTAATTGACATCGAGACAGATAGAATGAATGTTCGATTTATAGAAGAGGCAGCAGGACGAGGTAGCTTATATTACATTGGCTTCGGATCATTGTAGGTCATTTCGTTGAATCTCAGCGCTCTAGTAGTGCTTTCTTTGTCACAAACTGTTTAACAAAAAAAAAAAAATAGAAAATGTTTTTCCAATTAAAATAATATCTTATTAATAGTAGAGGATCCACAGAGGAGCGACCCATCTGTTTAATGGTTAAAAAATATTTTAAATCAAATTTAGTATGTTAGAAAATATATTGCGAGTGGGTTGGCAAAAAAATCCTGGCCAGACTGTGATTAATGAAAAAATCAAAAATAACTTTTTTTTAAACATTGCAAGAAATACACCAATTCAAGGAGAACGTTTGCTACTAACTCGACTTTTGCCAATTTTTGTCAATTCAGTATCAATAGTATAGTATAATAGGATAGTGCTTTTTAAGAGAAAAAAATGTTACTGTAACTTGTTAATCGTTAAACGAAGGAGTGCAATTTAAAAAAAAAAGTCATTTTTGAATTTTTTATTCTATTTTTAAAACCTTCGATATAATATTTCTATCATACTAAATTTGTTATAAAATATTTTTCATTAAATAAACAGATAAAGGTCGTTCCTCTGCGGATCTTAGACCATTACGTACTTTATCAATATATAAAAAGTTACAGACAAAGACTAGGTTTAACTAATAAGTGTTAGGGCGTATGATTATGTAGTACAGATTCAATTTCGCTCTCAATGCCGTTATACAGCGAAGCCAAAATAAGTGTAAAATCTTATAGGTTTGTTTTATTTGTAAAGCTTGGTGTCGTCATCTAACGGCCGCGAAAAGGCCGATGTCGATGCTCGACCGTAAATGGAAACACCGGTTTTGTCAATTCTAACGAGGCCTTCACTGTCTTAGGCAATTTATGCTTAAAACATCTCGAGAGGTATTCAAAACACGCGCTAGATGGATGAGAACTGCTACTCTTTAATTTGTTATTGATTCATTAGGACTATCATTGATTTGAATGCTGTATACAATTAATCAAAAATAGGTACCAGGATATGACTTCGATGCCCCATGCGATGAGAAATATCACTGCTATGGTGCACAGCAGGCACAGTAGACAACTGAGGAACTGGCATAAGAAACTACACACACAACAGCTGTAAAATACAGAATACCGATTTAAATCGATTAAAATGGAGATATGTGGCGACATATATGCCTCAATTTACGAATTTCGCATGATATCTGACGACACACAAATTCTACATCGCACAAGCAAAGTTTACCGCAAAATCAGGATGGATGCCAATGCCCAACAATAACAATCGGGTCTACGCCCAACAAAGACAACACCCGTCTGGTCGGAAGATCATCCATTTCACATTTTACATAGCATACATTCCGTCTTCAGTACCACTATAGGTAATAAATAGGTATAAAATATGTATATACCAGAAGGAAAATATTGTAGAATCGTAGCAGATGACGTTCTGTAGTTTCTGCCTACCCCATGGTAAAATGGCTTGGAATTATGATTAATTCTGTCCTCCTTTCAATATCCTTACTTATTCGTGGTAAGAACAACAAATAAGCATGAGTCAGCTGTTGTGACTGTCATTTTAAATAATACTGTTTAGCATGTCAGAAGGCCAATTCTCGAGTCTCGTACATAAAAAACGTTCACATTCAAGTCGCAATCTGCCAAACTTGTCAAAAATGTTGGTAAATTGGTTGTATTTTTGACAGATTGCGAATGCAAACGTTCTAAAAACTACGGGAATTGCCCCTCTGTTTTTCAATGGATTTCAACGTTATTCAGTATAATGGTGCCGATTCTCTTGTCACAAATGCCTCTAAACTAGACTAAAAATCACTAAAATTTTGTTTATTCCTGTCAAACGACGATTTCCCATTCTGAAATAGCCTAAAGTGACACAACTAACTATATTTTTGTTTGACAGTACTAAGATAGTACTGAGTTTTTAGTTTAGTGAAAATGCCAATTTTGCTATTCTGAATTTGAAATTTTTCACCTAAAATTTTGATTGTAAAATACCAAACCAGACTAAACGTAACAATTTTTAATCGCGATTAAAAAAGTGTGGGATAAAATAAGTTGTCATGAACTAAAATTCACACCAACATCTCGACTTCACATGCAAAAACAGTACTGTATTTTTTCTTTTCTTTTGATTAGATCTCGAAAATGGTGCGTCCTATCGCAAAAATAATGAAAATTTCGACCTCTTTTATAAAACTCTTAGACCCCTAAACCTGAACATGTAGCCAATATTTTTTCATGTTTTCCATACAAAGAGTGAAAAATTCCATATAAAACACGTCGCGGCGGCACTCCCTGCGCGCCACCCGGCTCTAAAAAAATTCACGGTTTAGGGCAAATGGGTTGGGCACGCCACTATTGCGGCGATAAGTCCCCTCTTTGAGGAGTGGCTTGAGAGGCGCCATGGCGTCCTCACCTTCCGCCTGACGCAGGTCCTCACCGGACACGGTTGTTTCGGGAGGTTCCTGTTCCGCGTAAGGCGGGAGGAAACGCCCGGGTGTCACCACTGTGTGGATCGC
This sequence comes from Agrochola lota, assembly GCA_947364205.1. Classification (NCBI taxonomy): domain Eukaryota; kingdom Metazoa; phylum Arthropoda; class Insecta; order Lepidoptera; family Noctuidae; genus Agrochola; species Agrochola lota. The sequence goes on along the minus strand of OX376227.1, from coordinate 9,541,214 downwards.
CCGGAGGACACGGTGGAGCATACGGTGGAGTTCTGCCCGGCTTGGGCGGAGCACCGCCGTGTCCTCACGGAGGCGATCGGCGGCGGCGATCTCTCGCGTCCGGCCCTGGTTCAGGCCATGGTTCGGAGCGAGAGTGCATGGGAGGCCGTCACCTCCTTCTGCGAAGCAGTTATGCTCGCGAAGGAGGAGGCGGAGCGCGCGAGGGAGATGCAAGCTGCACGCCCTCGCGGCCCTAGTCGCCGCAGGAGACGCCCCGGGCGTCGGGAGTCCAGAGCCGACTTCCGGCCACCGTAGGCGCGGGCTTGCGGACGATGAGCAATGGGCAGCTCGCCGTCCGATAAGGACCAGGCCCGTGTCGACGGCGCGTTGTGTTCCACGCGCGCCTCAAAGAGATGTCAGCACCAACCGACGGGGTCGAAAGACCAATGCCTGCTGGGGCTGCGGGTTTGTCCGAAAGGGATAACGCGGCCCCGGCACACAGGCAACGGAAGGAACACGGGTGGGTTTTAGTCAGTAAAAGTCTGACACACCCTCTCGCTCTGCCCAGAACGGGAGAAGTCATTTGATGATTTCCCATCCACAAAAAAAAAAAAAAAAAAGGGCAAATGGGTACTGCGATTCGCGATTGTCAAATTCTATTTTAGTTTTGTCAAAATTAATTTTTAGTTTAGAGAATTTTATTTGCAGAATAGCATTATTAACAAAAAATATTGTGATAGTTTAGTTAGTTTAGTTCGGTGTACAAGAGAATCGGCTCCAGTGTCTTAATAACTTATCGGTAACTGTCGTAAAATTGTGAATTGGGTGAAATGGGGTAGGTTAGGTTAGAACTGTGACCAACCGCTACTTCCAAGTTGCTATTTATATTATATTATATATTATATTATAGTATTAGCGCAAGGTGCGTTACGTCACAATCAAGTTTGATACCAGTTGACAATTTGTCGGCTTCCCATGGTTATAAACTATCGAAAAATAATGCGTTAAATTGTAAATGGTTTGCAGTTGCAGTTCGCAAATTTTTCGACAGTTTATAATCTAACGGAAATAATATCGATACATTAAAAACTGACAAAATTCATAATAATGATACGGTGATTGACAGTGATATATATTTTGTACTCTAAATAAAAGGTCGGTAGATGCATGCATATCACATGCTGACGCTGACGGATTCTAGATGTTCAAAACTGTTGGTTATTAATATCTGCTTAGCAAAGATATAATCTTTGCTAGCTTAAATAACGACGAAAGAGCAAGGCAAGTAAAAAGTGGTTACCTACCACATTTGTATGTGTTTGGCTTATTTTTACCTAGAAATATGTTCCCAATACAAAGCCGCCAGTTGCTATCGTCATAAACTTTTTTTAAACTTAGGAATTACCATTCAAATTAAAATATTACGTGCAAATAGCACTGAGATAAACATTTATCATTTTATTATTGTTCTATAGATGGACATTTGTCAAAGTCACCTTGACAGATGTCCATTAATAGAACTAACAAAAAAATCATTTATGCTTAGACGCCCGAGGCGCGCGTCTTGTACGCTGCATTTTGGACGCTCAATAAAATTGTATGAATTTGTATGTAAGGCGTGGGACATACACAAGTGGCGAGAGGCGCGGACGTGGCGACGTAGTGGCGCGGGCGTAGTGCCACCCATTTCATACAAACTGTATAGGAATGACGTGGCGCGAAACTTACACACAATGCCTGCGCCGCACCGTCGCCTCGCTCTGGCCACGCCTCTTGAGTATGTTCCGCGCCACGTCATTCCTATACATTTTGTATGAAATATGAAACGGGCAGCCAAACGCCCGCGCCATACCGTCGTGCGTCGCCACGCCCGCGCCACTCGCCACTTGTGTATGTCCCGCGCCTAACGAATTACATCAAGCGCTACCGCCCAAGGCGTGCATCATACGCGCGTATAAGGCGCGCCCTCGACGCGTGGACGCAAGTTTTTTACTATTTTTTCTTGTCGTTTTCTCTGCATCAGTATTAAACATAAAAGAAACACAGTTATACTTAGCATGTTGAGGGCTCAAAAGTAACAACAAAATGTGGAAATCTTGTTGCATTTGACAAGCGCCCAACGCGCGCCCGGCACGCGCTCGGCGCGCGTAGAACGGCGCCCGGCTCGGGTTGGCTCTTTGACGGCAGCGCTTGTTTTAATTCGTTACATAGAAATTCATACAATTTTATTGAGTGCCCAAAACGCAGCGCAGCACGCCCGCTTCAGCGCTTGTGCCTTACGTTACGTACTCTACGTTTCGGGCGTGCGCCAGGGGCGCGTTCGACGCTCGTCAAACGCAACACGATTTCCACATTTTGTTGTAACCTTGAGCCCTCAACATGCTCAGTATAACTGTGTTTCTTTTAAGTTTCTGAGTAAAAAAGGAACTTGCGTCCACGCGTCGAGGGCGCGCTAAGGGTGCGCGCTAAGGGGAGGGGCGCGCGTTCGACGAGCGTATGATGCGCGCGTTTGACGGCAGCGCTTGTTATAATTCGTTACATAAAACATCATACAATTTTATTGAGTGCCCAAACCTTAGCGTACAAGGGGCGCACTTCGGGCGTTTGTTATGACTAGGGCCTTAGATAGAAATGAAAAATGAAAAATAATAGACCATAAGACTTTAGTTTGTACTTTTTATTATGTCATGATTTTGACGTATAAAAGCATACTTGGTAGCCGAGTTTTCTTGACTGGCAGGTTAAATGGTGGCACAAACATGAACTATAGTCGAAAACAATAGACCAAAGGTAGTAAGAGTGCTACAAGGGTTCTTTGGCGCCTAAATGTCACTGACAGGGGGGCGTTGTTAGTAAACATTTGTGAAATTGTCCCAGAAATTGTATTGAAAAAAACGAAATAGTGGCATTAGTTCCAATTTTGGCCACGCGCCAAATAATCCTTGTATCGTTCTACAAGGTAAGGTATCTTTGGTAATTGCTCCGTCCAAGTCTCAGGCAATCATGTCCGGTGTCGTACATTTGGATTTAGATCCTTACTTTGCCACCAGCCAAGGTACACAAGACACGCTGCGAGGAGAATAAACAAGCGACTGAAGGTTGGACATATACGCAAATCAAGGACTCGTAGATACCTTAAACCCACAAACTAGGTATACGGCTTTAAGCTTCTCCAATATATAATTGCAAGCACGGTCAACCAGACGTCATAAGTAACTGACCTCAGAAAATCGCCCTTATCGTAACAGAATAAAGGCGCTTTCAATGTTAAGTTGTTACCATCGAGGACCGGTTGGCTGTATGCACCTTTGAAAAGTTAATAAATGAGTCATATATAAGTCACTACCTGAACCCTGCCACGATTTGCAGTGCTTTTGAAAAAAAAATGTTTTCTTTTAAACCTTTTAGTAATGTGTCGGAATTTAAAGCCCATTTATACGATTCAAGTATCTTGCCTGTGGCATACAATAAAACTGAAGCAACAAATGATTTGCATCGTCTAAACAATTTTTTGACTGTACTACTTTTATTGTTGTTTCAACTTACCGTATACCGTGTAAATCAGGCTTATGTTCAATAGATCGAGTGCTATTCGAGTCTCACAGACTAATATTGACTTTTGTGCATTACTTCGATTTTTTGACGCTAGGTTAGTAATATATTAATATACAATATATGTAACTAGCGATGATGACTATAATATAATAATATGTAATTATAACTTAACGCTAAATTATCTAGGTACTTATTTATTTACAATTAAAACTAGAGTTGAGAAGGAATTAAAGAAAAGAGTAGGTACAGCATGTTTGAAAATGGGTAATAACTTATAATCTATTTAATAAATTATTACAAAAAAGTAAAATCAAATCACAAAATTAGGTATCTTATAATACTCGTAGTTTCAATTCATCTTGAATGTGGATTGACCGATAAAGCATGATAATGTTTTAAATCCCTGCTGGAGGCAAACACATTGTTTATTTTATCTTGCCTAAAATCGGTCAGAAAACTAAATTCGGATTTTTAAATAATGAGAGAAATTGTTTGAAATGTTCACTTTGGCCCTCATCGTTTGAAATGAGAAGGATTGAAAACAAATCGTTTTATAGGAGAAGAAGCAGCAGTACGAAGTGGATTAAATTATATTAGTTTCGGATTTTTGTAGGTCATTTCGTTGAAACTCAGCGCTGTAGCTGTAGTGGTTTTGTCGTCATCATCTGTTGGACAAAAAATGTAATTAAAATATTGTTCCAATTAAAACAATAGGTACCTATTTGTAACTTGACTATACAGGGTGGATTTCTGAGACAGGCAGTAAGGGCAGGTACCTTAATTAACCGTTAAAGCTACAGGAAAACGTTCGTAGGAGATTGTTCTTAACTTTTTTGAGTAATTCCTAATGCATTCACAGGTTTAACACATTCACTGCCATTAAATATTAACGATTAATCTCCTCCAGGACCAGATATTTTGCCTGCTGGGGTTGCGGGTTTGTCCGAAAGGGATATCGCGGCCCCGGCACACAGGCAACGGAAGGAACACGGGTGGGTTTTAGTCAGTAAAAGTCTGACACACCCTCTCGCTCTGCCCAGAGCGGGAGAAGTCATTTGATGATTTCCCAGGACCAGGAAAAAGGACCAGATATTTTGTTGTGTGAATTTTGTTTAGGTTTCAATAAAAACGCGCAATATTTGAATATCGCAGGATTTTCTTATAATAGGATTTCGCTTGAGTGGCCGCATAAAGTAATACGCACTTGCCGTGGACTCCAAAAATGGACTCGAGCAAAACTGTACGAGGCGGCCGCTCGGATCCGAGTGCGCGGCACCGCACAGTGGATCGTCCCCATACAAGAGGTCGGACATAGAATTAAAAATTGAAAAAGTATTTAATTGAAAAAAATGAAATATACAGTTGCATTACTCTATTATGGAACTACAAAAAATGTTACTACAATTTTTTTATTTGACCAGTACTTTATGAGCAATTCGATGAAAACTGTTATTTTTCTATGGAAATGGTCACAAAAATGTCTGTATCTCATGATTCCCTCCTTGTTTCGATTTGCGGTTTTCACTACTGTTATTTACCCATTTTATGCCACATTTTCTTCAAGGACACATGGTGCCCCCAGCGACCCCCTTCCGAGATATTTTGCTTTTAGTAACTATACTTTTTATTGTATAACTGATGAAATGGAGGTACATTAAGTATATTAATTACTGAGAATAAGTCATCCCTAAGTAGTTCCTTAAATAACAGGTGCATTTGCGATTACTTTAATGACTTATGAACGCTTCTGTTGCCATACAACAAAAGCGTTAATGAGTCCTTAAGTAAAGATTACCAGTACTTGCTTAATCTAATTAGTTATTGTAATTACTATGTTAACAGCCCTTAATCTCTGCATTGTGATTGTCTAATGTCATTATTAGCTTATCAAATTCATTGCTAGTTGCCTACTTGCTGCCTATATTTGAGTGTGTTTAGCAAATGTAATTCAGTTGTAAATAACTTCTATCAAGTGTTGTCATCATGGCTTCCCGTGGGTTTTCTACTTATCTAGATCTTTACGTTGCTCTTCGTAATCATAAAGATCTTCGTGACTATGACAATTTATTTAACACATTGAAGTAGAGTACTAACGTCCAGTTAAGTGAAAGTGATGTGAGGGATCTCAAGAACTGGTGTCGACGATTTTGCTATTGGGTTTACACCAAATGGGTGCAATCAAGAAGGACAGTCGACAGGTTCATTAACAAGAACGGAGAGTGGTTAAATTCCGATATCGTTTGGCCAGATTGCTTTAAAGAAAATGTTGTTGACACTGAAGAAGCAAATGAAAATGAGGCAGAAGAGGTAGTCAGTCCATCAAAATCAGATGCATCAACTTCAACATATACATCTCCTCGCAAACGCTTTGAAGATTTATCGACTAGACACAAAAGAAGACGTGTTAATGAAAATTTTGCTAGTTGCAGTCGTCCGGATGAGCTTTTGCATACTGTTGAAAGTATACTTAAGTCTGCCGGAAAAAATGATATGGCCAGAATAATGAAAAATTTGCTGGAAAATCCTGAACACGTCTCAACAGTTTTAAATGTCCTGGAAACTAAGCAGAATCCTTCGCTTCGTGAAGTTCCTACTCACAAAGCACTTGCTCTTTACGTTTACTTGCAGTTATCCAAGTGGCGTTACATCACACTTCGGGACTTTAGTTTAAAAGAAGGTCATGCGAAATACCCAAGCTACTACTTGTTAGTTAAAGAAAAGCTTAAATGCTACCCGGCAAAAGAAGACATAACTGTGACTGAAACTTCCGCAAAGATACGGATCCAAGCCCTCCTTGATCTCACAGTTAGGAGGCTGATCGATTCACTTGAATCAAATTTTGATGCTGGTGAACCACTTGTGCTTCACAGTAAATGGGGTTTTGATGGAGCTTCAAGTCAAAGCATTTACCATCAAACGACAACAACAAGTGAACAAGACTTATCCAGTGTATTTATGGCAAGTATGTACCGCTTAAGTTAGTGACTTCTAGTGGAAGTATAGTGTGGCAGAATGATCGGCCATCGTCAACCACATATTGTCGCCCGATTTCATTTACATTTATGAAAGAAACGGAAGCGAATGTTAAGGCTGAAATGGAAATATTTGAGACCGAGATTCGTGAACTGAACCCGACTGATTGCGGCAATGCTACTGTTACTCACAATCTATGGCTAACCATGATTGATGGTAAGGTACATTCAATCATATCTGGTACATCGGCAGCAGTGTGTGATTTGTGCAAAGCTCGCCCAAGCGAAATGAATAACTTGGAAGAAGTGAGAGCTAAACCCGTGAATACAGATTTATACAAGCATGGATTTAGTTCATTGCATGCTTGGATTCGGTCTATGGAGTGTTTATTACACATTGCTTACAGAATGGACATAAAATCATGGCAAGCAAAAGGTGACGAAAATAAAAAAAAGGTTAAAGATAAGAAAGAAGCCATTCAAGAAGCTTTCCGAAGAAGCACAGGCTTACTTCCAGACGTTGTTAAGCAGGGTAGTGGCAATACAAACACTGGAAATGCTGCAAGAAGTTTTTTTGCAAACCCTGAAACGACTGCGGAAATTACTAAATTAGACGTTAATTTAATTAGAAGACTCGCCGTTATTTTGCAATGCATTTCCTCAGGCGAAAAAATTCAAGTCCAAAAATTTAAATTATATTGTGATGAAACAGCAAATTTATTCGTGGAATTATATCCATGCCAGCAAGTTTACACAAATTGCTGATTCATGGATCACAGATAGTGGACCACTTATCAGTAGTACCTATAGGTTTTTTGTCTGAAGAAGCATCTGTAGCAAGAAACAAGGATTTTCGTAAATTTAGAGAATATCATACACGAAAGCATAGTAGCATCGCCACTAATGAAGACATTCTTCATAATCTGCTATTATCTTCCGATCCTCTTCTCACCAGCTTACGACCGAAGATGACAAATAAAGCCAAAAAGTCTTCATTTAGTGAACTAGACGATTTACTCATAGTTGATCAGAGTGAATTGGAGTTCATTGACGTTTCAACTGATACACTTGCTGCATGTAGTGACGTTGAAGAAGATGATGACGATAATAATGATCATGATGTCGTTATTGATGAAGATGAAGAAAATATAGTTTAAGTCTTATAGTACCTAATATTATTATTAACAAGCAGTTTCTTTGTTAATTTCTTGTTTTTGTGTATTTTTTTTTTATTCTTTTCTTTTTTTGTTTTGTGTTATGCCACCCATCGGCCAATAAATGTTTTTTTTTTTTTTTTTTCTATTGTTTTTAGTAACTAAATGGTCGTGTTAATTAATTAATTTCCTATTATAATTTAGTTCTTAGTAGTTGTTTAATTTTTTAGTTTGTTTTAGGGTACATAGTTGTTTTATTTTTAAATTATTTTTACAGTGTTATATTATTTAAATAAAAAATATTTTTATACCTACATATTTTCTTATTGATCATAAAACTCTATTTCTTTTCGATGTGTTATTGTAAATTCGACTCAGTCATTACTAAGCTAATGATGACATTATCCAATCACAATGCAGAGATTAAGGGCTGTTAACATAGTAATTACAATAACTAATTAGATTAAGCAAGTACTGGTAATCTTTACTTAAGGACTCATTAACGCTTTTGTTGTATGGCAACAGAAGCGTTCATAAGTCATTAAAGTAATCGCAAATGCACCTGTTATTTAAGGAACTACTTAGGGATGACTTATTCTCAGTAATGAATATACTTGATGTACCTCCATTTCATCAGTTATACAATAAAAAGTATAGTTACTAAAAGCAAAATATCTCGGAAGGGGGTCGCTGGGGGCACCATGTGTCCTTGAAGAAAATGTGGCATAAAATGGGTAAATAACAGTAGTGAAAACCGCAAATCGAAACAAGGAGGGAATCATGAGATACAGACATTTTTGCGACCATTTCCATAGAAAAATAACAGTTTTCATCGAATTGCTCATAAAGTACTGGTCAAATAAAAAAATTGTAGTAACATTTTTTGTAGTTCCATAATAGAGTAATGCAACTGTATATTTAATTTTTTTCAATTAAATACTTTTTCAATTTTTAATTCTATGTCCGACCTCTTGTATGGGGACGATCCACTGTGCACCGTTGGAAGTGGGAGCAATTCCCCTTATCAGATCCGAGGGGGGGGCTCTGAATGTTTTAAGAAAAATCGTACAGTCAGCAAGAAAAACAATCATTTTTATGATGCCATTCGATGCAGTTGTGAATATGGAAAAAACTTTTCCCATACATTTTGTAACACATCATTGGCTAGTACAGTTTCTAAGGAGCAGTGATAGCCTAATGGTGTGTCCGTCAGACTGCCAAGTCATAGGTCTCGAGTTCGAACCCAAGGGACGCACCTCTAACTTTACGGATTCATGTGCATATTGTATAATTATGACTTGCTTCAAAAACGGTGAAGGAAAACATCGTGAGGAAACCGGCATGTCTGAGAGATACTCTCGACGGGATGTGAAGTCAAGTCAGAGGCCCATGGGCGGCTTTAAAACTCTGACACCAGGTTAGTCACTAACCACACGAAAAGAAGAAGAAGAAGACAGTTTTAACTTCACCGTCATTGCCCGTATATGGCGACGGCAAAAAAATCTTATAGGCTTGTTTTATTTGTTAAGCTTGGTGTCGTTACGAGTATCCACCGGCCGCAAAATGGCTGATGTCCAAGGCAAGCACCGGTTCCATAATTTCTATGGAGGCCTTCAGAGCTTATGAAAATCAAGCTTAAAACAACTCGAGAGGTAGTCAAAACTCTCGCTAGAGGAAATAAAGAGTTTTTCATTCATTTATTTTTTCATTCATTAGGACGAGGTATCATGGATATGAATGCTTTATTCAAAGATCACGAGTACTTACTTCCGAATATGACTCCGACGCCCCATAGAATGAGAAGTATCACTGCTACGATGAACAGTAGTGACACTAGCAAACTGAGGATCTTGCACAGGAGATTACACACACAGCTGGAAAACCAAAATACAGATTAAAATATGTAAAATGAAGACCAGTGGCGACCAACGCCATATACGAATTACGCATGACATCTGACATCACACAAGTCCTTCATCGCGCAAGCAAAGTTAACTGCGAAGGCAGCAGACATGACGCCACCAGCCAGCAGCCCACCAGACACAACACTCGTCTGGTCGGAGGATCCTCCATTTTCAATGGAGGTTGAAGAACTTTCTACCCTTTTTCTCATACGTTTAAAAATATTTTACTTAACACATGTTCCGTCGTCATGAATTATAACATAACATCACGCCTGCATCCACCGAAGCGTTAGGCAGCGGTGTACCTATAGTACACCCAAATTTCGCCAGTTATGTTTTAGTCCCATATGATAGGGTCATGAATAAGGGTGTTGACCGGGAAAAAAAAAAAATTAGTCCGTCAGTCAGTTAATAAAAAAATATGAGACACGTATTTTTTGCTTATATCATATTAATAAAAACTGTTTTAGATAAAACGCATTGAAGTTGGGGAGTGGGGCTCGCTACGTCACAATTCAGTATAAAATCTACCGGAGAGTGACGTCGTGCCACATTTTAACTCAATGTATTGCCTTAATCTTTTGATTACGTAAAAAAAGAAAAAATACGTGTCCAATATTTTTTTATAATCTATCTGAAGGTTTTTTTTTTTTGTCAGCTATTTATTATGTTTGTTCACACGGCTACACATCAAGCTACACATTTCCAGTATAAGCTGACCAGGCATTGTACGGAAATCCTATTCAATGCGAGATCAGCATAAACTGGAAAGTTATAGCTTGATGTGTAGCCATGTGTACAAAAAGTAGTATTATTAGTAATCCACAGTCGAAGGCCCTGTTAATGAATGCACCGAACTGTCAACTAACAGAACCAGATGGAGAGAGATCGTGAGGCGAGCTACGACTCCACCTGCAATCGGACACACTTCATCGTGACCACGACCAGTCAAGAGTGAAGCGAAGAAGGAAAGGAGTATAACACAATTCAGTTGTATCTTTAGGGGTATGAGGAACAGGGTATAAAGTTCACTCATCCCCCATAGAAAAGGGAGGATCCTCCGACCAGACGGGTGTGATGTCTGGTGGGCAACTGCCCAGAGGTTGAAGTCGGAAAGCTTGTATATACGTATATGTTTATCGCGCGGTAAACTCTAATTGCGCGATGCAGGATTTGTGTGACGTCAGGATGTTGTGTGACGTCAGGTCTTTGATGCGTAGTTTGCATGTAGCGATGTAGATGCCGCTACATATCTGCCTACCTCCATGGGAAAATGGCGTGGGTTTATAATGAATAATTTCTTTCATTCAATATGATTACGAATCTATTCGTATGATTCGTAAGCACAAGTACCTAGCTATAATCTTTAAATTATTATGTTAAGCATGACTGGTTTTCAAGGAATTTCAACGTTATTCATTCAGGTGCGCCAACAGTATAATCTCTTAACAAGCCTTTTGTTTGTTTATGTAACACCTAGTCGTTACATTAAATGATGTCTACTTGCCTTTTGAAAGAGCTCAAGGACTGAAATCAATTTACACTTTGTGTGTTATAACAATGTAAGTAAAACTAATTTTATGTGCTTTGTTCGAACACTATTTGAATTTTACGACAGTTCAAAACTAGATTAAAATCAGCCAAAGTATACTTAGCACAAGTGCCAAACACAATCGCAATTCAATTGTTGGTTGATTTGTTGCAGTGTCGTGTCAAGAAATCAATAAGCCCTATTCGCAATCATGGCGTGTTTTGATTAATTCTCACTTCTTTAGAACTTACAATTTAAAATTGTATGTATGTTGTGTCGAAACAATGAAGTTTGGACACAACAGTTATCATTATAGCTATGAAGCTATAATGATAACTAATAAGATGTATTTTCTGATGATTTAAAGTATTCACATCCCTACATACATATTATAAAACAAAGTCCCCCCGCCTCGTCTGTCTGTAATACTCACAAACTACTATTTATATATATAAATATATATATGATAAACAGTATGACAAAAGATAAACTCAAAAACTACCAACAGATTTTTAAACGGTTTTCATCAATAGACGGAGTGCTTCATGAGAAAGGTTTAGGTATATTAGTGTGGACGTCTAGTGCGCGAGATTCCTAATTCATTATGGTTTTGTGTAAATTGGCTGAAATACTATGATATGATGCTTATTGAAGATGTCGAAAAATCATGCTGACTGGGAGATATAATGGCGTGCGCTGCGTAAACCGTAAGAGATACATAAATTAAATGTTCTTCAGAATTGTACATCTGAAAAAGTTCATCAGAAAGTCCGCATTAGCATGTCTATCTTCTAAGTATGACCCACAGTAATCATTTGACAAAAATTTCATTGTTATTTTCGAAGCTATTTTGACTGGTATTATTTCCTACAAAATATTATAAACGCGAAAGTTTGTGAGGATGGATGGATGTTTGTTATTCTTTCACTCTAAAACTACTGAATGGATTTGAAAGAAATTTGGCACACATAGTATATAAGCTGGATGAACACATAGGATACTTTTTATCCCGATATTCCAACGGGATCGGGGCGCGGCTGGTTTTATTTAATTATTAACCAATAAAATATGTAACTCGAATAGGGCATTTATTTTAGATTAAAATATGTCTTGACATCATGTAATCAATACAAATTAACCTTTTTCTGGGCTATTAGGTAGAATGCTGTTATCGCTTCGCTTCCTTTTAATCCTGGCAGTACGTTCTCGTGGGATATTTTTTGACATCCACACGGGCGAAGCCGTGCGCAAAATCTAGTCTCTTTATAATTCTTAATCCTCCATTGAAAAGGGAGAATCTACCGACCAGATTGGACAATTCTGGTGGGCTACAGTCTGAACGTTGATGGCACGACATGTTTGTGTACCTATAGTATGTTGCAAAAGTATCTAATGAGAGCGTAAACAAACCCCGTTCAAGTTATAGTCTTACTCAATCACTCACTAAAGGGAATTTGTAACAAAAAAAAATCATCGACTAAAATAAAATTGGGGTTATAAAATAAATTTTCAAATAAAATCATCTTTCAGGGTGAATTTTGGGTTGTATTCAAAGAATCGAATCAAAGCAGTTTACAGTTGGCACTACAAATTGGCATCCACATGTACGTTTACTGACCCATTTGTTTACATTTTCATCATATACTTTTGTAGCTATGACTATACATACGCGAATAATCTTGCACGATGTAGAATTCTGTGAAGGTAGGGGTGGCGTTAACTTGAACTTCGTACCACTTTGGCTAGTGTCGTAATGACAACAAAGCCGTATAGATGTCGCTACAATAAACTCTCTCAAAAGTAAATCTTTTACCCTAGGTCCATTATGGTACTTGTCGTTCTAATTACACTGCATTTCAAAGAAAAACATTAAAAAAAGTATTGTTAACCTCTAGATTCAATAATAACTAGTCTTATCTAAATGATCTTGAAAAGATTACTTATAGTGTTAAGTGTCAATTTAATCAACAGTTTCAGATTACATCTGGGGAAATACATTCCTAAGAGCCTTTCCACTACTTTGAATAGCATTCACTGAGTTTACTTTAAAACAAAATGGTAGGTACATAGGTATTGTCAAGAGGTTAATCAACAACAACTATATATCCAAATAAAAGTCAAAGTCAAATCATTTAATTAAAATAGACCCTTGTAAGGAACTCACTTTCGAACGTCAAAAAATTACAAAATACATAATTGAATTGAATAATATTAATAGTGAGTGCATGGCCTTAATTTTATTTATCAGCTTTAACAATAGATTTTTTGCAGACACTGTTCATTTATTTTAATTAAAAATAGATTCGTGTTTAAGGTACCTACTTACCTAATTTTAATTTTGTTCTTTGATTGAAGAATTTACTTACCATCAAACTTCAGATTAATTTAGGGAATGCCTACATACAAAGTAAAAGTCAAACAATTTAAGTATAGTTTCTGTTGAAAGGGCTAGGTACTATTTAAATGTAGGTATTTTAATGCAACGACGGATGCAAATGCCATTATTAAAAGGTCTTCTTAAGGAAAACGCCAGCAGAATACTTACTAGAAAGTCGAGGTCGTTGGCAGCGACGAATGAATTAAGTACTTTTTATAGGTAACAGTAGCAAAAAAAATTGTAACATATCTACTCATATTTCTTGTTAAAAATAGCAAAGAGGTACCTAAATGTCACATACTTGTGGCTAAGAAATTAATTGAAAGAAATGCATTCCCCCAGATTCCCGTATTTTATTTGGTATATGATTCAAATGTTGTGACTTTTGTATGAAGGTAAGTAATTTTAAAGAGCCCTAAGCTACTTATGCAAATTTTATCTAAATATGTTCAGCAATTTCGATGTGATAAAGTCAGAAATATGAACATTTTTGCTTGATTCGATCATCGGTATGACAGACAGGAAGGTAGAGTAAGTATGGATTTTTCTAAAATAACATTGAAATATGTATTTATCATTTTCCTTATGTTTTACCTATGATAATAATACAGGTTTATAATTATTGTCAACCTTAATTTGTTAACTGATATAAGATAAAATCGTTATGTATATTTTGCCATTTGTTATCTTTTGCCTATTTGTACATTCGTGAGTTCCATACTTATCTATAGAAAAACTACATTTCCTTACAGTATATTTACAAGATACAGATAATATTTATGCTTAACAACTGAATTCTTAGAAACGTGAGATAATCAGATGTTTAATTTACGGAAAATAAAGTAAACATGTTTAGTTAGAAGCGTAAAACAAAAGTAATAGCAATGAGTTTATTTTAAATGATTCTGTTGGTTACTGTACGTGCGGTCGGTTGCATTATGACGCTGATTGGTCAATGCTGTTTACGTCACGAATGTACCAACCGGTAGCGCACATACGAAGCCAGTGCCACGGTCCGACAGGCCTTGCATAGACGGGTAATAATAGAATGTCTGACGATAACCATTTATATCACAAAAATAATTAAAACCTCTGCTGATCTTGAAAACACACATGTGATTATTTTAAAGTATCAACATTTTTATTTTAGTCTAGTTTGAATGCTTCCTAAGCTAAAACGTTTTGTGTCAAAGTGGTGTTTATTTGCGAAACAAAAAATACAAAAATATTGATGGCGTTCCAAATATGAAAAAAGTGAATGCTATTACGACGCTTTCCTTCCTTGCATTAATTGCCGCATAATTTAAAATAGGTATAGTAAGATTATTTGTTTCCTTTACGTTAAGGCAACAATATAATTGCAAGAAAATATTTGCGTCGCGTGTATTTAATTGAACTAACTACTGTGTAATTATTGCTCGTTTTTCACACAACTTATTTAGTAAACAAAACACGATGTTGCTTAATGGAAAACAAAAACAAAACAATGATAACTTACCACATTTTGTTGTTATAATGGAAATGATTCGAATCACTGATTGCGAGACAGACGGTTGTCCACGACTGAAGCCAAGTGACCGTTGTTACCGTTTAAAACTATAACAAAACTTATCAGCTGTTATCGAAATTTATCACTACCGATCGATACAATAGTTCGGTACACTAGATAAGCTTGTACCGGTAACACCTGAGCATCTAGTTATAAAAAAACCGTATATTTTTAGTTATGATTTACAGAGTAATAATAACTTGTACTGAATTATGAAGTCAGTTACGGGTTAGTAATAGGATATCCTCACTTTTTGGCTTCAGAGAGTGTACGTTGTTCTTTTTTTAAATGTAACTGGCTGGAAGTGATGCCTTGCTAGCACTGGTGTCTAGTGAATACTGAACAGTTGTTTAACATTGATTGACATAGATATCCACGAGAATGCACGTCAGTTTCCCAGATTTCGTTAATGTAAATATTTTTTTTGTAAATCACTTTTGTTTTTCATTCAAATGGCTACATATACCTTCAGAGTTTTGTTTATTTTTAAAAGCATAAACTAAAAACTTTCCTGGCACAAAATGTAACTTATCACAATTCTTTGTATCATCGGTTGCATCATACGGTTATTAATTTATTATGTACAGGTAACTTAATAAGTTATTTGTGTATTACTCATTGTTAGCATTATCTAGAGATTATAAACATTTTTCCATTACAGGGAAATTCTAGTTTTGTACTCAAGATTCGGCTTATCAAAAAATTGCTAAAGATTACGGTTATCGATAGATTAACGGTACATAATTTGCATTAGGTTCTCAACGTGACCTGTACAGTATATCCTGTATTGATTATCAGCCCTGGTGGGGCCACCAGGGCTGATAATCGCGGAAATAATAGTGGAAAAGGTCGCGTCTTACGTGTTGTCAAATCGTAAGTTCGAACCCGGATACTTTACTTTGTGTAAGTTACTTCCTTCATTATCACTGCTCTCCGAATAACAATGTCAATTGTCAAGAGTGTGGCCAATCCTTACGATTATTACGGGGGCGTATGATAATTTGGTCTACCTGTCTCAATTCTCACCAAAAAAAAAAACAGGAGAACATTCTACGGAGACGGTCTTTAATTTTTTTTAACTTTTAGATCTGAACTTACAGACTTTGAAAAAAAAAGTACGGTTAGCACGATTCTGGGCAATTTACAAAATAACATTTTTTTCTCCACCGTTGTGGTGGAGGAAAACATCGTGAGCTCACCGGCATGTCCTAGAACCAAACATTCGGAGACATGCCCGCGTGGTAAATTTCGACCCACTACTCTCACTCTGGAGGCCTGTGTTACAGCAGTATTATAGGATCATTATAAGCTAGTTATGCATATTAGCCCAGTATGCTGCCATCACGTGGACACCATATTGGTCAGAGCTCGTCAGGTCTCCCAAATCGCTGTTATCATGTCACACAGGACAAGATATAAAAGTTTAGTTTTAATCTACCTTTCCCTCTATTGACTTTGACTTCAGATACTTCGGTCTGAATTAAATAGTTTGGTCAAAGTTAGATACGCAATGCGTTTTCAAAGTTATCTAGTAACACATGGCATTTAAGGCGAAAGCGTCAAGATAGCCCGCGAAATTAAAATTTTCTTACGTTTTTTTGCAATTTGCAGGTCAGTATCATGTTGTATGTTGATCTTAATATGATTTGCGGCCGTATCAAATGTTTATTTATAGAATTATAATCATAAAAATATTCAATACAACTCTCTAAGTTCATCTATTCGCATTGAATTACTATTACATGAAATCATGACATTTGACGATTGTGCTTACTTATGGAGTTGTATTGCTGATTGTAATGATTATAATTACGTAAAGCCATATTTGTTACGGTCGCGAATCATATTTTAATCAACATAAAACCTCACACTGACCTGCAAAATGTAAAAAACTAAAGAAAATTTGAATTTCGCGGGCTACCTTAAGGTTTAGTAGAAGCGATGCGACGCGACGACCATCGATTTTACTTCTTAGTTCTGCCATTACTACTCATTAAAGCTGACATTCAAGTCACTTAATTAATTAAATTAGATTTGGGAGGTATTATGGAGGTACATGTCGTGATGGCCCTCTGGTTAAGGGCTCGCCTCTCATGCACGAGGTTGTGGGTTCAAATCTGGGCAAGTATCAATGTGAAATTTCAATTATATGTACTAATTTATACTACTTTTTACTTCTCTTTTTTTATTTGTACTTTTTTTTTTTTATTATATCGCCGCATTATGCTGAGATAGTGGCCTTTTTGGCCTCGCACAGGTCTTTACTTTTCTGTTTGTATTTTAATTTTATATTTTTTATTATTTCTTACTGTTTGTATTTCCTGTGCGTGTCCCAAATAAAATATTTTTCTTTCTTTCTTTCTTTCTAATTTCTAAGTTTATGCAGGTTAGTGAACGGGCGCCGTCAGTAGGGATTGGTCATCTTGTAGCTATCACGGCTTATTTTAATTAAATTTTTGTATTGTTTTTTTAAATCTTTTTATTACGAACGCTTTTAACGATCTGACATAAGTATATAATTTCACCATGAATGATGTAACCAATATTTTGTAACTATATTTTGATTTAAATGTTTGGAGATTCTTTCCCGTTCTTCTCCATAGGTACCTACTACTCTTTGGAATGGGCATCTAGCTTCATCTTTCTGACTGACCGACCCCTTGATAATTCAAAAGTGCATGTAATTGGTTTATTTGAAATAAATGCATTGAGTTTGAGTTTTTGGACTGACGTCACTGACATTGGTGTAGGAAAATATCGTGAGAAAATCTTAAATCTGAAATCTTCAACCCACCTTGTGCAAGTGTGGTGATCAATGCTCGTGCCTTTTCTGTATGAGAAGAGCCTTTGCCCGGCAGTGGGACAATAATAGTTGGTAGTTTTATGTACACACGGCTACATATCAAGTTATACATGGGCGTACCCAGGGGGGGGGAGGGGGGAGGGGGCAAGGGAGGGTCAGATTCAGATTCAGAATCATGTACTGAATCCATGGTATCAGTTTTCGCGTCGATGTCCCTGCCACCCTGTATATCATGCATTATTTCAAATAAAAAACCGGCCAAGTGCGTGTCGGTCCACGCACAATGAAGGGTTCCGTAGTTGGGATGAATTTATCCCAAGAACAAACTTAACATTGTAGTTGCAAAAACATGTAAGATTTCAATCGCTAATAAACAAGACAAGACAAGACTAGCAAGACTTTTAATGCTAGAGTAATGGTTGAACGCAAAAGATAGGTCACATTTATAAAAAATTTGAGGCAGGATATAATTTTCCTATGACGTCACAACGCGAGGGCAGGCGCGCGATCCTCTACTTTTAGGGTTCCGTAGTAAACAAGGAACCCTTATAGTTTCTCCATATCAGTCTGTCTGTCTGTCTGTCTGTCTGTCCGTCTGTCCGTCCGTCTGTCTGTCCGCGGCTTAGCTCAGAGACTCTTTGTATTAGAAAGCTGTAATTTGGCATGGATATAGGTACATATTAATCACGCCGACAGAGTGGTAAAATGTTTTTTTAGGCCCTACACCTAAAGCGGGGATTTTTCTTTGAACTTTTTCGAAAAAAAAACATAACATCCCACAGGGTGTCTTTAGAAAGGTAGTTCAAAAATATTGCGTTTGTGAAAACCATTTTTGGATACCCCCCCCCCCCCTGCCAGCTTAATGGCTGTACTTGGATTTGTGAAAAAATTCACAGCAGTAGTATATAACGAAATTAAAAGGAAAACTATCAGAGCTAAGTAGGCTGTACAGGTTAACGAGTAATAATCAACCAACTTAAATTTGCGGTTTGAAAAACATAATTTCCCATACATTCCGTATGGGAGAATATGTTTTTCAACTACAATGTTAAGTTTTTTCTTGGGATAAATTCATCCCAACTACGGAACTCTTCATTGTGCGTGGTCCGACACGCACTTGGTCGGTTTTTTTAACTAGCATTAGCAAGTGTTCGTTGAAGCAATCATAGGTGATATTATACGAGTAACTAAGGTGATAAGGGTCGTTAAAATACATTTGATACCTAATCAAAACCTAAAGATAAAAAACTAAAGGTTCCTTATCTACAAGTATTTTTCCAACCTTTCCGAATGAAATAGTACCTAATACTTAGTTGATGTGTTGTGATATATTTGATGGGATGGGAAATAAATAATACAGTACCCAGATGTTAATATGGCACTTCAGACCAAATACAAAATCAAGACATAGCGCTGCGAACGAAGCATGCTAAAACTACACTTCCGCTCTGTGCATACACGTTCACATGCACACATTTACAACCATTTACAATCAAACTACAATCAAACTACAATCAAACTACAATCACACTACAATCAAACTACAATCAAACTACAATCAAACTACAATCAAACTACAATCAAACTACAATCAAACTACAATCAAGCTACAATCAAATGACAATCAAACTGCAATCAAATTACAATCAAACTACAGTCAAACTACAATCACACTACATTCAAACTACAATCAAACTACAATCAAATGACAATCAAACTACAATCAAATTACAATGAAATTACAATCAAACTACAATTAAAAAACAATCAACTACAATCAAACTACAATCAAACTGCAATCAAACTACAGTCAAACTACAATCAATCTACAATCAAACTACAATCAAACTACTCCCAAACTACACCTCATTGCACTAAGTGCACACATGTTTACGAAACCGGCCTCTCGTCACTGTTGACAGCGCTAGGTCTTGATTTATTAGCTAGCAAAACTACGGACGTGATGGGTACCCACTAGTGAATACAATCCCGCAAGATAATTTCAATCCCGGTATTTACGGGGCTGAACTTTCTTAATCCCGCGGGATTCAGGTATTTGCGGGATCCTGCAGGGTGGACGTAGACTTATCAAAATAATCATAACAAAGACCTCATTTTAAGGGTTTTAACTTAAATTAAACAAGCTTTTTGGTACCTAAATATTAAACTCTTTATTCATATTTTTAGACATTAAGACATAGTAACATAAAAATCTCAAGAAAACACAAGATAATTAAATATTATTTTGAAAATAAAGTATTATTTATATTATATAAAAGTTAAAGTATTATTTGTTTCGTCAACTAAACGACTGCTTATCTTACAGACTAGGTAGCCAGCAGCAGATACAGCTCGTTCGGCTTCTACGCTAGTAGGAAACATCTTCATTTGAAAGTATGTGCCTTTAATCCATCCGACTCGAAATAATAATTGCCCTTGTTTATCTAAACGCGCTTAGTAACTTCATTTCCCCGTAATCCCGCCAGTCCCGCGGGATCCCGCTCAATTTTCGATCGGAATTAGTCTCGCATAATGTACGCGGGTTCCCGATATTTCGGGATCCCAGTATACCGGTATTGCATTCCCTTGTATCTACTTATATCTAAACATGATAAAACAAAAAACTAATTAGTTTGATGAGTTTTATTTTGGGATTATGAACCACCGGTAGTTTGGTCACTTAAAAAATATTAGTTTATAACTTAGTTTTCTTTTGTTAAACTTCATTGAGGTAAAAAACGTCTTAATTCAATAAAACACAAACAAACAGATTTTTACAACGTATACTTTTTTTTTTTTTTTTTTTTGGATGGAAAATCATCAAATGACTTCTCCCGCTCTGGGCAGAGCGAGAGGGTGTGTCAGACTTTTACTGACTAAAACCCACCCGTGTTCCTTCCGTTGCCTGTGTGCCGGGGCCGCGATATCCCTTTCAGACAAACCCGCAACCCCAGCAGGCATTGGTCTTTCGACCCCGTCGGTTGGTGCTGACATCTCTTTGAGGCGCGCGTGGAACACAACGCGCCGTCGACACGGGCCTGGTCCTGATCGGACGGCGAGCTGCCCATTGCTCACCGTCCTACAACGTATACTTCAAGTAACAGTACTAGCAGCGGTCGCCGACCCCAAAAAAAAGTACATCAAATAATATTTTTTTATTATAATATATCATGTAAGTTATCGATATCGATCACGTCTGCGAAGTTTCGCTAGCTATTTTAATTTAAGCCAGCAGTATTTTAATATAACCCCACATATCGGTTACTGCAGGTAGGGGAGAGTGTGTAAGAAAGAGATAATTTTTAAAAGTATAAAAACAATCATTTTAGGCTGATTGTTTTAAAATATTTGTTTTTTTTTTTCAATATATCAGTTTAATAGTTATAGTAGTCAAATAAAAAAAATAGGTAACAATGTGATAAATCTGTACCGCATAACCAACTAAAAAGAAGGTAAATCGGCTCTTTCAAAACAACCTGTTAATTAAAGAGCTACCGTTTTCTATGAAAGAGCCAAATTCCATTTTGTAGAAACAAACTAGTTTTTCAGCAATTAAAATCTCTTAATCATCATTTCAGCCGAAAGACGTCCACTGCTGGACATAGGCCTCCCCCAAATGGGGGGGTTTGCCATAATCGCCACGCTTGGCAGGCGGGTTGGCGATCGCAGTATGGTGTTAAAATGCATAGAGAACGCTGCTGCCCATTCGCTAGGAAGTCCATTAGTCGCCTTTTACGACACCACAAGGAACCTCCTAATAGACTCAACAATCTATTCAAAATTAAATATAAGTTAAATTAACAGGTTTTGATCAGTCTTAAATAATTATCTTACAATAATCTTAATCATTCTTAATACTTTTATAAAAATCTGTCTCAAATAATGTTGAAATTCGGATATAACAACTAAAAACATTTTTGGCAGAAGAAATTGATCACTCCTTTGTTACAACAAGACTCATGCGTCCATCCGCCACATGTTTTGCACTGGTACCATTCCAAGTAAACTAAAAAAACTTACATTTTGGCTTCAAAATTTTCAATGCAGTCCTTTTTTTTTCTTTTTTTTGAGGGTGGGAAATCATCAAATGACTTCTCCCGCTCTGGGCAGAGCGAGAGGGTGTGTCAGACTTTTACTGACTAAACCCCTCCCATGTTCCTTCCGTTGCCTGTGTGCCGGGGCCGCGATATCCATTTCGGACAAACCCGCAACCCCAGCAGGCATTGGTCTTTCGAGCCCGTCAGTTGGTGCTGACATCTCTTTGAGGCGCGCGTGGAACACAACGCGCCGTCGACACGGGCCTGGTCCTTATCGGACGGCGAGCTGCCCATTGCTCGCTCACCGTCCGCAAGCCCGCGCCTGCGGTGGCCGGTAGTCGGCTCTCGACGCCCGACGTCCGGGGCGTCTCCTGCGGCGACTAGGGCCGTGAGGGCGTGCAGCTTGCATCTCCCTCGCGCGCTCCGCCTCCTCCTTCGCGAACATAACTGCTTCGCAGAAGGAGGTGACGGCCTCCCATGTACTCTCGCTCCGAACCAGGGCCGGACGCGAGAGATCGCCTCCGTGAGGACACGGCGGTGCTCCGCCCAAGCCGGGCAGATCTCCACCGTATGCTCCACCGTGTCCTCCGGGCGATCCACACAGTGGTGACACCCGGGCGATTCCTCCCGCCTTATGCGGAACGGGAACCTCCTGAAACAGGAACCTCCCGATCAATTCAATGCAGTCCTACGACGCTATTTGATTTCTTAAAAAACACATATTTCTAAGATTTTTTAATCATATTCGTCTATGTTACTATTCACTCTCCATCGAACTGTGTTTGTTACTGTCATATCTTAAATTAATAAACACATAATATACAATGTGTCCGGTTGTCGGTTGTATATCAATATTTAAAACAACTTTCACTCTGGCAACAACAATGACGATTACAAATAAATCGCTGTTTGAAACAAAAGTGCAATACTAAACACGACCATGTATGGAACACGATAAAAATCGAAATGATATTAATTTTAATTTTTCGAATAGCGGAGCAAATTAGCAACACACGATTTTTTTATTGAATCCGTAATTTTATCGTATTGGCTCAGTGTGAAGAACTTTCAGTTTTGAATACAAAAAGTCGCTGTTACTAGCGCTACTGTATACGAAAAAAATGTCGTTCTAAAACGTCGATGTCCTAAAATAATAGATTCGATAAATTATAGCTGTAGTAGTAGGTACAGTCAGCATCAAAACGTGATGACCACATTTAGATTTTCAAAATCGCTGTATAGTGAAGTGCTAATAGTGAATACGGTGTACAGCGATATTGAAAATCTAAATGGGGTCATCAACTTTTGATGCTGATTGTACGTCCCTTGCCAATAAAGTACGGCAATTGTTACTTTATATGTAGCTGTCAATATTTACGGATCTTCATGAGCGGTGGGAAACACCCAAAACAAAAGAATATGGTCACAGTATAAGCGAAACAGTTAGACAAATTTTAGCCCATTCTAATGAATAAAAATCTTAAATTAAAGATTTTTTTAAACTCTGTCACTAAAGGGGTTTATTTAACCCCTTTAGTGACGGGGATGAAAGTTTATATGGAATTTCGCAATTTTTGTCTTGCTTAATAAAACTAAAACTCTCACTTACTTGATTAAATTCTTAGATTCACTGTCAGACAACGTACAATCTACACTGCTGGGTCTAGAAGCATGCAATTTTGCACAAGAGTTCCTTTTATAACAAACGAAATTACGACTTAGATATTTTCTATCAGAATTACGTTTTGCGTGACTTTTGGGATACCCAGGAGAACCATTGCAATTTTAAACCTTCACCTTACTACCGCAAAGCCACTGGTTGGTGGCTTGATACACTAACTGAGTCTTACAGATTATACCCGACTACCCCGGATAACACAAAAAAATCCTGTGTACCGTTTGAACACTTGTTTTTTTTTTGAGGTTGGGAAATTATCAAATAGCTTCTCCCGTTCTGGGCGGAGCGGGAGGGTGTATCAGACTTGTACTGACTAAAACCCACCCGTGTTCATTCCGTTGCCTGTGTGCCGGGGCCGTGATATCCCTTTCGGACAAACCCGCAACCCCAGCAGGCATTGGTCATGGAATTGGAATAATGAATTGCAATTATAACATTTATTTTGATGTTGTAACCGTTTTAGGTACTTATAAAAAAATGCATTTGGAAAGTTTCCAAATATGTACTTTTTTTACATCTAAAACTAAACATTCGGTGTTACGATATTAATTTCAATATTCTAGTTCGCTAGTTAGCCACATTTTTTATTTCCACACAGTAATATTGCTAAATTAATCAAAACAGTGAAATATTTGACATCTATTTGCGACGTT
Organism: Agrochola lota; assembly: GCA_947364205.1. Lineage (NCBI taxonomy): Eukaryota > Metazoa > Arthropoda > Insecta > Lepidoptera > Noctuidae > Agrochola > Agrochola lota. The sequence continues at coordinate 9,517,022 of OX376227.1, read as the reverse complement.
GCCCACCTTCAGAATAAACGCTCTTAAGAAGGTTTCTGGTTGATGTCAACTGAAGGTTTTCAATCAAAGGTGTATGCTATTTTGATCTTTGTTATCAAGTAATTACCTACCAAAATATAATTTTCTATGCAATAGTCTGCTCAGTTCAGTAACTTGATAAGGAATGATTTGTCCTGAATTAATAAAGGAAAAAATTTGAAAACTGACTAAGATATTAAATCCTTCACTGTACTAAGATAAAACTGAAAAATTGCATCGCGAAGGAATCTAAATAACTTTTTACGCAATATGGCGACGCTCAAAGACATTGACATGAAATTGGTTCTAGCATTTAACTACCAATATTGTTATATGTAACTATAAATAATGATATAAAAAATAATGATACTACTGTGTGAAACAAAACAAACCTAGTTATTTCTTCTATTAAAATAATAATAAATACTACCAGCCTATTATTGTCCCACTGCATGGCAAAGGCCTCTTCTCATACAGAGAAGGCACGAGCATTGATCACCACGCTTGCTCAAGACGGGTTGGTGATTTCAGACTTATATTGACTATAAGTCCGTGTTTCCTCACGATGTTCCTTATATTAAGTTAAATTATTTACATTAAATTATTTTTCATCGACAAGGGCTCAACTTCATCTTGGTCGAAGCAGTCGGAGCACAATAATTACATTTTCGGACCGAAGTTGGGGTGGAATTTATTAAAACATGATTTTGTGAGTAAAATCTTCTTCTTCATGAGTAAATCGTTACGTAAAATGTGAGAGTAAAGGTACCATTCCGTAGTCGCGGCAGCAGCCGGTGACTTGTCTACAAGACATGAGTGGTTTTTATGTATTTCTATGAAACCGAAATAGAAACCAGACGTCGCCTGCTTAATCTTAGTGCTCATTCATACACACGAGCGACACGCGTCTACGGCAGAGGCAACTGCAGCCATCGACAACGTGCCGGTCGTGTATGTGAGTTGATAGATGTTCAAATACACGAGCGGCACGTTGTCGACGGCAGCTGTAGACGTGTCGGCGGCGGTCGTCGACGAGTGTCTTTGGCTGCCGTCGACGCGTGTGCGGCTGCAGTTGCCTCTGCCGACGCGTGCCGATCGTGTATATGAGCATTTAAATGCCTGGTCTGAGAAAGTACCTAACTCACAAATAAAATGAAATATGATTGTCTGCGTATTGGACTAATTTCCTTTCCTTTTTAAATATTGTAAAAAGCAGACATAATTATTCTGAACGGAACAAAATACAATGATTCCATTAGTAACGTTAAATCTATTCTAGTCTCGTAGTTTTATTGTAGTTGCTATGTATTTATGTGGTATAGTTTTAAGTCCAACGAGGCTTTGTAATAAAAAGTTTTGTATATTTTTTTAACTTTTTCCATTAGAGCGGATTCCCCGGAGTGAGGCGGCGGCCGTTCGCGTGAGAATGAGCAATTTCCTCCCGACCGCCACGATTTCGATCTGACTTCCTGTCTGGGCAGCGATTTTAAAATTTATAGAATCGCTTTACATGAAATTGAAAATAAGAACAAAGGTGGCTCGTGTGTGGAAGAAGCGATATTTTTGAGGACGATCCTCGTGATCCGAATATTCAATATTCGTTTCACGATTTCAAAACACAACATTTCTCATTCACGAGAACGTTTTTTAGAGCTTCTCAAAAAGACGACTGCAAAAGATTTTAAAGAAAAGAAATGAATTTCAGAACGAACTAGTACGTAGTCGACATTCTTTAAAATTGGAAACCATTCTTCAACATTAAGATATAGAAGCAATTTTTATAGCAACAGTGGCCTTAGTTGGTACTTTCTAAAGGCTATAAATCAGGGTGATTGCAGATCGGAGCCGTAAGTCTCTATTGGCTGAACAATGCGTCGGTGGAATAACGAACTCAATTGTGTTAAGTCAGTTGCACCTCAGCGAACCGAGCTTTTTCGTAACGATGCCCCTTTAGTTTTATTGAATGACGGATACCGGAGACTGGAGGTACTTTTATTGGATGAAAGTTGACGTACCTATACGTCTTGGGTACTTATTAACGAAAAGACGGTTTTGAGGTCTGAGCTTGGCTAATGAGCGTAAGGTTTTCTTCAACTTGATGTATTCCATGTAGGTATGTAGTGAAATAGTTAAAATATTATCCGTGATAGGTTTGGGTGGGTTCTATCAGGTTGCGTCGAAGCTTTATAACTAAAGAAAGATCCTCTGTGACAGTCCACGAAAATAAGAAAATCATTAGCGCAAAATAATTTGTCTAAGCCGGTGGTAAAGCCATGGAAGCCTCGTGTAGACTGGCGCGACGTGACTCTAACAAAACAGTTTCTAAGAAATCTTCATGGTAGAACAATTACTGGTGTCGCGTCAAACCCTCGCGTCGCGCCAGTCTGTAAGAGGCTAACATATAAAAGTAATAGTAAACCGGCTTATGTTGATATCGATAGTTGATCTTATATGTTGACATCGATAGTTGATCTTATATGACTAATATGTAAGTGTACCGACCGTCAGCTGGTCAAGTAGCGGTGGGTGTGGGTTTAATTTAACTTGTAAAAAAATACGTAAAATAAAGTTATAGTACGCCGGATGAAATTTGACTAGGTGATTATTTAAATAATTAAAAGTACGAAAACAACAATCAGCTGCTTACATAGCGGTAGAAAGACCGTCAGCTGTCGCAGTAAAGATAAAAAAATATTGGAGCATTGCTACTACGCTGTTTCCTCTTAAATTTATTTCGAGATAGATTCTGGAGCTGCGTAAACCCATTAAAAATTCCAAAGGAACATCTGCATGTGCGTGTCTCTTTGCGTGTTTTTAATGTGTAAGCGTGTTTATCTATAATTATAATAAAGTTATTAGATTATTTCAGAACTATTAAACTCATTTTCATTACTAGCTCCCGGCCCGGCTTCGCACAGGTAGCACTTAGTACTTATCTACAGCGCACTTACCTTCCCTACTTACCTACATACCTACGTACCTACATACCTACCTACCTACATACTTACATACCTACCTACCCTACCAACACCTACCGTACGTAGGTATACGTACCTACCTATCTACACATCTACCTACCTACCTACCTACATACCAACCTACCTCCCTACCAACACCTACCTACTTGCCTACCCTACCTACATACCTTCCTACCTACATACGTCTACGTAGGACATTACCTACACCTACCTTTCTTTTATACAAACCTTAACGTATAGAACTAAAAAAGAATTATCCAATTTTGTGCTGTCGTTCGGAAGTTATGCGCGTACATACATGTCGGCGATTCATTTTTATTTTCTGGGCGGATTTTCCAAATTTCCAATAACGGCGTAAATACACTACCTAAAACGCAACGGTACCTCCCGGACTATAATATTACCCTCAACCTTAGCTTCAACAAACATTCGCAAAATGTGTGTTTATTTTCTTAGGCAATGACTGTCCATTAGTACAAAATAATAAGATAACAAAGTTATATTTACAATAACGAAACCATGGAATAGTAATTAGGTATTTGATTTCTGTCTCACTTTTTATCAGCAAAGATAGCCAAAGCTTGATGGCAAAGTTGTCAGAACTGTAACATTATCTGAGAGAGTCCACGTTTAATTTCCTTTTGTTGAATTAAATTATTAGGTAGATAAAACAAGAAAATATTGAAGCTTTTGAAAAATATTTTATTCGAGACGCGTTGGTCTAAGTCGATTGAAAACGAATGGATGATGAGTATTCATGAGTTATATTAGTCTGAAAATGTTATCCTTTCGTGTTTCTTCAATTGATTTTTTTAAAGATAAATAGTTAAATTCTTTATTATGCACACCATACAAATTACAGAAATAGATTTAGAAATCTTACATAGGGTAACACAATGGGCGGTCTTATCGCTAAAAGCGATCTTTTACAGACAACCTTTGGATGGATTAAAGGGAGAAGGATACATAAAGCTTAAACTTAACCATATAAATATATACATAGATATATATACGTATAAAATAATAAACATGAAACAAGAATAAGGAACTTTATGTAATGATGATGTTTAAGGAAAGAGGAAGTGTTTTTTCACCAGAATTTTAAAATCGACACGGGCAAGGTATTCCATAACCGTACTGCTTGAACTGTAAAAGATTTGTCATAAAAGCTGGTGGAATGCATCGGCATCTTTAGTCTAAAGATTTGTTTAAAATAAAATTACTAAAGAAAGAGTTAAGTAAATTGAAAGTTCAAAAACAGCAGTGATTTCCAACTCATTACTTTTAGTTGAAACAGCAGCAGATATTTTAAAACCAATCTCATTGGCGAGTTTCAAAATTTCATCAAAGTCCAGAAATGAAAAAAACTTCGCTGGTCACGAGTTCGATTCGCAACTTGAACTGCTTCGTTCGAACGGGTCCGTGATTGCACACCATCTTGAAAATTTCGAGCAAATACTTTACAAGCTTTGGTAAAGTTTCGGAACGCACGATGAGACTTTAAATGAAATATTACTTGTGGGTCAGTTCGTCGGTTCGCTAAGTTCGTTTTGTAGTGAATTGTAAAGGTACGTAGGTACGGATCTACCTACTACAATAGATATACAACGTATTATTATAACATAACTAACAATAGGTACCTATAACTACAGTTACTACACAGTCTGAAAAGAGATAATATTGATTCGTAAATATATAAAAAACTGTGATAAAAAGTTATTAATCCTTTATTATTGCTATAATTTCCGTTTAATAAAATATACTTTTAACTGGGCCTGTTTGTTGCCAGTTATTATACAGGGTGGCAGGGACATCGACGCGAAGACCGTTACCATGGATTCAGTACATGATTCTGAACCATTTTTTAGGTGGGAAATTATCATATAACAGACTTTTACTGACTATAACCCACCCGTGTTCCTTCCGTTGCCTGTGTGCCGGGGCCACGATATCCCTTTCGGACAAACTCGCAACCCCGGCAGGCATTGGCCCTAACGGACCCCGTCAGTTGGTGCTGACATCTCTTTGAGGCGCGCGTGGAACAACGCGTCGTCGACCTGGGCCTGGTCCTTATCGGACGGCGAGCTACCCATCGCTTATTGTCCGCAAGCCCGCGCCTACGGTAGCCGGAAGTCGACTCGCGACTCCCGACGCCCGGGGCGTCTCGACTAGGGGCGCGACGGCGCGAATTATGCCTCTCCCTCACGCGTTCGGCCTCCTCCTTTGCGTGCATTACTGCTTAGCAGAAGGAAGTAATGGCCTCCCATGATTTTTTCTGGAAAAAGGAAAAAGAAAAAAAAATCGCCACATTTCTTTTCAATGGGGTATATTATCGGGTTAGTAGCGGGTGCCTACAAGTCACAACATATGACCCCTGTTGAAACTTTAATGGATGGTAATTTAGGTACTAAAATGTGAATTTTAAATATCAATAACTTTTTTATTTTCAATAATAATAAAAAAAAGCATTACTCTTTGGTAATATTATTGCAGTACCTATGTGCCCCTTTCGGATCGGACAGTTTTTTTACGTATTGTATAACTAAGTTGAGCACTAAGGAAGGATTATTAAAAATTCATCCCATAAAAGGGTTAAATAGGGTGATGAAAGTTAGTTGTGGTGATTTTATTTATACATGTGCAATTAATCATTGAATATAAATATTCAATGATTAATATAAAATTCAATATAAATATTCAAAAATAAAAACTTAAATAATTTCTTATTTTTATTTTTATATCATAATTACATCTCATTGAATGCTGCACCGGTCGACGTCATAACGTCAACGCCCGCTGTTAAAAAAAAAAAGCTGAAAACCAGCGCTGGGGCTCTGTCTCGCATAGGGTCGCAGTATTATACTGAGTGATGGCCGTTTTGCGTGGTTGTGACGCATATTTCCCTCAACTTGTTTTTTTTTTTTGTGTTTTTTTTGCGTCATGTTTACATATTTGGAATTTCGCAATTTTTGCCAATGGAAAACCAATTTGTCACACGGCTTGTTTTTCAAAAAACCCAACATGAAAGTTCTAATGGCGAAAGTACCTATGTAGGTAGGTACTGTTCGGCCATTAACACGTGTGTCGGCAAAACAATAGTTCGTAAATATTTTGAATCGAGTTGACATTATGCTTCCTTGAATTGACGAATCATTAGTTAATGACTATGAGTCACAGGAAATACTGATATTTGACGCAATTCAAAAGACAGATGATTACTTTACCTACCAAATTTAAACGTAATCGGTTCATTAGATTCGGATCAAATTGGCTGTGATAGACGGACAGAAGGACAGACACACGAGTGATCTTATAACGGTTCCGTTTTTTCCTTTTGAGGTACAGAACCCTAACTGTACGTTCAATAAGCTGCTCGATAAACAAAGTGATACCCACCAACTTCGCCAAGTCTCTAATTCAAACACTCTAGAAACTCAAACTATAAGTCATCCTTAATACCTAAGTAAGTACGTATTTGTCTTTGAATAGAACTGAGAGCATACGGCTATAAAGTTTCCACCAATTAATATTTGCTAAAGGTACTTTGGTAGTTCCAGAACTTAGATGCAGTTCCAAACTGCTGAGAGGCAAACACACACAGATCTCTAATTAAATGCCTTTACGATATATTGATGCTAGGGATGCGGTTTTGTCTGAAAGGGATATCGGGGCCTCAGCACATAGGCAACGGAAGGAACACGGATGGGTTTTAGTCAATAAAAGTCTAACACGCCCTCCCGCTCCGTCCAGAGCGGGAGAAGTTATTTGATAATTTCCCACCCAAAAAAAAAGGCATGGGTCTTTAGGGGTATGAGGAACAGGGTAAAATTCACTCATCCCCCATAGAAAAGGGAGGATCCTCCGACCAGACGGGTGTGATGTCTGGCGGGCAACTGCCCAGAGGTTGAAGTCGGGAAGCTTGTATATATGTTTATCGTGCGGTAAACTCTAATTGCGCGATGCAGGATGTTGTGTGACGTCAGGATCTTGTGTGACGTCAGGTCTTTGATGCGTAGTTTGCATGTAGCGATGTAGATGCCGCTACAGGACGTTCAGATATTCATCGTCGTCATATTTGATAGATTATAAATATTTTTGTCCCAGTTTCGAGAAAAACAATTAGACTTCGATCGTCGATCAATTGTTATCAGTTATGCACTCAGAATGGTTTAGCGTGTTTTGATTGATAGCAGACTAATCAGTGAGTTTTTATTTTTTTTAAACATCGTAGATCGTAAATGCAATAAAAATTAGTCATTCTCATATTTAAGGAAAGTAATATGAATTTGGCATTGGAAACGGCCTCAATCCGATATAATCTAATGTAGTCTACGTAAGAGATATGGTGATAATTTGTAACTACGTACATAGCTTTTGCCCGCGACTTCGTACGCGGAGTTGTCGGTAAACTTAAAAACACTCTGTGTTTAGCTTATAAAGTTAAAACCAATAATTTAAGTTACTTCTGGGCAAGAGTGTACCATCGCTGATGGTATTTTATTAGGTGAGGTACCCAGTGGTCAAACGCGAAACCATCCATAAAAAAGAAATATAGATACCTACTTCAGTCGTTCTGCAGTCTTATGAAACGACATATTACTCTTTTGCCTTTTTCTAGCTTTTCTTGCTGATTTTCGTGAAAAAAAGTTCAATATATTTAATTCTGTACACACCCTCTTACACACTTACACTCACCTCGTTCACCTTACACACCCAGAGGACAGCAACCCTTTCTTTCTTTTTAAAGTAATTAATTTCATATTTTAAAATAAACTGTTTTCTTTTCTTCCTAAGCTCATCCTTGCATAACCAGTCCGAGAGCTTGAGGCGCTGCATGCTGAAACACGGGCTATAAACCTAGTTCGGCAGCAGATGCTAATAATAGGACACAATTGTAACTGAATTACCTTTAAGCATAATTTTAAGTAGCTAAGACAAATTGCTTGTTTACTCTTTCTGATCGGTATGGTTTCGGTCGGCACGGGTGCGTTAACAGTACGTGACCAGTTAAAAATAAATATATAAAAATACAAGATTTCGGTTCTTACATCTACTATTTTAATATAGTATGTATACGGAGTTGATGAGTCACATCATATTAAGTTATCAATGAAATATATGATTCATGAATGTGCGTAGGTAAGATACGTGACTGATTAAACAAATAATAGTAGTATATCTTATGTTACTAGCAAAAGTAGATGATTACTCGTATTTCACTTTTGTTACTGAACGAAGGCCGAAGTTACACATTTTTTTTTTTTACTACGACGTGGAACCTCTTGGCCTGCATCGAACCCGATGGGAAGTGATGATCAGGCCGAAGGTGGCAGAGAGCTTCACCCGGAATCGTCAACCACTGAGGACACGCACAAAATGACAATTACACATAACTTTCGAGACTGATAATATAATGTTGAACACGGCCCAGCGACATAGGCCTCCGCTCGGTGAGAGGGAGTGGGCCGTAATCCACCACGCGGGCTCAGTGCGGGTTGGTAGATGTCACATGTCTTCGAATTTTTGGTACTAGAACTTGCTGGTTTCCTCACGATGTTTTCCTTCACCGTTATGAGAGCAGTGGTGATGAAATAATTTACACAAAGTAAAGCGCCTGTCTGGATTCGAACCTACGACCTACCCGTAAGTCGTGGCCGTTACCACTAGGCCACCACTGCTCCCTTTCGACACATAACTTTTTTCTTGATTCTGTTAAATCAAATTAATGTAAAGGAAACAATACTGTGCGCGACAGCAACGTAATCTAGCGCCACCTGCTATTGTTACTGTTAAGTAGGTACCTATATCATTAAAAGCGACGGAGCCGCGTGCCTTTGGTCAAGTAAACCTGATCAGGTAGCGCCGCACGGTCGCTCCACGCGTTGTGTCGTGTTTGGCGGCAAGTAAGAACCTGTTCAAGCCGCTCGGTCGCTCCACGTGTTGCCACGTGCTTGGCGGCAAGTAAATCTCGTTCACGTTTCGAGCCGCATGCTTGGCGACGGGTTAAAACATGATCACGCCGCTCGGTCGCTCCACACGTTGTCATTGGTCGATGACAAAAATATGGCCGATACCCGCCCCCCGCGGATCAGTGCGTATAAAAACCCCGCACCCTAGCAGCGCGGCGCCAGTCGACCGAAATTGTCTACCTAAGTGTACTCGCTACAATGTGTGTTAACTAAAAAATATAATTCTGCTTAACTATAAATAAAGTCATTTTATGTTACTACTACTACCGCATTTCAATCATACAGTCCACACGCTACAAATACCCTGATCATTTTCATAGGACTCGCATAAAAAGAGAACTAAAAAATAATAATCAAAGTACCTGCTCCTTGATTTTTATTTACACAAACCCAGTACAAATAAATAGAGTCAGTCAAGTGCCGCAACGTCAATAATGCAGTGTTGACATCTAAATAGTAAATATGCATACATACAACTAATTACGTGTCTAACATCTAATTAGTGCGATGGGCATTCAGCCGTACTCATGAGCAACTACATAGATTAACTACAAAATTAGTTCGAGTTTCAAAGGTAGTAATCAGATGAGTACCTACATAAAACCTTAATTATTATTGTAACTATCTGCGCGCACCGGCTTCGCACTGGTAGCACTAAGTGCTTATCTACGGTGCACCTACCTACGTACCTACCCTTCCCTACCTACCTACTCTACGTACCCTACCTACCTACGTACCTACATACCTACCTACCTACCTACCTACATACCTACCCTACCTACATACATACCTACGTACCTTCATACCTATATACATACCTACCTACCTACCTTACCTAGCTACCTACCTACCTGGTTACTCTGCTAAATTCACATTCATCAAACGCGCGAACTGTCAAACGCGCGAAGTTAAAATAGTCGTTAAGTTTTCTGATTTTGTGCGCATTTTCTTAATTTTTCTTTCCGTAAGAACCTTCTACAAAGTATTGGAAAACTTAAAAAAAGATGAATGAAATCGGTAAAGTCGTTCTCAAGTTATGGCGTGACCAAGGCAAATAGGGATTCATTTTTATATATACTAGTGGTCGCCCCGATATCGAAATTCGACCATAATTCATTTAAATGTCATAATTCTAAGGTATTATCTGGACAAACGCATGGTAGTGTGTGTAAAGTTTTTTTATTTTTTTCTAATGTATATTATATAAAAATATTAGCTTTCTGCACTCCTTCTCCAAATAAACTTTAACTGTGCCAAACTTCATACGCCTCCGTTCGCGTAATTTTCGTAAAAAGGGGTACAAAGTTTTTGCTCCACGTATTAATATAATATATTATAGATGATCAGTAGGTATCTACAACACGTAGGTACAGTCAGGCCATTTCATACAACCGCCTTATACAATACGAGAGCAAACTGTAGAAAGAACGCCAGTAACATCTAAAGACTAAGGCGTCAAAGAAAATGCTCGTCAATTTTCACTAGAAAAATGACGGGAGGTCGAAGAAACTGTATTTCACAATAAATCTGGCATATAATGTTAAATGCGGAGGGTGCCTCAGAGGGCAATATGGATGGAGCACATAAATTCTTCTTTGCATCAGTGATGCTGGCCGCATATGATGGCGGTTTGAGCGTTAAAGATGTCCGTCATTTGTCTTGCCTTCCACGCTTTATGAAAATTATAGCCGATGACATAGTGAGTAAGTACGGAGGAGACGAAATAGGATCGGAGTTTATGTTCTAGTTACATTTATATCTTCCATTTTTATATAACGATGATTATAATTTTATATTGTTTATTTCTTCCTACTATTTGGCCTTAGGATTTCAATATTGGCTAGAACAAAAACAATATTTTTTGACTCACATAATATACGCAAAGTACGCACTTGGACGTGGAGTTGTAGCTGTCAGCCCGTTAAACAATACAATACAATTGCATCACAGAATAACTTAATAATATAATGTTTGGACTTTAAAAGAGACCATGAACTTTGTTTCGGCATTTCTTCTCAGAGATCAGACAGCTAGGAGAACCTGCTGCCATCTTGTAGTTTAAAATTTTTGACCCAAAATTGACTTTTAATGTCTTACAGGAATAAACATCATATTTTCAGTTCATCAATTCATTTCAATGCATTGTTGGGATTGATAGACTACAGATCACTATGATTGTTAGTTCAATTCTGATTGGTGGAATGAGATCAAGACCGGTCATTATTTTGATTTCAGTCATTTCCATTGTCACGTGTCAGTGTTGCGAGTGCATAGCAAGTCATAATGATTCATTACATATCAATCGGTAGGTACCATTTCGTTTGGGCACGCCACGGGAGGTTCCTGTTCCGTATAAGGCGGGAGGAAACGCCCGGGTGTCACCACTGTGTGGATCGCCCGGAGGACACGGTGGAACATACGGTGGAGGTCTGCCCTGCTTGGGCAGAGCACCGCCGTGTCCTCAAGGAGGCGATCGGCGGCGGCGATCTCTCGCGTCTGGCCCTGGTTCAGGCCATGGTCCGGAGCGAGAGTGCATGGGAGGCCGTCACTTTCTTTTGCGAAGCAGTAATGCTCGCGAAGGAGGAGGCGGAGCGCGCGAGGGAGAGGCAAGATTCGCGCCCTCGCGCCCCTAGTCGCCGCAGGAGACGCCCCGGGCGTCGGGAGTCACGAGCCGACTTCCGGCCACCGTAGGCGCGGGTTTGCGGACGGTGAGCAATGGGTAGCTCACCGTCCGACTAGGACCAGGCCCGGGTCGACGGCGCATTGTGTTCCACGCGCGCCTCAAAGAGATGTCAGCACCAACTGACGGGGTCCGTAAGAACTAATGCCTGCCGGGGTTGCGAGTTTGTCCGAAAGGGATATCGCGGCTTCGGCACACGGGCAACGGAAGGAACACGGGTGGGTTTTAGTCAATAAAAGTCTGACACGCCCTCTCGCTTAAGTACGTCCAACCCATATCAAGGAAATAAAAAACCACTTATAAAAACACCGGCCAACTGCGTGTCGGACCACGCACACCGAAGGGTTCCGTAGTTGGGATGAATTTATCCCAAAAACAAAGTTCTGTGCCCAGAAAAAACTTCATCTGTGCTTCCCAAAGCAACCTGCGAGTAGGTAGGTAGGAGGACATTTTGGTTGTGAACCGTGAAATGTTTTTAAATTTTCATTCGTCAGAGAATTTTAACACTGCGGTGTAGAATATTGCAGTTTTAGGTCAGCGCCATCTCTTGACCCATACTGGAACTAATGTAATTATAGTTGATGATTTCTGAAAAAGTATGCTATTTAGAGACATCGTTTTATTTTTCCTGTAATTTTTACATAAACTTCTATCACATAGAATAATTTCAGATTTTTCTCTATGCAAACTTTAGAGATAAGGGGGGCCCCGTTTAGACAATGTCGCAAAAAAAATTCTTCCTTATTTTAAAAATAGTTGAGCAAACGTCATCTAAAACTATTCCAAATTTCAAGTTGATAGCATTAGTAGTTCTTGAGATATTCAGCTGTGTCAGACAGACGGACAGACAGACTGAGTCGCACCATAAGGGTTCCTTTTTACCATTTTGGTACGGAACCTTAATTACTGATAAAAACGAATGGTTCTTCTAGATAAATGATTAAATTAATGTGAGCCACGTGGTTCGGGGGACCACAAAGTGGTTATAATTTGAGGCAAAACCACTCGTAGTCTTCATAGAAGTTGAAATGAACATTACTCAAGCTGAAACTCACTTTTTATTCAGTCTCTTAATCCCAAGAAAGGTCAAATAATGGACAAGCATGGTTCCAAATAAATCGTATGGAAACTTCAGCATGAAACTCCATGAAAATACTAAACTCGCTGATCATAGCAACAGTTACCTGCTCCAAACTAAATAAATACAACGTTGGTAAGCTGTGTGATCTCAAGCAGAGCAACGAATGCTTCGGAGCGATAATTGCGAGCAGTTTACTAACGCGCAGTGGATATCAGATCCAGCTTAAGCAGAAGCTTCCGTCCTTACCGCCGAAGGACCGTTTCCTCCGGAAGTCGGACGCAGGGTGGTGGGGGGTGCAATAATACTGGGTGCTCATCGACCGAACGGCATGGAACGGCATTTTTAGGTAAGTAAATAATATTTATGAAATCGCTAGCTCTCACTCGCGGCTTTGCTCTCGTGGTTTATCCCACGAAAAACGTGTTAGATTCGATTTGGGGATAAAAGTAATCTATTTCACTCTCTAGTCCATATATCCATTGATCTGTTGCTGCACGAAAGAAGAACAAAACAAAAACACTTTCGCAATTAATTAAAACTTGACAATGACTACCAGCATGCAGTGCTGGCATTATGCCTCGAGAGATTAAATGAGGCACCTAACATTGCCTTATCTTTGTAAATTATTTCTAAGATTTTTTTTTATGTTAATATTTTACCAATTTTATTTCTGAATAAATATTAATTATTATAAATGACGACACACGGCATACTAACCATCTGTATTCGCTTACATCTAGGGAAGGATCGACTGCCGTTCCGTCGATGAGTGCCAGGCTTAAGCGGATTCCCAACAGATCGCAGTATATTTAGGTGTTTCCTGTAAAATAATTATTCAACATCGAGGTTGTTGCTAAGGATTAGGTGTGTGTTTAAAAGTGTGAGAATTTTGTAATACCCGTACAAATTTCTAGATCTAATTAATGTACTTGCACAGCAAAGAAAATTGTCTGAAAACGTTTTTTTTTTTGAGTTTTAATTTACGTACTTTTGACGTTTACAAATCTAGTCTCTGGTATTATACTTACTTTAACGTTATTAACAAAATTAATTATGATGCACATGTTGCCATTGATAAAAAACTTTCAAAATTGAATCATGGCTTTTGATGTGGTTTAATGAAAAGCACAATTTACCCAGCTAGCCTATAATATTCCCACTGCTGGGACGCATGCCTCCTCTCTGTGTGAGGAGGCAAGCGTCGAGTGGGCAACGGGCACCACAGGAGGTGGAGCCATGGGCGGGGGAGTATGTTCCCCTTGCGAAGGGAATAAAGCGCTTACCACGTCCTCCACGAATGCGGCACACCCTGGGTAGTGTCGTAGTAGCTCTGCTAACAGCGAAGTACCGTGTTGACTAGCCAATCTTTTATTTTAATTACTTTAAGACATGAGCCACTCTTGTCCCTATAACTATCAGCATATAGCGTAATTTGAATAGTAAAAGTAAAATAAAAATGCAAATGCAAAAAACAAAATGGAAATTCTAAAAGTGCACGCCTCACAATTTGAATTAATTTTGTATATATTTTTTTGTTATTTATATCAAGGTTTATGTGTCTAAAAATATATAAATGTTGTCAAGTCTCTAGTAGTTTAAAACTCCCCTGCTAATATGAATTCTATGTATAATTGAGAGTATAGAAATGATTATAATTTGGATAATTTTGACAAGGCGGCAATATTGAGAGTAGAGCACTCTAACGTCCATATCTAAGTGGTAAAACATGTTAGCTACTTTCTCATTTATAAGACCTGTATTATATCACACTCATGTTTTACAAAATAAATTTATCTTTTTATCACATCTATTAAAAAAGAGCTAGTTTATTCTTCGTAAACAAGGACTTAAATAGTTTTTTAATCTCTAGGGACTAAAAGTGATTTGAATTTGATATGTGGATATTGTTAGTAAAAGTTCCAATCACTAAAGAGATCAATCACAAACATTGTATGAACAAGTAACAGGCTGGCAAAAGAGAAGATGTGAATTTGGTCAAAATTGTAATCCAAGATGGCGGCAGCGAACATTTTAAATTTTTTGGCTCTGAAAATTTTCAAATTTATCGTCATTGGTATCGTTTTCATGGTTTTTAATGGTGCTAAAGCCGATAGTGAGGTCAAAATGAAAATACAAGATAGCGGCTGCAAACATTTTAAATTTTTTCGTCATGGGTGTCATTTTCATAGTTTTCGAGGGTGCTACAGCCGAAAGTGAAATTATTTCAAATTTTCAAAACTCCGTTCCTGACGGGGGTCGGACCCAGGTACTTTTTCTCATAGAGGTTGATAAAAAGTAGAGTGTTCACCTCGGGAGCAACACTATTTTAAGCTCAAGTGGCGTACTTTGAATACCTCGCTGCGCTCTGGATTCAAAGAAACACTATCACTTTAAAAATGGTTATTTGCTCCCTAGGCAAACAATCTACTATTATCTTATCTTAGTAAATACATAATTATGTCGGAAAAAAATTACATTCAAACGTTAGACTTTTTAAAGAGACTTCACCTTTGTCTCTGAAATGCAACGTATCTGCAATACCTCAAGTGTTACCTTGTCCATAAGGGGTGGGTACCAGTTTCCATAAGGAGGGCCGTCACCTCGTATGACATACATAATAACATAAAAACATTGTTGCTACAACCCTATAGTACATCAAATGGCGTAACTACCATTATGTTCATCTGTTCTGTGAAAAGTATTGCTGACTTTCTAAGCAGCCTAGACTAATAAACGAAAAAACAGTAGCCTTTACCCACAACAAACAAACATAACTTACCCAATTGGTTTACCAAAATTACAGTATGGTACTTAATCTCATCCAAAACTTATGCATCAGCATGCTAACCGCATTTACATAAGACGTAGACAACATTTACGCCTTAGTGGCTTTAACGTAAACGCAAACGTAACGTGGGTAATCACATGTGAGAAATGGAATGTACATTCTACTAATATAATTATAAGTGTTAATATTTTCGATGGTTACTGTGGTATGTGTGAAGGTTTATGTAACAAAAAGTAGTAAATAAGTATAATAGGTAACTCGCACTTTCTACGACTTGAACCTCATGTGCAAATAAAATAATTGTTAACACTTACATCAGTATTCAGTCCACCAAAATTGTGTAACTAATGCAGTTAATGAAAAATTTTAAACTCAGTTTAAATTAGGAGGAAATTCAAGCAAGAGTTTGGTAAAATAATTTAACATCTGAGAAATTCAGTTTACCCTTAAAACTACATTTCCTCTTAAACCAGTGTTACTTTGTAACGGAGTAAAGTTGAAACTTAATTAAATAAGTAATAAACAAATAAGAACCAGAGTGGCTCGGCACTTTTATAGCGAATCCTGACTTTTGCTGAATACTTTTGAGGACATAATGTACACAAGTTTGTATTTACACTGCAGGTATTCTAGATCAGGATTTTGCTGCAAGTCGTTATCGTGCTACGTGGCACTTTAAACTTTAGAACAATATGAATAACAATTTACAAACTTTTGTTCATTGAAAGTCTTCACGAAGCTTGTGGCTTCGTGAAGACTTTGACTTAGGCTGTCCTTGTCAGAGCTCGGCCGTAAATAAAATGTCGTAGACAACTACAAGTTTTAATAAATTCGTCACCAAACTTCGAGCCGAAAGCCTTACCTAATTAAGATAGCGTCCTTGGTGGTGGGGAATCCGGTACCCTGCGGAGGGAACTTCAAGTTTAGCAGTTTCGTGTTTGTCTTAGACAACTTGGACAGTGAAGTAAGTAGTCAAACAAACTGGGCGCCCGTCGTCGGCACCGATTTAAGCCCAGCTTAACATCCAAATTAAATGCTGCTACACGAACAGTTTTACGGATTGTTAAATGCTTTAAACACATCCACGCAGCCCACAAAGTGGTATGAAACCAGACTATGTTTAAACTTTCCGTTTGCGCAGGAATTCTGTTAAATACTTACATTGTGGTTTAAAAACTCGAAAAACATTTTCATTCGCCGTGGGCTGCAGAGCTGCATCAGCGGTTGTGAACAATAATACAAACAGAATAATGACGGCCATTTTATTTTGCGGTTTTTTATGGAGAGAGTGAGACGGTTCATTCGATGTTCAGTAAAGCGTAATCGTGTTACACTAATTCGACGGTTTCATGGTCCTGAATTTATGTAGGGTAACAAAAGGTTTTAGTATTAACAGATAGATTGTACAGATACGTTTTCGAAATTAGTTTTACTTGGCTTCCTTAATAAATGATCCGTGTAGCTGAAACTATCAAAGCATTGCAGATAATTAATAAGTAATTCTCTACTAAAAAGACAATCAATACTGCAAAAAGAAAATGTTAGCTTTAGTCGAAAAAAAAGATAACGAAGTCAACGATTGTCACAAATATGCAAATAATTGCATTCATTGCAAATATTTACATCCTTCAATCTAGTATAAATTATTCTTAAGTATGAATCCACCATTCCTACAAGAGGAACACCGAAATACAGTGACAACTTACCCTTACCCGGAAGTAAATTTGCTCTGAACGAACTTAAACACATCTCGAACGTTGGAAAGTTTGTAAATATGTAAGCGAATGCGTACAGTAGCGATCTAAGTTATACGGGTCCCAGTCCCAAGTTTCATATTAACTGTGAAACTTAAACATCAAAGCAACAACGCGAACTTGCTGCGAGACCTCATACCTGCTGACAATTTCAATAACTAACTTTGTCATATCGCTTCACTAAAATACTTGCCGTAAATTAAACCTTTCGACAGTTGTTGGGACTATCGTTTAGTAATTGTTCGCTTATATTACGTAACCTTCGTGTTGATTATATTTTGAGCTTAGTTTCTAGGGGTTTCTTGCCAGTTCCTTGAAATTATGTTACTTGCAAAACGTTGCATACATAATTACGCAGAATACGGCGGGTAAACTTCGTAGGTAATTAAACAAAACACGTAAAATTGACAATTTAAAAGTAGATGTCGTTTAAAATGTATGTCATAATTTTACGTACACTTCAGTGATTAGTAAAACATGTTTTTGGGAAAAAGCTCTAGATTTTAGACATACATCTTTTGCGAATATTACACCAGACTGCAAATATTAAATTCACGATACAGTAAAGGTATAAAATGAGGAAAAACAAATTAGAGAGTGAGTGAAGCGTTCTCATTCAAGGGATTAAGTAATTTACTTAGAGAGAAATAAGTGATGAACATTTTCTCCGGATCTCTTTGTTGGGAACACGTTCATTAAATCCAAAGGCTCAGGTTGTTGTCTTTAAGCCATCTCTTCATTCTAATGAAATACGAATTTATAATTGAGTATAGAGGTGAAACTTGGTAGCCCGTTTTAAGCATTCATCTTCGTTTTAACCCACAAAGTTGTTCCAACGCCAATATGATAGATCTACGTCTTGCGAGTCTGGTTATTCTTTTGGGACTATTTTTTTTTAACTTTACTGCATTTTTTATTGCTCATAAAGTTTAATATATACACTGTATAGGTAGAAAGAAGATTACTATGAGTTATGAACAGTCGGGTATTATACAAATCATGTTTCAACATTTTCACTATTATTAAATATGATAAACCACGAATTTGTAACAAACTAATGGGTTTTCCATTTAACCAAAATGTAAAATTTTCTATGAACTAAACAATCCAAAACAAACAACAATAAACAGAGTAGGGTTAACATCTGTTATACGTTGTACACGGTTTGAACGTACTACATTCATAGGCATAGTTACAAATGTACATTACACGTTATTAACAAATACATTGAAATTGTTAATAGCCTCGGATCCATAATAGTATGGTGTTGAAATTGTCTCTCCGAGTAGATATTTGAATAAACCTACGTCTGGTGAACCCTTAGCAGTCACCCTCATTACCACTTTGCTGGCAACGAGAGAAGAAGCAATGGGTACTGTTATCCTGGCCAAGTATAATTCCTATTCCCACCCAATTAAACCAACTTATCACCATTTGCCTAGCCTTTTCCTAACTATAGTAGGCTTCCAGTATAATTGGATTTGCTTAATAACAGTATTCATTTACATGGAGCCTGTCTGACCTCCACAACCCAGTTACTGGGTAACGCCGCGATACCCCTTGGTAGGACTGGTTATCAGTACACCCCTTAAAAATTAAATAGATCAACCATTTTTAGATTCTCTAAAGTACATACATCTTTTATGAGGTACTGTGTTAAATGTTACAACAAAATACCTTGTGATATATTACAATTAAATGAAAGAAAATTTAAAACTCATAATATTAAAAGTACACTCTGTAATCAAGCATATTACAAATTAGAGGATTATATCCAAGATAAGAATGCTTGGAAACATGCAGGTCCTGCTCCATAGGACAATTTAGAGTCTAGACAAAATAAAACTGGTTGCTAATTTAATTATATAGTTTTTTTTATTTTTTATAACACTGATTTTACATTCTGTGATTACTTGAACTCTCACACCGACTTATTAGTATTACTTGTTAAAATGTTAGGAATATCGTATAATTTTACAGTGCTTATAAAAATATAAGCACCATGTATCTATCACATTTTTCAGTCTTTTTACCTATCGTAGTATAGTAATCATATTCTAGATGCATCGTCCTCACATATAATTATATAATTAATGTGTACAAAATATTGTAAAAACATTTTAAAAGAGTAACGGTGGAGTTTCTTGCTCATTTTTCTCCATACAAAAACTACCTTTTGGAAGGGGCGACTAGAAACAATTAAATTTTTTGTAAAATTGACGTTCATAAGTGCCTTTTATGTGCCTAATTGAAATAAATTGTTTGACTTTGACTGACCACAAATAAACCAACCCATCTTTCAAAATCTTGAATACCAACTCAATAATCTGTACAATATAGCAGACTAAATAACTCCCGCAGAAGTTAATTATAAAATACACATGCCGTCAAAAATACACTACCGAGCCGTTAATGTGGGAGCAACAACATTATATATGCAAATTGTGGTGTTCCAGTGAAATATTGCTTTTAATAGTATGCGTCCGTTGATGCGGACAGATGCTGATAACATTAATATCATGCGGATGAATTCATCATGTGAGTGTTACGGATCTGGGAAACTGAATATATTATAGAGGATACTTCGTATTATCAAATTTTGGACTGCCATAAAAGTGTAGAATGGAGCAATTTTGATAGCAAATTTTTGTTCATAATAGTCATGGCATGTGCTGCGGGGGAATAAGGAAAATGTCGTGAGAAAAGTTTTGAGTATGTGGATGGTTATAAGCAGCAACGTGCACAGAGTTTTTAGACAGGGTATGCATAAATAAAATAATAGGGTAGGTATGCAGGGTGTTAGGTAGATGGTTGAACATACAAAAATGGCGGGTCCGTGGGGTCGTCTGCTATGTTATGTTGTTGTTAGGCCCAATAACGAGACCCAGGCCCCACGGATTTTTTTTAATGTTTAAAAAAAATACACGAATAAGATGTTACACAAAAGGTGAAAAAAAACAATGTAGCTGGTTTTGTTATTTTTAAATGACATTATTGACATTTGAATATAGAGAAAAAAAAAATACGCTCCTGTTATTGGGACTAAACACGTAGCAGACGGCCCCACGGATCCGTCATTTTCGTATGAACAACCGTCTGCCTAACAACCTGTATAATAAATGTACCATTTCCCACATTTTGTGCTTAGCAAAGCAAGCGTACTCGATTCGGTATTGTGCGAATATTAATACCCGAACACAACTGTTACAAGGAACATTTTTATGAAGCAGACAATAATCTTCGTTCACTACCCATAACAATAAATTTAGAAAATAATAAAACAATGAATTGTACTAAACGTTGGCAATAAATAAATACAATACGTGACCCAGGTTCACATCATCAACATGAGGCTATTTTCTAGAATGTTTATTATCTAAATGGGTATACCTATTTGTTTCTAAATCATCTTCTTAAACTATGTTTTTTTTTATTTTTATTTTTTTTATACTCTTGAAAAGAAATGACTTCCCGTCGTAGGTCGTATGTAAGTCGCACGTATTAGCGACTTACGTACGACATACGACGGGAAGTCATTTCTTTTCAAGAGTATAAAATAAAAAGTAAATAAGAAACGAAATCATCGAGGATCGAACTCGGAAATCCAAAGGCAGTGTCTACTCTGTGTGGTTGTGTGCGTTATTTGTGTTTTTTTTTTTTTTTTAATAGAGCGTCTCGCAGTTGCCCTCTGAGGAGGTCGTAGCTGCTTAACCGGACTTTCTTGTGGCTGCCTTAAGCTTCTACACTTAAAGCCTCCAGCCAGGGGGCGTTATTTGTGACAGTGTGCCATGTATTTATAGGAACGCATACCCATTAAATCCGCTTGGCCACGAGAGCACACATATAAACATTTAGACGCGAATAGTTTGTGCCTTTCCCGAGGCACTCAGCGGCGCTAGTGCAGCGCAAGGCGAAGTTGCATTAATTTTACCCAATAGGTGGAGCTGAATTATGATTTAAGAATTTTTTGTTTATTGATAGGCAACTCGTAGGTAAAATACTATTAGATAACAGAACAAGATTATAAATATTTATCTGAGTTGGGTAGGGTAGGCAGTTTCTTTTTGTATTTAAAAAGCGCACACCGCTGGTTATAAGAGTAGGGGAAGACCAAAGAAACAATCGATGGACTGTGTGAAAGATTATATTGCTAGAAAGGTGCCAACATGACGATTAATAGAGAATTATGGAAGACGAAGACATTCTGCGCAGACTCCAAAGAAATTGGGAAAAGGGCAAGAGAATAATGGTAATAGTTCGCACTAGCCCTGAACCGAAATAGTTGGAATTCATGAATAAAGACTTTGCCGACCAGGGGGCGATACAAGCGGACAGTGACCAGTAACTGTGTCTTGCTCGGAGTCTCCTTGAAACTACCCAGAATAGAACCGGAGTTAGAAACTGTCTGGTAGTTTAAGCACGCAAAAGTAGCCGTAGACATGATAGTTGTTGGAGCAAAAGAGTTTTTGCGTCAAGACCGCAAATAGGTAATTCTTCTATAAGACCAAATTGGATGACCTAAAATGTTGACTTGAAGAAGACTGTCGGAATGATTGTTATATATACTTGATAAAAACTTATTTTCAGCTATTATAAATACATACTTACCTTAAACAGGCCGTAACTGTCCACAAGGCGTTGTTAACTTTATCTACAGACTAAAATGAAAAACTCATCTGCTTGTAATTTTAACAGCATCTGTGTAAACCTGAACACAGTACTGCTGCATGGCGACAAAAACCATACACACCGTATCTACGGTGCGAACCTTTTAGCACAAGACAAACTTTTTCAAAAAGATCGTTGCTACTATTATTCCGACTAGTAGGTTTGCATTCAATGGAAGTTATTGTCAAGGTAGCGAACAGGATATCCATCCAGCACACACGTTTAAACGTGATCTCCAGACCCCTCACGTAACTAAAAGCTTAGCTTCATGTGGCGTTATTGCCAAGCGCTTGGCTGTAGGTGTACGTATATTTGGCGTTTCGTCCACCGAATTCTAATGGAATACGACAGGTGAATTTGAATATGTAGGACACAGCATGTTTTTATTTATTTGCTGTTATACTTTATTTTCACATTACTTCATGTTCATAGATAGTATAAAACAAAGCCTTTCCTGAATTTGTGGCCGCTTAAGTCTTATGAACTACACCATGGATTTTTATTAGGTTTCACCATTATTTACAAGGGTACTTATTCCGAAAGGTTTATGTGTGAAAAATTTTACTTAGATATAGCACATAAACCTCGAGGTTTTGATATGTCTTCTGTTTCTCACCCGTGAGAAGCATGGGCAAGTGTCTTCAAAAAAATAATAGAATATCTACTTTCGATACCAGTACGTTTGGTCACTACTTTACTAAATGTAACCATTGTATGTACCATCAACAACGATTGTATTACGTGACTCTGTTTTATTGCCAATGCATTTCGTGTTAGTATAGGGTGCTACACATTCTGGAACTATTAGAAAAGAATTGAAAGAAGGCGTTTATTCAGAGGAAACTGTCTATGTAAGGATATTATTAAAGAAATATTTTATATAACATAACATTACGCCTGTTTTTCAATATAATATATATTATAAAGAGGTAAAATTTGTTTGTTTGTTTGTAGGAAGTAATCTCTAGAACTACCAGTCGGATTAAAAAAAATCTTTTTGCATTGTATAGCCCAATTCTCGAGGAAGGTTATAGGCTCGCGGACGAAGTCGCGGGCAGAAGCTAGTGATACATATTTTATGAGAGCACAATATCGTGATGTTGCAGTTGTTAATGCCGCGACTCTCATGAACGAGGTTGTAAGGTCGAATCCGGGCAACTACCAACGTGGCATTTTCAATTCATATGTACTTTCTGAGGTTATCGTGGATATAATATACCTATTTCACTAACGGTTTCTAGTAAAAATTGCACGATCAAGGATATAATGTCCTTAACTTCTTTCTAAGCTGTCTCTGAATGTTGCACCTCGAGATTCTTGTTTGAGAAATCTTCTTCATGCTCCTTACGGTCGCACAGTTTACCGTACTAATTCTTATATAATTCGGTCAGTCAAAGTATTTAATTTTATTTAAACAGACAGGCATCTGTTTCCTTGTAAAGGTGCTCAGCTACAAGATAATTTAACGCAGTTACTGCATCTTCAGTACATACCCCTTGCCTAAAGCCAAACTGTAAATGAGATAAAAGATAGTTTTTTTTTAAATAATTAGTTTAATATTTATAATTTTTTCAAGCACTTTTGATAACGACGGTAAAACGGAAATAGACCTGTAGTTGCTGATATCGTCGTTGTCCCTTTCCTTGTAACCTGGGGTAATAACGGAATGTTTTAGTGGAGCCGGGAAGACACCCTTTTGAAAACAGAGATTGGCAACATGAGTTATAATGGGAACAGCTTCCTTTCTTATGTATTCTAAGAATTTTGTCGAGACATTATCCCAACCAGGGTCAGATTTCAGATTCATCAGAATACCATCTACTTCAGTATCGTCCGTATTTAGTAGTACAAAGGTATTAAGTTGTGATCTTAATCTATTCGTTTGGTTAGTAGGAATATTATTTAATTCAAGATTAATTATTTCAGCAAGTTGTTTTCAAATATTAACAAAATAATCATTTACGTAGTATAATGACTCTATGGGGATGTTTTTATTTTTAATAATTCTATGTTTTGACTTTTTAATCTATTTGAGTATGTGATGGTTTATATTTTTCAAGAGTAATTTGTTATTAGATACTGATTGTGCAAGTAAATTACTTTCATATTTTCTTTTCAGTTTTTTTAATTTTTTTTTTTTTTTTTTTTTTTTTTTTTTTAAAACGTTGCCCCACACTAAGAATTTCTTCTTGTATCGTGGGTGCGTTTACAAACATAGAAACTCACATACACTAACACCCAGACCCGGAACAACTACTTGCAGATCATACAAATATTTGTTCCGTGCGGGGATTGAACCCGCGACACGTTGCGCAGCAGTCGATCGCTCAGCCACTGCGCCAACCGTGTCGTCGTAAATTGTTACAGTAGTTCCTGTATCGTTATTGTTAATATTTCGTTATGAGGGTCATTGAGACAGTAGGTACATACTTCATATTCATGTTTTTTATACTTTTTCTTTGGGAAAGTATATCAATTAAAAGAGAAAATTAATTGTAACACATGACACAATAAAACAATTAATATTTACTGAGCGTGAAAACGGATACTAATTAAAATAATAAATCATCGAAATAACACTGAACTGGTACATATAATAATAATTATTTACACATTCTGCATGAGGTCCGATTGGGATGATTCATTATGTTTAATTGAAAGTTAATACCAACGATTTACCCTCAAATCCTTTTTTAATCAAAGATTTAATGTTATTTCTGGAAACTGTAGTTTATCGGAAAAATGAGAAAATTAAAATTCTTTGAATTGAAGTTCCGGGGTAAGAATGGAATCCTATTGGAAACACACACACAGGGAAACACATTGTTATGCAGGCAAGATGCTGTAACATCAAACGAACACATTCCTGAAGCAAACACGACTTAAAAGTTTCCTCATCGCCGTACTTTATAACAGATTTCAGCAAGAAAACTCACACGAAAGACTGAGAATATAGATATTCGAATTCTTCGTTTTGTCAGCAATATTCAAATGGGGTCCACCCCGGAAATATTGCCCCGTAGCCTATATGCAAATTCTATTTGAAATGCGAAAGTTTCCACAAGAGCTTCGAACCTTCAATCGTGAAGGCAAACAGTTTCTATAAGATTAGTCGTGAGATGCTCCTTCTGCAGTCAATATTGACTTAGGCGGCCGTTGCAGACGGCGACTCGCTTTATACATGGAAAAATATACTCAGTAGTGTAACGTTTCTTGGCTTTCACGTTGATTGTGTTTCTGGCATTTTATTTTATAGAATGAAATGGACGCAGTAGGGTTTACATTGGAGTGGGTGCAGTCATGTTTAGTTTTTACAATGTTGTTTGTGGAGTGTAGCTGTGTTTTGAACTTCGCGGCGGATACCAATGGGTTAAAATTGTAGACCGATTTCGACGTAGTGCAATTTGATATTGGAATAGAATTGGGTTTCACAAAGAGCTACGCATTTGTGACGTAATGTCTGTCACATAATCAACAATGCATGGTCCAATAATTTGCAGAGAACAATTTGGATGAGCAATTTTCATAATTGTACATTCTATTTTGTTTGTAATACTTGAATTACAAAGTGCTTGTGAATAGTTTATTTTCAGTAAATTAATTCACTTTAGCTTTTCAGTTTTTACTGGTAGTGTACAATCAAGAAATAATCCATATGATATCGTAAAAGGTAAATAAAGTTTGGAATCACTCTAGGTTCAAGACTTCTGATTAATTGAAATCTCAGAAGATTTTTTCAATACACAATCTAAACACGCTCCTCTTTTATCAAAACTGTATCTGGTCGACCGAGGTCTGCTCGGGTGAAAATAGAGAATGCTCGTTTAATAGTATATGATAGTTCATAGTAATTCCATGCTGCCATGATAGTACATACTAATTCAATACTGCCATAATAGTAGGTAGTTACTAATTCCATGCTGCCATGCCATTATTCTAAGGCTGTTATCTTGTTCTGAACTTCGGGCGACCGAGCTCTGCTCGGGTGAAAAGAAGGAGAAAACGAATTTTCCCAGATATGAGACCTAGCTAGATCGATTTTTCGCCCACGTAAATACCTATAGTGCAACTTTCATCGAAATTGTTAGAGCCGTTTTCGAGAACGTGATTGGAAATATGTACCTATAAAGACAAATATTGCTCATTTAATAGTATAGAATGACCTAAGATTTGAAATAACTTCCAACTTCGTCTGCTATTTCAATTTCTCTCAGAAATTAAATTTCCTTTCACAGTACTCTGGTATTACTGTGCATTTTTCTACGGAGTTCTGCAGCCTCTATTGCAGCAGGGTTTCTCCTTTTTTAAATGTGTGCGTTTCCTTCGCTTACCGACTTATTGTCTAGCGGACGGCCAGCTGTTTGGATTGCGGCTCTAGCATTTCCGTATTATGTTGCTCCACGTAATGTAAAGAATTATTGCGTTTTGTGATGAAATGTGCACGGACGTCTGTCGGGTACTTGGACTTTGTAGTTTAAAATTGGAATACAGTTGTACAAAGAGAAGCAGTATGTAGGAGGTAATCTCCGGAACAACCAGTAGGATTTGTAAAAATATTTTTGCATTGTATAGCCCAATTTTTGAGGAAGGTTATAGGGAAGAATTGAGCTATTGGGCTAGTGGATGATAAAAGTTGATTTTTCCACTTTGGTTTACAGCTGGGCCATACTGAAATGGTCCTCAAAAAGCACCATTATTGAAAAGAAAATGCACTTCCATGTTTTAATTTTACCCGTGTTTTAATTTTACCGGATACCACCACCAAGTTGAACTTTTCTGAATACGTATGACCGTTGCGATTTGGCGAGTAAAGGACAGAGTTGTGCCGTAGGCCTCACGTCAGAAATAAAGAACCAGTATAAGCTGGCCTCTTATTTTATTGAAACTTCGTACTGCGCTAGACTAGCTCATGGTCAAAGTGTTACCACCGACGTGCGGGCTTCTGTGTGTACTTAACAGAGTACGCCAATACAATCGAGTGAGGTAACTATGGTCTAAAAGCTATAATTCACTGGACTGGACTCGAGTTTGCATCGAACCAGAGTGGTGTCTGTTGTGCCTAATAACATTAGGATTGCGAAAGTCATGAGCATTTCGCAAAACAAATCCCAGGCGCCTGAAAGAATCCTTCGCAAGGGTAGAAATGTGATATCTAAAAGTGAGACAGCGATCGAAAGTCACTCCCAAGTCCTTTATGTTGGCGACACGAGTAATCACTTCACCACCCTCAGTATAGTCATAATGAATTGGTCGCAGCCCTCTACCGTAAGTCATGATGTAAACTCAAACTCAAAGCATTTATTTCAATTAAACCATTTACAGGCACTTTTGTGTTGTCAAGGAATCGGTCAGTCAGAAATATGAAGCTAGTTGCCCATTCCAAAGCGTAATAGGTACCTATGGAAAAGAACGGGCAAGAAACTCCACGGACACTCTTTTAAGTAGATTGTTACAAAATATTGATTACATCATTCATGTTGAAATTAAACATGTGAAAACAATAAAAGACGTGCACGTTAGAAGCGTAGCACTTTCAAGGGATTGAAAAATAGCTTATTCACGATACTCCACTCAAAAACGGCGTCAATATCCCTTTGTAGGAGTTTGCAATCTTCGTCTGTTCTGATGTGTGCGACAAGCTTTCGGTCATCGGCATAAAGAAGGCATTTGGCAAACCTAACATTTGCTATGAGATCATTGCATTGATCATGATCAGGAACAGAGGCGGCCCCAGTACTGATCCCTGACTTACGCCCGAGTGTGTGTTTTAAGGCTTGGACTCGAAGCAGCCATGTCTGACAAACTGCTTGCGATCCCACAGGTAGTCGGAAAAGAAGTGAAGAAGTTTTGTCAAAAGCACATCGTTGCTATTGCACACCAATCTGGTTCGAAGCAAACTCGAGTCCAGTGCCTGTGTTTGGCACCCCTATACCGCGACCCAAACACAGATGTTTCAAACGGTACAGAAAACCTTCTTAAGATGCCTGATTCATACCACTATTTTAATTTTAGTTTTTTTTATACTTTTATATTTTTTTGGTTAGTTTATGATAGGAAAATAAGTATTGTGTTAATAAAACACATTTACTTTATGTTTGGTGGTTAATGGGCTAAGGATACTAAGGGACAATGCCGGCAATATGTGACCAACAATAGAACCTTGGTAGGCAATATGCAAGTTCTGTTTTCATCAATCTGCCCAACCGGCGTGGTTATTATGCCTATAGTTCGCTTTAAAGTCATTGTTTGAAAACAAAGGGTTGTATTCCGGCGCCAGTACTTAGCTTGCACAGCTAAAAGGCTGGTTTTGATTGCCCATGGTTGGTTCTACAAAGCTATTCTGTCTGTAAGTATTTCAGTAAAACTAGATGTTGTGCGAATGAAGGATTTGTTTGACAGTGTTAAAAAGCGTCTACTTTGACAAACATTAATTCAATTTTCCTTTAACTTCAATCTTATTTTATTGCTTAAACTGACTTAAAGGACAGGATGAGACTACTAAGGTTTTATCGATTATATCGATAAAAAAAAAAAAAAAAAAAAACAACATTAATAACTGCTAACAACTACAAAATAAACTAAGCAATGGATATAAATATTCATTTAATAACTACATGAGTAGGCCAGCATTTAATGGTCAAATATTTATACGAGTAAAACGAATAATTTACAATTTAACGCCATTTTAATGCAGTGATTATTATCTCAAATAACGTGTAATCACATTAGGCATTAAATTATAGTTAATGCACTTATTTAAACGTGTATAAGCATAACGTGAACTGATTGATATTAACGTACTTAACTATTAACAGCAGTAAACTAAATACTGTGAAGTGTTAGAGTATAATAATTATAGTTTGTTCCAAAAGTATCGGAGGAATATGTAAACAAATATATCAGAAAACGTACCTGGAGATACCAAATTTGTAGGCCATTTACAAAATTGAGTGCTTTGATTATTTTAACTATTATTATAAATCACCTTAAATATGTTATTTATTTGTCAATTGAGATTAATTTTATAAATCTCGTTTTATAACAGCTTTTTCAACCTCCCAACTGCTATCTAATTACGTAACACATTTTCCTAAATGAATAAGACTAATCTGTTTCATTTTGATAGTTCAACAACATTGATTGCGTTATTTACGCGGTTGAGCAGATTTTTTTTGGAACTTATGATGCAATGGATTGGCAATCTCTTGTTCTTCTCAAATTTATTCAGATTGTGATTGATCCTGTATTAAGCAATTAGGGTGCTGGGCAACTCAAGGAGACATAAATTGAATAGGAGTTGTAATTACTGTTAAGGTTTTTGTTTGTTATAATAAGAATCTAAGTATAAGGTATGTTTAACATTCTGTCATCTGAAAAATTATGAAATTAATCTGAAAATAAAAAATATAATCTTGCAAAATGGATACGTCGATAATCTTTCACTTGGAATGATGCTTAATTAATTTACTCTAGAAAACTCTAATTATCTAACACCAGTCAAGCAGTTTTTGTAAATCTCAAAGTTATTTTTTAAATAATAACGTATAAGGATAAGTTATTATTTAAAAAATAACTGTCTGTCTGTAAACTTGAAAATAAAAATAATATATAAGAGAATAAAAATGTAGTTGTGTTGTAAATAAAATATTTTTGATAAACTCAAGTACTTTACTCAAGTGTTTACTTTATCATAAAACCTGAAATATTATAATCAGAGTCACTAGAGACTTAAACAATATATCAAAATATTTCGAAAGTAACTTTACAATCTCTTTAGTGGTTGAGAATTTTATGAAAAAGCATTGCCTCACAATTTTCGAAGTTCTAATTATTTAAAACTAACTGACCCGACAGGCGTTGTCCTGTCCAAGTTCCAATAATTAATACAAAACTACGTTATTAAATGCACACTCAGTGTTCCCTGATTTCTAAATTTTTCCGACAACTTTTAAATTTTCCAGACAACTTTTCAAATTTTCCCTTCCGTTAAAACCAGATTCGGACTATTACCAGCATTTTAAAATAATAATTTGCCAAATCAGTCCAGCTGTTCTGAAGTGATGCGCTTATCAAGATATATAATTTGTATTAGGATTTAACAAAAGATGTGTTTAAGCAAACAATTATACTAACCAAATACAAACTCTTTGTAATGACGAGTGTACAATTAGCATCGTCCTGGCCGCCGCAGTCGGCTAACGAAGCGCGACGCCGCTCTTCACATGCAACTTGACTTCCAACCTTTATTAGAAACTGACGCTTATTAACCTTAACACCCCCAATCAAAAACCAACTTTAGCGACCAAAGATACGGTTTAAATTGGATAAAAAAAATAAGGGAGGCAAGGGTGAGATTTGTGGTCACTTTAACTTGTAGATGTTGCACTTGCCTAGCTCGCGATAGTGGATATAGTGAAGGACTCTCCAGTGAAGTAGGTATACATACCGCAACTTTCAGGCACTGCTAGGATTTCGGATTGGTTCTGAATCGTTATAATGAAGATGATACTCGTTTGTTCAATGTTGTTCGTGGTTTAATTTATTTTTGATATTCATATTCACATATTTATTGTAAAACATTGGTACATTATAAGTTCTTATTTGGTAATACATTGAGGGCGCTATGTTTTGCCCCTAGGACGTACAAAAGTGGTAATACATGCAATACAATTAAATCAAGAAATTAATATAGGGACATGAACCACAAATAAACAAGTAAATCAATTTCATCATCTATCGCAATAACAATTTTCAATTACACTGAACAATGTCGATTAGATAATTAGATTTAAAAAAAAATGTGACAAAATATAAATAAAAAATCATTAAAATTTAAAAAAATTAATGATTTTTTATTTATTTTTTGTCTATTCTAGTTTTTTGTTTATTCTATTATTCAATCACCGAATATTTGAATGACATGCTGTTATAAAATTTCTGACATTTGTAACAATTATTGATCTTCCTTAGAGACATTTAATTTAAATTTATGACATCATTCAATTTCTTTAGCATTTTTTAAATAATTAAGTGCTGACAATTTTAATTTTTTTTAAATAATACAAAATCATTAAAAATTTAAATTTTAATGATTTTTTATTTATTTTTTGTCACTAATTTTTTTATAATAAAAAATGTCCGCAGTTATTTAAAAAAAAATGAAAATTGTCAGCACTTAATTATTTAAAAAATGCTAAAGAAATTGAATGATGTAATAAACTTAAATTAAATGTCACTAAGGAAGATCAATAATTGTTAGAAATGTCAGAAATTTTATAACAGCATGTCATTCAAATATTCGGTGATTGAATAATAGAATAATAGCATTTTCCTATTAAAAATTCTTTAATTTTCCTTTAAAGTTGTGCAAATTTTCATTCTTAATGCTATCAGGAATTTTATTGTATATAACCGGACCCATGCCTAAAATACTTCTCCTTGCTGTGCTGTTTTGAATTTACTTGTACACAACATGGTATTGTATAGTAGGCATGTTGATTTTATTTTGACAAACGAAAAACATTCTTCAGTTAAATAAAGTTTTTTGTTATTCTCAAGGGAAAATGGTCATCATCGTCTTTGATAAGATTATTTTGGATGATTGAACATACAAATCTATTGCATAAAAATAAAATAAAATGTTGCTTCAACTGACCCTGCATTTAATTCTAAGTAAAGAATAACTGCCACAAGTAGGTATTTATTATACTTTGATATAAAACAAAGTAACTTTTTACTTGAGTAAACATGAACAAGAGCCAAGCGAGGCCAAAAGGAAATCAAGTAGCTGCAATAAAAGAAAGCAATGGAGTCGCGTTGCAGCGCACAAAGTTGCAAGCGCGAACTGAGGTATGAACTAACTTGCAAAGTGTTTCACTTCTATATTTTATCTTTATCTTTAATCAGCTTCAGTCGATGGGAAATTTGATGACTGGGCTGTTGAAAGAAACATGGCGTTTAAATTAAAAGAAGTTTGTTTTATAGTTTGCTTCGGTTGAGAGAGTAGGTAGGTAATAATATTCTATGAAAACATAAAATATTCATTACTGAATGTACTCACTCTCGTGATGAAAATATTAGCCAATCAGTAAGTTAGTATCGACAATCGTCACAAAATTTTGAAGGCAGTTCTTTTTGCTTTCTTTTAGTTTAAAACATGAACACACTCATGTTCATGGTCATTGGACAAGCGTTATAAAGTGCTACAAGATCTTTTGGCGTCTGAATGACAGTGACACCGGGCTTTGATGGTAAATATTTTTCAAATTGTCATAGAAATTGTATTGAAAAAACAAGACGGCGGCGTTAGTTCCGATTGTGGCCACGCGCTAAAAGATCCTTGAAGATAAATAGTTGTGAATTACTCGTCCTACCTATCTATATCTCACTCAAATTGTTTCTAGTTTCCTACTTGCCTACATTGTGGCAACATTGACGCGGATGTAGGAAGCTTCATTAGTAAGTTTATAAATCAAACATACGGAAGCTGACGCGAGGGTAAGTTTTAAGCGGAGTTACAGGAAACTGATAGTGTTGTGCGCAGGAACTAATGAGTCATCTGTTTCTATGTTTATGCTGTTGTTCGAATAATATAGTGATGTGGTATAATCTATTTTGTTTTTATGTCTACGGCGCTGGATAGCCTTTACCAGAAGCGGTCATCGTATCAGTGGTTCGGCAGTTTCAGTATCATCAGGATTGTGCTGGAATATATCAGTTCTTCGTGAACGTGGTACGACAGCAGCTCCCCTGACATCCTCTCAGTAATCAGAAGACACGCAACCATCCGCCGCTCTGCTAGAGTGACTGTCACCAGTCAGTGTCACTTATCCGACCTTTTCGGTGATTCCAGTAACTTTGTAACAAAACGAGGCGGGAGGCGCCACTTGCTGCGCCGTCATGACAAGACACATTTGTTTTGCCAAACATAAATAAATCGCAACTTACTCGTGCTATCCGGTTGACCCTAGATTCTATAAAATAATCTATCGCAAAATCGAATAATAGTCCCAATCAAAGTTTGTTAATTTATATGAGTACCATTTTGTTATAATTATTGATTATTTAAGACTCGTGTAACCTGGCGCAACTTGTCGCGCGACGTGACATCGATAATTGTTCTACCGTGAAGTTTTCTTCGAAATTGTTTTATTGGAGTTGCGTCGAGTCTGCTCGAGGCTTTACTGGGGAAAGTAGCTAGTGTAGATACATGAAGACATTCACATGAAGTGATACGGCTTCAATATAAGTAAGTGAGTAAATATCAAACGCAACCAAAACTTCAGAGCATTGGTACGTAGATAGTAGTTTGTATTCACGTAATGTAAACGGACGCTATATTAATTAATGATGCTATAATTAATATTTACTTAAAATAAGTCGTGTAATATAAACCCAAGAATAAAACAATTTTCTTAACTAAATTCAAAGACCACGCACATAACATAAATTTTTCAACTCACCACCAAATTATCAAAATATTTTCCACAACAAAAGGTGGTTTAAAGAATACGTGTCAGACACTTTCACTTTAGACATTTTATGTTTTTACTATGAACAAACTGTACTCGACACATCGAATCACAAGCGTTCTATTCTCATGGAATATGTGCAACATTTTCGTACAACAGTGATATCAGTCTCGTCCGAGGAAATGCATTTCTGATAATCAACTTACATAGCTTCATAGGGTTGCCTGGATAAGTGGCTATTTAACCGACTTTAGAAAACATTGGACAGAGAGTTTTTATGTCAATGAGATTTTTTATAATAATTATGTCAATAATATTACCATAGGTCCGTTTTAATTTTATAAGAACGGACGGGCTAGCAGGAACGCACGGACTAATCGTGCCTATATTACAACGATTTTAACATTAAAAATACTCGTCCGTAAAACATTTTTTATTTTTATTTTTAAGATTTTATTAAATTTAACGGTTTAAAACGGTGAATGAACAACAACGTGAGGAAACCGGCACGTCCTTGAAACAAAAATTCAAAGACGTGACATCTACCAACCCGTTCGGCCCACTCCCTCTTACCAAGAGGAGGCCTTTGTTCCAGCAGTGTCGCAAAAAGCGATAAGGCCACCGATTGTATGTTTTGTAGTGTTAAATTTATTTATTGCTATGTATTTTCTGGTGAACAACAAAGTATACCTATATAAATAAATACATAAACATTACAGACTGATTATGTTTATTCTTTATTTATAGGATCGTTGTATTTTCTATAACAAATCCTTCAAACTTACGTTTTCATGTCAAACAACCCTGCAAACACGTCACAATGCAAACAAAAATTTTACAGAGATACGAGTAGATACAACATTATTCAGAACAGAACAGATAATACAATATTTACCAACCAACCCGTATGAGCTAACATTTGTTTCTCATTATGTCGGCTATCCCAGTTATTCGTGCCTACGCCGATTATTTAAATAATATTTTCATTTAAATTTCAATATTTGGCCTCTATAATTTTTGCATCAAAAGTTGGATTATACAGGATATTGAAATGATTTTGTAAATATTATTTCAGAATGTAAAACCATGTTTGTACCTACATAATTATATTTTTGTTCATTAATTTCAAGTGCATAATACCTTTGTACATTTATTGTACAAAGTTTAATAAATCAATTGTTGTTAATGTTGTTGTTTGTTAATTGTTGAATTTTGATTGACACTTTGACAGATGAAGAATTCATGTATATCGTAATAATTAAAAGTTTATCGTAGCAGTGCTGAATAATTCACTGATCGACAAACCACGATGATTTTATCTAGAATGCACAAAAATAAAGAAAACCTAAACATAAAATCATTGCTTTAGAGTCTACGCTGCAGTAACAGGATTAGCCAAGCGAATATTCATGACCATCGTCTCAAGCAGCCAGATGTCTGTGAAGCCACTGAGCACGTGATCATAGCGAACCAGCTAATGAGGGCATTTCCTTGCTGTTTGGTTGGCAGACACGTACATACGCATTTGCTTAGAGCACTTAGAATAAGCTAAAATCCACCTTGAGAAAATGCTAAGTTGCAAAGGAGGGACAATGAAAAAATGGTACAAACTTGACGCAAGTAAAATGTTGACGTAGCGTTTCGTTTTTGTCGAGTTAGTTTAAGAGTTAAAGTACAAGAAATAAATATTTATCAAAACCCAAGTGAGAGGTTTGTGCCTGTATATAACGATCATTGATATTAGGTACATCAGACGACCTAAGAGCTATGGGTAACAACGAAATTACATATTTTTTATTTGATTTTGACGGTGTCCCTACGCTCTGAGCTCTATAATTGAGAAGGGAAACGAAATTATCGATGCAAATATTACGTAGAAGTTAGTTAGTAACTCTCAAATATTTGTGTAGATATTAAATTTCACGCTCATTATAATCCAATTTTAGTTCGCAATGTTTCTATGTCTGTCTGCAAATTGTTTATTTTGTAAAATGAGCTTAATTATTTGTATAATATTAGTAAGCATTTTCACTAGAGAATTGAATAATTCTTCTTTTCGTGTGGCATGCCAGTTTCCTAACTACAATGTTAAGTTTAGTTTTTGGGATAAATTCATCCCAACTACGGAACCCTTCATTTCGCGTCCCACACGGACTTGGCCGGTTTTTTATATTACTGTGAAAGTTGTGTTTAGACAAGACCCTCTATTCTATAAACCACACGAGCTTTTTGGTTCACATTTTGAACAATATGTTCTTGCGGCACGTTTTTTTTTTTATGAACTTGTTCGTGAAATGATGAAAGCTTACCATAATTTCGTTATTTTCTGTTGAAAATAAGCTGTGCCTTTGTGTTCTTCGATCTTTATGTATTTATTATTTTTCCTGTTTTGTGTTAAAACAAAAAAAAAACAGCGAATGCAATCGGATGCATGCTTTGTATGTGAATGGCTTTACAATCCAGGAATTCTTACATGAAATAATTATTTGAAATCGAAATATTACTTGCTCCGTGATAAAAAGGAACCTTTTTTTTACAATTTAAAATTAAACTTGCTCTCAGGGCACGTTCAGAGCCTCATCACAAAGGCTTCGTTGCACCACTCTACGCATTCTAATGCAAATTTCATTGAAATGCCCTCCCATTGTTATCACTTCCAGTCTCCAAGGAGAACTTGGTACTCACACATCTGCGATCTTTATATATGCGACTCTACGAGATTATTAAAAATGTATTTTGAAGGGAGAAAATTTTGTGGACACGGTCACGGGAATATAAAGGATGAATTCGTATAAATTTGTAAAGCAAGGTGCTTGGGGTCTCATATAATATTTTGAAATATCAAAAGTTCTTTTTTAGTTGTGTAACTGTTATTCACTCCAAAAGGAACCCCTATTCATGAGGTGATAACACAGTGGGAAGATATTTGTCTGTCAACTATTTAAACTCCAAAACGCGATTGGTCCTGCGCAACAACCATGAAAAGAATCTGAATGGTCTATAAAGTTAAAAAGAATAGTATTATGAACTTACATTACCTATGTACAGTGAAATATGTCAGTCGTAACGAACAGTAAGAAAAAATGAACGCCTTTTTTATTTTCGAAATCAGAGTAGACGTCGTCGTGAAAATATGAGTAAAGTTGCTTACATAAAAAAAAACATGAAACAACTTCGAATTTTATGGAACCAAAATGAAAATGGATGAGTAATTACGTAAAAATTCGCCTGAAATAAATCTAGAAAACAACATATTTACAAACATCTTGTTTTTCCTTAAGTTTCGAAGTAAAAGTGGAAATGTACAAAGTTAGAGAGGAAAATAGTTTCCTAATAGGTGTTCTTTTTGTAAACGAATGTGGCAGCTTTGAGGTCAAAGGACGAGATAGCAAATGTATCTAGAGATCCGTAAATAACCTCCTTTTTTGAAGTCGGCTAAAAAAAGATACAGAACTTTCAGAATTTATTACGGAATATGTAACAATTAACAAAGAATGTGAGGTCGGATTTATGTTATATAAGATACTTATATAACATAAATCCGACCTCACATTCTAGTTATTTATGGTTAAATGTAGTGATTTCCCACCGGTATTTTGTGAATATTTTCGTTTATATAGCAGACGAGTTTTGGATTTCTATTAATTAAAACTAGCTATACGCACCGTACCTTTGCGCTCACGTCCAAAACAATAAGGTACAGTACGACACAACTTAGATGTAGCATCGGCAAAATTCGTAAAACCGATCACTATCCGAACTGAGTGAGCTTTCAAAATCCCAATCTTTATTACTGCTTTAGGTGAAAATGGTCTTTACCCAATCCACAGATAATATAATACTACGTCCCAATCGCAGTAACATTCATTATCGAAATAAATTCGTAAAATTGAATGACTGAATGCAAATTTTCAAATTTATGCTACATCTACATAAGTTGTGTCGTACTTTACCTACCTACCGTAATATTCCCTTTGCATTTTAAGGGTTAACTGAATTTTTACTTTGTAACTGTGACAAAGCAATCTGAATAAAGTACTGGTTATATTATTACGTGTCATAGTGGCAAAAAAAATATCAATTTTATGTGTCCTTCACCACACAATCCTCACCTTTGAAAACTTCATGAAAATCAATTTTGAAAACGCCTATAAAATAGTCAAGAAATAGTCATAAATAGTCACCAAGGTTAAAAAAATAGTCATTAAGGGATTCCAGAGATATAAAGGGGTCTTGGTGAGGATTACGTGGTGAGTCTTTCTCGCCACAATCCTCACCTGATTACCGCGGAAAGCTTAGGTTTTTGAATTTGAATTTGGTGTCAAAAAATAGTCGTCTCGAACCATGATAATTTCGACCTGGTTTACTATGTAGAAGTATGTTAAACTTCCACGTCAACTTCTACATACATTTTGTTTTGGTACAGTCGCGAACAGTAAAATTGAAAATCTATTTTAATAGTGTTGTGTTGTTGTGTGTAGTGTTGTGTTAATTTAAAACAGTAATAAAATATTGTATTTACTTACGTATAATTTTTTTTCTGTCAAAGTTGAATAAATACCCAACTGGTTGTCCATAATATTCCTCCAATTTTTCAAGTTGGCTTTATGAGACCAAATAAATGTTTTTATTTCAGGTTAGTGGGTAGGTTGGTAGGTTGGTTGGTGGGTAGATTAGTAGTAGTTAGGTTGGTGGATATGTTGGTGGATAGGTTGGTTGGTGGGTAGTTTGGTGGTAGGTTGGTGGGTAGGTTGGTTGGTGGGTAGGTTGGTTGGTGGGTAGGTTGGTTGGTGGGTAGGTTGGTTGGTGGGTAGGTTAGTTGGTGGGTAGGTTGGTTGGTGGGTAGGTTGGTGGGTAGGTAGGTGGCTATGTAGGTTGGTTGGTGGGTAGGTTGGTTGGTGGGTAGGTTAGTTGGTGTGTAGGTTGGTGGGTAGGTTGGTGGATAGGTTGGTTGGTAGGTAGGTTGGTGGATAGGCTGATTGGTGGATAAGTTGGTTGATGGATAGGTTGATTGGTGGG
This sequence comes from Agrochola lota, assembly GCA_947364205.1. Lineage (NCBI taxonomy): Eukaryota > Metazoa > Arthropoda > Insecta > Lepidoptera > Noctuidae > Agrochola > Agrochola lota. The sequence goes on along the minus strand of OX376227.1, from coordinate 9,478,596 downwards.
TAGGTTGGTGGAAAGTTTGTTTGGTGGGTAGGTTGGTGGATAGGCTGATTGGTGGATAAGTTGGTTGATGGATAGGTTGATTTGTGGGTAGGTTGGTTGGTGGCTAGGTTGGTGGATAGGCTGGTTGGTGTATAAGTTGGTTGATGGATAGGTTGGTTAGTAGGTAGGTTGGTGGATAGGTTGGTTGGTGGGTTGTTGGTAGGTAGGTTGGTGGATAGGTTGGTTGGTGGGTAGGTTGGTGGATAGGTTGGTTGGTGGGTAGGTTGGTGGGTAGGTAGGTGGCTATGTAGGTTGCTTGGTGGGTAGGTTGGTGGGTAGGTTGGTTGGTGGGTAGGTTGGTGGGTAGTTTGCTGGGTGGGTTGGTGGGGTGGTTGGTTGGTGGGTAGGTTGGTGGTAGCTTGGTTGGAAGGTAAGTTGGTGGATAGTATGGTGGGTATGTTGATGGGTAGGTTGGTTGGTTGGTGGGTAGGCTGGTTAGTGGGTAGGTTGGTTGGTGTGTAGGTTGGTGGATAGGTTGGTTGGTGGGTAGGTTGGTAGGTAAAAACTAACCCAAACATAAGGAGGCTATCTTGTTTAATTGAGGATATCATATGGCGAGCTTAATACCAGCTCCATCATCAGATCCTGGCCTACACTCTGGGATAACGTACCTACTTGTTAAAACAATTCCAAATGGCCGAAAAAAACAAAACTATCTTGTTTAAGTATGATGACTATATGACTTTGATAAGTAGATAGATAGTCTTACTACAATTTACGATTACTCATACTACAATCAAATTAATCTGAAATAAAGACATTTCATAGACATTTTTTTTTTGTCTCATAAAGCCAACCGGAAAAATTGGAGGAATACTGTGTACAGCTAGGTAGGTATTTATAAAACATTGACAGAAAAAAAATCATACGTAAGTAATTACAATATTTTATTACTGTTTTAAATAAACACAACACTACACACAACAACACAACACTATTAAAATAGATTTACAATTTTACTGTTCGCGACTGTACCAAAACAAAATGTATGTAGAAGTTGACGTGGAAGTTTAACATACTTCTACATAGTAAACCAGGTCGAAATTATCATGGTTCGAGACGACTATTTATTGACTATTTTTTAACACCAAATGCAAATTTAAAAACCTAAGCGTTCCGCGGTAATCAGGTGAGGATTGTGGCGAGAAAGACCCACCACGTAATCCTCACCAAGACCCCTTTATATCTCTGGAATCCCTTAATGACTATTTCTTGACTTTTTTTTTGAATTGAAACCAAGTCGGTACTCCCAGCCGTTTGCTTGCACTGAGGTGAGGATTGTGTGGAGACGTTCACCCCACAATCCTCACCAACTTATAGCTGTATCTTCGGAATCATAATGCGACTATTTTTTTAACCTAGGTGACTAATTATGACTATTTCTTGACTAATTTATGGCGTTTTCAAAATTGATTTTCATGAAGTTTTCAAAGGTGAGGATTGTGTGGTGAAGGACACAATTTTGTGGCGTGAATATACGCTTAGCGTATGACGGGTTATCGTTATATTTTACAGCATTAAACAAGTTGTACTATAATATGACATACTGACTTTTAGTGCGGTGCTATTTCAGATTATAAACTCGGGGTAAAAATTTAGTTTTTACCCCCAAGGACCTCTTACCCCTTTTCGTTTCTGTTATTCAAACACTTGTTTAATATTTACAGGTTAATCTGTACCTATTTTATTGGATTAAATTTATGTCGGCATTGGCTGTATGCGTGTTTACCTGTGCTTATGTTTAAAATAGGTTAGTTCGTATTAGTGGTACTTGCTGTCGCCATTTTTCACGATTCTCCCATGTTTAAATTACTGTTTTGTGTAGATTTGTACGAGAAAATTAATTCTTTTAATTAATGCAAACTGCAGAAGTCTTGTTTGTTATTTTATCTCGAAGTCTTTATAGATGAAGCTACAATCCAATATGTACCATGTGTGTGTTACCTGTATGTACTGTATCAGGCTTGGTTCCATATTTCATAATCAGTAAAAAAAAAACATAATTCTGCTGATTAACAAACATTTCAATAGAGAGTCGTTGTCGACCGAACAGTTTAAGACATTTGATATTCTGTAAGTCAACAGACTTGGACTGATATCACTATCACATTCGCGGTATATAAGTATAAACAGGTAGGAAATAATTTATCATACTTGATAAGAAACATACTTTCCATTTGGAAAACTTATAAGTACCTACGTAAAAGCCGATGTGAGATAGTATCTTGAACAATAAACAAATACTTTATGTTTACACTTTAAACAGCATCCGTTTAAGTTTCTCAGTAGGAACAAGTTGCGTACATACATTGTTGTAAAGTCGTAAAGGTTCATCGGGAAAACAAATAAACTTCCAGTTGGCAAGTTCGTTTCGTGGAGCACTCGTAATTTTCTCTATCTGTCCCTTCATCTTGTTTCCTTTTGGTAAATTAAATTCCACTTAGGTATCTACTTTATAATTTACCAACTGTAGACTGGTCCTGTATTGTTTTAAATTAACTATGGTACCTAAATAATATTTTGTTAGGTATTTCGGTTGAACATCTAAACTGAATTGGGTTTGACGAATTAACTTTACAGGTTCTAGTACCAGCATGCTTGAGAAAACTATGTGAGATGTGAATATACGAGTACCTACATCTAAGTGTAGGTTACGTACCTACGTTTCACAAATTAAATTCTTAAACGGCATCCTTCAACAAAGACCGAATTAAACAAACGTGGGCGACTCATTGGACAGCAAATGGCCATCTTTTCTTATTAAATTTTTTGTTTCATATTTTTCGTAAACCCACACAATAATCAGTTAACATTGCTTATAAGACGAATGCATTAATAATATTTTCACACCCGCTCATAAGTTATTAATAACTTTAATATATTTTTCTCACGCAACACTGAGATACCTCTGGATGATTTCGTTTACGTAAACAAGAAGAATGATTATAAACGAAAAATCCGAAAATATATTCCGTAATAAATGTGGATTTATTACGAGCTATCCGAAGCGGAATGCGTGACGCGAACTGGATTCTAGCACAGGAATCTGAAACGTGAACCTTTGTATTTTAAACTCCATTGCTTCGTTCTCAGAGAATCGTATTGCAATCCAAACAACAAGAGCAATGGAAACGGAAATAAAAAAATCGAAATACTCACCTTCGTAATTTCGCTTCAGCCCCGCTACATGGCCTCGGTGGGAATTATTCAATAACACTGACGAATGGGTTTTATAACGGAATTGATTACGCGCCAGATAACGAGATGTAATCGCACCGGGGGGAATAGAGACAAATGTCGTATTGGTTGCAGATTTACAGCGCGGCGCGCGCCATCTGGCGTGCCAATTTATGAGTTTAATCAGGACCCGGCGTTGCCACCGGTTTGGGATCGTAGCGAGAACGGGCGGCGGGTTGTTCGCTGTTCAAGCTTGCAAGCCGCACGTAGGTACACCCCTTTATATACTGCATTGGCTTTTAGCTGCTGCAAATTGATTTTAATTGGTTTTGCTCTGTTTTAGCGTTCCGTAACTCAAAAGGAAAAAACGGAACCCTTATAGTATCACTTCGATGTCCGTCTGTCTGTCTGCCAGTCTGTCAAGACCCTGTTTCTGAGGAACGCGTGGAGGTATCAAGTTGATTGCGTGTTCATAGAGCATTTTAATTCTGCGATTACAAGAAATAGGTAAGTACCTACCACGGTAACTTCTTATGAAGGCATGAGTTTTAATTGAAGTTTGTTGAACTTTAATCTCTACCAATACTCAGTAAATCCACTACGTACATTACGATTAAGATCGCAATTCTCTACGTGTAATGGCAAATTGCTAGTTCATCGCTAACGATCTCTGGAATAGCCCATTTCGGTTGAGCCTTACAAATTGTACGGGCAGGTCCACGATACGATTTCTCGTGCCGTGGTTGCCATTAAACACGCAAACATTCGGGCTAGCAACAGATATCTGTATTGAACTTACATCTCTAAGTACTGATGCCATTACGTTAGCAAATGGGATCTTCTTTCGTGTTGGCGAATGATAAATGTGAACAGCTCTCATAGTGGTAAACTATTAACCAGTTAGGGATCTCGCGCACTAGACGGCCACGACCACGAGTTTTGAAAGAAAGAAAGAAAAAAAGAAAAGAAAGAAAGAAAAGGAAGAAAGAAAAGAAAGAAAGAAAAGAAAGAAAGAAAGAAAAGAAAGAAAGAAAGAAAGAAAAGAAAGAAAGAAAAGAAAAGACATTTATTTAGCTACGTCCTGACTAACTATCTCCTGACTTTTGGACATAAAGAAACCGATTCGAACCGCGCACTTGGTCGCAACGGCTAACTAGCCGGTTTCTATAGTTTACCTGATCGGTGCGACCAAATATCGTGGTCGTGGCCGTGTAGTGCGCGAGATCCCTTAGAAGGATAGTAGCGGGTCTAACTGCTTAGGTACGAGTATGACAGACTGCTCTTGTAATGCATTGATTTTCGGGTTTTTTAAGGCTCCGATCTAAAAAGGAAAAACGACCCCGTTTTTGGCCGTCTGCCACAGAAGTTTGAGAAAAACTTCAGAATATGCAAAGGAATTTGAATTTTCGTACGGTCTTCTTTTCGTGTGGTTAGTGACTAACCTAGTGCCAGAGATTTAAAGCCGCCCATGGGCCTCTGACTTGGCTTCACATGCCGTCGAGAAATATCTCTCAGGCATGCCGGTTTTGGGCACGCCACAATTGCGGCGGTAAGTCCCCTCTTTGAGGAGTGGCTTGAGAGGCGCCATGGCGTCCTCACCTTCCGCCTGACGCAGGTTCTCACCGGACACGGTTGTTTCGGGAGGTTCCTGTTCCGCGTAAGGCGGGAGGAAACGCCCGGGTGTCACCACTGTGTGGATCGCCCGGAGGACACGGTGGAGCATACGGTGGAGGTCTGCCCGGCTTGGGCGGAGCACCGCCGTGTCCTCACGGAGGCGATCGGCGGCGGCGATCTCTCGCGTCCGGCCCTGGTTCAGGCCATGGTTCGGAGCGAGAGTGCATGGGAGGCCGTCACCTCCTTCTGCGAAGCAGTTATGTTCGCGAAGGAGGAGGCGGAGCGCGCGAGGGAGATGCAAGCTGCACGCCCTCGCGGCCCTAGTCGCCGCAGGAGACGCCCCGGGCGTCGGGAGTCGAGAGCCGACTTCCGGCCACCGTAGGCGCGGGCTTGCGGACGGTGAGCAATGGGCAGCTCGCCGTCCGATAAGGACCAGGCCCGTGTCGACGGCGCGTTGTGTTCCACGCGCGCCTCAAAGAGATGTCAGCACCAACCGACGGGGTCGAAAGACCAATGCCTGCTGGGGTTGCGGGTTTGTCCGAAAGGGATAACGCGGCCCCGGCACACAGGCAACGGAAGGAACACGGGTGGATTTTAGTCAGTAAAAGTCTGACACACCCTCTCGCTCTGCCCAGAGCGGGAGAAGTCATTTGATGATTACCCATCCTGAAAAAAAAAAGAAAAAAAAAAAAAAAAAGGCATGCCGGTTTCCTCACGATGTTTTCCTCCACCGTTTTTGAAGCAAGTGATAATTATTCAATACGCACATGAATCCGACAAGTAAGAGGTGCGTGCCTTGGGTTCGAACTCGAGACCTATGACTTAGCAGTCTGACGGTCACACCGCTGTCACTGCTCCGTACTTGCTCGTACGATGTTAGGTCTCGATGAAGCCCAGATTAATAGCCACACAAGAAGAAAACAATTTTTTTTTTAATTTGGTGGTTAGATCAATCTTAGGAAAAAAATAACTTTATGTAATTAACATACCATTTTAGGTATAAAAACTGCTGCTTCAACGCTACGGTACTGCTCAGTGTGTGTTCGTGTGATTCCGATTCGCCACTCCGGACCAGTTTGAGTGACTATAAAAGCTAGGCCTCACCTAATGCGGATCTATCTAAATGCAACACCACATAGTGGGTATGCGTTGTAGACACTTGCTGCAAATGAACTGTATGCATTGTGTTGTGACCACAAAGTAAATACAACATGTCCCAGAATTAACGCACACCACCAAACACCTCAATCAGAATATTATGATATATAAATAAATATTGTTTATTTATTAAATTAGTACTGAATGTGGGAGAAAAATGTGGTCACATTACGCATACAGTCGCACATAGGGTCTAGGGTAGTAGGCGCTTCGTCGATTTTGGTTTGTTTTGACTGTACCGCGGAAGTGTGACTGTTATTTACGTAATTTTAATTATATTTGGGTAAAAATATGAACTATATTAAAAATAGATTCAGTAAACGATTCTGAACAAACAACTTTCATAATGTTAGTTAATTCAGTTACCCCTTGTATACAGATTATGATATTCTAGTTTAGGTAGTTAAAGTCAACCTCTTAATTACTTTTACACTTTTGACAACAATCATAACTAATATTATAAATGCGAACGTGAGTTTGTTTGTTACGCTTTCACACTAAAACGGCTGAACGGATTTGGTTGAAATTTGGCACATGGGTAGACCATGACCTGTGTTAGAATATTAATAATGAATAATGAATTGCAATTATAACACTGAATTTGATGTTATAACCGTTTTAGGTGTAAAAAAAACATTTGGAAAGTTTCCAAATATTTTTTTTACATCTAAAACTAAATATTCGGTGTTACGATATTAATGATTGCATTTCATAATCAATATTTTAGTTCACTAGTTAGCCATATTTCTTAATTCTATACAGTAATATTGCCAAATTAATCAAAACAGCGAAATATTTGACAGCTATTTGCGACGTTGCCCACTTTATGTAACCGCTCATAAAAAAAATTACCACTACTTCTCGTGCCTACAACCTTTTTATAAACATACCTTTTTATACATATTCAAAAAGAGAGTATCAGACTGACAACTAAACAAAAACCAATAAACAATGTTGGTAAAGTAAACAGCACTTTCATTAGTTTCTAGCCCAGCCGCCCGGGCCTGGCCGAGCAACGTTATAATTTCGAAACTAACCAACTAGATATTAGCACATCTAACTTTTCTAATCTAACTCGCGTAGACTTATATGATAAAAATGTATGTGTAACACAGATGTAGTGAGGGGTAGAGACGGCAGCCTACTGCGCGTACCCCGAATTGTGGGTAAAAATATGTTTATACTATAACTGATCTAGGCATAACGTCACTGGTGTCGTTAGTGTTTCACTTTTAGTTTGTCAGTTATTTGATAGAGACAAGAATAACGCTTAGCCAAAGTACGTGCAAAGTAACGTTTATAAATCTCTAAGGCTCGGCGTAAAAAGCCTTTAAACGAACTAACATATTTCTAATAAGCCTCTAACTGTATTTATTTCTGTTCAACTTGGGCATGGCAGCCACATTAGTGCCATGTCAGACTGGATATTTTACCTCGAAATGACCTATTAATATATAACACCGTGCAAATACGTGAGACGAATATTACCTATGTATATTTTGACCGAAACCCGGGTACCACGCCATAGAATTGCGTGGCAAGGCGGGGGGCTGCGTTGACGAATCAGCGGCGGGACGCCGCGTGTCTCGACGAATGAGCGGCCTGCATTGCCCCCCGTCTCATCGCGATCCTAAAGCGCGGTATAGCGGTTTCGGTCAAAGTAAAGTACTTAGTAGCAGACGAATACTACTAGATGTAGTAAAAATTATAATTTTATTAATGTTGCTTTCTCATCTTTGAAACATTTTTAATTGTATTGTGAAATTGTAGGTGGGAAATAAGTAGGTATTTAAGTAAGTAGCACGTTTAAATCACATCTCAGTCACAATAGAGAACGTTGTAGTCGAAGGCTGCAGTATTTTACTTTATCTACAATATTTGTGATGTGGAACCTTCGCAAGGAAAAACATTTTTTCATTCAGTTTATTGAATAGAGTATGGACGATAAAGACACAAAAGCTATGTTAGGCATAAATATAGCATAAGTTATCGCTTATAAGATCTATTGAGGTTGGGCGACTGTTTATTGTTCGCTTGACAGTTATTGCGTTTTTTATGCGTGAAGTTTGGAAGTAATTCTCTTTATAGTAAGAGATTCCATCTAACGAGGTATTTTACCTATTTGCTTACCCAATGGAAAGTGATAGACACTTTTCTATTTATATTAATTACGGAAGTTTCAGGAGAAACAAGTTAAACTTAAGTTCTGAGTTGAGCTGCACGTCTACTAACAAATGCGTGCACATATGTTTGTAAATTATTGCCTATATTGTCAGTGCTTATATAGCAGGTGCAAGATTTTTTTTAATCAGTCCAGTAGTTTTTGAGTTTTTACATTACAAACTAATATACAAGATATTGTAGCGAAATAAAAAAGGATTCACCACATATCTAAACACGTTTAATTTATAATACATAAAAATACACTGAAATATTAAAAAAGATAATCAAACATTTTAAGGTAGGTACAATCCCTATTGAATTGTAAAAAAAAACAAATTGCAGAAAGCGTTGTCGATGGTTCCTAATACAAAAAAGAATTGCACGAGAAAAACTCAGGCGTACAAGATCGGTAATACCTTTAGTCTAGTATTCGCGTGTCGTGACGTCCCCAGTGCCTGATTGCAAACCGTTTGAAGAACGCATACGATGAATATAAGGTCACTAACGGCTAAAAGACGCTCAGTTGAACCATGGTCATGGTACAAACGGTCATGGTTAAATTAAAACGAAAAATAAACCTAGAGTTTAGTATTAATCAAGTGCAGGTAAACAGCTGAAAAAACCCCCAAAAGGTATGGCGACGAACGCGTCGTGGTGTTATCTCGTAGCAAGTCGAGAGATTTTTGAATACGGCTCACAAACATTAGGAGGCCGAAATTCGGCTTGGTAAACACGGTCAACACCGTTTCGTCGAAGATAAGATTATCAGGATACAAGGAACTCGGAGATAATCGTACGCTGAGTGTTCCCAGTTTATAACGGAGTAATTGGTAACTACACTAGGTAATCTCGCTGATAACGATTAAGGAATAATAATATATTTAACGATGAATCCACAAGAATATACCACTGCAGGAAATTTTGGTATCAATTGGCCTAAAAACTGACCATCTTTTTAATCGAATTTTCTGCAAGGTATAAGATTAGCACATCAACTCAACAGTTCTAAATTTCGAGAAATTCGGAGCAAATTAATCACCGCGTATGAAGGTTGAATGAAAATGGATTTAAACGAAAAAGGATAATAATTTATAAAAATATGGCGGTATACAATACAAAATACAAATCATTTCTCTTTAAAATATTAGTGTGGATGTAGAGGTAGACTATTAATTATTTTATTCTGTATGTACATACTAAAATAAAATGTAATGAAACTGTTTCAAAAGGTAGTGTTATCTTGTTATCAGATTATTAGAAACGGAGAGTTTCTGAATACTGTTGAAACGACTTCATTTCTTATTGCCATTTTATTTCACGTGGAACACTTTTCTTTGCAAAGAAATACAAGGTAGTCAAAAAGTCTTACTCGTCCTAGATCTTGAGCAGTCCGTTGAACGGTAATTGTGCTCTACTTTGTATAGTCTACAAAGTAACCATGCAAGCAAGTTACAAAGGGAAATTCACTTCCCTCTCACCTATTCAGTTTCAAAGGAAGAACTGGGTCTGAACAATTTTACTCATTGTCTACTTTACAGTTAGCGTCCGAACGGTTTCAAGTTAATGGCACAACTTTAAAGCTAATGTTTCAAAATTCGCCATAGTTATTATAAAGTCGTTATAGTTATCTTAATACAATGGTCAAGAAATAAGGCAGTGGGCGTCAAAGTATAATTATGTGGGAAACATTACCCCAGTGGGATAGCAAAACATTTAAAAAATACTATTGAAAATTTAACGAAATCGAGCAGTTCTTTTTTATAAAAAAAACGCAGAGATAACAATAAAATATGATATTGCCTGTATGTGTCTAACAATTGCAAAATTCCTTTGAGGATTGTTAGATTTATAAACTTCACTTCAACTAAATCGAAAATCAATCCTAATCACTGCCATTTACAGAGCCTGAAAAACATAAATCTGCTCCATTTTATCTTCAAATATATACTTACGAATAAGTTAAGGCTTAATGTTGAATACATAGATAGAATAAAGCCATTAATATGGACATTCTCGTGAATAACTTATCACAATAACACATTATAGTAACATAACACTTTCTTGTTCTATTGCTTATGTAACCATTTTGTTCGCCTAATCGGTACTTTGAAACCCTTGGTAAAACATAGTGGATGATTAGAATGAAATATTGTAACGATTCTTAAGGGAGTTCGTAAGTTTTTGACGAGGTTAGACTTCTTTTTGTCTTTTATATATGTGTTTCTAAAGTGAATTAGCAGCACTAACGGTTTTCGTTTGCTAAAAAATAATGTTCCGAATTATTCTTGTTTTGTTACAGCTTTGATTATTTATATGTCTAGATATATATTATGTATGTCGGAAGTACGTTAGTGAGTTGACTAATCGGGACGCCAGCGCCGCTCGACGGAGTCTACAACATAACGCTCGGACCGGCCGCCGCCCGGGGCTCAGCAGAGCAGAAGCAGACTTGGTGGGTGGCGGTCAAGCGGTGAAGACATTTAGAAACTGTCGCGCGTTTCGAATAGTTGTGTCGTGTACCTACAGTGTCTGAAATGCTAGTGTGAGTAATGTTATCGTAAATTATAATTTGATCTGAACTGCAACGGTTTTTCTATTGTGCAATACCTAACACTACCCATTAATTAGTACGCCCACAGTATTTAAAATATGTCTGATAATGAGAGAGACATATACCCTCCTCCGACATATAAACATATGGCGCTGCAAAAGAACAAAATCAAACAAGTCAAAATTGTTATACTGGTGCATGAGAGCTACGTCTTACACTCGTGCCACGGCATTGTACTGTCATTGTACTTTTTTGTGTGCGTGCATTTAGCGGCCAACAGTAAGACGCTATTTTTTTCGACGAGTTCACAGTTTTGACTGTCTATCTAGACATGTTTATATCTTTGGTTACAGATGATAGTTATTTAGAGCCTTTTATAGTCTCGTTACACATTAAGTTAACTAATGGGACAATCGAACACCTATTAAAATAACTACACAAGCAAACATGCATGTAGGTACAGGCCTGTAGTTCATAACCCTTTAATCGAAATACCAAACCGAAACATAGTCGAAGTTCGCTCGTAAACGTCAACATAAACTCTCGCGCCGTAAACCGATCAGTGTTCATTGTGATCACGCGTCTGGCTAACTAATATTCAAATTAGTGACGTCATCGGATTAGGCTCGACGCCGCTCAATTCCTGTTGATTACTCCGCCACGGGTTAATATGGAGGAAATATATGCGTTCATTAAAATTCGACATCTTGTGACATTGTAAATTCGTTGGCATATTATAATTAAAGTGGAGTAGATTAAGTGTGGAGTAATAGAATTATTTCTTGTGTGTGTGTTGCAAGAATATTTAGGGCGTGTGGGCTGGTGCTTTTACAATTCCGAACATATATTTTTGTTATTATAAAGAATAACACGTACTCGTAACTAGCGGTTTTTTGTTGGTTAGTGTTGTATTTATTCCTATTTTGAGTGACATAATCCAATTTCAATTTAGGACATGCACATGAACTGAGGAAGTGACATCTAATAATGCCATGTCGGACCATCATGATGGATTAAATTGATTATTCAATGCTTATCTTAGTAATGGCACTGTCATGTCACATAGAGAACCTGATCAAGCCACCCGACAGGCGAGATTTCATAGAATTGATACGAGATACTAGACATTGTTATGTACATGATGACAAATCTGATAATAATTAATTGTAAATGAAATCGATCCTTTTGCATCTCCGGAATTTACACGTGATTTGTATGAACTGCTCTTTATGTCGTTATCAGAACCAATAAGTAGCTAGGTATAATATGTAGTATGATTGATCCATTCAGGATTTAAAAAAAAAAACTATGTATTAATTTCATATATTTTCTACTTGTAACTTAAACCACATTATCGTCTCATCAATATTCATCCCGACACAAAACCTTCTTAAAATTATGTATAATCTTCTTCGCAGCGTATCGATTCCAAAAAGTTCATGAAATAATATATATATAGTATAATTATATTATATTATACGTCACAGCGACGATTATTCTTTGTAACTTACCTGTAAACAATGAAACTTCCTTTAGTTAAAGTATAAAACGATAAAATGATTTTGATATTACACAGAAAATGCGTGTTTAGATTTATTTTAATATGTTACCATTGTTTAACATATTATAAACAGTACAAGTCTCTATAAAATACATTCACGATATTTTCATATATTGGCAATATACAACGGGAGGAAAGTTTACTTTCTCCCTCAGTTTTCATAAGATTGAACCAGCAAATAAAGAAGCTTACAAATCAAACAAAAGCCAAGTAAATATACGAAACATTGAAACGCATTGTCTCATAATACAAACTATGAGAAGCAGACGGCATTGCAAAAGATTCAATTTTCTCTTCATATTTTCTGTATGTTTTATTCAAATGGGCCCGTTCCAATACTTTCACATCAAAATTTATATCGTTTATACAGTTCTGTGTCTAGAATATTCCGTTAATCCGATTACTTTCAGTCAGAACGCTGAGATAGATGAATACCTTTTAAGAGATTTATGATCATTAGGTTTGTTAAGAAAAATAAAGCCGTTTTCAGCACGATCTTGGAATTACAATATCTTTTTGTTTTTTGTATCTGTTTTTTGCTATAATGGATCTCGTTATCTTGAGAGGTAATTAATGCCAGCTGTATTCTTTCTTCGCCCTTATTTTTTACGGTAAATAAGGATGTAACTTGTGTTTTACTTTTACTTAAAATTTCTATAAAATTTAGTAACATGTCGTGTTTTTTTTTTAATTTTAGTCCGCATTATTTTAACTATGTAGTGTGAATCGCAACACCTGAGCGGTCAAAAGCACATGTCTTCCTAATTTTCACACTAAGTAGGTACTTCGATAAAGGTGTTAAATGTTTATTAATTTGATAGGAACATCGAAATATTGCTACATAAAACAGAACAGCTACATCATTCAAAATACTATGCACGTCGTAAATTTATTGCAAAATTCAAGACTTCTTCCAATACTTTACAGCCTATTTAGGTTCATAAAACTTTCCGTAAGATAATTTCAAGAAACCCTTCCACAATTAAAACAAAAACTTTTGTAACAAAAGAAGTAAAAACAAGATAATCGGCACATCAACCAGCCTTTTCATTTTCACTTTGAATTAAGATAAAGATGGCGTCGAATGCGCGGCAAATTGAAATGGAAATACCTCGCGGTGGTCGTTTTTATTCGTTGCGTGGCGCGGGTGTGCCGGTCGACGAATACCCGTTATTTCACCTCAAGCAATTCTCCTGCAGATGAAAAAGTTTGACTTATCAATTCCACTCGCTATTCTGTATGCAGTCTTTAATTTTTCCCGTTTTGCACTGAGTTTTTCATTATTAAAGCAAGACGCTCGTTACCTTCATTTAGTTCTTTGAAAAGAAAAGCCAACGAGGGCGGTTGTTTCAGTTGGAATGAAAATAATAAATCAAGGGGTAGGTAGGTCGTAGACGGCGCCTGGTCTATTTCATGCCCTCTGCATATATAATGGATCCTAGACTAAAGTGTTCGAGATTTATGTGCAAGTTTATTGTTTAAAACGTTAATTTAATTTGTTTTACTGAACAAACACATGGTTGAATTGAAGCTTTTTCTTTTGTTCGTAACCGAAATGAGTTCACTTGTCAGACCAGCTTAATATATTTTCTTTTTATTGCGTTTTGCTTGAGCAAATGTTTCGACTATTTTCCTTTATTTCAGATACGAAAGAATAAAAAATCTGTGAATAAAGCTTCGTCTGCAGTTGCGAGTATGATAAAACAAAGCCTGTAATATGACTTGGTAATGTTACAAAAGAAAAATTAAATCGCTTGGGAGGCAAGTCGGTGGAATTCAGAATAAAATGGATGGATAAAGACTAGTTATTCCTTTGCAACCTCTGCTGTTAGAAGATAAGTAATTCTGTCTTACATTCACAAAGTCACGACTAAAACTTTTAATAATTGCTGCGATATTAAATATTACTAGTGTCAGAAAACTTATCTATTTGAAGGTAGATTTATATGAGTAACATTATAGTGGACAGTTCATGGATAAGTCTTGTTTTAGTCGAGTTAAATATGTAGTTTTAGTTACCTTAAATAGTCGCAGTCAGTTATCAAGTTATTTGAGATTAAAGTGAATTGTCAATTTAATAAGTTGCCGACATCATTCGGTCTTGAACGAGGCACCGGATTGACAAGTTCTAAAAGTAGAGGTAAAGGTAAGTAAAAGTAATGTAAATTAAACTGAACTTTAATATTCAACAATCTATACTGATATGATTAAGAGAGCAAAATTTTTTAGTTTGTAACTTTGTATGTAGGGGTAATCTCCGGAACTACCAGTTGGATTAGAAAAAAAAATATTGCATTGGATAGCCCAATTCTTGTCGAAGGGTGTAGGCTATGAAACATTACCCTACGATCCTTGAGACACGAGCAAAAAAACAAAAATTCAGACAGAACGCTAACCGAAAACGTAGTCATTGCGCGGGCAGGCGATGGAATGCGACATGGTGGGTCGGGGCCGAATTTTCACGCGGAGAAAGTCGCGGGCAGAAGCTAGTTTAAAATAAATATGCTTATTGCGTTGCTTTATTTGATTCTTTTAAATTCTGTGATTTCCTTCTTTGGTAAGTTTACACTACATATATTGTAGTTTAGGTATCTATTAATTTTCTAAACAACAACTTAAATAAAAATAGTTAAGTTAATTGTACGCATTATATATCGTCTTTGCAAGTGTTACAAGTTATCTGGAAGTGTGAAAATAAGACGCTAATATGTTTAATGAGTAAACCATAAAACTGACAGAAAACTAAAAGAAAATTATATTTGTAAAAAGATTATTCATTATCAACAGCTCCCCATATTTACCATTTTTATTAGCTCCTCATATTACGTGGATCAAGAGAGATAGTCGTTAAAATCACTTTTCCACGAAATACACATTACCTGTTGGTGCGAATCCCTTTCCGTATATTCAGTATAATTCCGAGATACAATTTGATATTCAAGTTCTCTTATATATTATTCAAAACATCTCACGATATTCGTTTAGAAGAACAAAACGTATACAAAAAATTTCCTTTTCATATTTACAGATTGAGATTGACGTATGTTAGTCCTAACTGGTTTTGCCGAAATTTCGGCTTATTGGGTGCTCAAATTTGACGTGGAAGTGACAGAAGCCCATCCGCTGTCAGATTTCGCACTGAGTTGCTGGCTGTAGCTGAGTCAGCTTAATATAATAATATTGAACCAAATTCATTGTAAAATAAAAAGGCCTTTACGGTTTCAATTACGAAGGAAAAATGGGACAAAGAAGGTAGGTAATTGCTGTCGAGGAAGACCGTGGTTTAAATGAAAATTGATTGCCTGTTAATTACAGCGTTGAATAACGCTATTATGAATAAGTATTTATTCTTTTGGTAAATTACTTCATAAGTTTTCATTTTGTTTGCACAAATATTTTCGTGGAAAAAAGCGACTGACAGTGGATTTGGTAACAGGCATTGAAATTGCGATTTTTCCACTTTTTTTATTTTCGAATGGTGTGGTAATCTGTTTCCGTATAAATTGCCTGCTGTTATGTGGGTATTGGAATGGTGCAAGCTATAGCTTTATGGGAGCTACAAACGGCGCATAAATACCGCTTAAACCTGCGTATATACCGCATGGGATTTGGTAACGTTCATGATTCTGGCCAATTCTAAAGGAACCACATACACCAACAGAAGGCTAATATTTATTTATTAAGTAGGTACCGGCTGTTTTAACTGAGTTGTGATCTGTCTTTTTAGGGTTCCGTAGTAAATGAGGAACCCTTGTAGTGCCCATGTCTGTCTGTCTGTCTGTCCGCGGCTTAGCTCAGAGACTTCAAGTACTAGAAAGCTGTCATTTGGCATGGGTATACATATTAATCACGTCGACAAAGTGGTAAATAAAAAATATGATATATAAATATATATGGTAAATTTGCATTTCACGTAAAGTGGGGTGTTTTTTTTTGCCTATCCTATGGTGTGGGATGTCGTTGGAAAGGTCGTTCAATTTTTGTTAGAGCATAGTGTCCCCCCCCCGCCAGCTAAATGTTTGTACTTGGATTTATGAAAAAATCCCAGTAGTAGTATATATAACGAAGTTAAAAGGAAAACTATCACAGGTTAGTAGGCTTTACAGGTTAACGAATAATAATCGACCAACTTAAATTTTTTGTATGAAAACCGAATCTTGTCGAAGAACCGATGGCCGATGTAGCAGACGAGTCCTGAAGTGGAAACCGCGTATCGGCAAGCGTAGTGTAGAACGACCCCCAGCTAGATGGACCGACGACCTTGAAAAGGTGGCTGGGGCAGACTGGATGTGGAAGGCGGAGGACGGGGTGTTGTGGCGCAGCCTGGGAGAGGCCTATATCCAGCAGTGGACTGCGATAGGCTGAGTTGATTGATTGATTTAAACATCACGGATACTGAAAGAACCGTTGATGCATTAGTTACTTAATCTGCATTCGCAATTCATTTGCCAAACATGTAAACAAACACGAGTTTTAGGAAAAAAACAACTGTAATGCCTACACATAAGGTTCAGTTTGCGCTACAACTTTATATTTTTTACGACTTTTTCAATAGTACTAGTCAGTCTAAATTCAACTTAGTTTACACGTGCCTACAGTACATAAAGTTGATGTTTGTCTTAGTGGACAACTCGTGTTTGTTTACATGTTTGCCAAATAAATTGCGAACGTAGATTAGTTATCATGTTTGTATTCATTGCGATGAAAACATAACATGACATTTTAAATAATATTATAAATGCGAAAGTGAGTTAGTTTGTTTCTTTTGCGTCTTAACTACTCAACCGAACGCGAACCTGAGCGCAAGCGAAGCCGCGGGCAAAAGCTAGTAATATCATAAGTTTTTAAGTATTCCCCGAAAGGTACACAGAGTTGTATTGTCCACCGACATTTGACCACTTAAAACTATGCATCTACCTATACTCCATTTGAAATAAGATTACACATTTAAATAAACCTTTTTTACAATCCGTTCAACCGATTTTGACTTCTATTGCGTTGGTGTAACAAATGGCAGCAGCATTAAACAGTTGGTATTGTAACCAGTTTTTTGCATGCCTACGATATAGAAGTCAAAATCGGTTGAACGGACTGAAAAAAAAGGTCTATTTAAATGTCTAATCTTATTTCAAATAGAGTATAGTATGTATGTAATTCATGTATAACAACTCCATAACAAACAATCACACCTAGTATTAACGAAGGTATACTCACGTACAACAGTAGAATGAGAAAACAGCTAGTGATATGTCATAATTGTGGCAGGCCATAATGAGGCGACGGCGTACAAGCCTCCATGGTTACACACAAAGCCATGATTTATAGCTCCGTGTGCCATTGTTAGCTTAATGAGATTGCACTGTCAGCACAATCGGTCTATAGCCACTGTGTTTGACTGTAACGCGCAGTAAGATGGTTATTGAGTCAAATGGCTGAATGGAATGTTTTTACGACGTCAATGTGTAAGTAGATTTTGTTTTGTAAATGGCTAGAATAATTAGGTAGTTGAGATTATAATAGTTATAATTTTTGTGAGGGTTGTCATAGTTAGAGATATCAACCATATTCCGATTACCTTTAATGAATGATGTAGTAAATAGGTATGATCCAGGACAAATGATAATTTGTTACAGGCTGAAAGGGCCGTAGGTCACAGTCAGCAAAAAAATACCGTCCATTGCTGCTTACTCATTCGGGACAATAAACGAAGAAATAGACCGTACTTGTAATCATAATATATATCTAATTTACATTGATTTTCAATATTTCGTTCCTTAAATGCAAAAGTCACACATTTCAAAAAATATCAAAAATGATTTTTTTGCATAAAATGCATCTTAAACGATGAAACTTTAATGTTTCGCTAAAACAGCCGTCGTTTTATGATCAAAAACACCCAAACACGCACACACGTTAGTTTTGTTTTGTACCGTTTCAGTAACTGAGTTCCGCGCAAAAGTACCATATTGTCAGTTGTCAACAGTCATTTTGCACGAGCACACACATTTTTTGTGAAAAACTACCACATTCTAAAAAACTGCTATAAAACAGGTGAAATTATATATTCAAAAGTGCCACATTGTAAAATATATTCGTATTGCAGATCACATTCACGTAAGTATCTTATCATTTTTATGTGCAATAGTACAATATTTCGAAATAGGTTGGTTTTGCATTTATAAATTCAATATTTTCTCTTATTTTTGTATGCAATACTACCATATTTTGAATTATGTTAGTATTGCAAAAATTTATTAGAATTATTTTCTTATTTCTTTATGCTAAAGTACCATATTTCGAAATAGGTTAGTTTTGCATTTATTAATCTGATATTTTCTCTTATTTTTGTTTGCAATAACTACCATATTTTGAATTAAGTTAGTTTTGCAAAAAAATAATTAGAATTATTTTCTTATTTCTTTATGCTAAAGTAACATATTTCGAAATATGGTGTCTTTGTATTTGAAAGTGATCTCTAAATAGATTTCATTTTACATTAAAAAGCAATTTTTAGTTTTAATGTTGTTTTGTCTGAAAGTTTTTGTAGTTTTTGGAGTAATCTTATGGGTTAAACAAATTAATTTAGAAGAGCTATTAAAACCAATTAAATTTTACTTACCCACATAGATACAATATAATGCCTATTTACGAGAAAGTAAATTGGTTGATACAGGTAGGTACTTATTTTTTTACGAGAGCATTAAAATCATCTCCAATTTACGTTCCAGACCAATATATCACTCTAATTAAAACAGCAAAGAAAACTGGAAAGCCTTATACTGTTGAAGAACTGACACATAAGATTTTTTTTGACCTCAAACCTCTGTGTACAGGAAACTACAATATAGATGACGATGGCAATAAATTCAAATGGACCGATATAAAGATTCTGAAGGCGGATAAAGTAAGCAATGACATATTTTTCTTTAAAACATCCTACGAAGAGGAAGAGTTCAGGTCAGTATCTACGTTGAGAAAACGCCGCACCAAGTCGAAGACAGTGCCTGATAATAATTTGACTCTAAACCAACTTTACACTGAAAAGCTTACAGTTCCTGAAGCAAAGAAGCAAGGCATTCTAAAGCGAATCCAAAAAAACGTCGTGCCACGATTTTATGAATATTTTTATGCTAATCTCTAAATTAGTACATAAGTTACTGTTGGGAACTGATTTTTAATGTTTTAGTTTAAGTTTTTTGTTAATACTTTTACGAGCATTACGCTCAATGTAGTTTTAAGTAAACGTTTGATAAAAATATTTTTGTAAGAACACTATATACACCACTTTTATGTGCTTTATACGGTTGTGATTAGTGTAGATCATGGAAATAGTTAATTTTGAAGGTGTCCCACTCCTTAAGTGTCTTATTTTATAAAACCATAACTGTTAATACTATTTTAAAATAAAGTTACCTCTGTTTCTGAAACGTTATGTTATGGACCAAGTCCAAGATTAACTTAGCTTTAATATTTCATTTAAATTGTAGAAAAGGAGTAATGATCTTATCGTAACTCAGTGGCGAAACAAGGTTTTATTTAACTGCGAGGTGTCTCGCAGAAATGAAATAGTGTTATTTAGATACGAGTCATTATAGTTTAGACAGCTTAATATTGTATTTTTCATTATTGAACTGCATTCCACACACCTGTGATAAGTAACCTAATACAGCTTTTAAGAGAAGATACTCAATGTTTATTGTGTTTATGTAGGGTGTCTACCCGGCACATTACAAAACATAGGTTTAAGTGTAACGTATAAATTTGTCTAGTTGTTTTAGGTATGGTAAAACAATACAAAATAGTAAGTGTTATTCTGTTTAAAAAGTCTGATTTGATCGTGATTATCAATGATATTATAAGTAAAAAAGAGGTAGATAGGTACACGCTTCGCAAGAGGCACGTCAAAATTTGGCTAATTAGCCACATTTTCTTCGTCTTGTCTCTTTTTCGCTCCCGATAATTACGACATGCTGTCCTACTTACACGTGTCATCTAATAGCGTGACATTGTGCCGTTTTTGAAGAACGAATGTACGGTAGGTAACCTATCTACGTCTTTTTACTTAAAATATCATTGGTGATTTAGCTTAAAAAATTTAATTATTAAGGTATAGTTCTTTTTGAGTTATTGTTTATTTAATCACTTGTCCAAAAAGGTTTTAGTGAACGTTAGCTCAATGTGAGAATAATTATAAGTACCTATATTGTTGTAACTGAGAGCTGTTATCTTTTAGGGAGCCAGCGAAATACCTAGTTAGTGTATTTATTTTTAAAATAATTCTTGTTTGTGTAGTTTTATGCATCTTTGTTTTTATAGCTTAAAAGGTTTGTTTCGTTTTTAACTTAAATTTATTACTCTTACCTACTAATATAGGTAATATTAATTTTAGACTTAATTGATGATCTCATGATAAGATTTAACTATTTGTTTTCCCTTAGCAAGTTTACTATGTAGTAAGTTAGTATGTGCCATTTTTTTCTTAAATTTACGTTTTGTGCGGTTGACAACTGAAATAAAACTCAAATTTTCCTAATCAAATCAATCTGCCTAGCCTTTTCCCAACTATGTTGGGGTCGGCTTCCAGTCTAACCGGATGCAGCTGAATACCAGTATTTTACATGGAACGACTGGCTATCTGACCTCTACAACCCAGTAACAGGGTAATACGATACCCCTTGGTAAGACTGGTGTCAGACTTTCGGGCTTCTGACGACTCGTAACGACTGTCAAAGATCCACGAATGACAGCCGGGACCAACGGCTTAACGTGTTTTCCGAGGCACGGAGGATTCTGGGTATGTAAAGATGGTCACCCATCCACTGGCCAACCCCGGTAAGCGTAGCTTAACCTGATGGATCGACCACTGCGGCTGTTGTTACTTAGCCACGAGCTCCTCAAAACTCAAATTTTCCTAATAATGGTGGTTTAATTTTTTAAATTTTAATGTTCTCGAAGTCTAAGTCTATATACAAAACTAACTTATTTGCATTTTTTCCAGAGTCCATTCGAGGTATGGTTAAGATTGCTTTATTGAAAAATAGGCTATTTAATTACGCATCTTTTGATACAAAAAAAGTCTACGTAATACACATAGTTTATACAAAAATCATAAAATAATCCAAATTATTTTTGCAAATGCCGCTCCTGTATAATTTGCTTATTTTGACTTGTGGTGCTTTTGTATTTAAGGAGCGATTTGTTATAAAGCAAAATTATACAACTATTCATAAGTAGGTAGTATTTATAAGAACGTTGACTATCTCGTTGGTCCATTGGTCGCAAGGGCTTATGCTGAGCATGAGGTCCTGGGTTCGATTCCCGGGTCGGACAAAGCATTATTGGGTTTTTCCATCAAATTTCTCAGTAGCAGCCCGGAGTCTGGATTTGTGCCCGGTTGATGGCAATAAGTTCGACCGCTGTTACATGGGACTTATGACTACCGGTACTCCTCTGCCTAGCCCTTCGGGAAACGTAGGCGTAATGTTATGCTGATTATAAATATTTGTAATAAACCCCATATTTTTTCTTTACGGCTTCCATATCCTTCTCAGTTAATTTTAACTTTGTTAAATTATAAGTAAATGAATTAAAAAAATTCATGAGATGGTCGTTTCGCAGAAAACTGTTATGTGGAATGACAAAAATTTAAACGCAAGGGAATAAGAGCTCACCAAGGCAAAAGGAAATTTAATTAAGTAACTAATGAAAATGCGGAACCAAAGTTACGTGTCCATAAGTCTGGTCTGTTTAAAAATCATGTATTAATTTATGCGGGTTGAATTTTAAGAACTCATGGATATTTGATTAAAATAATTTTAAGATCCGTATTATTGGTTACAACTTCTAATTATTGAAAAGGCTAATGACAGGTTTGGAATGGATTTGGAAATAACAACGGAAATGATTTTATATTCGTATCACCTCATTAGTGTAACTCACATCAATTTTCCTCGATCAGTACATGGTCTGACCATAAAATAAAAACACGGTTATGTAATATAATTTATTACATAACATAATATAATGCCCGTTTTCCTATTAATAAATTTATTTATGTTACACCTTATAAATTTTCTGTTAACCTTACTTATTTATTTCACTGTGTGACAATCACACAGTGAAATAAATCAAAACTCTAATTCATGCTTCGATTTTAACTTGGAGCAAAAGAATTTCGCAAATCGATGAAGCAAATCTGCTATTCGCTACAGAAACTCGTAGCTTGCTACGTTGCTACGTCGTAGCAAAAAATTGTGATCAAGTTGGTAAAAAAGTGTCCCAATTCCACAAAAATTGCGTTGGTTGCTGTTTATCTCAAAAAGGAAATATAACCGTGAAAATACCTTCTGCATTGTTAAACAAACACCGCCTCTACTTATGCAAAAGCCACGGCTCTGTAACTAAGACCGGCTGTTTCAATTTCGTCACGTACCGTTTGCTTTGCTTTCATTTTTACTCGTTATGGCGTCGTAAAAATAAAACTTCGTTAAGTAAAGGCAATTGTCACCGAGCTCAATTTTAAGACAAAACATCTTGTAGTTTAACCATTTCACTCAAGTTGTTAATTTTGTATGAAACGAGTAGTGTAAGTCATATTTTCCTTACTTAAAACAAAGCTTTCAAAGTTTCTACGTCCGTAAATGAGAACACAGAATACCCATTAACGAGAATATTATTTTTAATTACAAAAGGTGTGGAAACAAAAAGTTTGATAACTTCTTCAAATATTAAAGCCAAGGAGCGTCTCCTTGGGGGCACATTGTTGTACGAGCATTATCAGAGCGCTTTCTAAGATATATGAGTGGCGGCCCCGCCTTCTAACTGTGCAATGAACTTTAAATTCCCTTTACACCTGGGCCCGCCCACCAAATACAGTTGTTGTGGAAATAAATGCGATAAAATCGTACTTTATACGACATGCAAAGCTGAACTTAGTTTGTTCTGGTTTGAATTATGGTTTGAGCGTGTGAGAGCTAAGTGTAGTGCCCTAATCGGCACAGTTCGTGAACTTCTTTGTTCCTGGCACAACTGACGGTGACAGGCTCTGCATTCACTCAACCTTTTCCATTGCGAACAATAAAAACTCCTTTGACGTTATCTGACGCCTTCTGGTGGTGGGAAACGGTTCACGTTTACTTAACCCAATTAAGCTGTGGTTTGACTGTGGGCGATTTTTATTACTTTTTACAAGAGATGGACTTGAATATAGGTTAAGTTCTGTAATGTGACTATTTGGGTAAAACCATCATATTTCTGTGGAGTTTCTGTTTGTTTAATTCCAAATTCCTTATGATCAAACATGGCTAAAATTCCTTTTAAATGTTTTTTTGCCCTCTCAAAAACTACCATAACTTGGTACACTATAAATTCAATTAAAGCATATACTCCTTAATGTTACGTATTTTACGAGCTCCTTCAACAAATCGCTAGAACTCTAAACGTTTCCTCCTTAAGGAAACGTATTAGCATTCCCGTCGGATAGCGTCGAGCGCGCAGGAGTTGAAACCAAACATGGCGGCCGCGCTACGAATCGCTTCCTTTACATTCAAATGCCGGAACAACACTTTCCGCTGTACAAATCACTCCGTCACTCCTATTTTATTCCCACACTATTTTAGTTTTTATGTACTTGTTTAACTGAATTAGGTATTTAAATATTTTAAATATTAATAATGTACTGTAGGTCGTAGGCTTACGTTTAAAAAAATAATTTGATGGAACGAGATTACTGTGGTGTCTAAGGATTTCTCGAGGAATGACTGAAGACGATCAGATTACTACTCTATATAACTTGATACCTGCAGACTCAAACGTCACGAGATCCCCGATTGTGGGTCCGTCTTGAAAACCTGCCATCGCGATAAAGAATCCAAAGACTTGTCAAATCATATACCATTAAAAAGTACCAAATGGTGAAATAAAATATTTCTGAAAAGTTATCAACGGGCATATTGCCAAAGAGTTCACCGCAGTGATTGGATCGTTTGTGCCAGATATCGCTGAATTTTTATAAGAACCTTGAAACAATAACTTAGTATATACACAAGTAGAATTCATGCTTTAATGAAAAGCTCTGCACATTTTCTATTCAAATAAAAAAGCTGTTTGAGGGTACCTTCTTTTTGTATTACTGCAGACAGACAAATGAAACAGTACCATTTCTAATAAACGTAAGAAGCAAGATCTCCGCAAAAAAACTAATTGAAACTAAAACTACGCTTTTCTTAACAAAGCTGTAATATCCTGAACAAAAAAGCTATTACAAATACAAATTAAACACTATCTTAGTCCCCGTCCAACAGGGATTATGCACAATAATTTATTTTTAAATGCAAAAAGCTTAATAGAAGGGGAAGTTTTACGTGAAAGTGCATTAACATTTCTTGAGCAAGGCTTCAGGAGAACAGATGTTAAAGCCACAAGTCAAATAGACGTTGGAGAGAAACAAAGGCGATGGTCCGTAACACTGAAACTTGGGTGGGATTATACAAGATTGAATATTACGTAGTACAGTTAGGAAACTGTTGTACATCGTAGTGATTTTCCTACATTTTGCTTTGAGCCAAGAAGACGTTGAGATGTAAGCGTAGACTATTAGGTAACTACACACAATTTTGGTTGGACATAGACAGCTACTAAGCCAGTACATGCTTAATTAGAGGCTTATGACTTGCTATAACGTACGTCAGACTGTGGAGTAGATTTTGAGGCTTAACATTGTCTGCCAAATGCCTTGAAGGCTTATAATTTAGTGTTAATCCTGCGAATATTTTTCATAATATTTAGATCCGCTACCTACATTTTGAATAGTCTTAAAACGAAGGTCATTCTTATCATTTCTTTTTACTGGATCAGTCTGGATGGTAGTAGTGTAGTTTCGAAATAGTTCTCGAATCTGTTTTTCGTCATGTTTGATTCATAACTTGACTTTTGTTCATCCTCAACCTCAATTCGTTCTTAATCTCATTCATATTCCTGTACACCAACCAGAAGTATTAACATCTCAAAGGATTTTAGTCCTACAAAAGTAACCAAAACGATTCAACTCTCAGGGTTGTCTCATAAATAATACCTGAATGTGTACAACGTAGGCCGTATAGCGAGATTCATCTTATGTAATATGCCAGACTCGTTGTGCGAAGTTGTAGGACAGTGTACTGGGGTATTCATAGCTCTTAGTTAATTATAACCGCGTTTGGTACGATATTGTACGTCGGCATTATCTTGAAGCTGTGTGAGACAAGGGCTATTAGCAGGGCTGCTAGTAATATGATATTTATTAGAAGCCTGTTCTGTTATGTGATTAAGGGGACCACAGCAAACGTTAATATGAATAGTTTTGGTACTTGTGACTATCCCTTAGGACATGATCAAAGAATAAATAAGAACAGGGGTATGAAAGAGGCTTTGCGAAGTATAAAGTAAGTGTGGGTAGCCGTAAAATTGTCAACTTCCAAAAAATAATATAATGTTCCCAACCTAGGGCTCGAACGCACAGCAGTTTCCATTGCAAACAGTATTCATAGATGTCTATACCAATGAGACAGGCAAATTACAATTTAGTAGCAAAATAAATAATAAAGAAAATTTAAAAAATGAAAATATAAAACTAATCTGGCCTTATTTTTCCCAAAAAAGAACAAAAATATGGAGGGTTCTAGCTATTTATCTTTTTGTGTTACTTATTAGAGTCAGCTGAAGTAAATGGGTGACTTAACCCGGAGTCATTGTTGTAAGAAATTGCTTGTGGACATTGAAGAGGGTCGTTACGACCCTCTGTTTTTAATTTAATCTGTTTTTCAGATAACAGGTTCCGGTAGTGTATCGTGAAAGTGTGTTTTAAATATGGAACTTACTCTCTTTTTAGGGTTCCGTAGTAAACAAGGAACACTTATAGTTTCGCCATGTCCGTCTGTCTGTCTGTCTGTCTGTCCGTCTGTCTGTCCGCGGCTTAGCTCAGAGACGGTTAGTAATAGAAAGCTGTAGTTTGGCATATATATACATATTAATCATGCCGACAAAGTGGTAAAATAAAATCAAGTTTTTTTTTTTAGGGTACCTCCCCTACACGTATAGTGGGGTTGTTTTTTTTTCTCGTCTACCCCATCTTTTGGGGTATCGTTAGAAAGGCCGTTCAAAAATATTGTGAGTTTGTTAAAACTATTTTTGGATTCAGGGATCCGTTTGCGAAATATTAAACTTTTAACTGAATTTTTTTGTTAGAGTTAAGTGTCCACCCCCTGCCAGCTAAATGGTTGTACTTGGATTTGTGAAAAACTTCACAGCAGTAGTAAATATATCGAAATTAAAAGGAAAACTGTCAAAACTAAGTACGCTGTACAGGTTAACGAGTGATAATCAACCAACTTAAATTTGCGGTTTGAAAAACATGATCCCCTATACATTCCGTATGGGAGAACATGTTTTTCAACTACTTCGGAACTCTTCATTATGCGTGGTCCGACAATCACTTGGCCGGTTTTTTTTTTATATGGCACCTTTGGGTGTTGGGTGTGCTCATCATAATAGTTATTTTAAGTTAAGCTCATATCTATGTACTGACCCACATTGGGCCCGCGTGGTGCATTACGGCCCACTCCCTCTCACCGAGAGGAGGCCTATGTCCCAGCAGTGGGAAAATTATGTCTATGTATAAATAGCTACGCTGTTGACGTCATAGCAGGTTTAAAATAGCTTTTAAATACGTAAATTCATGTAATAAACCTCCAATGAAACCTAAATGGTTGAAACAATCATACTTACAAAAATAAAACCAGTTATTTGAAACGACCTATAGGCAATTTATTTTATATTCCCCCTTCAATTTAGTGACAACCCTACCTGTTACCAAGAAGATTGAGTGAAGTACTATTACAGGTACACGTAACCAAGGGAGATGGAAATAATAACAATAAGAAGGAATTAAGTGGTCTTAATAACAGCTAGGGTTTCGTCGTTCCACAGTAATGGCGAGGTAAGTTTGTGACGGACTCTAATTGTTTCAGAGATTCTTGCAAACAATAAAAATATACTCCGACTTACCAGTTGTAGTTCGTAGGTTCGAACCCAGGCAAGCGCTTTACATTGTGTGAGTAATTTCATCACCACTGCTCTCAAAACGGTGATGGAAAACATCGTGAGGAAACCGGCATGTCCTAGAACCAAAAAATCGAAGACATGTAACATCTACCAACCCGCACTGGGCCCGCGTGGTAGATTACAGCCCACTCGTTCTCGAAGAGAGGAGGCCTCTGACCCAGCAATGGGAACATCTATAATGTTCCCATTGCTGGAATGATTATGCTAATAAACATATTGTTGGTACCGACTTCGAATGTATGCCCATAGTTTTGCTAGTGTGTTCATTTGGAAATGAGATTTGGTGAGCACTTTTATGATTAAATTGGAAGAAATGAATGCGTTTTTTCTGTTGAGGTTGTGCTATATTAAATTACTGTTAAAATGAGGTGAATTCCGCGCGGGATGCGCGAGTGAATTTCGTCCCGCATCCCACAATTTGCCTCAGCTTGACCAGAGCTTAATACCTATAAGTAAAAAACTTTGTGTAGTACCATCTGTAAGAGCTCGACAGTGGAAGTTACTACCAATAAACAGACTTCTGTTGCTATGCGCCGTTACTGTTGTGACAGTACCTAAATTACCCTAGGCTGATAAAATTTTCGTTTTTCCCTAATTGTGTTAATATTAGTGTTTGGATCGGTTCCCCCGTAGGGGAAGAACTGTGCCCCTCCTTTCCGCACAGTTCTGTAGGGCTCGTCCCAGACTGGTCACCCTCCCACCGTTAGGAGAAGAGAAGAATTCCCATAAACTAAACTGCCTTGTCCCGACTTAGAAAAGCTAGGGGACAAGGATTGGACAGGGACGTTAATAATGGGAATTCACAGTTAGTAAGCACGAGTATTATAATATGAAGCTAAGAAGACAAGAGGGTATGCAAAAGTATATAATATAGTATTATGTTTTAGTATTATAAATGTTGGAACGCCAACGTCTCCTCCTCTCGCAGTTGAGAAAGAAAGAAAGAAAGAAAAAGTATTTATTGTGACTCGCACAGGAAAAAAAACAAAAACAATAAAAAACAAAGTAACAGTAACATAAAAAGAAGGAAGTCCTGTACGAGGCCAAAAGGCTCCTATCTCAGCATGATGCCGCGACATTTAAAAATAAATAAAAATGTCACTGCGCTGATATTCTGATAGGGCCCGCAGTGATGTCACGGATAGATACAGACAAATAAATATAATAAAAAACAAAAATAAAAAGGAGTGTGAAATACAATAAAGAGTGAAATATTATGTAATCCGCGTGTCTGCATCAGACGTAACATCAGTTACTTGTCTATGCCTTTAGTATCTGTGGTACTCTATGGCATCGTATTGACAAGTAAAGAGACGCAGACGCCGACACCGGCAAAAATAATTATTTACATTACGGCTGTTTATTGTGTATAGTATAATATAGTGAATAGTGGAATGAAAAGTGTTTTGTGGTAGTCAGCCAACGGCATTTGGAGAAATACAGATAGTTTAATGTGGTTCAAGAGTTCTGACAAACAGTGCAAAAGAAAAAATAAATATATAAAAAATAAAACAAAGTGCGAAAGAACCACTGTGTTTGTACTTAGTGCCACCATCGCCAGACGCGTGCAGATCAGGGGTAAGTTTATTGAGCACCAATATCTGCAATACAGACTTGGTAAGGTGGAAGGGGTAAAAGGATCGTTACACTTGTGCTTAAAATACGATTACGTACTACTACGTTAATTTGCTGTTTACAATATACCCACTTCAGTGAGACCGGGAAACGTATAACAACGTTTGCCTCATTGTACGTGTCCTGTTAGACCTAACGCATAGAACCTCTGAGGAACTAATACGATTGTAACGGAACACGCTCCCTAAGCACTAAATAAATGTTTTACTCAATCCTAAGACAGAGTACTGCGAAGTCCAACTGTTATTGAGGAAAACAAGTTTAATATTGAATAGTTCTAGTCGCGTACTAATATGAAAGACACAAAACTCGCACAAGCGCACCGTAGACTCAGTCTCTAGCAGAATACATTACGATCGTACCTGGTGAACACCGAAGTGGTAGCTCGTCACTTCATATTTCCTTAATCTGCCCCATTTAGAGGATGCGGTGCGGCGGTTAGCGGCGTTGCGTCCCAATAGCGTGTCTCAATAAATAGTGTCGATTCAGTAATAGGCCTACAAACAGCCGGGTGGGGTTTTAATGAGACACGGTCCCTAGCGTTCTTAGAACATCTACTAATTCAGTTTTAGGTACTTCGTGAAGCCTACCCCCACTCCCTGGAAATACGTGTCAACAAGCCTCACGCAAGGTATTCTGTGGCAAAACCTTCGTAGAAACAGAAATCATCACCAACGTTTGGTTGTTTTGTAATGCAATTACAGATTGGCTTTATAGCCTAGATCAATTCCAAATGAACTGTGAGTATTTATGGCGCTGCCTTCCAAATGTGGTGCGTCATCTCAAAGTCAACAGTTGTCATAAGTCAGGGGCATTACTGCCCAGTCAAGTATGGTGGAAGGCCTTCGCCATTTCCCTATAGCCAACTGCTAGTGACAATAATCTGCCAAGGTACGGATTAGGATATGGACACGTAATACACGAGAATGTAACATTAGTTATAAAACACGATACTAATTAAGTGTTGAGTTACAAGAACTTTAATTATATTACCAGCCTAGGATAATTATTATAATGAAATACTCACTCAGTCGCACCAACAAGCACACACTCACCCAGTCGCACCAATAAACACACACACCTACTCGTACTTCGTTAAATACTACATTAGTCTAGTCTGGGTTTAAACCCAACTATATTTAACTTAATAAATAATACTCGCTATCTTGCGACAGCCCACTTGGACATGGCCTAATATTACGTCCACACCCTACCGTGGTCTCAAACCAACCCTCCTAACTTAACTACCCTGGCTACGGACTCTGATGTCTCGCATGTCTGTCCTCTTTAGCGACTCAAAATCAACTGTCTTTCTTGTCTAACAATCTGCCTGTCCTAAATTCCTAAAATATTCCATGCTGTACATGGAATTCTCAGCCCCTTTACAAGTTTTTGCAACAAGGACTTAAAATCTCTGAATTGTTTCTGAGTGGCCCGAATAGGTCGGGTATCGTGACATTTACGATCTCCAGATGTGGTTATATTACTGTTTGTTGCTTTGGGTCCAGGGAATATCAATCTTTTGCGATGGAAAAGTCAAAGCTACAATTTATATTATATTGTATTAAATAAAACATACAATTATGTTTTTAGCACGACACCTATTCAAGTGTTCCAGGTAGCCGCCAGAATAATAAAACAATTAATCCAATATCATTATCATTATCCTATAACTACAGTTATAGGATAATAGATAGTTACATCAATGTTACGAAATCGTACATTGGCTACGTGCTACGCAAGTATAATTACTTATTGCGATATTCTATTGAATAATTACATTTCGACCATGCAGCGTTCTCCGCCGAATAAATTGAAAAAAAAACCCGAATACACCGATGGATCAGACGCAGTCAGTACCGAATATAATTCAGGCGGTTAATGACCCTGAATTTTCCAATGTACAAGTACGTCATAAGCGCCCGCGACGTGATTCTTCGAGTGATCAGTTGGAGGATTTCAAGCAGGAAATTAAAGATATGTTGGTGTCGTGGAAATCTGAGCATGATCAAACTATATCAAATTTTATGGCGGAACAAAAAGCGTTAGTGACAAAATTGGTTTCTGACATGGCTGATATGAAACGTCAGAATTTGGAGATCCAAAAAACAAATATAGAAATTGAAAAATCAATTGCGTCTATAAGTGATCTCTATGACGATATGAAATGTCAGGTAAAGCGGCTCCAGGATGAGTGCGGTGAATATAGGAAACTGTCGGAGTCACTGGAAAAAACGGTAAGAGACCTACAATTTAAGTCTCGGTCATCAAGTATTGAGATCCGCAATGTCCCCAGTCAAGATAAAGAGTCAAGCGCTGACCTCATGAAGATTATGACTGCTATTGGGAATACAGTGGACCTGCCGATTGCACCGGGCAACATCCGTGACATATATCGCATCCCAGGGTCCTCAGCCACCAAACCGATCGTCGCTGAGTTTGCAAGTGTACATTTTAAGTCTGATCTCATATCACATGTTCGAGGCTTCAACAATAAGCAACCAAATAAGGACAATAAACTGAATACAGAGCTGTTGGGAATAGCTGGCCAAAAACGTGCCGTGTATATTGACGAACACTTGACTAATTCCACGAAAAGATTATTTTATTTAGCGAGAGAATACGCAAAAAAGCACGAATTTAAATTTTGCTGGGCCGCAAACGGTAATATCTTTTTGCGCAAGCAACCAGGACTCCAACAGATACTCGTCAAATCTGAGGCTACCCTTATGGAGCTAGAAGAGAAAAAATGACTACTCAAAATCTCCGCATCACTAAGT
Source organism: Agrochola lota (assembly GCA_947364205.1). Lineage (NCBI taxonomy): Eukaryota > Metazoa > Arthropoda > Insecta > Lepidoptera > Noctuidae > Agrochola > Agrochola lota. Next base: position 9,446,819 of record OX376227.1, on the reverse strand, counting down.
CATTATTCCCGCTGGAAGTCACGTAATTTACTTCGATTAATGTGCATGAACCCTAAATTGTTAATTTTTAGCCTTAGTAGTATTATGTTTTTTACTTTTCTTAATTTGCCTTATAAACACATACTCAATCAACACTTACAAATTTTTAGTCTAAGAACACAAATAACCACACTTACACTTGTACATCATATTTCTAACAAAATACAAAAAGTTAAATGTTATTATACAATTCGTACAGTAACTAATTTTTGTAGTGTCGCATTTACTGTACACCTTCTCGGCTATACTAAACTCTCTCTTTATCCCTGTGGGCTTCCATTTTGTTTGTGTTCTCTGTTACTCAAATGGCCAATTTAGTAGATAATATCGTATCGGATTTGGACGATATTTCAGTTGCAAATTCTCAATACTGTTCTCCGGAAGAGTGTACAAAATTCTTGAAGACATCAAATACCTCCACTACGATTTTACATATTAACATACGCAGCATAGGGAAGAACTTTGACCAACTCTTAGCATTGCTATCCTTAATCGAGGTTGATTGTGATATTATTATACTGACTGAGTGTTGGTTGAGTAAAATCGGAAACCTCCCTGGGTTAGATGGCTACAACTCCCACTTAACATACAACAATACGAATCAGAATGAAGGAGTAGTAATGTACATAAAAAGCCATATTCAGTGTACCGTTGAGGAGCCCGTTTTCACTAGTGGTAACTGCCTAACTTGTCAAATCAATAACGAGTTAGCAATCATTGCCGTTTACCGTTCGCCGTCTTTTAACTCTAAAGAAAATTTTGATAATTTCCTAGACAGTCTGGACGGTGTTCTTAGAACACTTAATAAGTGTAATAGTACATACCTCATCGGAGATGCTAATATCGATATTAAGCCGTCTAATACAGATGACCGAAGTGCTAATTACCTGACCCTCAACGCCACTCATGGTCTTTTACCTGGACATTACCTCCCCACTAGAATTAATAATTGTATTGATCACGTTCTCCTAAAATCCGATAAATCTACTAGTATTCTTGTCTTGGAGTCCCACATCACGGATCATCTTCCGTTACTAATATGTATGGATGGACCAGGTTCAGTGAAACAGACGACTCCTGCTTACAAGATCCCAAAAATAGATTATACTAATGTTTTAGAAGATATGGAAAGTCAGGATTTTACTCAAGTCACTAACACGGACGACCCTGATGTGGCTGCCTCTTATCTGGTAAACATAGTTCAATCAATTCAAAAAAAACACACTCGTATAATTAATGTTCCTAAAAAAGCAAGAAATCTAAAGCCCTGGATTACTCCGGGTTTATTACGTTGCATTCGACATCGTGATAAACTCCATAAAAAAGCCCGAAACTCACCCAATAGTGATATCGTTCAAATCTCATACAAACGATACCGGAATTATTGTAATAATCTTCTCAAGAAGCTTAAAACTGCATATGAAATATCAGAATTAGAAAAAGCTAAACGTAACCCTAGAACACTCTGGAATAAAATAAAAGAGATAACACATACCAAAAAAAGATGTGATCCTCCTTTAGAGCTTTTAAAAACATGTACGGACCCATATAGTGCAGCCAATCAAGTTTCTAAGTTCTTTGCCAACATAGGTACAGATCTAGCCTCTAAAATTGTAGCCCCCTCACAGACATTTTCTCCATCAAAAGCTTCATCGCCTAATTCTTTTGTCATCCTTGACGTTGACTATTCTGAGGTTGAGTCAACCATCATGAATTTAAGACATGATTGTGCCGCTGGATGGGACGGAATATCTTCTATTCTCCTAAAAATGTGTCGCAAACCTCTTGTACCCGTTATCACACATATAATTAATATATCAATAGCCAAAGGAATTTTCCCAGAACCCTTTAAGAGGGCCTTAGTCCATCCAGTATTTAAGGGTGGGAGTAGGGACTGTGTGAATAATTACAGACCGATCTCGGTTCTTTCAGCAATGTCGAAGGTTATGGAAAGGTTGATAAATGGTCGTCTACTCAACTTTCTATACAAACATCATGTCATTGCGCGAAATCAATATGGCTTTAAAAAAGGTGTTTCTACTGAAGATGCAATTGCCGACCTAACGGAAACTGTTGCTAAGAATCTAGATGATAATCGTAAATGCCTTTCGATATTCCTGGACCTACAGAAAGCCTTTGACACAGTCTCTATTCCTACTCTTCTGTCAAAGTTGGAAGCCATAGGCATTCGGGGAACAGCGCATGACCTTTTCAAGAGCTACCTCCAAAACAGGAAACTCCGTGTCAAGATTGATTCATACTCTAGTGATGAAGAAATCATCACATACGGAGTTCCGCAAGGCAGTGTGATGGGGCCTACGCTCTTCCTAATATACATAAATGACCTTTGCACATTGGCTCTCCCCAACACCAAGATTTTCACTTATGCAGATGATACTGCGATCGTAGTTTGTGGAGATACATGGACTGACGTGAAATATTATGCAGAACAATCCCTACAAACAGTCATGAGGTGGCTGCAATATAACCTTCTATCACTTAATTTGTCAAAAACCAACTACATTCCTTTCTCTATTAGTCACAGGACCAAAGCCCCATCTGATTTGAAGATTTTTGCTCATTCCTGCCTAGGCTCCACCTCATGTTCATGTACGCCACTATCTCGTGTCAGTCAAACCAAATACCTGGGTGTAGTGATTGATGGCGGACTAAAGTGGTATTCTCACGTTGAAAGCCTAACGGCAAGGGTGAGGAAACTTATTTATATCTTCAAGTCTCTAAGACACTGCGCTGACCCCAAAACACTAAAAATGGTTTATCTTGCACTTTGCCAGTCTGTCGTCAGTTATTGCATTCCGGTTTGGGGAGGCACCGCGAAGACTAAACTCCTTGGGTTGGAGAGATCCCAGAGGGCTGTGCTTAAGGTGATGCTCGGCAAGCCGTATAGATTTCCCACAAGTGAATTGTATGCGAAGTGCAGAGTACTTACTGTGCGACAGCTCTTTGTGCTTAACGCCACCCTCAGAAAGCATAGTCAGGTTCCTCTGTTAGATTCAACCACTCGTAAAGCCAAATCTTCATGTCCATCTGTCCCTCACAGAACAGCCTTCGCTGGCCGCCAGCTTTATGTAATAAGCTCGCTCATTTACAGAAGGGTGAATAAGCATATCCAAATAAACAATTTAAACAAGCACGAACTTAAAACCAAACTACAGAACTGGCTGTATGATCAGGACTATTCTCGTACAGAAGATCTTGTTCATAACATAAAGTAGGCACGTAATAATAATCACTACTCTACAAAGCCGAATACAGAAACCCATGCAACACCAAAAGATCAGAACATACCCCCACAAAACACAACCCCAAAACTCCCTTTCATACACCACACCACATCACACCACAACACAACAGAATATACCACAACACAACACACCACAACACAACACACCACACCACAACATGACATACCACACCACACCTCACAACCACATCTCCCTCCGTTAACACACATACCTACACATTAATAGCCGTAGTTCATTATGGGATCATAATGCTATCACACATAGATTAAGGATTTTTGTACACGAAGTTACAGTAGAATACTGACTCCTAAGGCACAGGGTCCCCCCTAGTTTAGGAGGCAGGGTTTTCACTATTTAAGCAACCTTTGTTTCCCAAAGTTTAATGTTCCTATGTGTATTGTATGAGCTCTGTTTATTAAGGTTTTTGTGTTAATAAAGTTATTTTTATTTATTATTTTATTATTAATGGGGCCATCGGCTTTGCATGCCTTTGGAATGGTTCATAAGTTATTCTTTAGTTAATTCTCTAGTTTTTTATTTGTTTGTTGGTTTCTTTACCTTACATTATATTCATGTAAGCGCAACCTTGTTCGCACTAACTTTGAGAGCCGCATGTTGATTATATAGCACCGATTCCGACAGTTTCGCAGAATAGACTTATGGCTGCTTTTACAATTCGTCAATTGTTTTAAAAGGGTCCGTCTAAACTGCCTGAGCCCGTTTTGGTTCTCAGAATATTTGTAGAAAGTGGCCACGGGTCGCTTCCCATAAAATATAAATGGAATGGGTTTGTAAGAGGTTCAATATTGTTTTAACATTTTAAAGAAATAGGATATCTTGTTATTAATTAGGGTAACGTGTCGAGCTGTCAACCCATAAAATTGAGATTTAATGTGTTCTTAAGAACCCCGAATCGGCCCTTAAGCGACGGTTTTAAAATAAATATAATAATATATCGTTACTAAATTAGAGTAAATGACACACAGTCACACTGTGTTACTGAAGATGGGTGTGTAGAGAGTTCTATAGCATTTTACGGGTTTGTAGGCGAAGGTAAACACTTTTCACCAGATACGAAATTGTAGGGTCAAATATTCAAATAAATTTAGGAGATCTACGCTATTTTCGGTATTGGTAAAACATTGATTTTCAGTCGTATTGTTAAGAAAATGTCAGAATTATTGAAGACGTTTAAAATGGAAAAGCTGCGACAAGAAAGTAAACAATGTTGTCACCTGTAAAAAACGTATGTTTGCGCTTCTTGTGTAAAAGTGATGAACGATGGTAAACATTTTTACTAAATGAAAGTATTACTCGAGGATAGACGCGTGGAAAACAGTGAAAAAATAAAATTCAACTACTTATGTAAACCTCTACGTAATATTAAGACATATATCGTCATCATTTTAATAAATGACAAGGATTACTTAACCGACTGAGCCAAGGTTAAAGTAATTCTAATAGGTAGCTAAAGAAACAGTACTCACAACCGTATATCTATACATGCCCCAAACAATTCCCCTCATATAGGGGAGGCCTATGTCCAGCAGTGGTCGTCTTTCGGCTGGAGTGATGATGATGATACAGATAAATAAAATTGAAGTGTCGGTTTGAAATGTCAAAATAATAATAATTCATTAAATGCACATGAAAGTAAAAACGGTAATAAGACTAAATCATAACCCTTTGTCATTGCAAACCAACTTATACCGAATCCGCACTACCACAGATCATTGTGACAGATAAATCAAACCTTCCTAATTCGTCCTTTACAATTGGCGAGCATGTACCAGTAATCCATGATCACGAGACGCCCGGCTTTTGGACCCCCGAGACTCGTGTAATAAAGCTTACCCCGGTTCGATTAAGCCAGTAAATCAGACTGTCGTCTCACATAGATAGAGAGGGTTAACTTCTGATTTCACGTGTTCCTGACTCCTATCTCGCAGGACGGAAATTGCCAAGAAAACATGGCGACCATCCGAGGCCTGCTGCTACTTATTTATTTTTATTTCTTCGGACCGTGCCGGTATCTGGACACAGCGGTCGGTAAATAAATTGTAGTTTTAGGGCGCTTTATATTGCCATTAAAGACGAATAGAGCCATAAATCAATTTATTACCGACGTTAATGCTGGGACGTCGCTAAATAGCCATTTACCTGATTATAGAGTGCCTAACTGCCGTTTGTATATAAACTTGCATTAAGGGAATTAGAATAGAGTTGTCGTTGTGTTGAAAAATCCTTAATTGTTTTTCATTAATGCCTTTATTTATGTTATTTTATTTAACAATCTTCTGTACCAATGATTAAGTGCTTTAAAATAAATAGAATATCCTGGTTTTTTTAGCTTTTACTGGCTTGACCTAGAAGCCAATGTAATTATTAGGATTCCATACAACTCAAAAGGAAAAAACGGAACCCATAAAGGATCACTCGTGTGTCTGTCTGTCTGTCACAGCCAATTTGCTCCGTATCTAATGGACCAATGAAGTTGATATATTTTCTGTGACCCAAACACGGATGTGTAACGTAAATTAATGGGGGTCGCTTTTGAGAGGCAAATAAGAAAATTAAAAAAAACGCTTGCTCCGAATCTAATGGACTAACATTGTAAATCTCTCAATATTGTGCGTAAAAACTTACAGTTGCAGTTGGAATGTGGGAGTACATGTTTTTCAACTACAATGCTAAGTTTGTTCTTGGGATAAAATCCCAACTACGAAACCCTGCATTATGTGTGGCCTGACACGCAGTTGGCAGGTTTTTTAAAACTCATTGCAGTAATACTCATTCCTTTTAACGACAAATGTAAAGTAGTACATACAGTACGACACAACTTAAATGTACCATAAATTTGAACATTTACATTCATTCGATTAAATTTTACGAATGTATTTGATTATATGATTTCACAAGTTATTGCGTTTGCGTAAAGATCATTTTCATCTAAAGTGCAGTAATAAATATTGGTGATTTTGAAGGCGCACTCAGTTCAGATGGTGATCGTTTTTACGAATTTTGCCGATGCTACATCTAAATTGTGTCGTACCCATCATCTTTATTGTTACGGTACCTACATAGCTAGCTACTATTGGAATAACTATGAACCCACGTTAGAGCTGCAGTAAAAATTGCATTATGGCGGGTTTTATGATCATACGAAGACTGCTCTAGTGCATGCCTAAGTACCCTTATGGTCTAAATGTGTGCCTTTATAACTGAGTTTATAGTTCCTACCTACTTCACGCTTGAGTAGAATCTAAGTACATTTTTGATATAAAATAGAACCTATTATCGCTTTTGTTTACTCGGTGGGCGAATTTTGGAGACTACGGACGTCTGTCATTTATTTATTTTATTTTTGTAGAATATTGTCATATTGTTTTACTTCTGTTTATGCTGACGTATGAACATAAACAAGACAAAAGGAGTATGTAAGGATCGTAGAAGGTCGCGTTCTGTAGTTACTGCCTACCCTATGAGAAGAAGTGGTGAGTTTATGTGTGTGAGTATGTTGTTTCCGCTTACAAAAATCTTTACAAATCTATCTTCAAACAAGACTCCTAAACAAGGCTAGAATAAGTCTACAATACAGAATGTAACAGGATAACAAAAAAAAAAAAACAGCCGCCTTGCCTAGCACCCGACATAACAAAGCCAGTGGTCCGTTGCACTATTTACTTCAACCTACTCCTATCTCAAATATATTTGGTTTAGTTCGAGAGCCGCAAAGGTTTATTGAGCACCCACGGTGTACTCGTCTATAGTCTAGAGGAGTATGTTCCACGTAATCTCATTTCTTGGTCTAGAGTCTAGACCAAGAAAGGAGATTATGTAGAACATTTTAAGACATACCTACATCTCGGCAAAATGTGTTTGCAATTTCACAAAACGTTATTTAAGACGAGCATTAAGATATCAGGTGGTTATCTTCCCACGCAAGTCAAGCATCCCTGCGACCGGGGGAGCCTTCGCTTTTGTTATATTAAAGCTTCGTATTCATGGCAAAAAAGGTGAGCAATACTTCGTGAACGTTGTTTTCCGTAACATTAAAAAATATAGTTGGAATCAATGTTTTTACCAACATCAATTCAGAAAAAATATTGCTCGTGGTAGTAATAATAACATAGCCCTTGGTGTAACCAACTCTTAACCTTCATGCTCGTAAGAGGAGTCCGCTGTTGCCAGCAGGAAGCAAAATAAACCGTATACTAAGCGATTGTTTAAGCTAAGGTTTTGTATCCAAATAGTACACACAGTGGGAGGTACTTATAATAAATAATTTAAATAAAATAGCCTTTTATTACTTGCTTTTTAAATTACCAAAATGATATAAAAAGTGCATGCAATCATAATTCATAATATGTATTATAAAATTCCTAATTCATAAATATTACATTTTATAAACAATCTCACAATATTTATATATTTTTTATTTTTTTATATGTATCTTACCTATCATTTCATTTAATCAATCAGTAATATTATGGTACTTTTCTATTCTTAAATTATTATGAGGGGGTGGTACTTATTCACGTTATAACAGTTAGCTACAAACTGTTCCAAAAATATCTGATGATAATGTAAACAAACCCTGTTCAGGTAAAACTCTTACGAAATCAAGGGAGTTAGTAACACATTCATTTGTATTTAGAAGGTTTCAACTTTATATCTCAACAGTTTTTCCAACAATAATTGTTATTACACAAGTACCTTTTCTGATCCATTTGTTTACATTTTCGTTGTATACTTTTGCAACAGACCATAGGAAGCTAAACTACCTTTATTTTAACTAGTTAAAAGGAACAATCATCGCATAATCGCATAATCTTATTTACGGCTCTATATACACACATGCAAACAATTTAAGATCACGAGGTTGACGGCTGAATAAAATATGAGCAAGTGTCTCTCAGAACTAGATCGACGTTACCTCGTAGCGCTTGTAATTCAAAGAGACAAGTGTCGGATACCTGTCACCGTTCTCAGAACTTTATGTACTAGAATATATTCTAAGTATATACATCCGTCTCTAATGATATATAACATTATAACAGCATAACGGTAGCGTTCACACCAAGCTTATGGGCCGCCGCATTCTAGTGTCAACTTCAAAATGTGTGAAAATACAACGTCAGACGCAAACAACTATCTGTTGTTTTGCATACATTCGCACAGTCGGTAGCCGATTATACGTTTGGTGTGAACTTGTGCCTTTAATCTCCTAGATGCAGTTACGTAGTTTTGATCTGGATCTGCAAAATATTATTTTCGTTGCTTTATTTTCCAGAGCCACCATATTAGACGCTCCTGTCAGAAAAGTACTGTAGAGAGGTAGCTTTATTTGAAATAATTGGGTGAAAAGATTTTACCTTGAAAATATTAATGGACATATTCTGTAGAAGTTTACGGGCTGGTAAGATGAGTGAGCTTACAAAAGCGTCTTGAATCTAGTACCTAAATGTACCGGTAAAACTAATCATATTTTATCTCATGTTTAAGACACGTTATTATCTTCTCACATGTGACTGTACACAAAGGACGAGACATCGCTCAGCAGATAATTGTGATGTCGTAGAAAAGCAACTGTTACAAAAACTTCTACCTTTGCCATGTTTATATATTTTTGTTAAGAGAAAATACAATTTATTTGAAACTAGCACTGACAGCCCGAACACGGCATAAAGATATACTTCGGCTGCCACTAATAAAACTTAAATTTTTGAAGAAAAATGTATACTGCATGTTTTCAAGGTAAGTCTTGAGATCGCTGACAATGTTTAAAAAAATACTTCTAAAACTATTACTATACTTCCCTGGTAAGCCGAAAAGCGCTATCTCTGATATACGGCATTTTAGTTTTTTTATACCATTAAATAGTTATAACAATTTCGCATCTAATGGTATAAGTTTTTTTTATATTCTTATGTTTCCTCAAATTACAATTTACAAAAAATAAATTTTCTCATAACTTGCTCCGATTGAGATAGCGCCTTTCGGCTTAGCAGGGCAATATATAAAATTTATTATACCATTAAGGACATAGAAGACAGATCAAAAGAATCTGTAATTTGAAGTTTAGTTAGATTAATTGACATCGCTAATTGTGAATACATTTGCACGCCATGTTATGGCAGGATATGCTGAAACAAATTAACAGTAACACCATAAGTACCAAATTCATGCAAATAAATAGTTTTGATTCTGAAAAGCAAACATGGTATCAGAAGCTGTAAATATTAAAAGCTCACCCTTAAAATTATAGTATGGTCGACCTCGTAATTTCTGTAACTCTTTTAACAACAACTCCCAGTCAATTGCAACTTCAATAAGGTTCAAATTGTAATAATAATAATGCTCAAGATCGATTTTCGGCCATGGCGACCAATCTCAGCGGAGCCTAGCTTTCGGCACGGGAGATAATTATAATGCACAAGCAAACAATTGACTACGTACGTGCTTTCCGAGGCACGAGGGTATTACACCACCAAATTTCAAACTCCGGGCTGTTACTAAGAAATTCCTAATGGAAAAACCCAATAACACTGCCCGACCCGGGAAACAAACCCAGGACCTCACGCTCAGAAGTCGTGCTTGCGCCTACGAGACCAACGGGGCAGTAAAGTTGAATGTATAATAAGGTATCTCACTGTAACATATGTGATAAAGCAATTATGAGGTTGACTATACTTAGCTCTCACACCCATGGCAATTGATTGAGTTTACCTACGGCTACACAACATCAAGCCATTGGAGGTAGAACCTTTTAAACAAAGTACCTAAAGCGTCTTAACAATATCAGCTCCAAAGTTTATGAAATCGATCCATCTTAATTATAAACGTTCATCCAATGTGATTAACAAATGGCTTTAATCCTGAGTTCGACAAGATAATTAATTTGAAACGTAAGAAGAGTCAGAGTTTAGGCAAACGATTTGAACTTAACTGATTGTCTTCTGCAAATAACAGCAATTTCGGGAGGGATGAGGATTACTTTTTGTTTGATTAATGAAAGAAAGAAAGAAAAAGTATTTATTGAGACTCGCACAGGAAATCACAGATTAAAATAAAAACACACTAAAAATAAATAAAAATTAAAAAAAACAATAAAAAAACAAAGTAAAACAGAGGCCAAAAGGCTCCTATCTCAGCATAATGCTACGACATTTAAAAAATAAATGTCGCAGCGCTGTTATTCAGTGCTGGATTATTATGTATATGTCAATACACAGCAATAGGAAATAGCAGGAAAATATTTAAGAGAGTACAAAGAAAATACCTTACTTCAAGTCAGGGTGTTTATTCCACGAGCAGCTCACAAAGAATGTCTTTCCATTTTATTTTTTATTTTTTTATGTAGGGCTTCTCGCAGTTGACCTCTGAGGAGGTCGTAGCTGCTTAACCGGAATTTCTTGTGGCTGCCTTAAGCTTCTACACTTAAAGGCTTGTACAGACCAGCGCGACCTGTCGCGCGACGCGACATCGGTTATTGTTATACTGTGAAGTTTTCTTAGAAATTGTATTGTTCGTGTCGCGTCGCGTGACAAGTCGCGCTGGTCTGCACAAGCCTTAAAGCCTCCAGCCAGGGGAGTCTTTCCAGTCGTATTACAACAGTATTTATACACATAATTACCGCCAAACTTTAGCGCGAAACTTTACCGCCAGAAACAATTGACATAAATCAAGCGAATATATGAGTCAAATTATGTCCTTAATAATATAAACTCTAAAGGAAATTACATTTTAAATAATGCAAGCGGATATCAAGATAAATCCTTAATAAAATTAACTCTATACATGTTAAATAATTCAAGCGGATGTCAAGATAAATCCTTAATACATACATAGAAACTTAAAATAAAATCAACCGGCAACACACAATATTTTAAATAAATCAAAAGGAAGTAGGTAACATAATATAAACAGTTATCAATCCGACCGGAAATACAAGTATTAATTCAATAAATATCATGGAAGTCACATTGTGTAGAAAATAATCAAAACAAGCTTATATTTAATACAAATAATGGTTTGGCGCCCATATATACCTATTAACTACGCAAAAATTAATATCGTTAAGATGCATATTAGCAAGGATTCACAGATCTACACAATGTTATATCTATTTGAGAATATAAAAACGTAAAAAACATAAGCCCTATTACATCGGACTTAAACAAAAGTGGTGAAATGTGGGTGAACTATGGTGCATCTCTGCCTAACTCCTTGGGGAATACAAGTGACATTATGTTAAACGTAAAAAAGGAAGAAAAAAACATAACTGTCGGACTATTTAGTACATTGAATTATATTTTGATTTATATGATTTAATTATTAATGATTAAAGTGTAGCGATAAACTTTTATTTTCGTGGAAATACCATTAGTAGGAATTTTAATAAAGCAGATTTTATTACAAAAAACAGCACAGTTGCCTTTCATCCACCTGATACCAATTCGTTCGGTATTAATGTTTATTTCGAGCCAAAATAAAGCTGAAACCCGATTCATTCGCGTGACGTAATGTGAATCCGCGATTTCGTCCTGTCACATCACATCGTGGACCAAATCGCGTTTGTCTCTCGTTCGATACAGCGGCATCAAGGCGAATTAACTCGCGTTAACGCGAAATAGCTCAGTGGTTAAATGTAACATTAATTACTTGTTATACAGGTTTAAAGCGAAATCGAGGCATTAATATGTCCCCGATAACTTTAATGGTTAGTCGATGCAACATTTTCCTTTGTACAATGTAGTTTGCGCGGTAATTGTAAGTATCGGGGCGATATATGGTTTTGTGGAATTATTTTGGTAATTTCAAAGCATAGGCTAAATTTGGCACTTAAAGACTTAGCTTGATCTCAGACGAAAGATATTAACTACGACGTATAATGGTATGTAAGTTTCAACTAGTTTAATATTGTTAATATTTGTTATTATACATATCTCTACAGACTTGATCGAAAAGTTATTATCTAGAATAATGGCATCTATAGGATTTATTCAAAGAGAGATATTGAAAATAAAATAGTTGTATGAAAAAATATTGCTAAATAAATGAATCAGTTGATATTTATGCTGTGCAAATCCTTTCCATTTTCCATTAATTTCTGTTTGATGCTAACATGAACCTGTCATTCCGATTGGAGTCAAACTAGGGACTAGTTTAACTCTAATGGCTATGGTGAGATAATCTGGGCTTCAACTGAGTATAGCGTCAATAATAAAACAGGGTTGAAAATATTTCGATAAGATTTTACTACTCTGTTACACCATTGTTTTTTTTTCGGTATAAACCAATTAAATACTAGCTTTTTCTTTTGTTTAGTTTTTTTACTATATTCAAATTCGTATGATATGTTTTTGTATAAACAATATTTGTATGAGCCCTTTTCTGCGATGCTAAACAGCGTGTTTTGTGTTACCATTTTAACCGTAATAAAAACTGCCATACTAAAGCAACATTTTACTACACAACAAACGTCAGAAGTATATCTTCTTATTGTAGTCAAACAACAACAATTGCATTGTTTTTATTTCAAAGAACTTGAATCCTTGGTCATAAGACTGGTCCTTCAGACAGAATAATAAAATCCGGGAAATTTCCGGGATCCCGACTTCGCGTAGGTCCACTTTAATATTTTATTTCGTTTCGTTGTAACGCAGTAACTTGGCCGGAATGTAGTCTGTGATTAAATGTTTATTGTAACATATTATGTAACACGATGTCGTTACGAATTCTCTTAATGTTGAAACTTTTGCGAATGAGGTAAGGTAAACAGGAAGCTATCCATGTTCGAACTTTCGAACCTTTACGCAGAATTTGTGTGTAGGTTCAAAGATATCCATTATTTCAAAGTGGATATTTATATAGTGACTGCCTCGTTGGTTGGTCTAGTAGTGGCAAGCGCTACTACTCAGCATAAGGTTCTGGGTTCGATAGCCAGGTCGGGAAATGTGCTATTGGGTTTTTCTATTAGGAATTTCGAAGTAGCTGTTGGAGTCTGGATATGCGCCTGGTTGATTGTATTAGGTTCACCCCCTATATCATCGGACTTAAACATCACTAGCAAAATATGGGTGTACTGGTACTCCTCTGCATAACATTTCGGTGAAACTTTAATATTATAAGGAGAAAAGATTCGATATTTTCTATTTGTATATTTGTTTGTTACGCTTTCACTCTAAAGCGGCTTAACGGATTTTGATGAAATTTGACACATGGGTAGATCATACCCTGGGTTAGGACATCGGATACTTTTTATCCGGACATTCCTACGGAATCGAGACTTATGCTGGTGAAACCGCGGAGTGCAGGTAGTTGTAAAATAAAACAGCTTTCCGAACGAGCTGGAAAAAAAACATTTCTATTAAGTCTCCATTTAAGAAAAAAGAAAAGCTGTATTTTTCTGCGCCAATAAGAACAATCGACTTGGTTGCAATGAAGTTTATTTTTCTCCTTCCTTTCTTCTAAGATTCCTAAGCTCGGTCGGTCCATTGAGCGTGGTAAGTTTTCCTAAGTGTGAGACATTTAAAGATAGGTATTTAAGTAGTAGAGGTCACTGCCATGAAAACAAATAGTTCTATAAAATTAATCTTCAGTTGGTTATATAGCTATAAAGTAATTTGAAGCATCAAGTCTGTTTTTTACGTCTATAATGAAGAATTGAAAAAAGAAAGCTTTATATTTAAATAGATAAACACAATTTTTCATGTAATTTTCAAATTATAAAATATATTTTATTTTGTACAATGTACAAGTACGCTAATTAATAGTGCCCTGCTTACCTATCATTTAGATACACGCGAGATCTATAGGTAATTAGGACTAAAAAACATACACGGACATGTGGGTTGTAAAGAATGTGTATAAAGAAATAAAATTTAAGATTTCTGATAAAAATATGACGTGAGAGTTGAGGCAAGATAGATATATTTCACACTAAGTGATGCCCGCAACCATGCATAGAAATGCACGATTTGCAATGTCTTTTAAATTATTTTTTTAAGAACCTTCTCCGGCGCGTACACAACAACGTCATTTTTGAGTTTTTGCGAGATTATTCCACGAATAGTTTTTATATATTTCACATTATTTATTCAACAAGTAGCGCTGCAGTGTTTTGTCGCCTTCCACTATGATTTGAAAGCAATTTTCTTCAGTTTTCAACACGTTAGTTAAATAAAGAATATTCGCACTGTTCAAATAGGCTTTCTGTTAAAATGTATACTAACAAATTAATCGCAAAATATCTTTCCAGAGGAGATATTGTGGACGACCATAACACCATCTTCTGGCAACAAATAATACCAATCGATGAGACGAAGGCGACGCCACGGCGCGACACTAGCGACGCACTGCGGATTTTTACTGTCTTGGTTGGTGACACGCCAACGAACTCACGCGAATTATAACCGCTAATAAACTATATAAATTGTGACAAATCATCCATACACATATTATAATATATTACACGCTATCATTAAGTAGCCTTGTGTCCGATTTATAAATCTAGGACGCTGACACGACGACGACCTGACGCAGAAACCCCAACGGATAGTATTATTTATTTATTAAACATTCTATAGTACACCACTTAAAACAAATTGTTATGTACCACTGTACGTTCCACTGTACACGTGGTTTTCGGCGGTATGGGTATAGATAGTACTTGGGCCTTTGGTTCTTTTGTAAGCTTTACATTCATTATTATATCATGAAAAGGACTGTTGTGGGTTTTGGTGAGAACTTTTCAGATGTACTGAGGTTATTGACTCTTGTAGATGCGAACACACAATACACGCGTACCGACATGTACTATCGAGGACACAGGCGCCTTTGTCGTCGATAGTACCTACATCCACATAAATCATGTACACTTCTACGAACTAACAGAATAGCGTGGCTGTATTCGGGCATCGAAGTATTTCACGTATACGAAATAAATAATATTACTCGGGATGGTCTTGGTCTGTCGAATGGTTTATCCTATACTATTAAATGAGCAATATTATATTTGTAATCACGTTCTCGAAAACGGCTCTAACGATTTGATAAAAGTTGCAATATAGGTTTACGGGGGCGAAAAATCGCTCTAGCTAGGTCTCTTAACTGCGTTTTTTTTTTTTCTCTATTTCACCAAAGCAGAGTTCGATCGCCCAGGAGGTTTATTTAATACTTCAAGCGCACATATGTACAGAGTCGACCTTTAGGTGATGCAAAGAAAAAGAGTGGTATCTAAGCGCAATTTCGAGAATTGAGGAACAAACACTTTACACAAATTACTTATTTATACGATTTTTTGTAGTTCTCGATTTGTTGTATTTTATTTAACTTATTACCTACTATGTAAGCAATAATTATGATTAATACATTACTAATGGGTTTCATACACAAGATGGCCAATATTTCTCTTGAAAAGCGACTTTTCATAGGTTTTCTGCGTACCACGCAAGACGAGGCTCTTAGTTTCCAATCCACGATAAAAAACTAAAAGTAAATACTCAGGTAGAAACTCTTCATAAATAGCAACATAACTGTCAACTGTTATATCCGATATTAAATTTAATAAAAAGCCAACACTCGCTGTATCGCTGTACCGTTAACAACGTTATCGCTCCCGTCAAAGTATCAAGCCCTTCCGACTTGTGTACGGATCATGATATAACACAAAATAGATAGGTTCAGAAGGTCGGCATCATACAACGAGCGAAAACAGGCGCTTGCACACATAGACACGTACCATCAAAAAGTTCATAACTAACCACCGGAAGGGCTATTCTTGCTTGCAGCCCTCGGGGGCTACAGAACCAGGCCGGTAACAGATGTGGACATTGTGTTCACGGGATTTTGTTTTCAAACTGGTTAGATATGAACTTCTTCGATCGTACGTTGAAGATGCTATTTTACAAACCTATTTGGTGTGCCAGTGTAGCCTATATTTTTTAAATATAATAAGCTAAGTAATAACAACCGCACGATTCGATCCATCAGGATAAGCTACGTTTGGCAGGGTTGGTCTGTGGATGGGTGATCATCTTAAGATATCGAGACTCCTCCGTGTCTCGGAAAGCACGTTAAGCCATTGGTCTCGGCTGTCATTCGTGGATCTTTGACAGTCGTTACGGGTCGTCAGAAGCCCGAACGTCTGACAACCTGTCTTACCAAAGGGTATCGTATTACCCAGTTACTGGGTTGTGGAGGTCAGATAGGCAGTCGCTCCATGTAAAATACGGTATTCAGCTGCATCCGGTTAGACTGGAAGCCGACCCAACATATTTGACCGGCCGAACATATTTGGGAAAAGGCTAGGCAGATTGATGGATGTAAGTTTTTAATTGTCAAATGGTGGTTGGTCAAATGGCAAATTTGTTTTTTTCTTTCTATTTAACTTGCAACCTTTCAAACAATAACGTGTACAATAAAAATGAATATTGGCAGCGTAGTGGTTTTTTTTTTCGTGTGTACTAAATATCTTGTTCGAAGATTTCAAACTATCGCACACGAATGGCAATCGCACTCGCGAGCGCGCTTGCACTCGCTATAGGGATTGAATTGTATCTAATGTGCGTTTTTTCGTTCGTTGCAAGGAGCTGACTTTCTGAATCCATATATTTTGTGCTTTGAACTTGTTTACGGATCATGGTATAATGGAAACGCGACTGGAATTACAACTGATACGGGCGGTTTTTATCGCGTAATGAAATGGTTGCTGATTTAAATGATCCGTGTGCTTGTTTTTCATTTTTGCTTTATTGTGTATCTACAACGCCGCATGCGAACTACGCATCAAAGACCTGACGTCACACAAATCCTGCATCGCGCAAACAGTGCTTACCGCGCTATCAGCATATATATAACTTTCCGACATCAATCGTGGGGCAGTTGCCCACCATACAGAACACTCATCTGTTCGGAGGGTCATCCCTTTTATATAGAGGATGAGTGAACTTTACACCCTGTTCCTCATACGCCTCTATATGTTATAATATAATTTCATTAATACCTCTTCCGGTAGACAGATACTTTTATATTATATACTCAATTTCGTTCAGTATTAGATAGGTGACAAGTTTCAGTTCGATAAAATTTTATTGATATCATTAGATACAATACCAGTCAAACACTATCAGTTTTACATTCATGGTTTTTGATCGACTAGTGATTCAATTGACATCATGATTTGAACTGGTAATCGACTGCTTGTTAGTGGGTGGAACTTCTCAGAATAGATCATGACATGGTCATGGGGTATTTACCATTTCAAACTATGATTTTCTTTTGCTATCTACTTAATAGAATCTTAATTTCACTCACTCACTGACAGAAAATGCACAGCCTAAACTGCTGGTTCTAGAAGCTTGAAATTTTGCACAAGTGTTCCATATAGGATACTAAATTGAGCAGGAAGAAATTATCAAAATTCAATCCTTAGAAGGGTTAAATACGGGATGAAACTTTGCATGCTTCGTCACTTTTGCTGATGGAAAATGCCTTAGGACGCACGGTTTGTAAATAAACAGGTAAAATTTGTTTGTAAGTTTGCATGTAGAGGGTAATCTTCGGAACTACAGTCAGATTAAAAAAAAATAATGGCTTTGGATAGCCCAATTCTTGAGGAAGGTTTATAGGCTATATAACATCACGCTACGACCCTTAGAAGCCGAGTAAAACGAAAAAAAAATGCACAGTGAAAACGAAATAATAGCGCGGGCGGGCGATGAGATGCGATGCGGTGGGTCGGCGGCCAAAATTAAACGCGGAGGAAGTCGCGGGCAGTAGCTAGTAATTATATAAATCCGTCAATTGCAACCTACTTGATAATTTTCAGATAGTCAATTCCCGCTAGTACAAACAAGAACAACCAATCAGATTGTCTTAATCAGTATCTACAATGCTACTCCTGCAATTCTCGTTGTCTGAGGATCGTGACCCAATTCCAGCAGAAGCCTAGCTGCCTAGCTATCTTAGAATGCATTACGAAGCTGTGTTCTAAAACATTCGATCTACTACGAAGTGCAAACACAAGTATTGAGCACTGATGATGACTTTGAATAAAGTCGTAATTACTTACATTACCGCTCAGATTAATGTAGTGTTTGTTGATACAAAGTTGTGTCTTTAAAATGTATGCCCACGAAAGTTTTTCTTTCGTTGTTTTGCAAATTGCAGTCACGCATGACTTAAGCGAAGTGTTCTCTGGTAAGTAACTTCCGCAATTTCTTGCAGAAGTCAATTGACTACTGTTTCCACTAACTGCAATTTTTCTATTTGCAAATCGTTCTTAGAAGTGTATAGAACTTAACTACCTGCAAGATCTTGTAGAACCGTTTCGACAGAAATTGCATACAAATTACTTGAACAAGAGCGGTCAAACAAGATGCCTAGTTGCAGAAAAATACGAGCTGCGTCTATTGTGTTGTTTAAAAAAAAAATAGAAAAGGTAAGATGTGGGTACAAGATTAGATATTGAAACGTGATAATTTAGGTCTTCAAAACCAATTAATAAAAGAACTCCACTGCGAAGATCCCATGCAATTAAAAAACTTCCTTCGAATGCCTGAAGCCACCTTCAATATGTTGCTTAATTTGAATTTAAATATTTGACACATTCAATTAATGTATCGAGTGAATCCAGCAATTACTTGAATAGATTCCAGCTAAAAAATTTGAACATGTCCTAAAAACTTCCATCTTTTTTGCGTGAACAAAATATAGACGCAAGCACTTGCTGCAAGGTAAAAAAAGCTGTTTACACGTGGGACTTACAGCAAGTTTGGCAAGTCACTAAATCTTGCAGAAGTCCACTTGCGTGAGCGCTTAAACGTTGGAAGTCAAGCGACTTTGGAAGTCAACTTTCACAAATTTTATTGCCACTGGACACTCCGCATTAGAAACAGAGCTGCAATTTTCAGTATTTCCTTGATACGATTCACATAAAATTGTATTTAATTTAGTATAGTAGGTACCTGACCCGACGGTCTCGTGGTCGCAAGCGCCACTGCTGAGCGTGGGGTCCTGGGTTCGATTCCCGGGTCAGGCAAAGTGTTATTGGCTTTTTCCATTACGAATTTTTCAGTAACAGCTCGGACTTTGGAAGTTGGCGGTGTGATACCCCCGTGCCTCGGAAAGCTGTTGGCCCTGCACCTGATTCCTCTCTGGTCGTGTTGGATTGCCGTCCCAGCGGACTATGAAAGTGACGGAGGAGTGGATCCACCTGTG
Source organism: Agrochola lota (assembly GCA_947364205.1). Taxonomy (NCBI): domain Eukaryota; kingdom Metazoa; phylum Arthropoda; class Insecta; order Lepidoptera; family Noctuidae; genus Agrochola; species Agrochola lota. The sequence goes on along the minus strand of OX376227.1, from coordinate 9,427,290 downwards.
CCTGCGCAATCACTTGTGCACTATAATATCTCCCGCGGCAATGGCTAGTCTCCGCTGAGATTGGCAGCCATGGCCGAAATTTGGTCTGGAGGATTATTATAGTAGTTAGTACCTAGTTAGGATTAATAATTTAATTTTCTTTATGCCACATAATTCCCGGCTTAACAATAGAAAAAGTTGAAGTGTAGGCGTTTGTGTAGGTCAGTCTTTTCTAATCAAGATGATCAAAGTAAACTTATTCTAGTCCAATTTCGCTTTTAGTCTGGATTGTCTGTTAGTAGTACAAAGTAAAATCCTTAGGGAAAAAAAAGAAAAGTGGTGGTTTTACAGCAGACTCTCAAGTTGACTGAGAACAAGCTAAAATGAAATGAGGTCGACAACAGCGTTCAATTGTGTAGTAAATAACACTTCAGTGCCGCCGTTACCCTTACTATTGTGCCATTTTATGTGTCAATAACCTGTCCTTACTTCTAAATAGACCATGAATGAGCAATAAAAGATAATGTTCGTGACTGCTTTGGTACTAAAAAGTTACATATTGTGTACATTATCACCACCCAAAATGGGTACATAAGTAATTGTTGGATAGCCTTCTAGTAAACCCAGGGGTTGCTATACAGGGTGGCAGGGACATCGACGCGAAAACTGATGCCATGGATTCAGTACATGATTCTGAACCCCTCTGCGTTGAAATTTTTCGTCGGTTATTTAAAAAAAAAACTGCTGTTCCATACATTTTGACCGCGTAGCACTTTTCTATGAAACAGCAGATTTTTAAAAAAATAATCAGCGAAATATTTGACAAATTTGAAACTGAATCTATGGTATCAGTTTTCGCGTCGATGTCCCTGCCAACCTGTATATACTTATATAAGACTGATTTGTACCTGGGCAATACCTGAAAAGAGTAATGCCTTAATAATAGTAATGTCTTGAGTTTGTTCCGCTATTTCTTCATAGCGGTAGTCAAATAGGAAATGTCGACTCCATCTAGCTTATTTTTTTTTATATGACGTGTAAAAGTGTTTATCTACTCTCATATCGTAATATTCGAATTATAAACTTCAAAACGAGTTTATATTGACATACTTTACAATACTGAAATTAAAAAATATAATCATACTAACACTTTTTATCTAACAAAATAATGCTATAAAACAATATTTTTTTCTATTACGATACAAGGCTAATCCAAGAAGTTAATATCACCAAGGAGTTTACATCAACTTTTGTAAAAAGTCAGCGGGGTACAGCAGCACCGCTGTAGCGCATGCGCTTGCGCGGTGATGTGCTGGGTGCAGGCGCCATTCATACGTGGAGTTGTACTGAATTTTGTGGGATTTTTTAGATTCTTGATGTTTAACTATGATCTTTTATTATTTTAGTCAGTTCAATCCCAATGTATGAGAGTAGATAAAGTAGTGTATGAAACTGCACATAACTAGGTATTAAAACACTCGAGTGATGTTATTAACAACCTCGCCTACGGCTCGGTTTTTAAACACACTAGTATTTTAATACCCCCATTATGCAACAGTTTCCTAAACTACTATTTCGATATCCAATTTACAGAATAAACAATTTCATTTAATTTATAATATTCTCGAACAAGTTTTACAGACAAAACAAAACTAGAAATCGTACAGTGTAAATAATATGGTTCAATCTAAGCTTATACTCGTATTATAAAGAGAATATATTTTTGTATATGTTTGTAATGAATAAACTCAAAAACTACTGGACCGATTGAAAAAAATCTTCCACCAGTAGAATGCATATTATCACTGAGTTAAGATACGCTATAGCATAAAGATATATCACGTGGGCGAAGCCGCTCTGGCGGAAGCTAGTTTTTTTATAAAACTTATAACATAGCGACACAAAACATTGTTATTTGAAAAGCAAACTAACCGGATTTATTTCAAAAACATAAATCCAGTCAATAGCAAAAATGCAACAATATTATTCATAACAGTATTCCGATTTGAATAATATAAACTGCGCTAAAATCACAGCGCGGCTGCCTAAAATTTGTGAAATCTAAAGCTTTATTCATTTCACTATAGTTTCACTATTTATTAAACATTCTTTTTATAAAAACCGAATGTTCATACATCCTGCTCGAAATGCTATTAGGTATCCCCAACATTGATAAAAAATCAGAAATATTGCATTGGCATGGAATAATTACGTGTGTATTTTCAGGAATTTTACTTATTTCCATATATATATTTTGCCTTATTTTTATCTGCCTAACCTTTCGAGGATTACAGGCTTGATATTATGGGCTTACATATTTATGTACGTAAAATAATCTCAGTCCCAATTTAAGGTTGTTGTCGGTGAAAAAGACTTTGTTTTCGACTTCTCCGTCGAAATGGGGTCAAGTATTCTGTAGCCGGTCTCCAGACCTGATGCAGTATGATGACATAGTCCGCATTGCAGGGAAGCTTTAGGTAAATATAGAATAGAGCAGGGAAAAGTCGCGGGAGAAAGAAAAGCCTTAGGAGAGCTAAGAACGCTTGTAATGAACCAATCTACAATATCTTATTTCTAAATAAAAACTGGAAAAATCTGAATTAATTCTGCAGTTTTGTAGTGTGTGATATTCTGTTACTACACCCTTTAATGTAATGTCCAGCAGTTCATATGATTTCGAACACATTATTTTCAAAGGACACTTCAAACTGTCACACTCTCAAATTTCAAAATGGCCGCTATTAAGTCACAAGCATGTTAATTGTAGCGTCTATCAACGAAGCATAAAACGAAGAGCGACAATGAAACAGATTAAGGCGCATTCAGATGGCCATTTGCTCTCATTCGCCATTCCGATTGTGTCAGGGCAACGGTCCAAACATGTTGGTTTTCTCAGACCATTAGTTATGCAAGGACTATAGCCATTCGGTTACAAGTGTCTGTTGGTAATGGAATGGTGGAGATTGCTAGTGTGAATTTAGGAGTGTTGACTTTGTACACATGTAGAAGATATACAGTATTAAATCTACCCACGTAAATGAGAAGTCAACACATACATACATATACTCTCGCGTTCTTTCCATGGGGTAGGCAAAAACTACAGAACGCCATCTGCTACGATCCTTACATACTCCTTCTTATCCGACTACGGCGAAGCAAAAAGGAGGGTTATGATTTTGACCGGTATGTATATATGTTCATCTGTTACCTCATAACTACCAAACTACTGACGATAATTTGACAAATGAGGTATCGTTGGAAGCGTCTTGATCATCACCTGGTTACTGGCTATTTGACGTCACAAAGTTAAATTCAATATGGCGCCCTCTAGTGGACATAGTCATGAATATTTTTATATATTTGGGTATCAAATGGAAGGGCGTGACGATTTAAAAATTATATATACACAATAACAATATGACGACGGGGCGTGACGATTTAAAAAATTATATAACCCCAAAATAATTTAAATAAAAATAAAAGTTATAAAAACTAAAACCTTTTTAGCTGACTTTTTTGTCGTAGTTGGGTTTTATTTTTGATAACTTTTATTTTAACAAGAAGAAGAAGTGGAGGTAAGCTGCAATAGTGGAGGTCAGAAAAACAGACAGAATTTTCGTTTCGTTTCTTCGTTCCCATTACACATTAGGCCAACAAAAATCACCCACTCAAATCTGACAACTAATCTTTTCAAGAAAATAAAAGTTCGTATTTACGAGTGTTTACAGCGTACTGCCTAAGACGGACATCAGGAAAACACGTCGGAGAATTACGTATATTTCAAACTGCACTAACTTGTTTAGCACCCCACACGTGCTAGTGAATTGTTAAATCGGACCCGACTCTGCTTCAAGTAATTCGTATAAGGTATACTACGTACTATTTCCAGTTTTATAGTGACCGTTTCTATTTTACACCGGTTTTCGTTGAGATTATACCGACTTCCGTAAAATTGAGTATGGGTTACGATTCGAGGTAAGTAAACGTGACATGTTTTGATAATAAAGATTCGTATTATTGTAACCCGACTGCGCGACAGCAAAGACAGGGTTGTGTTTTTCATGCTTATATATATGTCTTGGTATGTGGGATTTTTTATAACCTCGAAGCACCCTAACAGCTTGGAGTCTAAAGAATCGTCTGGGTCGCGTGATGGTTAGAGACTAGATTGATCTAAATAAATGCCACCAACTGCATCACGAAAAGTCAGCTTGTTTTGAACTTTTTAGCTGCATTAGAGTTTTCAGTTTTATTTTATTAGATTCACTGAAGTGATCAGGGGTCGCCGCAGTATGTTTTTTTCTTCGGTACATCTATGTTAGTCGTCAAATTAGTAGCCTTTCTAGCTGTATCATGTTGCACACAATTCTTCCAATCGTAATTTTTTTGGTCTTGGTCTACTCTTATAACCATCCACATTCAGGCCGTGTTCTAACTAAAGTGATCGTCGCGCGACACGCAAGCTTCGCGGTTTGTTCCGCGAACCCGAACGCGTTGCCGCCCTGACAGAAGGCGCCATCCGAACAAATGAATGTCATAATTATGAACGTGACAATCGCATAGCCGCGCGATTGATCGCTTTGGTTAGGACATTCAAAAGTTTTCTTACGAAATCTGCCTCATTTCACAACCATTTTCCATACATCATCTTGGTATATTTGTACAATTTTACGTATAATGCAACTCGCAAACCTTGACCGTATCGTTAGATTCACTGAAATTTTATGCACACCATTAAGTCCGTGATATTAAATTTCTAAAAATATTGGCATTTGTGGACGAGTCAGAGCATGCAGTTGTTGATATTAAAAATTTCTCATGCATTGCAGTATATATTATGTGATGTATGTAGATATTATTATTACGAGTTGTAGGTCCTAGGTCCGAACCGTGAAAATTATTTCATCACCACTGCTCCCAAAACGGTGAAGGAAAACATCGTGAGGAAACCGGCATGTCCTAGAACCAAAAATTCGAAGACATGTGACATCCACCAACCCGCACTGGGCCCGCGTGGTGCTTTACGGCCCACTCCCTCCCTCTCACAGAGAGGAGGCCTGTGTCCCAGCTCGTGGGAAAATTATAGGCTATGCCTTTGCTATGTATATTTAGAATTTCAGATGCATTTAGCAAAAGTAAAAGATGAGTGAAATCTAATGTCAAAACGTATAAAGTCACGACGAAAAAATAAACAAAGACTGTTAGGCCTTTGTACGTTTGTACACACATGTTTTTCATGCCGCCAAAAACTACAGTTTTGCCGTGAAAAACTACGGTTGATTCGTCGTCAGTGTTGTATGGATCACTCTTGTTGACAGACACGGTGGCACTACAGCACGGCGCCGTCGCTGTAGCGCATATACAAGCTCGCACGACTTTTCTACAGCGCGGTTAATACGCCGAACCGTAATGTAACCGTACCGTGTATAACGGGCTTTACGATTTGGGTTCACACATGCAATAAAAAATATTATTTACCACTTTATGCTAAATACCTGCTATCCTAACTAAAATAATAAATGCGAAAGTGAGTTTGTTTATTTGTCACGCTTTCGCGCTAAAACTGGTGAAAGGATTTGAATGAAATTTGGCTCATGGATAGACCATGACCTGGGTTAGGACATGGGATACTTTTAATCCCGATATTCTCACAGGATTTTGACTAATGCGAGGCGCAGCTGGTAACTAAATAAAGCTATGTTTAGAGTATCGGCAAAACATACTTTGACATTTTCGAAATATCAATATTATGTTTTATTGTTGTCAATTGCACCAAGATGAAATTTATTATCCAAATGTATTCTGAATAGTCCGGAAACACGATTTTTGACAATCGGAAACTATGCGGAATAGGAATGAAATTCCCACCACCACAAATGTCGATTCCTATGTACATTTGGCGCATCTTGGGAAATGACTTAGGCAATTGCTTCATATCTTGTTGTCTAACTTATCCATAACGGTATACAAAGCTGAATCTAACACAGATTTCCAAATAGTTACAGCTAATCGCATAATACCAATATTGTACGTGTAGCGGCTCTACGAAATAACAGTAGCGTTCGTAGCAGTGCTACGCCACGTAGCATATTCGCTACGACAGCGTACCGTGCTGTATTTAGTTCTAAGCGTTAACAGTACTGATACAATCATCCGAGTTGGCGTACTAATGCGCTTACCGTGTTTAACAGGACGTGGTCACGATGTACACAGGAGATTGTTATTAATAAATTAATTTGTGAACTGAATAGTTTAACAATATGATGCAATGACACAGACACTAGCGCCGCGTCGAATGGACTTCAGTGGTGGCGCGAACTCTAGTCGCATTTTAGCCAGAAATCTGTTTTCAATATCGAAATTCGACTTCAAAATAATTTGCAACAATGACATGTGACAAAGCTAGTAATTTCTTTGTTCAAACATTGTCAAAGGAGTTTGAACGATGGCTACATTGATACCTGACGACAACCTTATTGTTTCTGCCGAACATCACTACGCATAATGAACGGTTGAATTTCACATGCGGGTTGGTAAATACTGAAGGCTGTTCTCGCTATCTGTTTGTAATTTGCCGTGCCATGTTTACATACTCAGACAATCGGTTATATCGCATGCCGAGATAATAGACAAGCGGTAATGTTTCGTCCTATTGTCGCCGTTAATTTAAATTGTGACGTCAACTTTAAATTGAGGTAATGTGTGTTCATAAGTAGATGTAGAGCATTTTTGTCATTGAATTCCCATGTCTTATTTTAAGAAAAAAAGAAAAGAAGAAAGAAAATACATTTATTTAGCACAGACACGCACAGAAAACGCACACAACACAACATATTGTACTACAAATAAAAATCAAATAAAAAATAAAGAAAACAAATAAAAAGTGTAAATTGCGTTATAACATACTAGCAGGAGAGTGTGCCTTGCGACTGCGCCAAATAGGCCTAGTTCAGCAAAAATGCCAGACAACTAGTGCCTGACGCTGGTTTTCAACTAGACCTGAAGTGTGAGGTGAGGTTTTAATGGAAAGCACGAGATAAAATCTAGGAATTGGTTACTGGTACCGGGTTTGTTTGCATGCGCTAACTAAGTGGTATCTGAGTCAACTACTGCTTTACACCCCGGTTGTAAAATTAATATTGGAATAATGTTGTACCATGTTGCCTCAGCTACTTCCCGAGGGTAACGTTATAGTAACTTAGGGATTATTACAGGAGCGTGTGCACCAGCGTCCACCTGTGCTCTAATAACAACGTATTTAGTAGTGGACCGCCTAGCTTATGCTACGGTCACATGAGTAGATAACCTGCAGAGACTAAACTTCATACTGTCACTTTACATACAGATGTATAAGGCTCTTTTGGCGGGTGGCCAAAATCGGAACTAACGCCGCCGTCTTGTTTTTTCAACACATTTCTCAAAACAATTGCCAAAAAATCTTTGTAGAACTTTACTTGGATGGCACGTTTTTGTATGTGTTTGTGTGAGGCCAAAAAAGCACGTCTCACCTCTGTTGCCGATTCTGTTGTTATCTTAATTTAGGCTGTTATCATATTTGCCTCTCTAATAAACCAAGAAGGGGACAGCTATTTTTATAGCAACTAAGTCCACCTGTCCATGAGTAAATAACCTGCAGAAACCAAAAATACTTGAATGGCGCGGTGAGTGACGTCACGCCGAAAAATCAAATCTCGACACTGTCTCCATACGAGGTGGGTATAATTATGTATGTGGAGTGTAGAAAGTGATCTCACAGTTTTGGCACCAATCCCTAGTATACGAAAATATCACTAAGTTTGTTCAGAAGTGAAAATGGTCAATTTTTTATGCATTGAAAACTAATTTCAATCTTAGAGTGGTAGACTACTTTCTTGTTCTCTGCCGTATACTTGTCATCTCATGTTCTACAGTCATAAAATAAATAATTGAGTCCTTCTCAGTTTCGGTACATTGTATGGTCAGACAGAAATTATGTATGCAGTCTCACCGCATGCCACTGCACACACTACGCTACACGTTGTCAAAAACTTTCTTTCACAGAAACAAATCCAACTCGTTAATTTGAACTGACGAATGAAAAAGTATAAATAGTCGCTTCGACTCACTAACTAGGGTTGCCAAATAACTGAATATGTATCCAACTGCGAAAGCAAGTTCTGAATACAATTGCATCTACATACGAGTGTTGTTTTTTCTTTCATATCGGTCGGTCGGTGCGGGTAGTATGCAAATATTTCTATCAATATTCATAGCTGGCGGCGTCATCGATAATTGAGTCTTACCTGACAACGTTGGCTTTGATTTTCATATTCGTTATCTAGCTTTTCGCCTGAAAAAGTTTGTAAGTTTCTGAAAAAGTAAATGAGGTGATTTACGTGTTTGCCAGACTTTTTTACGTCTAGGTCTTAGGTAAAAGTAAATATCGGAATTTTAACGCACATATTCTTTTGGGACGTGTTAAAATATTGAAAATATTTTTGTCACGTTACGCCCCTAAAATATATATTTTTTCAGTGTTTCAGTTTTATAGACGAATCTTTACGGTTTTCAGAAATGTAGACGAGCTAATATTGGTTTTTATAAAACAAATATTTTTGTAGCTTTTTGAACATAAGTAGAGAAGGAAACCAAGTAGATACTCTCGTATTGAGACGCTACAAAAAAAAATCTGCGTGTTATTGATAATTGGTATTATTTCATGTTTTCGTACTTAAGCTCCTTACAAAAGCTAATTAAAAAAATAGCAAAAATTCTCTAAAAGTTCATAACTAAACGTAATATTTGAGATTTATTTGCTATATTTTTCTCATGATTTATGATAATATATTTTACAGTAAGAGATTTATATAAGGCACGGCCATTCTCTAGGGAACACAAATATACACACAAATACACAGCAATATTCACAATCCGAGCTCAAAGAATATCTACAAAATCTCAGTGGCGCTACCGTTTTCTTCTAGCTCGTAATGAATTTTTATCAACGAAAATGTGGCACAAAAAATAGGCCTTCCGCTGCTTAGAGACGAGAGGCAGCCGAAATAGAATAAGGTCTGACTTCCAAGGCAATCTAGATTGTGAAAGCGAATATCTTTTTTTAAATCTACGTTCATTTTGTCGAGAAAGGTGACCCAGAACCATACAATTGTACCGAGTAAAGGATATCTTCTACAAAACATTCAAAGCGAAGTACAACTTTACATCAAGATGATTAATGTTTGAGAATCTGAATACCATCAAGTTAAATAATGGACCACAAAAGGTCGCATATTGCTCCTTTTATCCGCTTGTATTCAAGTAAAAGTTGCGAAGTAATAATTCATTTCCGACAATGATCCACTGTTATAGCTGGGAACTGAATCCGTTTGCGACCATTTAGCCGTAGTGCTGCACAAAACATTGTGTTTTTTTCTTTCCACTCCACGTACATCGCTGACACAACTTTATGGGACCGCAATCTTCATAAATCTCAGCCAGGACGACCTTTTGTCTTTGTCCCATTCTCTTAGGATTTACGCAAATTCTGATCCCCGCAAATTGGCCACATTGCGTCCCAACCGAAACGTGCATGTTATATCTTTGAGAGACCAGTGCCGTACAGGTAAATAAAAGTGAAGAAAAACTTAGGAACTTATGTAAATCGGGTTATGTGTGCCTTGAATAAGTAACTCGGTACACAATAAGGCCGCCATTTTTCTTTTCTTTTTACCTCTCATAAAGAAAGTCTTCAAGAACCTTCATGAATACAGGCATTGTTCCCAGTTGTTAAAGAGTGTTAGGCGAAACTAGAAACAATTTTTCATAAGTTAAAGCCAAGTTTATGAAAAATCGAAGAAAAGCTCCTTCTCTCGCCATAGTCTGGGTTATATTACTAATAATCTTTAACGTGGAGGTGGGTGTATTTACTGAGCCTAATTCATTATGCAGGTTTCCTCGAATCGTCCATAAAGGAGTTCTTTAAATATCGCCATTACATTAAATTGTTATCTGCGACGGGGCCCTCGGCGCACGGTTTTTTAATTAAAACAGGCAATTTGGCGCTGACTTAACCCAAGTTTTACAATTATGTTTTTGTCGTCGCGGTTACAAACTTTGTGTACTAAAGGAAATTTATATTTTAAGAAAAGTTTCGTGGAATCGAGATAAGGAATTTAATAATGAATTTAATTGTTGTTTAGGAATTTATACTAGATTAAATTGTGAAGGTTTGATGGTTTATAAAGTTTAGCGCTGTGCCAAATTGTCTGGAGGTGGACGTGGGTACTGAGCGTGATTCCGATCGTTCGTTGGCCGACGATTTATCGAGTGGCGCGTGCTACTGGCGTGTTCCACTACTCTCGTCCGACGTTGCCGGCAAATGGAAAAGTTCCCCCGAAGTAACCCCCGGCTATCGAAGCCCCGATGTGTTACAACAAATTTTATACCAGCCAACGCCGGCAAACTTTCCGCGTACTGCTCAGCAATAAATAATAATGCCTGAATATTGGAAGCGATCGATACATAATATTTTAAAGTTCCTGTTTGTAGTTGGAGTGGACTCGCCGAGAGTTCCCGCAGTATATTTTAATAGCAGTACTCTTGAAGCTTTAATAAACATAATACAACGCAGAATGAACAGCCAAATAAGGTAGGAATATTCATGAACGAAACTCGGTTGAAAGTTTTTGATAAGAAATTATGGTAATGATTTTAAATTGACCTAATCCATATTGCGGGGGCTCGAAATTTGGGCAACAAAACTTGTTACAGCGGCGGCCTGATGCGTCAACTCAAACTCAATTTTCTAATTAATTTATACTCGCTCTTACAAAATTTTGTTTGCAAGAATCGTAAAGCTTTTATTGTTCTGCAAGATTTGGTAAACTTCTTAAATGGCTCATTAAAGGATTGACAATATTAATTTCAATAATAAAAAATAAAAAAATATTTCAGATGGCTCAAAAACTCATTAGGGTATTCTTTTAAAAAATATAATGAAATTGATACGAACGACAGTATTCAACCAAAAAATGATGCTTTTTTCATTACCGATTTTGATGACGTCGGTGTCGGATAAAACCGTCAGAAATACCTATCCCACGTGTTTATGTGTAACGCGGTTCATTTTAATACGCCACGTTCGCGCTTAAAAGCTTTCATGATATTAAATTGACACTTTCCACGTCTGTGCAAAAAAAAATAACGTGGAAACGCGTCTGCGTGAAAATGATAAAATGTCACTACGTCAGTTACCTAAGGCCGACGACACATACTTGGTGAGTCGCTTAGTTGAAACTACATCAATAATTAGTCATGCAGAGTTGCACCTAGCGTCAGTGTGGCCAAAGCTTTAGTAAAACCATGTGACTAGGGTTTGCTATGGCATGTCACGTAGCAAGTAGAATTACTCTAAGCAGTAAGCATAGCCCCTGTCTGTATATCTTCGCCCTTAAAGTATAGTTGAACTCATAATGACTTTATCACCCTAAGGTTCAATGTTATTTGCACGTCATAAAACGAAAAGGTCTATTTGTCTATGTTACAGTTAGATAGTTTCAATGTCATGTTCTTTTTATAAAAAATGAGATAGCAATTACGAGATCGACTATACTGACGTAGATTCGTGACTACCGCCATTCTGGCCAGAAACAGGGTATAAAACAATCGATGATATTGTAACAAGAGCTGCGTATCTTTACCTACCACCAGTTGAATCTCCCCCTAGTATTTATGTTTACGATTAGTAGCGTTGTTAGAGGGTTTTGTTTCGTACATATTATACAAATGCTGAGAATTTGTATAGTTTCTGGTAGTAATAGAATGGGTTTTGTATTGTAATGTTTTTGGCATGGAACCATAGTTAGTATAGTCGTTGCCACGAACGCGCGTCATCAAGTGTCTTTTATCGTCATTGACATAAGGTTTGAAATATAATAATAGAATATTATATGTCGCAGATGGATTGTTTAATGCTAATTAAGCAATCTATCTGCGATATAACCCCTAGCTGTTTTAATTAACAGCTAGCTGTTTTAATTAACAGCTAGCTGTTTTACATAACCGCTAGCTGTTCTACATAACCAATAGCTATTTTACAAAAAAGCTCCGTTTTGTAAAATAGTCGAACAACGTTCAGCTGGATTGTCATTGCGTTACGTTTAACAAAACTGCTACCCACGTTTGAACGTATTGCAGAATGGCTTAACTGCAGTCACAATGAGCATTTGGTGTGGCTTCTAATACTGAACCGGTCACAGCAACTAAGCTAGGGCACCCTGACCAATTAGTTTAAGTTAGGTTAGAACCGTGACATACCGCGAGCGAGCGGTGACACGGTTGGATAGCGTTACTTCCAAGTTGGTCGCAGTTACAATACGGCCGATATAACTTGGAAATCCCGAACTTCGCGCAGAAGGCTGTGCAATAACATTTTTTAGGTATCAAATAGTGAAATGAGGCGAGTGTGAGTGACAGAACATGCGCGAAAGTTCGTAGTACCTATGTTCAGAACCGCCAAGTTATATCGGCCGTATTGTACTTGTCTAATTATTATTTTGGAAAAAAAAAATGCTGTTCCATATATTTTGACCGCGTGGGTATTGCACTTTTGTAGGAACAAGTAGTTTTTTTAAAATAAACGACGAAGAATTTCAATGCAGGGGGCTCCAGTAAGGCGAAAGTCCTCGCGTACATGTGGGAGTTGCGCGAGGAGGCGAAACGCCGGGATGTAACTCCGCTGCCGCGAGAAATCACGGCACAGCGGACAGAGCTCCGGCGGGATCTCATGGCGGCATGGAGTGTGCGATTGTCGCAACCCAGCGCTGGGCACGCCACAATTGCGGCGATAAGTCCCCTCTTTGAGGAGTGGCTTGAGAGGCGCCATGGCGTCCTCACCTTCCGCCTGATGCAGGTCCTCACCGGACACGGTTGTTTCGGGAGGTTCCTGTTCCGCGTAAGGTGGGAGGAAACGCCCGGGTGTCACCACTGTGTGGATCGCCCGGAGGACATGGTGGAGCATACGGTGGAGGTCTGCCCGGCTTGGCCGGAGCACCGCCGTGTCCTCACGGAGGCGATCGGCGGCGGCGATCTCTCGCGTCCGGCCCTGGTTCAGGCCATGGTTCAGAGCGAGAGTGCATGGGAGGCCGTCACCTCCTTCTGCGAAGCAGTTATGTTCGCGAAGGAGGAGGCGGAGCGCGCGAGGGAGATGCAAGCTGCACGCCCTCGCGGCCCTAGTCGCCGCAGGAGACGCCCCGGGCGTCGGGAGTCGAGAGCCGACTTCCGGCCACCGTAGGCGCGGGCTTGCGGACGGTGAGCAATGGGCAGCTTGCCGTCCGATAAGGACCAGGCCCGTGTCGACGGCGCGTTGTGTTCCACGCGCGCCTCAAAGAGATGTCAGCACCAACCGACGGGGTCGAAAGACCAATGCCTGCTGGGGTTGCGGGTTTGTCCGAAAGGGATAACGCGGCCCCGGCACACAGGCAACGGAAGGAACACGGGTGGGTTTTAGTCAGTAAAAGTCTGACACACCCTCTCGCTCTACCCAGAGCGGGAGAAGTCATTTGATGATTTCCCATCCTGAAAAAAAAAAAGAAAAAAAAAAAGGGGGCTCCAGTATTATGTACTGCATCCATGGCAACGAGTTATGCGTCGATGTGGGATGCCACACTGTAAATTATGGTATGACCAATCGATCATCAATGGAATGAAGGCAAAATATACATATATTATATCATCGCCTCCATGTGTGGTGTAGTTTGCTATATTATGTAATAAAGCACAGCATATTAATATAATATGTATATTATAGCTACGTCTGTGATGGGCTCTATACCTACCTACTTTACACTATAAATGCTTGGAAGTGTCGGAAAAACACTTGCAGAGAAACATTTATCCCATGAAACATCGCCAGCTTCTTCGCTGCCCCTTGAGCCTACCTGTCTTCATTCTTTTGTAATGCTTTCTACAGATGAAAATGACATAAACAACCTAATTCTTAATCTAAAACTAAATTGTGCTGCTGGACGTGACAATATTTCTGCAAATCTTCTTTCCCGCTATAGATCTATACTAGTTTCTCCACTAACTTTTATTTGTAACTTGGCATTTACATCTGGAACTTTCCCACAAGCCTTCAAAATCTCACAAATCCTACCTATATTTAAGACTGGTGACAGGGACTGTGTTAATAATTATAGAGCAATTTCAATATTACCTACTTTGTCAAAGATTTTGGAAAAACTGATGAATAAAAGACTGATAAACTACATTGACAAAAACAAGCTACTTTCTGCTTCTCAATACGGGTTTAGATGTAATAAATCTACTAGTGATGCAGTTCATGAAGTCACGAATTTTGTTGTCAATAATATTGATAATAAAAATAAAGCTTTGGCAGTTTTTCTCGATCTGGCAAAGGCTTTTGATACAGTCTCTGTCCCCAGGTTGCTAGTCAAACTTGAGCGAATGGGCATTAGGGGGTTACAGCTTAAACTCTTCACAGACTACGTTACTAACAGATTTCAATGTGTCAGAGTTGGCGATTGGATAAGTGAGGATCTTCCCATTACCTACGGAGTTCCTCAAGGTAGCGTCCTTGGACCTACTCTATTTCTCATTTACATTAATGACTTTTGTGACCTTGAACTCCAAAATGGGAAGATTGTTGCCTTTGCAGACGACACGGCCCTTGTTTTTAGAGGTGACTCATGGGGCAGCACGTTTCAACACGCTCAATGCGGTTTTGATGCCGTTAACCAGTGGCTGAGATGTAACCTCTTAACATTAAATGTTGACAAAGTGAAATACTTAAAGTTTTCTCTCCGAAATGTCCCACAATCGATTGATAGTAATTCAGAATTCATTTTTGCGCACTCCCATATGTGTAGTCGTCTAACAACCTATAACTGTCCTTTGCTTGCTCAAACGAGCACCATTAAGTACCTTGGCGTCCTAATAGATAGCAGACTTAGTTTTGCTCCCCTCATAGACCTTGTTTCATCGAGGGTTCGAAAATTAATAAAAAAAAAAAAAAACTCAGGCGTATAGCTAGTCCTAAAGTACTAAAAACTGTTTACTCCGCCTTATGTAAGTCATTATTGGTATATTGTATAACTTCCTGGGGCGGGGCGTGTAAAACAATCATTTTGAAACTTGAGTGTGGTCAAAGAGCGTTACTTAAAGTTAGTGCGTTCCTCCCATTCTTTCATCCCACTACTGACCTCTACAAAACCTGCGAGGTATTATCAGTAAGACAACTTTTCATACTTCACACTATCCTCATACATTATTTGTACCCTATGAATATAAATGTATTAGGCTATTGTTTATTGAGTCCAAATAAACGATTATTACTTTAGCATGCCTACCGCACTGGACAGTAGGTACTGTAGGCCACACGTCAGTGGTCATAAAACTGGTAGCACGTCTCCTATTCCATTGAAACTTCGCACTATGCTAAGCCAGCTCAAGATTAAATTGTTACCACCGACACTGACTGAAACTGTTCGGCCTACTGTACTTTCCTCACACCTTCTACTACAGCCTTATGGAATGGCTAATCTGTTTATTTCAACACGAGCTGCACTAAAAAGAAGAAACAGCAACATTTTCCGCGTGCTATCTCATAGCGTAGCATTTAATGTCGTTGCATAAATGATCACGTGAAGGGCAAAGTCATGGCTTTGTATCGGTCAGCTCGGATCAAAATACAATGACGAAAAACATTAAAATGTTGAATAGAATTTTGAAATTTAATAAATATGTTTTGGTACATAGGGTATTGATCCTGAATACCAAATAAGAGTTATTATTTTAACGCCATCACTATAATAACTTGGTATTCACGTGAATGAGAAGTACCTACCCAAAAACGCCGACATGGTATATTGTAGGTACGTATTTGCCTATGCAGCGTATCTACCTAGAATAGTGATGTGAAAAATTCAAAATTCCCGCGTGTGAAGTATAATCCGTGAAATTGATATCAGAGTGCGGCGATCGGGCGCATCGGAACGTCACGCCGTGTGACATGCCAATGTTTCAAACCGAAAACGTAGATCTTATTCGAACATCAAACTTTTGCAGCATCGCGTTTTGTCTGCATGAATGCCTAAACTATTCCGTCTACATTTTAAGTATGAAGACCCGTACCCAAAGGGTGTCAACGGGATTCTATTCCTAAGCGTATGTTTGTCTGTTCGTCTGACTGCCACAGGCACAGATTAAATAATAGTACTAACGTACCACAGAGCTAATATCTTTATAACGTAATAGGTAGCCAGTTGAAGTTTTCAGAATACGTATCTATGGCTGCTATTGTAGCAAATAACAAAATGCTATAATCAAATAGTTTTGGTGGTACGGAATCCTCAGCGCGTGCGTTCGACTTGGCCTTGACTTGGTTTTTTCAATTCTAATGTAGAAGGAAATACATTTATCACGTTCAATGCGTGTAATAACGACGTGAAGATACACCCACATGAAGTTTAATCCGTGAAATTGATATAGGAGAGTGTCGCGGCGTCGACGGCCCCGTCACGCGGCGTGACACGCCAATGTTTCACAGCACGAAACGCGACTCCATTCCATTCTTTTATCCGCGCATCAACCTTTTGTTCTACAAACCTTTAGTTTTGATATTGGATTCGCACCACGTTTCCTTCTTTTTCAAGATTTATTGGATTACGGTGCGCGCTGCTTCGTGTTAGTGGTGGTGTGCAGTGGATTATTATTTAATTTCTCATTGTGATGTAAAAATTGCGTGAATAAATCACTTACGTAGTTATTTCGGAATAAAAACGATAACACTGTCAAAATAAGCACAAGTATTAAGATTATTTAAGGCCTACTTGTACAACAAATCACGAAATATGTTTAACTCTAAACATAATTAAAACATTATTTTGAGAGACGTAAAATAAGTCATCATCAAACGATTCACAGGAACATAGAACGATGTAATCATTTAATATATAATTAATATTGAATATATGATTAATAGATAATCTGTGGTGCAAGTGAGACTTAATGTCTATTAGAGTCTTAGTTGCGTAGGTATTTATTTTGTATTTTATTTCTTTTTTAAATTTCTATTTAAAAATATATTTATATATTTTTTTATTTTATTTTATTACAGTATTATTAATAGAATCTTAGTGATATATATATATTTTTTTGTTTGTTTGTATGTAAGTAAGTTTATTCTCATATTATTTGTTTTATTTTATTGCGCGAATTGTTTTGATTTTATGTATTTTACTTTCTCTCTACTCTTACACACGGTGTCTACATCTCTTTTTATCCTCTGTCCTATCGCAGGTATGCTGGAAGATATTTCTTTAGAAATAAGCATCACCTTTGTACGTATTTTTCTGTTCTTTTCTTTTTGTCTGTATTTATGTGTGTACATAAATGGTTAAATAAATAAATAAATAAATAAATAAATAAATAAATAAATAAATAAATAAATAAATAAAATATAATATGGCAATATGTCGCTGTCGTCTGACAGTGGACGCAAATGAAGTATAAATGAATAAGTATATTTTACTCTGAGACGACCCTGAAGACATAATTATTACATAGTGTTGGTTATCTCTGAGGGCATAATGTCATAACTTCATACTTGGCAGCCACAATGGTAATCGTAGTCCTTATGTAGGTATGTATTACATATAAGTGCAGGTGTGCACATGGTCTTATGATATAACAGCGATCAATGACCTGAGGGTTATTGCTTATTGTGACATTTACAAAGGGAATGATAAATAGTGGTCGGTTCTAAACCAAAACTACGCAGTAAGGGCGACCGCAGATTTACAATTATAAGTTGGCCGACTAAATCGCAGAGTATACCAATAGGTAAAGAAACTTAAGCTAGCCCGCACATCTTGTCCAATTAAATCTGTATTTGTATCTTAGTAAGTTACTATAGTTGGCCAACTTACAATTGTATGTTTGCGGGAGGGCTTAGTCGTAGTCTTGCTGTATGCTCCTGAACTTAAAGTAAATTTACTGGAGGAAGATAGTTTTAACGATTTATTTTTATTTTCAACTAGATGACCCGAAAGTTGTCCTGTCCAAATTTCAATAAATTCCATAGGAAAAAGGACGTTCAGTTTTACTCGAATTTGAACATTATCCGAGAAAGTTTTCCAATTTTTCTTTCCGTAAAAACCTATTTCGAACTATTACGAACATTTTAAAGCAAACATTATCACGTGATGCGCTTACCACCAAAAAGAATTTAATTTCGATTTATATAGATTAATACAAAATTGATACATATTTCGTTTTTGCGACTTAATTTGCAAGGATGTGATGCATGTTGTCCTCTTCTAGTCTAGTTTTTATTTAGAGTAATTAAATGATTTCCACATGACTGACTCCTAATCGGTCCTACACAACATTACAAACAGTACAACTTTGACTTCCATCACCCTCAAATCCACCGCACTTAATATAAGCACATCTAAACCATCACAATAAATACAAATAGACCAACCAACTACTAACTGTATTAGTGTTGACGCAACCATTACCTGTACAGCGACCGTAAATCTAATATTGTTGTATTGGCCGCGTTCCCTTTGCCACCGTTAATATTAGCGATTCATAGATTAAGTACCTACCAACGCTTGTCCCGACCAATTATCGACTATTAATCATACATAATGTAAACACGAACGCCACATTAGTTTCTGACTGTATATTATATTATTATATACATAGAGTTTATATTTGCACCAATAATTACGATATTGGCTGCGATGTATTAGGTGCCATAAATTATTTGCGGTTGTTCAATATGCATTATGGTATGGGTTATCGTGGATTTGGATTGGTTGATAGTAGTGTAAGGTCGATGACATTGTTAGGAACAGCAACTTGACGGCTAATGTAAATAGGTATGTAGTCATATCAAAATACAAATGTTTTGGCTTCGCCTTGAACTAAAAACTGGTCGACGATTATCTTACCATACGCGGACACGATCAACACAAACTCCACTCAAATTAAAAATCTTTTTATAATCTTGAAAAAGTCACTTGTGTAAAGCAATTTATTAATAGCAATCTTGTTCGTGCTTCTAAAATACCTCCACGCGCCTAACAGCCTCTAGAGGAGATCTGTGCAAATAAAATTACCTTTTCAACGGTTAATTTGCGGAATGAATCACTTTCATCCGCAGGTTGGCCGTTGTTTTTGTTGAAGGATCCCGCCCGGAACTGAACCCTGTGCCTGTCAACTATGAAATGAAATATGACCAGTATTTACCGGAAGATGACATTTCTCGAATCGGCCCATTAATTCCTAATGGACCGTCGACAGGCTACATTTCATCTGTTTGGCTGCACACCAGGCCTTCGCCGCAGAGCTATTTTCGGTAGCGTATCCGAAAATTTATAACTACGAGTTAGTTCTAAATCGTTGGATAGCGGCAAAGTAAGTGGGATTTATGATATGACGTTTTGCGCTCTATTTGTTTGCCGGGTACCTTTTTTCTCGAGGGCCTTTGCCAATGTCTCGGTTTACGATTTATCCTTTTACATTCACTACGATTAACATCAGACTTATGTTTCAGTTTTGAATGAGAAACTGCGGCGCCAGTCCTCCGCATCTCCTACTTAATTACTTAGTTTCGGGTCTTCATTATGGAAACAAACATTTACATAATCTGCAAGCAACTGTATACAAATATTATGAATGACGTTTCAATTTAAAGTTAGCTGTTCATGTGCGTCATTCCTTCGGGACAAAACATTTGGAACTCAATTTGAATTTGAAAACTACTTTTGATATTTAGTTTATGCAAAACTATGCCGTGTTTGCGCCTAATATTTTGCGCTGAAAAGAGTGAAAACAAAAACTTTGCAAAAACTGCACTTTTCAAGCACTAATGGTGCTGTCGAAAACTATGACTATGGAATAGAAAGATAAATGGTTTTTATTAGATTTAGAGTTAACAAAGTGCTTTCAAAATCCACAAACTAAATGTGCGTTTACAGTCGACGTTTAATAATAGGGATAATTTATTACTAAAAGCTAAATAACTTATAGGTACTTAGGTAACTACTGAAGTTAGGCTAGGTTATCTTAGGTTCAATTAATTTTTATTTTGATAGTTCGCTACCTTTCTTTAATTAACTATTCTGTCCATTTTCAAACATCCTGAAATTCAATTTAAGCTAACGTAACCATCTTTTAAAATTTAAGATGACGCAATCCAGACATCCAAGATACAGGCGCTGCCTAGTTTGGGGACCACTGCACTAATACTATGTTTAATATTCTAGTTACAGTAAGCATTCAATATCATTATTTTCTGAAAACTATTTTGTAACAATGGATCAATTATTTTTTCTTATTCTTATTATTTATATACCGTAAAAGTATCAAAGTGTAGTTCTCTATTTAAATGCTAAAGCTTTGGTTCGGGCCAAAGTTCCAGTTTAAAAATAATTCCGACAGCAATATTATTAAACCTCAAATACACTACAACCAATTTCCTACAAGTACTCGTATGTAAGTAGTAACGTGTCTACCCAAAAGTGGGTAGCAGTAACATCTACTTGCACAATTAATTCAGGTTAGCGCATGCCGTTTTGCTGAATTTACAATGAAAACGGACTTACAAATGATAGTGACTGATTAAAAGGCCATGTTTAGTAAATGAAGGACAGCGGAGGGCAATATTTCTCAAACTTAAGTTTCTATCACGAAAATTCCATGTTGCGAAATTGTTACAATGCAAAAACATGAAACTATTACAATTACATTACATTATCGAGTGTTTCGGGACACTGCTAAGCGGTTGGTCGACTTTTCAAGAGACCAAAGAGCTGGCTGATTCTTTGGCTAAATAATCAGCATTGCCATCCAACGTGGCAATGCTGCCAGCCTTTTGGGCACTTTTCCCGCTGACAGCGATGCGGACGAATTTTTTGATGGCCAATGATTCCTTCCCCTTATTTTTTCCTTTACATACTTGTACATAATATATATAATAGTGAGTTGTACATACATCGTTTACATTACGCATTGTGTTCTTCATTATAATTATAAATATAATAATTATAATAAACCTGCAAAGATATTTTCTTTTTCAGTAAATATTTCATTTAAAGCAATTACATCACAAGTCAAGAAAGCATTATAGCAGAAAAATACACCATATAACTAACAGCACCTGGGTACCAAAAATATGAATTCTTTCAAATATAAATTTATTGAAGGAATTTCCCTTTTTCTACGCACTAAAATATCGCTACATAAAATGCCCATGATAAATGAATTACCAAATGCCCACTGGATTTAACACCTCTTGAGAGCGGTATTCACTTTGAGCAACGCTGGTTGGGAGCGAGGCGGTATCTATTTGAAACCGCCTTTATATTTCAACTTCACCTTACTAGACCGCACTCCATCCAATCTGCTGTAAAGGTTAACTGGCGGTCGATTTTATTATGTAGATGTTACTTCTGCTTCTAATAATTTTGCTTCAACATCACGCCTGTAATCTCCGAAGAGTTAAGCAGAGGTGTACCTATAGTACATCCGCATTTCCAAAGTTATGTTTACATCCCATATTGTAATAGGGGGCAAGCCTAAGCCATCAACCGGACAAAAATCCAAACTCCTGGCTGCTACTGATAAATTCCTGATGGAAAAAACCAATATAACATTTGCCCAACCTGGGAATCGAAACCAGGACCTCATGCTCAAAGTAGCGCTTGCGATAACAGGAAGCGATCATTTTTTTTGAGTTTTTAATGCGCTTTGACGACCGATTTGAAAACATCAATATCGAATTTATCTATATTGACATTTGCAATAAAAAAAGGGATCTTCCTCAACACTCACATCAAGACTGACGCTGACCTGTCGCATGCAAGTGTCATCAGGTGTGCGCGTGCACTTAGGTTTAGGGCAAAAAAACAATTGCGTTCTGAAATGCAACATAGAGAAGTTATTATGGTTACAATTGACAATTGTAGTTATAATTTAATTACTACCGCGGTTAGGTGCCTTTTAGTTTTTTCATAAAAATTGTTTTCCTCACCCTTGTATTCCTTTTAGCGATAAGTGCTTAGTCGAGTATAAGTTACCGTAGGATTTATGCTTCATGCCGATACATCAACTTAAAGTGCAGACCTTGTTTTAATACATAACTGTAGAAAACTAGTGTATAGAATTTTTAAACAGAGTAGCCAGAAATTAGCTCTGTTGTTTATCCATTATTGTAAAGATTTTAATAAACCTATGTTAACACTTCGTCGGTCGTTGGTTTGGTCGTGATGACCCAGTGGTTAAGGCCTCGCCTCTCATGCACAAGATTCTGGGTTCTAATCCAAGCAAGTACCAATGTGACATTTTCAATTCATAGATAGATAGAATATTCTTTATTATGCACACCATACAAATTACAGAAATCAATTTAGAAATTTTACATAGGGTGACACAATGGGCGATTCATATGTACTTTCTGAGTTTATCTTGGATATTACTGACATCGGTGAAGGAAAACATCGTGAGGAAACCTGGACTTATAGTTAATATAAGTCTGAACTCGTCACCCGTCTTGAGTAAGCGTGGTGATAAATGCTCGTGCCTTTGTATGAGAAGAGGGCCTTTGCCCTGCAGTGGGACAGTAACAGGCTGGTATTATATATGTTAACTTATAATTATGATGATTTTCGAATTAAGGGTATTTTATTTGGTTTGAATATCCTTGTTATCCATTGAAATTTCGATGACATATTTGCTAACGTGACTCTGCATTCTTTGCAAAGAGCCAATGCTTTTGGTTCTCTAGGACATTGTTTCTACAGGTCATCGAGAAGAAAGAAACAAAGTATTTTTATTTATAAAAGAATACAAGTTTTTAAACCTCTTGTACCTCTAATACCTAGCAAGAAAATACACTTTGTTGTTTTGCATCTGTTTTATTCTGGTTTTGTACCTTCTTGTCTTTTTAACTATAAGATGCTTTTTATGGAGGGAGTTTGAAAGTACGACGCCCGCCCTCTTGGGGAATAAACAGGGAAACAAAGAAATAACAACTGCTGTACTGTATTCTTGCTACTGTACGATTTAAGTACCAAGTTTTAAGATTATATCTTAGTTTAATTGTGTTCTGTACCACTCTATCACTTTAGGTTAACCTGTAAAGATAGTTTGTGTTGTAAATAAATAAATAAATACTCTGTGCATTTATGTTGAAAAGTTAGTTTACGAGTAGATATGTATATATGTACCTACATTGTTTATAGGTACCCATTTGTACTATGCTTAACTTTATCATATGACGTCATAAAAAAAAATTGATCACTCATGCCCAGGGGTATCCGAAAATACCCCCATGTATGTTCCTTGATTTTTGATAGTTTTCGAGTAACATATATTTTTTAATTTCTTAAAAATGTCTGACAGAATATTCCTTAACAAAGAAAATTGCAAAAAAAAAATGAATGTGAAAAAGCCGTGTTAAAATAAGGATAGTCACTTCAGAAATATTCAAGAAAAAAAAAAAAAAAAACTATATATATAAAAATGAATCCCTATTTCCCTTGGTCACGGCATCAGGCGTGAACGGCTGGACCAATTTCACAAATTCTTTTTTTGTTGTGTTTGTTATTGTAAGGAGAAGGTTCTTACGGAAAGTAAAATTAAGAAAATTGCGCAGAAAATTTTAAAATTTCAGAAAATATAACGACTATTTTAACTTCACGCTTTGGACAGTTAGCGTGTTTGATGAATGTGAATTTAGCAGAGTAGGGTAAGTTGGTAAGTATGTGGGTAGACTAGGTAGGTAGGGAAGGTATGTACCTACCCTACCTACCTATTCTACCTACCATAGGTAGGTAGGTAGGTTTAGGTAGGTATGTAGGTAGGTATGTAGGTAGGTTTAGGTAGGTATGTAGGTAGGTGTAGGTAGGTGTAAATAGGGTATGTAGGTAGGAATGTAGATACGTAGGTATGTAGTTAGGTAGGGTAGGTAGGTAGGTAGGGTAAGTGGGTAGGGTAGGGAAGGTAGGGTAGGTAGGTAGGTAAGCCGTAGATAAGTACATAGTGCTACCTGTGCGAAAAAAGCTACTAATTTTATAATTTTCCAGAAATTTAAAATAAAAATTAACTCGCAAACTAACAAGAATTGCGGAACATACTCGTTCATTGGGTATTTTCGGATACCCCTGGGCACCAGTGGAACAATAATAGAAAAAATATTGGTAAAATGATATCTTAATTCTTCTATTTTTCTCTATTTATCAATAGTTTTGATAAAGTTTTTGCCTCATAATATTGTGAGATAATTATCAAATCCACACTTTGGTAACTATGTAAACGAGGTATATGGGTAACTTGTGTACAACTTTCTATTTCTATTTGCTTTTTTAGACAACTGGAAAGATTTTACTAAAACGTTTTAAGACCGATGAAACATTAATGAATTCCACGAAACAATTCCAGTCACAAGCGCCAGTCAAGCGCGGGTTTTTATTTCTAAATTCCATTCTAAATCAGTATTCTTAGAATATGAATAAAATTAAATTCTGCTTCTTTACGGCTCAACGGATTTTAAATGAAACATTTACCCGTTTGGATTTAAAATCATCTTAGTATTTGGAGTAAATTTCTTGAAAATTTACTCCATCAAGTATATAGTGTAATAAGTTAATTAAAAGTGTTGAGTGTATCGACACTCAACACTTTTAATTACTCAGTCGCGCCGAAAAGATACTCAAATTTTAAAATGAACAACGTTGTGTTTTTCTATTTTTATATAAAATTATTTTGTTTCAAATTGAATGAATGAAGAATGCTCCCGTCCCGCTGGGTATGAAAATTTTATTTTACTTCATTGTAATTTTAAACTAAAACATAAACTGAATGTTATATGTTCATTGTCTAGATACCTATTAACCTTGTCTGTGACCTTAACTGGAAAAAGTGTTCTTTAAAAAAATTGCTTACCCAAATAATTATCAGGGTATAGCTATCAAAACTTTTGCAAAGCTGATAAATGGAACCATCTACCCGAATTTCCTGACAGAAACTTCATCTAAATACCGAGCAAACATGCTAAGCGAACTCACTTATCTCAACTCTATCTACTGATTAAAAGTTTTAATCCAAAAACGCAAAGTGTTAAGCTAACGCTTTCAAATCTGGTGAGAAATTACTAAGATTAATGTCATTCTAAAAGTTCCACAAACATCTCTTAAGACCCCGGGAAAAGTTTTGAAATTTTTCTGCAAGGTGCAATGAATCTAAAGAGCAGAGCGTTATTAGAAAGTTCTCCAAGTAGGATTATTCGTACTCTGTCTGGAAATTTCTCGCGAAGAATATTATGGTTTCATAACTGAAAAGTTGTATACTGGTCGTGTTTATTGCGCGTTTCCCGCCTTCAGTTTATAGAGAGATAAAAATGTTTCGATTAAACTTTGTGGTATAATCTAGCGTTGCCCGCTGTGTTTGGAACATTTATGAGTACAGTGAGCGCATAAAAACTGCAACGTTGATAGAATCCTAATCCTGACTAATATTACAAATGCGAAAGTGAGTTTGTTTGTTTGTTACACTTTCACACTAAAATGGCTGAACGGATTTGGATGAAATTTGATGCATGAGTAGACCATGAGCTGGATTAGGACATAGGGTACTTTTTATCCCGATATTCCCACTGGATTGAGACTTATGCGGGTAAAAACCGCGGGGCACAGCTAGTGAAGATATAAATAAAAAACTTCTTACATTACACACTACAAATAAAGATAGCGATTGGTTTAGAAGATAACATTAAAATTGAAACATTTATAAGAGTACCTACCTACATACAACTCAATAAAAATTTCAGCGTTGTTTCATCTCGAAGCTATCAAGTAAAATAAAGACAATATCCAAGCCATATATCTTCTTGAGAAATGGATGTGAAAATTGTAGATGCTAACAGAAAGACAACGTCAACAGGAATAGTGCGCTGCCTTGTAGAATTTAGCGATATTCGAAAACAAAAGCACCAGAATCAACGTTAATACGAAAAGTTAAATGACTGTTGTTTCACTGTTGTCAAAAAATAAATTTTATTCAAGCTTTTGTCCCCTAGTTCCTTATGCTTGAGGAGTTTCTCCCCAGAGATAAATTATCGTATGAAAAGTTAACAGTAAAATGACAATCATTTATTCTCATTATTTCTTGAAACAAGGGAAAAAATCCAGTGAATATTACGCAATTTGTAAAAGTACGTTCATTATTCTCTTTCTTTTTTCCTTTCAGCCAATTCGTAACCCCAATATGTTGGAAGTCGTGAATCTGAGTACAAGAAGTTACGCCATCCTTTTTTCTAAAGGCTGAGTGATTTAAACGTTTGCTTCCCCAATTTAGGAGGCCGCCTGAAAAAGTCACGGGCTGACAGCTATAGATGAAAAAAGCCTGATCGATTTTAGTTCATTCACTTGAGGAAGTGTATTGCACGGTTACCCCCAGTTGTTTGCTGTTATTGAAAAGTGCATAATGAGACATACTCATAAATTATATTCCATAAGATTTCATTGTACTTTTATACCTAATGTTACATCGTATATTGAATTCTCGCGTAAAGCGATAAGGCCGCCCAGTGTATATTTTGTAGTGTTTGATTATTAATTTTTTGTTATGTATTTTTGTGGTGTACAATAAAGTATATATAAATAAATCTAAAATAATGTAATCTAAAATATTGTGTGATTTTTTCAAAGAAACTCTATAATAAAAAGCTGTTTCTTTTAGTTAGGTTCTATAGAATAAACCCAGCTTATAGAGATGCGTAAACAACCAATCAAAATTAAAGTTTGCAAAAAGACCCTCCATTTTATAGCCAGGAGCATTACATGAAAAATCTCGAGCATGCCTATTGCCGCGGAGGTATTCCGTGTCATGGTGAAGTTAATTGATTTAAAGCAGGTTACAATCTAATTTTCTGCTTAAATCGATACGGAACTCGTTGACGTAAAATTGTATTATTTTGTACTGCAAATTGGATTCTGTGATCAGAGGGGACGTGACCAAAATATCCGATACGTAAATGTTTTTGAACTTGGAGACAGAATATCAGAGGCTAAATATACGTGTTTGTGTGAAGAGTGTGTTGAGCACCTCATCCTCTACTTCGCTGATAACAATCGCCATCCTCCAGTTCTTATCTTTATTTATTTGGGGTCGACAAAGATCATCTTTTAGTTTTACACACATCTCTTAGCTATCATCACAGAATTCACTTCTTTATAGAAATAACAATCGCTGGCTGATAACAAAATGTTATATAGTAGGTAGCTAATAATATTTACTAATGAAAAAATTAATCCAATGACATTTCACTAGGTGTATATCTACAACGTAATCTATTGAGCATTTAATATTCACGTCATTCAGTCAAGTGTGAGCCAATTAATTTGGTAAACGTTTCATCGTACCTTTCTAGTAGTATGTTATAATATCTACTATTAAATGAGCAACATTTGTATATTACGTTCTCGAAAACGGCTCAAACGATTTCGATGAAAGTTGCAATAAAGGGGTTTACGGGGGCGGAAAATCAATCTAGCGAGGTCTATCTGGGAACATTCCTTTTCACCCACCTTTGGTCGCCCAAAGTTTAGAACAAGATAGCTACCTTAGAAAAATGATATGGTAGCATGGAATTAGTAAGTACTTACTATCATGGCATAATGGAATTAATATGAACTATCCTATACTGTTAAATTAACATTCTCTATGTTCACCCGAGCAGAGCTAGGGCGACCAGGTACTTAATCTTATATATAAAATTCTCGTGTCACAATGTTAGTTACCATACTCCTCCGAAACGGCTTGACCGATTTTTATGAAATTTTATATGCATATTCAGTAGGTCTGAGAATCGGCTACTATCTATTTTTCATACCCCTAAGGTAGGTAGGTAGATAGGTGTAGGTAGGGTATGTAGGTAGGTATGTAGGTATGTAGATACGTAGGTATGTAGGTAGGTAGGTAGAGTAGGTAGGGCAGGTAGGTAGGTAGGAAGGTAGGGTAGGTAGGTAGGTAGGTGCGTCGTAGATAAGTACATAGTGCTACCCGTGCAAAGCCGGGGCGGGCAGCTAGTAATAATATAACATATGTAAGTACCTTTGTTTTTCACAAATAAATAAGTGAGAGACATCATTGAGACCCATTGTTTTCATTTCATTCGCATGTATATCACCAAAAAAGTTAATTCATTGAATTCGAGCCACGTATCTTACTTTTTTTAAACACATTTTCGTAAACATGGAAAAAACAATTGAATAAGATTGATCTTAAATAAATGTTGGTTTGATGTAGTTAATCAAGTTTTTACTTTGCTAAGTTATAATACAATTTCTGAACAGATTAGACAGACAACTAATAAAACAAACTTTTTGTTTGTTTTTCTTACGAATTTTACTCATTAATCTGCCATCATGTAGTCGGATCGTTGAATTTATTGCCAAGATAACTGGGAACTCTGCAGACAAGAATTCTCAACTGTTAATAAATTTTCTGTTTTCGTTAGAACCTAACATAATTAGTGTTGCTAATTAACAACGAGATGTTTCCCAAGTAAATTAAGAAGGAATATCAAAGAATGTTAATTACGGAAATGTATAAAAAAAGGCGAAAGGAATACCACAGATAAAGTTTTTTACTTTCTTCAACTTTTCTACATTAAGGTTGTAGAATGTACATAATTAAAGCAATAAAGTTAGAGTAATTGTGTTTAATCGTAAAAGAATTTCGGTTCCATCCAAGGTTAGGTATAAAGATCTGAATGATTAAAATAAGTTCTTAACAAAGCTATTAAGAAAACGACCGTAGGAAACTGAAGTTCAGTCAGGATCTAATTACAAAGACGTTCGCCAAGACGTTCACAGTTCTACGAAAATTATTACTGCAATTTTTCACTCAAAACTTTCATGGGTATAACTGTGGGAGGAACATGAGACTCAGAAACTTCACTGACGAAGATTTATTCTCAAATAAACAGCATTGTGTAGCAGTAAGCCTTGTTTCTTTATTAGTTTCACGTTGCATACAATTAGAAACTCTGTGTCTATAATCTAATATATATGATAATTCAATAGAGGCATTTGAATCATTTGTGAGCGTTATTACAATATAAATTTCTTATATTTCTAGCAAGATGACCCGGTGAAGTTCGTACCACGTCAAACAAAATTTAGATTTCTTCGATTTATGCGCTATCCCTTTGGGTTTTTCCCTGATTTTCGTTTTCCTAAACTACCCCAACATTGAGAAGAAAAAAACATTAAAAAAAAAATCATCAGTCGACCCATTTTCGTTTTCTTGCGAGACCAATGCACGGCAATTTTGAATTGATTTTTATATACAATTTCGCCCATGGGCATATGCCCCGCCCGTATTTTTCTGAATATTTATGACAAATTATAGAAAATTAACTTTATAAGGGGGGTCTATCTTAATATTTTTTTTCAATATCCCCCTATTATTTTATGGACTTACACTTGTGCTTTTTTTAACAAAAGATAGACCCCCTTTTCAAGTTAATTTTTCATGAATATTCAGAAAAATAGTGGCCGTCACATGCCCATGGGTGACATTGTATAAAGACAGACATAAGATAAGAAGGAAATAAAGAAGAGAAAGGAGTATGTAAGGATTGTAGCAGGTGCTGTCTGTGGTTTCTGCCTGCCTCATGTGGGAAGAAGGCGCGAGTTTATGCATGTGTGTAAGACGGACCGGAAAGAGTAGCTTTGGAAGGTCGACCGATGACTTTAGAGACGAATGTGCCGAGAAGCACTATGCAAACTTCAGTATTTTTAGAACATACCTATTAGTGTCTGATGCATTAGTTAGAAGTTAGTATTAATTTAGTTCTACGTTGAAGGAATGGTTCTATTTCAACCGCATCTCATTCAGTAGACGTGCCGTAAATTTTAATAAACGATTTATTGAATTGAAAACTTCTTTAGGCATGTTGAGCTATTTTTGGTAGGGCAAAATCTTATGGGTTCGCGTCACCGACATGCTAATGTTAATAGTAGCTATAGCAGTAGTTATATCTGTAGCTATAAGGTTTTTTTGGTTGTTTTTCATAGTTTTAAGTTTTCACTTCTGTTGGTAGTCACCATGAATGCCTATTATTTTTTCTTTTGCATTGCATTTGATTATCTTATTATATTATATCACTCCGCGAAAGTCTACTCGAAAACAATTATCTTTTACACGAGTCGTGATGGGAATAAAACAAAACAGACATTCTTAACGTTCTTGAATCTGCATTTGAAGACGGTGGAACAAGGGGTTTAATAATGTCTTGCATCTGCCTGTCTTTAATAATTAGCCTGGCTCTAGCGTTTCAGTCTTAATGAAGTAAAACTATTTGGTAGCAGCTAGTATTACATTGTTTAAAACTGACTATTAGGTACTTATTTAAAAAAAGAACTGTTAACACTTTAATCAAATGAAGAATGTTTTAACACTGGTGAATAAGCTCAAGCTCGCAACAGAGTCAAAGTTGAGAGAATTTTTTTTTTTTTTTTTTTTGGGTATGCTCGTTGCCTGCATCTCACCTGATGGTAAGTGATGATCAGGCCAAAGGTGGAAGCGAGCTTCACCCGGAATCCTCAACCACAAAGGAACTGGCTATCTGACCTCTAACTACCGAAACACAACAATGCTGTTACGAGTAAGATTGTTGTTGTGGCGACAGAATTTGATAAGATTGTGGTAGCCAGCCAAGCGGACTTAAAACAAGCCCTGCCACTAACCAAACCTTTTTGATCACACGACAAAACTGTTCCGTTTATGATAAACCAAACTGATCTGTCACTGGTGTGGGCACTGTCTGAGAAAGTAACAACATACTGATTATCAGTAGGTTAAGGTCAGGAAATTAATAAGTGAGTAAATTCATTACCAAATTAAATTGACAGTATTTTCAAATCACAACTGTCGTTCTTTCACAGTTGTACGAAATGGCACAATACACAATATACACACACAGTGGCAATGCACACAGCAAATTAAATATTAATTGTCCTGACTGTATTGGTAGTCAGAGAAATTAATTGCATAATTAAACGGCGTGGAGGAGAGGCTCATGGCTAAGGGCTCAGTAATAACAACCGCACGGGTCGATCGATCAGGATAAGCTATGCTTGCCGCGGTCGGTCCATGGATGGGTGACATTTACATACCGAATCCCTGTGCCTCGAAAAGCCCGCTAAACCCAACGGCTTAGCGCGCTTTTCGCACTTTTCAAAGATCCAAGAATGACAGCCGAGACCAACGTCTCGGCTGTCATTCTTGGATCTTTAACAGTCGTTACGGGTCGTCAGAAGCCCGAAAGTGCGACAATCAGTCTTAGCAAGGGGTATCGTATTACCCAGTTACTGGATTGTGGAGGT
Source organism: Agrochola lota (assembly GCA_947364205.1). Lineage (NCBI taxonomy): Eukaryota > Metazoa > Arthropoda > Insecta > Lepidoptera > Noctuidae > Agrochola > Agrochola lota. The sequence continues at coordinate 9,395,908 of OX376227.1, read as the reverse complement.
CAGGTAGACAGTCGCTCCATGTAAAATACTGATATTCAGCTGCATCTGGTTAGACTGGAAGCCGATCCCAACATAGTTGCGAAAAGGCTAGGAAGATGATGATGTATTAAACAGGGGTGGTAGGCGCCAAAAACCAAAATCAAAATATTCTACACATAAAATCACGCCAGTATTCCCCGTAGGGTTAGGCAGAGGCGTACCTATAGTCCACCCACATTTCGCCAGTGTAGAAGCGGGCGTGCAACGGGGCACAATATTTTATTTCTCGTAAACCTACATGGACACCGTAGTTTGGTATGGTTTGGTTTGTGCAGAATAGACATCTTTTTCTTTCTTTCTTTCATTCTTTTCTTTTCTTTCTTTCTTTCTTTCTTTTTTCTTTTTTATACCTACCCGTCTAATTATGCCGCTTTGACCGCCCTTCCCCGATCACGTCGAAAATGAGGCTGAAGCACACATCATAAATATTACATAATGAAAACATTAAGCTAGTATGCTCAGCACTTGAGCGCCGTGCATCGGCCTCAATATCGTTAATTTAAATTACATTCCCATGAAATATGGCGCCAGCTAATTGTTAATAAAGCGATAATTAATCTTGGAATTATTAATACTGAGGAACATTGAGTTTGGGCGTCAAATATTAGGTTGAATAATACCAGGTAGATTAAGTCAAAGCTCTTAGAGCGCTATTAAAATGTAAGAGAATTTGCTGTAGGTATATTCCATAGTGCATATGTATTTGTACTATTGATATAGTATTAACATAGTGAGAGAGATTGAGTGAGTGAGAGAGATAAATGTCTCTTTTTCCCATTTCCAATTGTCATCAATACAATTTAGAAATAACATCATGATACAATTAACGTTTTAGTTTTTTTGAAACATGAAATCACGTCGTTGCTCTAGAGGTCGTACCACGCTTTGTCTGCTTTAATTTTCCTCAAGGGAGGCCATCGGCTAATGTCATATCTATGTATAGAAACGTACATCTATCGCAGCCATCTGGTTAAATTAGCCAGCTAATTGGACGCCGGTTTAAAAAAAATCTCTAATAACTAAATGTATAAAATGTCTAATAACTAAATGTATACAATCTCTAATAACTAAATGTATACAATCTCTAATAACTAAATGTATAAAATCTCTAATAACTAAATGTAATGTATTTATCGATCAATCAATCTGCCTAGCCTTTTCTCAACCAAGTTGAGGTCAGCTGAATACCAGTATTTTACATGAAACGACTTACCTATCCGACCTACATAACTCAGTTACTGGGTAACAGGATACCCCTTGGTAAGACTGGTTGTTTGACTAACCGTAACGACTGTCGAAGATCAACGAATGACAGCCGGGAATAACGGCTTAACCGACTTTCCGGGCACGGAGAGGTCTCGATATGTAATGTATGGTCACCCATCCACGAACGACCGCAACAAGCGTAGCTTAACCTTCGATCAACCCATGCGGCTGTTATCATTTTGAGACGATATCTATATCGCAGCCAGGTTAAATTAGCCAGCAAATTGGATGCCTAGGCCATTCATTAAACGCCAGCATCCAATTTAATAGCTGAAGGACAACTAGCCAAATCATTGAGCGCAACGTTTAATCAGATGGCTGAATGTCGAAATGTCGTGTAGTCATTTATATATACTGGGTGAAATAGGTTAGTTTAGTTTAGAACTGTGACCAACCGCGATTTCGCTATTTCCAAGTTGCTCGCAGTTTTTTCACCATTTGAATGACTTGGCTGAGTCTTGATCAGTCATCTTCAAAGGGCAAACTTTCAATACGCCAAATGGTTAAATATTGAATGATTCTAGTTCAATTCACTATCGGCCTAGGCATCCTATTGGATGCCAGCGTTTAATGAACGGCCTAGGCGTCCAATTAGTAGGCTAATTTAACCAGATGGCTGCGACATATCTATAGCAAGCATAGCGACTTCAATCATCATTATCAGAAATATTAACAATTTCAAAATACAGGAAAATTACTCATGTAAGTTAATAAATACCTACCTACCTACGTATAGCGAGCTTATTAGGTTTGTGTCAATTATAAAGAGGTTCTGCTATTTCAGTGTTAGAATAACTAACAATTTTGCCTACATTACTCGTATACGTATGTTTGAAATGCCAGGCAGCAGTGAAAATAAATTATTTTACTAACCTACGCTGTCCCACTCCTGGGCAAAAGCCTCTCTCCACTCCTTCTATATTTCGCGAGTCCACGCGTCCTCCTTCCAGTTTTGACGGAACATATCTAACTCGTCCAGCTATCTCTAAATTATTAACGGTTTTTAAATTAAGACTAATATTGTTCAGCAAAAGCAAAAGCTAAAGCAAAAGTTTCATGAATCACTGAATGCATTACATAATGCCATAAAAAATAACAAGGTAATAAACTATTTCATATTCCGTACCAACACATATTAATCCATAGATCTACCTATTCTCCGTATTGCCTGTTAACATTTTTCCATCGGCGATTTTATAGGAAAAATCGTGTGTATATTTTATGAATGCTTCACAGAGGCTGGTCAATATTTTGAAGCCCTAGAGCGCAATTAATCAACTGAGGTTTTAATTAAATCCATATGAGCTACGTTACGATACTGCGCCGTTTTTCATCGAACGTAAATAATTTTCATACGTCCACGGCACTTGATTGACGTGGTTATTACTCCCTTCAACTTAATGGAGGGAAATAATGTTGTGATTTTTGAAACTGGTAATTAGGGTATATGTACAGTTTGTAGCGTTATACATAATGTTGTAGGTACTCATTTTATTTATTTGTTAAAACTTTATGCAGAAGTAAAAAATACTGTACGAAGGCGGACTTACTGCCTGAGGCATTTTTTACCAGTCAACCTTACGGTGATGCAGAGACAAAACATTGCAGGTACAACATAAGGGATAGATTACTTGAAAATTAATACAAAGATACATACATATAAACCGAATAAACTTTGTCAGGAGAAATCACGATAGGTAGAGGAGAAAGCAAATCCAGCAAATCAGCGCTGCAATGATTCTGCCAACTTTTTATTAATATGTTCACGTGCCTTCCATCCTGATGTTCAGAGGGAGAGCATTCCAAAGAAATACCTCCTGGAGGAAGAAAGAAGAGTGAATAAACCCAGAACGGTGAGAAGGACATCGTAGAAGACGATTATTGGTAGAACGAAGATTTTTACTATGGGCACAGCATAGGTATTGAACATGGGAAGGCAGGTAAGAAGGAGAAGTGGGATTGTCGAGTATAGAATACAAAATAGAGATAGCCCTCAACTCTCTGCGCTGACGTATGGGTTACCATTTTAAAAGCAAGCAGTGCGCAGACACATGATCATACTTACGAAATGTTTACAAACTGCAGCTTCAATTTGTGTAGTAAATAACAACAGTATACTCTGTATTGTACAATTCAGGCGTTTTTGCTGCACTATAAAACCTAAAGAAAATATCTCAAAGAACACTAATTATAATACACAAAATATTGCGGAGTTCGTTAACTTTGAAAAGAATGAAAACTACATAATAATTGAAGACGTACTGAGACTAACGAGGGCATCCAAAAAGTACATCAAAATCCACAAACAGTGCGCAAAAGTAGACACTAAGAGAAGTTTTTGTAAAATATGTTCTATCACGAGAGGATAAAGTATAGTTCGGTTTAGGGGTTAATGCGCTTGTTTACGTGTACAAAGACGAAAAAGTTTCACAACGCTTCGTTAAACTAGACGCTTGGGATTACATGCCCGAGACACTCATTTAGACTGTGTGGCGAACTGAAATCTTTGAACGCGTTTAAGGAGAAAATTTTAGTTTACTTTGTTTACCGTGTTCTGAAGAAGACTGGTACTTCCTTAAGATTTATTTACTATTTTGAAGCTTAGTTAAATGTGAAATTTTAAGAGAGCATTCTGAGAATAAATATAAGAATAGCATAATCTTTCAGGCAATTAAATAGATTGCCAATTTCATAAAACAGTCAAAATAAGTCATGGAACCACTAAACAATCGTTTCTTAAACTTTAAAACAGTGTGTACCAAAATTTAGCCAGCAAAAGTCATTCAACGAAAAAAATCCCTGCATTTGATGAATACCCACCGTGTTGCATAAAATAACGCCCTCATAAATTCCCTAGAGCAGGCTAACTGCTGGACTAATCTTAACCACGGTATAAATAAATATTTATATAGTAATACAGTCAGCAAAACGTTGGGGATATGCATAACGTAATTTAGCTTTCGCGTGCAGAGAAACCGTTAAATTTAAAAATATTCAAATCTAAATACGTAACAAAAGTTCATATAGGTATATAAGCGAGAGCCAATGAGTTTCAAGAGGTGCGGTATTTAATTTATTGTGCCGTGGGAGCAATAAAATAACAATTTGTGGTATTTTTTATTTTACCAAAACTATCACTGGTCTCAAGGGAATCTTTTTTCATAGAATACGTGTTACTATGGCTCGTGGCTAAGTAATAACAGCCGCACGGGTCGATCTATCAGGTTAAGCTAAGCTTGCCGGGGTTGATCGGTGGATGGGTGGATGGGTCTTTACATACCGAGACTCCTCTGTGCCTCGTTAAGCCATTGGACCCGACTGACATCTTTGACAGTCGTTACGGGTTGTCAGAAGCCTCAAAGTCTGACAACCAGTCTTACCAAGGGGTATCGTATTACCTAGTTACTGGGAGGTTGCGGCGGTCAGATAGGCAGTCGCTCCATGTTAAATACCGGTATTCAGCTGCATCCGGTTAGACTGGAAGCCGACCTCAACATAGTTAGGAAAAGGCTAGGCAGATTGATTGACGTGTTACTATGGCTTTTAACATGACTAATAATAATTTGTAAAGAACTTTATTAGGTAAAATAATATACTGCCATTTTCGTTGTATTATTTACTCTAAATGCATCAAACATGCCGCTATGCCGCTATGCGCTTTTACATTAATGAACCATAATTTATATTACTAATTTATTCATTTGAACACCAACAACACATCGCTGTTTGTGACAACATAATAGTTAACATTTCATATATCACATTATAATACCTGTTATATCAAAACAAATAAATTTAAGTAATTAACAAAGTGCTAATTACAACGCACCCAATTACAATTGAAATTCCGTGAAACAAGAATACCAAACTTAACCAACTCTCGCTCTATACACGAGTATCAAAGTTTCGTTCGAAGTGAGTTTTCATTGTGTCTTCCCTGGATTAATACGTGAACTTCGCAAAGGGTTATCTAAGTTTCGGGGACCACGTTTCTATTAATTACCCAAGTTTCTCCTCGATCGATATTAATTAATTAAGAAATGAACTTGTCTCCAGTATCGCGCTAACATTTCCACACAATTTCAGTTTTATTTTAATTTATTTTGTGGTACTCCCTCGTTGGTTTAGTGGTCGCAAACGCTACTGCTGACCACGAGGTCCTGGGTTCAATCCCCTGGTCAGGCAGGGTGTTATTGGGTTTTTCTATATGGACTTTCTCAGTAGCAACCCGGAGTCTGGATTTGTGCCCGGTTGGTGGCAATTGGCTCGCTTGTTACATGGGACTTAAACATGACTGGCGAAATGTGGGTGTACTATATAGGTAGACCTCTAACCAATCCTTCGGGAAAACAAGGCGTTATGTTATGTTATCAAATTTATTTCACGGTACTTTTCGAAGGTGTTAAGTCTACTGACCGTGTGAGAGAATTCGTGAAACGTTTCGTGTTTTGCTACTGATAAGTTTTGTCGTTCGAAGTCACGCTATTGTTACTGTCGGCGAGTTTATTTTATTTGTGACGTCACTAAATTTGTGTTCACGACTGCATTTATTATAAAGTTTGCTACAGCTATTATATTATGCTACTACCTGTAATACCTACCAATAAATTGTTGTTCTTGGAGTATGATCCATATAAGAACCAAAACTTGCTATAAATTTCAAAGGCTTTTGAAGGATATGCTAGACGGGTTCAATAATGTTTCACCAAAATACCATTGACTAATTTCTAGTTTACAACCAACGTTTCGTACTATTTATTTTACAAACAACTTATTCGGCAAATGGTTTATTTTACTTACAAAAATTTATTTAGAAAATGCTTCCCAAATGTTTCACATGAAATTTAATCATTTATTTTTCATTTAATATTTAGCTTCTTTTGGAAAAATTACGTTTATACTAAATATAATTTTATAGTAAAACTAAACCAGTTACGAAGTGATCATGGTTGTTTTTTCCATTTGGGACAAATAATATAAAGGCAAGTACTGAAGTTCTTTATACCTACAAAAGTATACTTTTTTTCTATATAATATTCTAGTCATAGGGGATCGCAGTTCTGACCTAACCTAACCTTTTTTGCGAGTATAAATATTTAACTTAATCTAAATAGTTCGGTTCGGAGATTTTTTCTTTCCTGTTAGCACGTCGTTTCTGGCATATTTTTTTTTTTTATAAAATAATTTTTGTTTATTTTTAAATTAAAATTACCATTTTGCCTATATAGTGAGTATAATTAGTAGGAAATTGAGTAGGTAATGCAATACGTAAAAAAATGGCAAAAAAATCGGGCAACGTATTTAAAAAATACAAAGGAACTTAACGCGCCGTATTCCAGTACATTACTATTACCAGTAATTACTGTGTAAGAACACGGACGCAATTAGTCATGCTTTGAAAAATCAAAGTTATTTTCTGCGAGCGTGGAAGCACGCGAGAAAGTCCTCGGTTTGTGCCACTTTACGCCACGAAAATTGACCGACTCAACGAAACTTTCCAATTAAGCCATTACATAAATGACGGGTGACGTAACTTTGAATAAATATTGCTTTGAGTTGTTTTGCAGACTTTTACACTGCGGTGCCTGGTTAATGTACGTGAGGTCGCACGTTTGGTATGGAGTCATGTGTAAATGGAGTGCTTATAAAACTTATTTGTAAACGCCGTGTTGTTAAACATTTCGAAAATTGGAGTCGTTGCATCAAACTGCGTATTTCAGGTTGGTAATATTATAGTCATGCCTATATTTCCAGTTCGTACGAGTACGATCTGGAGCGTCATTTCCACATTTTACCTCCATTCTCTAACTTCTCTATGACGTCAGCTAAAAGCGTGACACTTTGCGGAGTCGTGTCGGGAAGTTATAGCCTTCCTTGACTGTCTGCCATGTTCCTAACTTTATTGAAATAATCACTCCATTATTAATGTTGTAGGTACGTAATAAACTATGGTTTTATATCTTCCGTACTAATTTTTTTGAACCCGAATATGGAATAGATGGCTAGTAAATTGAATGTGGACAAAACAACTTTCGCATGCTGGTTTTTTTTGTTTTTTTTTATTAAACCACCTACTTCTTTATATACCTTTTTTTTAGGGTGGGAAATTATCAAATAACTTCTCCCGCTCTGGACGGAGCGGGAGGGCGTTTCAGACTCTTGCTGACTAAAACCCATCCGTGTTCCTTCAGTTGCCTGTACGTTGCCAGGGGCCACGGTATCCCTTTCAGATATTCTCGCGACCCCGGCAGGTATCGGTTCTAGCAGACCATGTTATACACATACCTAAGTTTCAAAAAACATAATACCTACCTACTTCCGAAGTAATAGAAGCAATATTTGAAAAGTGCCTCAACATGGCAAAAATATATTTTTACTATAAACACGAAATAAAATTAATAACGCCTGCAGTCACGTACTGCAATAACGTTTTATACAAAAAAATCCGATGAAAATAATATCCTTTAAAACATTTGAACACGCCAACTTTGTTTTCACGTTATTGGGAACAGACGTTGCAAGTTCAATAAAGACCGTGTCACGCGTCAGTCCGTCTCTCGACCGACAAACGGACACGTAGGCAATAACATCGACTTTATTCCACAATTTAAAAACATAGAAAAATCACCCTTATACCAAAGATGTAAGAGTGAGGTGGGTGGCAAATAAAAATTGGTCTCAAAGTACCTGCGTTATGAGTTGGACACTTTGACGGCATACGCAACTTTAAGTAGGCAAGTAGAGTGGTGAAATGGGTATCCAATATTTGTTTTTTTTAAATATTATATCACTGATCTATCGAGGTCACGCGCAAATGTGAGAAAAATAAAACTCTTATTTCACTAGAAAATTAATTAAAATGTAGATACGAGACCGGAATAGTCTGGATATGAAATGTAAATAGAATAGTATCAGTCGTTTCTTTTTGTAAGTCAAACGCATGAAAATTGCAAGCCAGTAAATTGAATTTTCAATAGAAATGTAAAGAGTTGCTGGTTTTAATTAATTACGACTTAGCTTTCATTCTGAGATTTGGCAACGTCGCAAACAGCTGTCAAATATTTACTTATTTTGACTAATTTGGCAAAATTAATTAATATTTTTTTTTTTTTTTTATGGAAATATGAAATATTGCTAACTAGAGAACTAGAATATTAATAATTAATTGCAATTATACCACTGAATTTGAAGTTGTCATCGTTTTAGGTGTAAAAAAGGCATTTGGAAAGTTTCCAAATACTTTTTTTACATCTAAATCTAAATATTCGGTGTAACGGTATACGGCTCCCTATATTGAAATATTTTTACTAACTTAAGACTTTCTAGCCATTTAATTATAAATGAGTTGGACTCTGATCTTTGTGGCCAGTTAGTCACTTTCCCTCAGAAAACAGTCAGAACTCAAAGAAAATTTGTCAGTTTTGTTTCTGTAAATAAAAGTCGCTTAGGACAATTTAAAAATAGTTTAACGGTAAAACTACCAGGTTTGCCTTATCATAACGACCTGGATCAAGCTTATGCTTCACTATTTATCCTCATCAAATTGAGTTTAGGAAGGATTTCACCTCAAAACATAGCCTGTTTGTCACCGCGTTATATTTAGTGATTGGGCAACACCAGGTACTTACAAAAGTAAGTAGAGATTATTTGAATTGTATCATGAAAAAACATATAACCATGATTAAACTTTTAAAGAATTTGTTAAGAAATACTCTAAAATCTAAATCTTTTGCCTGTTCCTCAGCAAAAGCCATACACATTAAAAATATAATAAAAGCTTCTGGAAATAAAATTAAAACAACTTGGAATATTATTAATTCAGAAACGGGAAGAACGAAAGTACGGAACGGTGACTTCTATCTAAAAATCAATGATGTAGATATTACAGCAGACGTGGAGGTGGCAACTGAGTTTGAAAATTTCTTCACTAATATTCCCATTTTAACAAGCAAAACTCTGTCATCGTCGTCCTCCACTTCTGCTTACTCAATACTTAAAGAATTTACAATTATTACTGCTAAATATATTAAATAATCTTTTAAAAATCTTGATGTAAAAAACTGCTGATTTTTTGGGATTATCAGTAGATAAGTTAGGCTTCAATAATTAGTAATTCGTATTTCCTGATTTGATGAAACTTAGCAAAGTGATTCCACTGTTAAAATCTGGCAGCACAACTGATCCCACAAATTGTCGGCCTATTTCGAATTTATCTACATTGAGCAAAATCTTTGAAAAATTTATTTAAAAACAAATGTTAAGACATTTCAGTGCACATAATTTACTTCATCTGAAACAGTTTGTTTTTACAAAGGGTCGCTCAACTACAGACGCGGGCGTGGAATTACTGAAGAGCATATTCGGGGCCTGAGAGGAGTCACAAGATACTCTTGGCATTTTCTGCGACTTCTACAAATCTTTCGATTGCTTACATCATGATACACTCATCGGGAAACTGTACGACTATGGGATAAGGGACAAGGCTCTTGACATTCTGGCTTCTTATCTGAACAACAGAATTCAGAGGGTCAATGTTAATGACAAGAGATGTGCAGGATCTGCGGTCCCCATGGGCATTCCGCAGGGTTCAATTCTAGGTCATTTCTTATTTCTAATTTATATAAATGACTTGCCTTACCACATAAGGGATAATCACAAGATCATATTATTCACAGATGACACTTCCTTTATTTTTTAAATCAAACTTCAGTTAGTCAACTTTGAACAAGTTAACAATGCACTCTCTAAATTTCACTTGAACAAAAAATAGAAAATCATTAAATTTTCAACGCTAAGTGTCAGGCAGCTAACTACCAATGTTCAAGTTAATGGAATAGAGTTGGACCCTGTTGAATCAACAGTTTTTTTTGGAATAACTATTGACGGTAAATTACAACGGGGCCCACACATAGAAAAATAGTCAGGAAGGCTTAGTTCGGCCACTTATGCTGTTAAAAAAATTAGACAGATAACTGACGTAGATACAGCCAGAATTGTTTATTTTAGTTATTTTCACAGTCTTATGTCTTATGAGATTCTTTTGTTTTACAGTAAAGGGTTGTTCGAGCCATTTACAACCTAGTTCCAAGAAATTCAAAGAAATAAATATTATAACTGTAGCCTCACAATATATGTTTCGAGAACCCTATTGTATGTAAACAAAAATATATAAAAGTTTATGAAAATGTCCGTTTTCATAGTTACAACGTTGCTGTACATTGCTCACGTCTCCACAGAGTAGGCAACTCGTTCATGGGTCAATGTATAATTGTATATGCTTTTACAACGAACTTCGCATTGACATTCGAACGATTCAAAAGCTGTATTAAAACCAAACTTTGCAAAAAAACTATAATATTTCAGATTATTTAGAAGATAAAAAAACTTGGGATTGAGCATTTCGCTCTGCGCCTTGTGATATAACCATACAACTTGAAATTTTAATTATTATGTAAAATCATCACAATAAACCAGTTTTATATACACATTGACTTTATATTATTTTAATTATTGTGAATGTGAGGACTTGATTTTTTCTTTCTCAGTTATGTAGTTTTAATGATGGTCTGGCAGTTTGAACAGTTGATGAGGCCTACCCAAATGTCCTTTATTTGGTATTGTTCGTCGAGTTGAGCTCCTCAAGTTTTGAGTTGAGCTCCACGATTACTGACAAATACTTGCACTGACTGGACAGGTCCATTCAAATCTGTGTGGTCCTTTCCTCAAAAGACCATTTCAGACACTAATCTACATGGTTCTCACATGGCTTGACCAGGATTATGTCTGGACTTTAAAGGAGACTACGACCTCTGAGTTTGTTTCGGCCTTTCTTCTCAGAGTAGTCAGATAGGAAACGCCGACCTCATCTAGCATATTATTATTATGACTTGTAAAAGTAATTCAAAAAAAAATAAACAATTTCAATATCAATGATTGCATTTCATAATCAATATTTTAGTTCACTAGTATATAGTATTACTAGTATATTATGGTATTTCATATTTCTATACAGTAATATCGCCAAATTAATCAAAACAGCGAAATATTTGACATCTTTTTGCGACGTTGCCCACTTTCAGAATGCACGCTCTTAACAGATTTTTTAATGTATAAAAATAAATAGTATTTTGATTATTCAAGCAGGATCGTACTTAAGCTGTACTTACAACAGTAATAATCGTACAATAGTAATGTTTCAGTATTTAGAAATGTTTTGTTTATAATCTTGTTTGTAACGGCCTAAAATGACTTCTCAATAACTGACACAGGCCACTAAAACAGCTTTGTTTTATCCAAGAGTGAATCAGTTTTTTGAGTGTACCGAAATTAATAAAAACGTAGTCACGTATGAATAGTCTTTCAGACCTTATTTTAGTCATGACGGCCAATCGGAGACTAGCCTTCGGCGCGGGAGATATTATAGTGCACAAGTGTGTGCGCAGACACAGGTGTACTCTATCTTCCCTCACTCTCATAATCCGATGGGACGGCACGGAATCCGACACGACGGGAGACAAATCAGGTGCAGTACCAACGGCTTAACGTGCTTTCCGAGACACGGGGGTATCACACCGCCAACTTCCAAACTCCGGGCTGTTACTAAGAAATTCATAATGGAAAACCCAATAACACTGCCCGACCTGGGAATCTAACCCAGGACCCTACGCTCCGCTACACGCGCACGCGCTACGCGACGCTACGCTAGTAGGTACAAGTTACAGATGTTAAGGATCATTTTAACCTTTACATCTGTAACTTGTACCTACTTTCTGTGCAAATGAAGAACTATTCTATTCTCTATTCTATTCTCTATTCGCTCAGCAGTCGCGCTTGCGACCACGTGACCAACGGGACAGTTCACGGAGTAGTCACGTACTTGTGATCCCAAAGGGACCCAATAAACGTCAGATCGATCTCAAACGAATACGTCCGAGCCAACCCGAATCGATTACAAAGGCCACCAAAAGTGGAATATGACAGAAAAAATACCCGTCCCAGTAAAACACTCACGTTGAAGCTTTAAAAATCGTCCTTTTGTTTACGACGCAATGAATTTGAAAATTCAGACGCCTGCCTGAAAAGGTGGGTGTCGCTTTGTTCCGTGTGAATAATTCGGTTCCTAGGTGCCGACGCTTTTATCGAAGTAATTCGCTTAAAACGAAACTGGTTAGGTGAGATTGATAAATGCAGTCGAGCCTCCACTGCTAACGAAACTGAAGTACTTTTGAGGCGAACGTAAGCACCTTGAACTCGAGCTGTTACGGTATTTCAAACTTGGAACACAAATGGAGGGCGTATTAGCATCTTCCCTTAAGACTTCTTAGAAAGAGAGGACCGAACCCCATCGATTAAGTTTTTTACACAGTTCCACACCCTTTTCAAAGTTGCCCCATTTTCGTGGGTATCAAATAGTGGAATACTTTTGTTTGTAGAATATTAGCTTTACTCCGCCACTTCCCTACCGCATTCCGAATCCGCCATGGGTTTGGGAATTTGGGCAATATAAGGCAATTAAGTAGACAGTTTTGTTTTTCTGAAAAAAAATATTTCATCCTCGATTAAACACAACAAACAACAGAAAAAAAAACAATTTACAAAATAAAACTAAGTTTAGTTTTTTTTTTGCAATGTGGTTTTAAGCGATTTCATCATTTCATTCATCAAATGATGAATTAATTAATAGATATATTTCCTTAATTTAAAACTAAAAAAATTTGATATGTTCTTGTTATTTACTTAGTTAGATTTCAAATTCCTACCAATTCAATTAATATGTGTATCCCGAAATAGCGGGTTGAAGATCGGGGAAAAAATACATATTTTTTCTGTTTGCAAATATTAATGACATCGTTACAGCGTCGAGAAGGTTCTCAGTTGAGTCGTTTGCTTGATAATCGAATACATGAATCACAATAAAACTCAGAAGGACGGAGCTATAAATTCTTATTTTATGATAGAACTATTCAAGAACAGTGACGTCGATTCTACACCGACTTGACTTAACTAAAAGTATTGCTATCTTTTACTGTCAAGGAATACAAGAAAGAGATAGAAGGAATAATGTCTAAGTTTCTTCCGTATTTTTCAGAACTGTTTGTTTGTATGAATTGCTATGGAACCGTGAGGTACGCTACAAATAATCTAAACAATTTCGAAATCGACTTTTCAGTAGGTGCTAAGCGTGCGAAGAATACAAAAGTACAGTCTGTTCCAAAAGTATCTGATTAAAATATAAACACATGGATCACAAAATGTACCTGTGGATGACACTGGAGTGCCACTTACAAATTGAGAGCATTGATTTGAGTATTTGAATACTTAAACCCAAATTCTAATTAAAAAAATTTAAAGGTGTTTTTCAATCGACAATTGAGGTTAATTTTAAAACCTCGATTTTCGTCGATTATTTTTCAATTACAAGTTAATCATGTTCTTTAAACAATAATTGTTGGAAAAAGTGGTGTGATATAAAGTTGAAATTTTCTAAATACAGATGAATATGTTACTAATTCCCTTGAGTAATAGCGTAAACATTTTACCTGAAAAGGTTTTGTTTATACTTTCATCTGATACTTTTGGAACAGGCAGTAGAACTAAAACTTCAGTATGGTTTCATAAACGTCCACATTGACAGCTCTACATTTCTTATTCCGCAATATAAAAGACATTAATATTTTATTCAATCAGATCGGTTTTCAGTCAGATCGCCACCAATATGTCTAAACATTTTTCTTTAACATTATCGACTTTAGGTAAACCTTCTTTTCATAAGGATCTGGGATATGAATCATGATAAACGGCTGTCTTTCGATGTCATCCTTAAATTATTTATCGTGGCGGTCCCGTGTGTGGAATTTAATATTCAGTTTTGTGATTTAGAGATGGAGAAGTATGTACCAAATAAAAATAATGAACAATTTTGTTGTATTGCTATGTACTTAATTTTATTGATGTAAATGGTTCTTGATTACCAATTAATATTGGTACCAAATTATTATTTCTCAAACGTGCTTGGAAATTCGAGCATTATTTTGACAACCTTCTTCAAAATAAATCGAAAATACTGTACTGGTAAAAAAACATGCGAGTAAGGCTGCCTGTCCATTGAAGCGGAGCGAGGCAGCGGGGAGGAGAATGGCAGCGGAGTGGAGCGGAGTTGAGGACAGTGTCTGTCCATTGATGCGGAGTGAGGTAGTCACTTCTCCACTCCGTTTCCCTGCTCTGCTTCCCCTCTCCGTTTCTCCGCTCCGTTTCCCCGCTCCGCTTCCCGGTTTTGTATGAATTTTTAAACTAGTTCGCAAATCCCTGTCCACTGAAACGGAGCCGAGGTTTTATGTAATTCCATTGGTTAATATTGGCACACCGCTACTCCGCTCCTCTTCTCTCCGCTCCAGTGGACAGACAGCCTTAGGCGGCCAGCATTGTTACTAGGAAAATCCTTATCTGTCGTGTTTAGCGTCCGATTAAACTAAAATGAAAAGTCATATTTGTCGTGTAATTTAAAAATGAAACGAAATATTTACTTGGACACATGGCAACCAAGGAGGTAACATTATCAAAGATTTTATTTAATTAATTTTAATTTCGATTTGGCTTGCAAATAGAGCTGTTTAAAGTGATGACGAGACAAATGACGCGAGAAAAATTATAATTGTTTGTCATTGATTCAGATTTTTTTATTACTTAGTTTGAATTTCCGCGCATTATTTGAGAAAAGTACTATACAAGCCTTGGCCGCAACCAGGTATTGATGCATTCACGAATGTGTTCTTCTGCTTCACCTGGGCCCACATTTTCACGTTCGTCTATCAATAGCAACATTAATATTCTATACCTAAAACTAAGTTATAAAATAAATTATAAAAAATAAGTTACAATAAAAATATCGATTCCTTTGAAGAATCGTCCTTGAATAGAATTTTTAACTATACTACTGCCTACATAAGTAGCTATTAGATACCTATTGATACATTATCATCTAATAATGAGTGTTCGTTTACTTATATTCATAATTATACATCATTCTATGCTAGAGACGAAAAAAAAAATGACCCATATCCAAAATATGCCTTTATAAACCTCCCCTTTACATTATTTGTGATAATACTTTCCCTATTAAGGGTTTAAATCAGATACACTTCGCTTTCCATAAATGTTCCTAATTCTTTTCAATTTGCACTTAAGCCTCGTTTCAGAAACTGAGTCACGGTTTGTTTATTCCGAGCCTGTTTTTGTAAAAAATCAGGCCATTAATAATATTATTCTGGCTGACCTAGTACGTCTGATGATATTAGATCTAGTGAAGGATACGGCTGCGAAATAGAGCGTACTGACGTTGTTGCTTAGCCTTATTTCCGATTGAGTGGATTCATTTGTTACTGAAGTATTTCAAGATAAAAATAATTTAAGAAAAAAGTTTTGTGTAAAGATCTCTCTATCTATCTATCTGTTCTAGTTTACTAATCTACTAAATTAGTAACATACCTTCGACGTGCGTTACGTTAGGACTTTTTTACCTTTTTTCATTGAGACCTTTTATACCGAAATTCATGTCGCCAAAACAAGTCCCCCGAAAATTTTATCACAGTAATTTTGATTCACATAGTTTTAAATTAGGTAATCCTTTTTTCAAGATAAAAATAATTTAAGAAAAACGTTTTGAGTAAAAAACGCCAATGAGCTACGAAAGTGTTTACTAATCTGCTAAATTAGTAACATACCTTCGACGTACGTTACGTTAGGACTTTTTTATCTTTTTTCATCGAGACTTTTTATACCGAATTTCATGTCTTCAAAAACTGTCCCCCGAAAATGGTTTCATAGTAATTTTGATTCACATAGTTTTTAATTAATCCTTTTTCATAACAGTCAAATATTTCATCGAAAATTTTATTTGGATTTGTCTCGATTCTTAAAATAACCTTTCATCTAACTTATATTTCATACAACTTACAGTACGTATACATTTTGAAAAATTAACAATTCATAATAATTATTTTCATTGAGGAAAAGACTATAGTGGACTCGAATAAATAATAATATTATTGTTCGAGTAAAGGTATGAGTGATGTGATGTATTCCAATGTCTTGTCACTACAATTGAATACAAAATTCAACAAACAGTATAGCGGTAAAAAAATCGATAATCCAATTTTCGGTGAAACGATGAATTACCCTTAAATGCATATTAATAGGCAAAACGATATAAAATCCTGGATTTGGCTAAACCTTGTTCGTTCCTTTATAATGATATTTTGATGTTGGGTATCTGAGTTCAAATCCCTTAATCGCCTTACTTTTTAAGATCACGTTGTTTAAGTCAAAAGTAGATTTGTCTTACATTAGGCCGCGATCTGAAAGCAATTTCATTTTTATTGACGTTATTTGAAAATACATTTTCTTTATCACTGTATGTTTTAATTCTCGCAAGAGTCAATCGTTTGATAGGTACTTAAGAATGACCAGAAAATACATTTTATAGTTATATAGTTTTTATGCGTAGATAAGCCAACATAGTAAAGACGTGACAATTATTTTTGCATATTAAGACGTTATAAGTTCCTGTGGTGTGTCGTCAATCAATAAAGCACCTTAGTGTAACTCAAAAATGTTTCCGGTTCCGACATGCGTAAGTACAATCTTCAACTTCTTTATATAATTTCCGTCTTGTCGGGGAAAAAAAAATGGTTTTACTGCTTTTCTTTACTGATTCTTCGTATATAATGCAATTCATACGGTCATGTTTACATCGGATACCTAGATTTCAATAGCATTAGTAAAAGTACTTACCAATTTATTCGGATTTCATATCTACGTGAATCGGCACTTACTACTCGTAGACCTACGATTTTATTTATAGAGTTTGTAAAGCACCAGTATTTACATAGAAACGACCATTACTTTTCAAACTATGATGAATATTTGATGACCATTCATTCCTAACACAGATAATGAAATATTCATTTAGAAAAATGTATTTTGTGGCTGCTACACATTTGGATAAATGAACGCAAACAATTTACTGATGCACAAACTTCGAATCGAGTTATACGAATGTTTATTTCATACGGACGCCTCAGGAAATTTACCGAAATTACACGTCACAAGAGCAAATTCCGTACATCTTTAGTTGAGGGATTCATTATAAATTCAAAGTTTAAATTGCTGCCTCGAGCTACAACTCATCAGCGTTAAAACTTTTTGAGAATAGCACTTCGTTTTATGTGGCATACGTCTGACGTCAGCTACGCTTTCCGTTAGTTTAATTAGTACAGCGAGCCTAATTCCTCCAAGAGTGCGACTAATGACCTCAATGAAAAACTTAAAAAAGCGAAGAACACGCTGTCTGCTCACAAACTTTGAAGCTATTGTAAATTTTTCCTGGGTTCGCACTTAAGAAAGGTCGGAAGAAATTGTGCGGTTTACAAAGTTTTTTTGGTGAGATCTTGGCAGCGAAGTCCGCCTTCACTTTCCAGTCGTTGCAGAATGTCAAGCCATTTTAACAACTGGAAGGATGTAATGCTCGACTATTCCATTGCCTAGGGCGAAACGCCTGGGTGTACACATGAGCGATGTATTGATAGAACCAATAGCTTTAATTAACGTTTTTGTCAAATAGGTGTCAAATGCATGAGTTTTTAAAACTGGATTTAAATGTAAAGATGTATAAAAAAGTCGTGTGAAACTTTTAAATCTTCGGTTTAAAAAAATACACTTGTGTTGGAAAACCCTGTAAAGAAACTTCATTTTTACGTAATAATGGAGACACAAAACAAAAAAACTGTTTCTTAATTTAAATATAGAGTAAAAGAGAATTACCTTTCCTCTCAACTGTGAGTATTTTTATACCTGTAGTATGTATGTTTATATATAAATATATAAACATACATACTACTAGCTTTATGTATTTATTTAAGTATACGTTAATTTATTACGATATACGTGTAGGTATATTTTGATATTTTAGTTTAAGACTTCGCATATTTATATTTTTCTCTTCTTGTTCTCACACACTATTGTCTACATTTCTTTCTCATTTCTCCTTTCGCAGGTCTGCTGGATGAAATTTCTTAAGAAATAAGCAGTACCTTTGTACTCATAATTATGATTATGTCTTATCTGTATCTATTTTATTGTGTGTACATAAATAAATAAAACTATTCTGTAAGTAATGAAATAATGATTATGATTAAACTCATTTTTATAGGGACAGATACCTGCTCCTTTAATATAAAAGACGCTATAATAACTAAAATACCTCCCCTTTCAAATTGATTAAAAATTCATACCTTTTACAGCAAAACCGTACAAAATAAAACGCCATTTCTTTGTGGCACTAACTTCTTCACCGAGGTGGCATAAATAATTCATGGCATATTGCTTCCAGTCGTTTGCCGTTATTAAGGCATCTTAACTATTGGCTGGAGCCCCTTTCCGTCTGTGTTTAACTTAATAGCTCTATTACTTAAATGAGCAACTGCATGCATGCGAATCAAACAACTTTATAATACTGTGCAGAAGTTACTTGAGTAATCAAAAGTTTATTGCGAGTTTCATGGTGGTGGAGTGAAGGATATATTCATTAGAAACAGTAACTGTTTTTTGCAAGTGTTATATGTATATGTGATATTTCAATTTGATATCCTCGTTGGTTGCGTTATCGAGTTTTAAATTAGGAATTTCTTAGTTGCAGGCCGGAGTTTGGATTTAAGCCTGGTTGAAGGCAATAGGCTCACCCCCTATTACATGGAGCTTGAACATAACTAAACATGTTGAAATCTTTAAGTTCTGTGAATTTTTCAAACAATGTTTGACAGGAACTAGAGCCAAGCTTATGCATGTTAATCATTTAACCCTAAAAACGGAAAAATCCCTAAAAGTTTGCACTGGCGAAACATTCACAACAAAACATGTTGAATCTCTAGTTCCTGTCAAACATTATTTATTTATTTATATGTATTTTATTATACACCAGATTATACATTACATAAAGAAAAAGTAACACACTACAAAATATACAATGGGCGGCCTTATCGCTTACTGCGATCTCTTCCAGGCAACCTTGAAATGGACAGTGATTTTCTGGACATAAAGTGGGGTTGTCTTTGGTGCAAATAAAAGATTATATATAAGTACAATATACTATAATAGATACACAGATAAATGCTATATTAGATACATACATACTAACTATATAAGCAACGAAAATAAATGACTTCCATGCCTCTGAATGCACATTAATCCTTTGGTCCCGGCTGTCATTTGCAGATCTTTGACAGTTGTTATAGGTCGTCAGAAGCCCGAAAGTCTGACTACCAGTCTTAACCGATAGGGTATCGTGTTCCCCAGTTAGGGTTGTGGAGGTCAGATAGCCTGTCACTCCATGTAAAATACTGGTATTCAGCTGCATCCAGTTTGACTGGAAGCCAACCTAACATATTTGGGAAAAGGCTGGACAGATTATGCTTAGTTAGGAAATCAAAACCTGACATGTTCTAGAAAAATTAAGCAATATGTAACCTATACAGTATTCCTGAAACCATGGTTTATGACACAACAGAATGTATTTGAAAATGATATGATTTTCGAATCCTATTCGTTGTCGCAACATGGTACTCTATGTGCAATGTTATGCTAACAATGTTGCTACGGCTTAAGCTGCGTACAGGCTGCGAGCACTATGCTTAAGTAGCTCAGTATGTGGTCTGAGTTAGCTGTAAAGCGTATACATAAAGGAGTGTTGATATTTTTCTTTGGTATTTTGAAAGTGTACATTATCATAAAGAAAAATATAAAGTCGCATGAAGTTACTTCCGTCTCTCCTTCTCCCTTTAAATCCATCCAAAGTTTGTTTTAAGTGTCGCTTTTAACGATAAGGCCGCCCATTGTGTCATCCTAGCTGTGTAATTTTTTCTACATTCTAATTGTATGGCGTACATACAATTAGAATACGTAGTATGTATATTCTATTCTTTGACGTTGTGTATAATAAGCTGAATACAAGTTTAGGGGTATGAAGAACAGGGTGTAAAGTTCACTCATCCCCCATAGAAAAGGGAGGATCCTTCGACCAGACGGGTGTCGTGTCTGGCAGGCGACTGCCCAGAGGTTGAAGTCGGGAAGCTTGTATATACGAGTATGTTTATCGCGCGGTAAACTCTAATTGCGCGATGCAGGATTTGTGTGACGTCAGGATGTTGTCTGAAGTCAGGTATTTGATGCGTAGTTTGCATGTAGCGATGTAGATGCCGCTACATCACTCCCCTTCGGAGACCGGAGGTCGATAGTGGGCTGAGTCTTGAATCTTGCGATGCTTCACAGTGCCAGCTGTGGTTCCAGTGAGTTGGAATCTGGTGCCGTATAGTTCACGGTGAGTCGGAACTGTCTGCGGTGATTCCCCAGTGAGTCGGGGTAGCGCTGCGTTATGATCCAGTGGGTTGGATGTGGTACGGCGCTGGGTTGTGTCTGAGGGTGATGACCAGGAATACGCTGTTCGCTGCATGCTGGTGGTCAGGATACCCGTTGAAGCCGTGGGCGCTGACTGGCTGTGTGACTCGCCTCACGAAAGCTTGCGGGAGTGATGATGATGATGACGTCACGCTGAAGTAGTTGCACGAAGGCTGCGTTGACGTTCATATTCGGGGTCAACAATTTAGGGGTATGAGGAACAGGGTGTAAAGTTCACTCATCCACCATAGAAAAGGGAGGATCCTCCGACCAGACGGGTGTCGTGTCTGGCGGGCAACTGCCCAGAGGTTGAAGTCGGGAAGCTTGTACGAGATATATGTTTATCGCGCGGTAAACTGTGATTGCGCGATGCAGGATTTGTGTGACGTCAGGATGTTGTGTGAAGTCAGGTGTTTAATGCGTAGTTTGCATGTGGTGATATAGATGCCGCTACACAAGTAAGTAGGCAATAAAGATACAGATTTCACAGACTTTGAAGAAAAACTCAAAACTACCGGATAATTTACGTTACAAAATAGAATGGCAATCACTTTATTATCAGCCGGGTTAAAGCAAGAACGGGAACAAGTACTGTAATTAAACAATTTGCACCAAAAATTTTCAATCGTTTCCTCTGTTCTTGAACTTACCCACGTATATGGATACTGGGCTACTAACAAACTTAACCACAATACCAATTTACTTAACAATACCTCCATAACCGACATCACTATCCAAAATCAATCCACTCACAAACGCTAGGTGAGATGAAAGCGTAGGGACACCAAAGATCCGCTATAGATCAAAGTGCAAAAGTATCCGAGGAGCATTACTCTTTCCTGTCAGCCACACCGTTGGGATTCGTCCCACAATGCACGCCATCGTCGCCCGGGATCCACTCAATTTTATTTTCTTTGTGACACACTTGGCCTTGCAGTGACAGTTTGCCACTTTTCTGTTTTGGAACGAAATTTTTGGTCGTTGTGAATAATTTCGAGGTTGGTGAACAGATAGATACCTAATTATTATTGATTGAATGAGAGAGGGTAACCCTCTGGTTATCGTACAGTACGTAGTTACTTATTAGAACTCATCGGGTTAATTTTAATATATTATTATAGTTTGGTTCGCCACTGCAAACTAGTTTGTACAAATCATAATTTTCGGATAAGTGCCCGTACATAGAGAATGATGGAATGGACCCATTCAATTACTCGCTAAAAGAAAAATATAAGTCCTAAAAGTAAAGATATGAAATCGTATTACTACGGTTCAAGAACCTCAGGTTAATATGTACTAATAAAAGGGTTTTGATTGTTAACAAAGCAAAAGCTCGTGAATGGGTTCCCTCTATCTGGCAGAACTTTGATGCTCCGAAATTTATTTGGCATAACACACTTGGCATACTCTTCTTTAAACGAATATTTTAAAGGCATAAAAAATATTTTAACTAATTATTGTTTAGCTAAATGTTTATATGTCCGACTTTACAATGGCATACCTAAAGGTATGCCATTAAACCATTTAAACCATTTAAACGAAATTATGCGGAATTTTAACTTTGCCTAGTAAAATTATTCCAAATAAAATTCTGCCATCTTAAAAGATGGCAGAATTTTATTTGGCATAATTACCTTTGGCAAAGTTAAAATTCCGCATAATTTCGTTTAGCATAACGTTTATTTAGAGTGACGATTATTTGGTACAATTTCACTTGACATACTATGAAGATGGCAGTATTTCATTTGGAATAATTTTACTAGGCATATTGTCATTTCTATAAAATATTTCCTTCCATAAAAATAAAAATAGTGTCTTAAAAAGTCAATACTTTGTGCTATAAAAGGTAGTGACAGAAACGAATCGCTGCAAAACCGACTCCATGTAGTCTTGTCTGCCCTACCCCTAGAGTGTAATTTAAGCCCGCGTAGGCGCGGAGGGGCAAGGCGGGCCGCGAGCTGAGGAGCAGGTGGTCTGAACGCTCGCCGCCGCGGCTGAGGCTGGCCGGCAGGCCGGCCAGCCATGGTGAGCGTTAGAACCATCTGCGACGACAAGCTCGCGTGGGACCGCCGGAGCCTCGCAGCGCCGGAGCCGTGACAGAAACCATGCCTGCTGCATGTTGCATGCTGGCTTGCTTGCTGCATGCATGGTGTATGCTTGTTTGCATGCTGCTGCTGCTTGCTTGCATGCTGCATAATGTGATAGATGAGTCTTCCAATTATTATGGATATGAAATGTATGCCAAAAGATGATTCTAACTGTAAAATTTCTGAAATATGATAGTTCTGCCTTTTAAAAACTATCGATATTAAATGTATGCCAAAAGACGACTCTGACTGTGGACTTTCTGCGATATGATGGTTCTACTTTTTAATAATTATGGATATGAAATGCATGCCAAAAGATGATTCCGACTTACAAAATTATGAGTTTTGAATGTATGATAAATGAGTGTATGCCAAACGATTTTCTGCGAAATTAAGTTTATGCTATCCGCTGTTATGCAAAATAATATTATGACATAAAAAATCTGCTATAAAGGGTGGACCCCTCGTGAATACCTTGATTACAGATTTTACGAGACGAAAATCAAGTTCAAATATTCCATTAGAGGAATGTTGTATGTATGCAATAATAATAAATTGGCCTTTTTTCAACAACCATTTGATTGATAGAAAAATTACTCGGAAAAGGCATTTTTTATTAAATTTGTATATTTTTTCTCTATTGAAAGCTACCTTTTTATTTTACGATGTCGTGTGTTCCCCACTTAAGGAAAGGCTGTCTCGTCTCCAGCGTGGGTCGTAAGATACGACAAAGGGAGTTTTACCCTGGAGACATCTTTGCCATGCTCTTTTCTTTCAGTATTGTATCTTACTCCAAGGTACCAATACGAGATAAATATTCATATTTGTTTCTGCATTTTAGTAAACATTCATCGTAATAAATATTCATATTTATTTCTGCATTTTAGTATTATTGTAATATTTCAGCCCTAAAAAATTAGAATAGGCTTCAATTCAAATCAAAACATCGCATAAGACACGTTTATGAAATGCTCCATAACTTTATAATAGAATCCTTATAAATGCCATTTCAAATCTTCTGCACCTACCTTTTTTATGTTTCAGTCATGTGTTGGGAATAAATATTTAAATATTTTTATTTTGGGTATGAAATTGTCTACTTTTAACGTTTATAACGCCAGTTTAATCTTTCAAGATACAGGAAGGTACATTAAAGTCTTATAGATTAAATTTCCATATATAAATAAACATTAAATCTGGAAATACGAGTAGGTACGTGACAGGTACACTGATTGATTCACGAGAAAATATATTTAGAATAAACTCGAGTAAGGTTTTCCAAGAAAATTTTCGTTTTCAGAACTCTTTAAAGATCTATATCAGCTTTCAATAAGTTCCAAGCGTTGAAAAGACTTCGAACATCGACGTGTCTTTCACTAAAATGTATTAAAGCAGTTTCCACCGTGAAGGAATCTAGCTTTAAATGAACAGATTGTTCGGAGATGTCTGGAACCTGGGCTTAAGGAAGTATTTAGTGAATTCCTTGAAAATTATTTGCCATTTCTAGAGAAAGAAGCTGAAATGTACAAAATAAATCCTGAAGGATATTTATTAAATTGCGTTACTGTGACCGTGAAAATAATAATAAGGTATTAAACATAGGTATACTACGTTAAATATTAAATAGACTTTAAAATAAAGGTGTCTTCTTAAAAATTTATACATTGTAGCACCTTCAACATCACACTAGACTCATCTAATTTCATGTCTGAAACATTTCAGTTTTGATTAAATAAAAGATACAATCTTCGTGAACAGAGCGAAGAAAATTAACGCTTTTCATAACTTTTGGCATAAGAATGGAAACATTGTTCCGAAAAATGTAATAAAGTCTTTAGGCAAAGGCTAATTAAAATGGAAATCACAAATTTTTATACACGCATTAGCACCCGAAATTTTCTTGTATTATAACATTTTTAAATATGAAATACAAATGAAAATTACAGCAGTATTACAAGTATTCTGACAGGACTCATAAAAAAGTTGGCACACTGTGAACTTTCCCTTTGCATATTCATGGAGCAAGCTCACTCGGAAGTTTTTGGTGAGAAATTATGATAATAATTTTATGCTAACTTCATCCGTCTTGGCGCTTTCATAAATTATGATGTTGTATTGAGGTAGGTGCATGCGGTTTGTCGCACCCCCACCCCGAGTCCTGAATAGAATTAATTCAGGTAAGTAATGAAAGATTAAGTTCATCGGAAACTCAAAATTAATTTTGGCAATTCCGTCCTTTGAACTCTTTGAATGGTTTGGAATTACTGCTGAAATTAAAACGAGGTTGACTGTTACTGGGATAGAAGCTTAATTACTAACGCCTTCTTAGAAATGCTTCGGACTATAAATTGATATCCAAGCAATGTCTTGTAATAAATTATTTTTGTATATTGTTTTAAGCGATGATAATAATATTAAATACACAAAACAATGTTTATCTCTATAATAATCAAACTTTAAATTAGTAAACCAAATACAGATGCTTGAAAGTCACAACAGTATCCGGAGACTAAAGTGTTAAACACAGCTGCTGAGGCGTATCCTGTTCTCTTAACTATGTGCTAACAGCTCGCTTGCGCTTCTCTAAAGTGATTTCTGAACAGGGAATTTCCCAAACCGTGTTAAACAATAAACCTAAAGAGCGAATTCG
The DNA here is from genome assembly GCA_947364205.1 of Agrochola lota. Taxonomy (NCBI): domain Eukaryota; kingdom Metazoa; phylum Arthropoda; class Insecta; order Lepidoptera; family Noctuidae; genus Agrochola; species Agrochola lota. The sequence goes on along the minus strand of OX376227.1, from coordinate 9,370,420 downwards.
TTATCTGCTATCATGTGATGGTACTATACGTACACATTGTGGTACCATTCCGTCCAATTTCTCTAAAGGCGAACTCGAATTTGCCTAAGCCTCGTGGGGTATTCACGCTGGCGGGCTAAACAAAAGACGGCATATAGGAAGATTTATGAACAATTCACGACGCAATGATATGGGGTATCTATTCAAATCCTCCTCTGAATTTGGGGGCAGGTACTCGTATCAAGATGATGTATGCCCACGATACAGTACAATGGGCTCGTAGGTAATTTAGTTCGCTCGTTTTCACAGAATTGAATTTTTATGGGATGTATACGACATACCCTATTGTTTATTTACAGCTTTATTGTTGCCAATTGTTACATAAATTTTACAAAAAGGTAAAAAAAGAATTGATTTTATTACCTAGATATAAAAGCGAAAAGCTTACTTTCTTACTCAAGTTATAACTTAATAACGGTCGTCTTTGAAAATAATTAAAGCAAGGTTGTTCCTGATTAAGTTTCACTGTGTTGGACTTTGTGAGAAATTCATATAACCTTGGCGGAAACTTGAAAGGTTTTCAGTAATGAACAGACAATTTGTAATACTGTACACAACTATTAATAACACCCGCCAGTAATGTTTATTACACGGGGCACGCGATACAGTGATTCCACTAAAAGCATCTCGACATAGGTAGGCCTCTTACAAAACTCTCTCAGGGAATGGAACACGCATTTTCTATTGAGAAATTTTTTATTCACTCAGCGTAGTCCTCTGAATAGTGTTCGGATGGTTCAAAGAAATATTTTTCGGGAAGGTGTTCGGTGCAGAGCATTAAATATTCACGGCTATATGCCGCGCTCGCGTTCCAAAATAACTTATGCAAATACACGTAAGTTTCTGTGTTTTAAAAAGTGTGCTTGAGCTAAATATCTCAAAAGGTGTGAAAAAAGTGAAACGGTGCCGTTTCGTCAAGTCTCAGGTGTCCTTTTTGCGTCGCTTTAGACACATAATGTAATGAATACCTGTTATGTAGGTATATTTTCGGCTCTCGTCTCACACACCAGCCCTATTTATATCCAAAGGATGTGTCACCATTACGTTTAATATTAACGGGACGCTCCGCAAGCTCGGACAGTTTCAGAATTGGTAAAAGGATAGTAACCATAGGGTTGCTATATTTTATTTCAGTTAGGGACACAGAATGAAAAAGTTTTATTGAAAGTTAAATTTGTTTCGGCGCGTTTCGTTTACCCGTTGTCCAATCGTGCACAATGCAACTACGGGCCACCGGCTGTCTACATGGACGTTTATTTTTCAATAAAACTGGGAGTTGTCTCGGGAAAAACCAGAAGTTTGGTGACACGAGGTAAAAGGTTATTTGGTAAAAAGAATATTGGGTTCTCTCATGCTATTCAAGTGTCACTGAAAGGTCCTTTTTCAACGTAAGTACATTAACGGGACCCTTTTAACTTGGCGTTTGTTTGTCTAGTCACGTCGCCGCCGAATATAAATAACAAACACAATTTATGTAGGTCCAAAGTGTAAAACCTAAGTAATTAATTAAATTACTATAAATCTAATGTATGTCTTGACCTTTTACTTCAGACGCTTAACTTTATTGTTTAATGCCTAAATTCAATTAGCTGTGTCAGACAGATAACGATACTAGGTTAGTAGGAGCTTGTGGTTTTACTCATGTGAATAGAAAGTAATTTTCATGAAAAAAGGTAGCTAAGCTACATACATTTATGTTTTTCTTCGTGCACGTACTAAGCAACCTCTACACCAATTAGCTACATCAAAATCGCTTATAATACGATTAGGATACGAAGAGTAACTGACTTTTTTATAAATCTATAATATCAAAAATTGAATACGTAGGATAATAAACAAGGCTAATACAATTAAACTTACAAAGTTTTGAATATTATAATGTAGGTAAATGAAAAAAAAATAAGAGTTAGAACATTGTAGGCTGATTAAAAGAAATAGAGTCTAGTAATAACTTGTAATGTAAATCTTATCTACTTGATAATTACGTTACAAATTCCTGAAATGAGTCAAGACAAACAAAAATGTTTAGCCTGGGTATTTTGAGTTTATCAAAATATTTACGTTAGTAAAGATTCTAATTATACCTGTCAGCGTAAATCATTAATATAGTTGAACTGAGAATGTTAATTTAAAATTTACAGACTTTGAACTATAATTCCTCAGTATTCTAGTCTTAATTTTCTTACTTAAGAGAAATTTTACTTTGTTTATGTAATAAAAATTAAATGCTGTTCGCTGGTAAGCACATCATTTCAGAACGGCAGGCCCGCTTTGGCAAATTTTTGTTTAAAAATGTTCGTAATAGTCCGAATCAGGTTCTTACCGAAAAAAAAATAAGAATATTTGGAAAATTCGGGAAAACTGGAAGTACTTCTTTGTATGGGAATAAATAAATAAACAAACATCACTAAGTTTAACAACTTTATGTTTGTGACTGTGACTATCACATTTTCCGAATAAAAAAGTTCTTGTCGTTCAATGACAAGCAAAGGTTGTTATATTACGTTGAGTTAGATTAGATGACTGAATTTATATCCAAACTCTAATACGAGTGTGCAAAAATATGCGCTATCTTTAATAACATAAAGCACTGTCCTAATCAATGTAGCTATACCTACTTTATTGTCCAAAGTGTAGCCAAGTCTTAAAATACAGGGAGTTAAATTATATCCATTCGCAACATTATCAGAGGCCCAAACTCACCCCATCTTACCAGATCAGAATTATAAACATTCCACCGATCCTTAGTTATATCCAGCATAAATCTGCGAAAACGTGAAGTGAATTAAACAGTACATAGTAAATGGTATCATAAACTACATTGTTTCAGTGTTATAAATCACAATATTCGAACGAGAATTGCGTCTGAATCCTAAATCGCAACAAGATAAACCGAGCCGTCGCGAAATATCCACATAAAACCGCAAAACATACGAAAATGATTTATAGTGGCCCCGATCTGTTAGGGCGGATTCCCGGGGCAAAAACAGATTATCGAAATCCCAGTTATACCCAACAATCGGTTTAGTTTGGCGATGTACGAATATATTTGACAGACGACAATGTGAAGACTCAATTAAAGTCACTTTATATTTCTTCGGGCTTTTATCCACAAGTTTTCCAAAGGAGCGAAGAAAATCTTTACGAAGGTAAATTATTCTCTACCCGAATCATTGACTGAAGCAACTGTGAAAAGTTCAAATTCTTTACTTTACTTTAAATAATCTATATCTACGATAGTAGTTCAGTTAGTGAGTCGGGTATTTTTTTCAGTTAGTTCAGTTAGTAAGTCGGGCAACGGCCCGACTTACTAACTGAACTAACTGAAAAAAATGGGAATCCCATTTTTTTTGTGTAGGTAATTGTCAAATAACTTCTCCCGCTCTAGACGGAGCGGGAGGGTGTGTCAGGCTCTTACTGACTAAAACCCACCCGTATTCCTTCAGTGTTGCCTGTACGTCGCCAGAGTCTACGGTACCCTTTCGGACTTTCTCGCGACCCCTGCAGGCATCGGTCTTAGCAGTCCCCTTCAGTTGTGCTGACATCTCTTTGAGGCGCCAACACAACGCGCCGTCGACCCGGGCCTGGTCCTAATTGGACGGCGAACTACCCATTGCTCATCGTCCGCAAGCCCGCGCCTACGGTGGCCGGGAATCGACTGTTTACCAAAGATGTGAATAATAGTAGTGATAGGTATAGGTATTTATAAAACATCAACGAGTAGTATTCATTTGAACTGTGTGATAACATTCAGATAGGCAAGCATGACGCTCCTTTCATCAACGGCATTCCATGCTTTAATAAGGTTTAGTGCGTTCTTGCAGTTGTAGGAATTTTCAAAATATATATAAATATTAAATTATCCAATAGAAATAGCCTTGAAGTTGTGTAGGTCCAAACAAAACCCTTTATAAAGATTAAAATCTCGGTATCTGTTAGTGAAGTGAGAACAGGTAGCATTATTATAATATTATTACTTTCAGCCTCGTTGGTCGAGTAGTCGCAAGTGCTGCTGCTGAGCATAAGGTCCTGGGTTCGATTCCCAGGTCGGGCAAACTGTTACTGGGCAGCCCAGAGTCTGGATTTGTGCCCGGTTTATGGCAATATGCTCGTCTCCTATTACATGGGACTTAAACATAACTGGCGAAATATGTGTGTATAGGTACCTATACGCCCATATTTCTCCAGTTATCAGGCCTGTATTCCCGAAGGGTTAGGCAGAAGTGTACACTTCTGCCTAACCCTTCGGGAATACAGGCCTGATGTTATATTATGTTTATGTTATGTTATTATTTTATACTATGTTACTGAAGTCTGACGTTCAAAGGAGATCAAATGAAAGCTACGTAGTAAATGTGCGGCAAGTAGGTACAAGCTCCTTACCTAATTTGTAGGTTTTAATATATTTTTTGTAAGTGAAAACAAACAATAGTATATTACTACAATTTCCATAGATTACAACTTAGATATTTACTAAGTGATGCCAAACGTAACTGTAGTCAGGGCAAAATTAACTATAAGAACAAAAGAAACTTGTTTTTGTACTACACATAATTATAATAAAGATATTTCCTACACTATAAAAAAAAAATAACTGGCACTTTCTACTGAGGAGGTACTATAGGGTACGTATCATAATCATTTAAGCAAGAGCACTTAAAGTGCACCAAGACATGGTGATACAAAATTGCTTGAAACTTCGCATGACACTACAATTCTTGTCAATTCTTGCCCTGCTATAATCGTGTATGCCAGGATGAGCCCCTGAAGTTCAGAATCTATTAGAGTGCGTTTCATCAACCAGTTTCTATGCCGTAATGCTGGCTCCACTGTTGTAGGACGAACACGAATACGCTGTGGCGCTACCTATTAGGGCCGTTGTTAAAGTCTAGCAGTGCAGCCAACATTACGGCAAAGGAACTGTTTGATGAAACGCACTGTACCTGTTTTGTTTAATTCGATTTTAGAATTCACTAATAAAACATGGTTTTGTTTTAGTAATGTCAACGCACAGTAAAACCTCACCTATCCGTATGGAGCCATTCATTCCACATTCTTAAACATGTTATTCCATCACAATGCACCCTATAATCTTTTGACATAACAGTACAGATCTGTACACATTTGTGTCATAAAAGACCCGTCTCCCATAAAAACGGCCGGCCAAATGTGGCTGGTCTAAAAAATATTACGACATATTCAGCTGGGATTTTATCGCATTCTAATCGTGTTATCCTGTGAGAATGTTGTATGAAATTAGAATTACGATTTGATGTTCGGTTTTGCTAGATTTAATTTTTTGAGGTATTTCTTTGCTCTGAAAATGTTCATTGATTTTTTTAAAGATTCTTGGGAATTATGTAAGGACATAAATTAGATCGTGCAACATAGTCATGCGATTTTTGTAACTGAGTTTTAATTATTTGTAAAAGTAGTCATAATAACTTAAAAAAATAAACGGAAGTCTCCATTAGCAATTAAAGCTAATAACGAAGAAAGGTATGTAATTTGGGTGTCGCACTTAGACTTCGCGTATATTCGTAAAAATAGTCTCAAAAGATAGATCTCGGTCAAATTAAGATAAAAGGTAATCACAGCATATTTTTTAATACTGGGTTTCGCCAGAATCACGGTGTTCAAAGAGCAAGTGGCCCCGTATAAACAGACCCCACGACAGTAAACCAAAGAGTTTATTATGCAGGAAACAAACGAGTAAACTGTATAAGGCATTCAAAGATGGCGGAAATGAATAGTTCCAATAAAGGCTACTGAAGAGAAAAGTGGCTTAATATACAAAGTCAGCTATTGCTGCCCTCTACACATTGAACATCTAGAAAAGAGTCATGTCCTATTGTACACACACACACACTATACACTTCTATGCAAAACAAGCAGACATAATTACGTTATGATTGACAAAATGTCTTATCTTATTACTACTAACGTGAACGTCTTCCTAACTAATATTATAAATGCGAAAGTGAGTTTGTTTGTTTGTTATGCCTTCAAGCTAAAACGGCTGAATGGATTTGGATGGCACACAGATAAACCATGCCCTGGGTAAGGACAAGGTAGTAAGTAGGTAAGGCTATACTTTACATCCTGGATCGCAGACAAAGTTGCGAGTTATTGATAGTATAATATAAAGGCAAATCAATGAAAACAATGCTTTTTGATGAAGAAAACCAAGAATGCGACCTAGAGATACGTCCAAAAAATAATATGGACAATGGTTGCCCTGCAACTGAAAATCAACGTGCTATCGCTTTGAGTCGTGCATCTTACACCGTACATGGCCGGACAGGCTCCGACGCATATAACTTCCCACGACACGTGTCCCTACATATGTCTGGCAATATCGAGAATGATGCAAAAAGGTCGTGAGGCAAGATATCTAGAGACGTTGGTTAACATCGCCCGACGTTTGAAGCGACTGGTGCCGCGGGGCATTTGTCCAGTGAATGCGTGGCTTTATCATTGACAATACTTGTCAGTGGGCTTAATTGGACAACTCACAACTGCATGTCAGCCGTGATGTCATTTACAAATATTTTCAATATTAAGAGTACCTAGCCTTACTAGCCTTACTAGGCTAGGTATTTAAAAATGTCTTTGCCAATACCTAATGTCTTATGATATTTATGCAAGGTTCAATGGTGAACGTAGAACTTAAGACTTGTGAAGATATTCAGGCTGGGGTGGCCGCGCATCCCATCATGTTGTCTTACTATATTGGTTAGCAAAAATAAAATCTTTATTTGGTAATTGAATAAATCATTTTTATTATATTACATTCTAATCTTAGAAGAAGCATGGTCGTCATGCTTGTCGGCAGCACCACCATACGATGCTCATCACACATAGCATCAACTGTAACCTATGGCATTGCATTAGACTCGATCATCTCTACACACCTGGATTACGTACAATCCTCGTATTTTATGCTTCACCACAAAAGGTAAGCAAACATTCACAAATATTTACAACGACATATCAAGACAAAACAAAGTGATGACATTAAAATATGAAATTTCTGATTTGAAGGTTAAATCAATAGATTTTAATGTTCCCATGGAAGCTAAATTCTCCAAAAAACGTATACATAGTGGATTCATTTAACTGTCATACACAATAAACTAATACATATTGATTAATATAAAACATGTTGCAAATACAAATAGGCACTAGCTCCAAAGCTTGGAAGTGTGTTTCAAGGGGCAGGAGTCTGTTTCGCCAAAATGTCTTAGATTTCATGGAACAGAAGCAGAACTAAGTTATCAATAATAATTAACGTCAAGTCCGGTAATACTCCTGTAAAACAAGAGGTAGTAAAAGTCTCTTAATAGTTTAGACGATGAAACTACTACCACCAAAATCCTCCTAATCAGCAATTACAGAAATATTATATTCTGGTGAGTATCTTCTTAGAGTAACTGGATAGCTACCGTCCCAGGTTCTGCATTCGATATTGCAAATAATTGCGTTTTGATAGTCAGATTTAATCAAATATTGGTTTGTTCTTCTTTTTCTTTGTGCAGCTTAATAAAAAAAAGCTGATGCATAAAGCGTAACATTGACATATAACATGACATCACGCCTACATTCCCAAAGTGTTAAATACCATATATTAGAGGGCGAGCCTATTGTCATCAACCGGGCATACATAAAGACTCTGGGCGTAAAATTGATTACGCGTGTATTCTTCAGTGTTCGGACCAGTAATCATCCTCTTCCCTAAAAATCTTGCTGTAAACATGTTGATGAACACGTCATCTATTTCAGTCGTATCAAATTTCGGCGACGTGGCTTGCGTGCCATTAGACCCCGTAACACATAAGGAATACAAATTCGTAATACGTACTTGTGTTATCAGTGCACAGGTGGATGCCACGTTCCCTTATTCTCACGACACTCGGGGGACGACGGCAGGTTGTTTATTCTTAGCAAGGGAATTCACCTGTATAGAAAAATATAAGAAGTAATTCTGCAAATCAATAAAGGTTTCAGGACATAAAATATTCTGTAGACGTAATATTTAGAAGGTCGTGACAGTAAAAATGATGTAGAAAAGTTCAGCGATAAAAAAATATAAATTGCTGTTTACTTACTTCTAAAAATACTTCGTAGACTCTCTTCTAAATTATAATAAAGAAGCGCCATTGCTCCAGCAACCCATTTTTTATCTAGTTAAGTCATATCATAATGATGTCAATCTGCGACTAAAATCAAGCTACTTTGTAACCACCCTTAAATAACTTTGTTCTTCGGCTAGCGTTCGGGTGTTTCCGCCGATTACCGAACGACTCCTTCTGTCTTTATTTGCAGTCGGAGTTTGCAGCCGTAGCTGTCCGCGGCGTAGCACGGCAGTTGCGTCGTAGCGCTCGTAGCGGTCTGGCCTACGCTCCCCTCTACGACAGTATTAGCGTAGAGATCTTTCTCATTTTCATTCTGAGATTTGCAACTCTAATTGGACATTTTATTAGTAGTATTTCATAATAGTATAATTAGTATTGGTGTTCTATTAATAGTTATTAAATAAGTGCTTGGAAAATACCTATCGCAACAGGTAAGTCATTTTGGAACTACATTAAAAAAATTGTTGAATTTTCATTGTTTAAAAAAATCTGCAACATCATACATCTGGTTATTTCATTTGGTTTCGACGTGTTTATTATGCGTAATAAATTATTAACACTAATGTTATGTGCGTCACACTTACCCATTCCCATTATGAGCCGCCAGCTAATATTATGGTAATGAAATCTCGCAGTATGGTGCGTAGCATTTACATAAACAAAAATGGGGTTTATATCGTGCCAACACAACGGTGTTTCGTATGTACGTAAGTCATATTTCATCTCGCGATGCGAGCTTAACGCCAGCAACAATAACCGTACAAAAACTCTCGCAATTGTTCTAGTTTCAAACTTCCACTTGATGCCAGAAACAATACGTTTGCGGCGAGAAAAACTGCTTGAATAATTATGATAAAAAAACGACGTGTTTTTTACGAGCGCTGCTTTTTCAATTGTAGCTTTATCTTGCCGTCAACGCCTTTCAGCTGAGTCTTTATGACGCACTTTATTTTGATAACCATCTCTCAACGTCGTCTTGGCACTTCTTCTTTTGCATGAATCGTACCTTAACTGTGTTTCTTAAGTCGTTGGTAGTGTGTTTCGGGAGTAAATACTGGAATGAGCACAATAAGCTCGCATTACGTTCCTTTTACGGATATACAAGTGTCTATTTGGCGCTTACCCTCGCTTACACCCGGGGGTCGTATTCTATAGTGTCACGAGCGCTCGAGATAATTAATTAGCCCCTTTGATACCGACATAGGCAGCCGCTCCGGTCCTCGTGAGATCTTTACCGGAGAATGCTTCTCATTTTGTTTAGCTACCTTGTTATCTGCTCTTAGTTTATTTGTACAGCTTTAATGAGTTATTTTTCCGCGCGTACTTTCGTTTTGCATTGCATAATGCAGTGTTTCGTGAAGATGTTCATCTTTTCGTGTTTAATTTTGTAGTTACAGCGCTCTTTCAGTTTTTTTTCTCAAGAAGTATGTCAACTTTTAACAACTACTTAATATGTATTATGACTTTTAATAATTAGTAATATAAGATAAACGGTTTTTTTGTTTTCGTTAATCTGAAAGATTCTAAACTGGAGAGCCAATAAATATCGAAATTTTGCTTCTTTCTATAAAGCGGACTTTCCCCCTAATATTTTTTCTTCGATGCTTTTATGTTGGCATTGTTCCATCTCAGTGAAATTAAAAAAGGGAATTCATCATCTGCACCGAGCGTTCAAATAAGGCGGAGGGCAGATGTTGGTTTCCGACAAGAATATTTCACAATTCCTTGCGTAAGCAAAGTTTATACTGCGAATGAATATTATATTTTGTTCTTGTAAATTGGCCGTATTTCTGCCTCGAATTTAATTGGAACAATGTTCTCACAAAAGGTACTATTGGATAGATTGCCTGAGACTATTTCAATATAATTATTTTGCTGGGTGGCTTTTGGATTCATCCTAACGGCTCTATAGGTACAGTAGAAAGCGCAAATGGCTCTCCATTACTAGCGTAATAATTTTAAGTATTAATTGATGGGTATTATTCCAAACATAGCTTCGACTGTATTAAAGAGTTTGTAGATAAGGTACCCAAAGATCTCGTATTTACTGATCTCTGGTATTTTGACTTGACAATTTACTTCCAGATAGAAGTGACTGTGTATCACTTTACATAAGACCATTAGATAGATTGTATTGATATGTGTGTGTTGACGATCAGTAATCAAAAATATCGAACACTGTCATCAGAAATGTATTAACAACATTAATGGAATGCGTGCGATGGTCGTCGAGAATAAAATGATAGGTGCGAGGGTATCAGATTAAACATTATGTGCTGAATATCTCATAATAGATTAAAAAAAGAAATAAATTAAATAGGTTTAATTGGTTTTTGGTTTGGTTGGTTTAATTTGGTTTTGGTTTTGGGCATATTAATGTATGAAAATGCGTAGTAAAAATATACTCTGGACGAACATATTGAGGTTTGGTTTCTTTGAATTATTATGCTTGCAGTGGTTGTTGAAGATAGGTACTTATTATGCTTCAGGTATTGCTTAAACTACATAACTCAAGTGTTCAGTGAACTCTTTTATATCTTCGTCAGTTTTCGATCATCGATTCACCGATCGAACTGCAGGTGCTTGAGGCAGGGGTATGTCCAGCAGTGGACGTCTTTCGGTCAGTTTACCAATTATTAATTTTTATCTTGTCAGGACACATAATACTTTTTGGAGCTATGTCACTGAGCAGACTATTGCATAGAAAACAATATTAATATTTTTTTAGCGAAGATCGAAATAAGCATACAACCTTGAGTTGACATCGACCTTAATCCTTATTTTAAGGAATAAATATAATTAAAAATTTAATTGTCAGAGTCTGGCAGGGTCACATTTATTATTCGAGCTGACATGTTCGGCGGTATTGACATTTCGAAGCAATATATATTGCTGAGTCGGTAAAGCAGATTATATCGTGCAATGAGCAGACAAAAATAACCCATAAGGTGATGAACATATTTTGATTTGACTGTACCTACACTGAATAAATGATCAAGAGAAAACCGGCTGACCTCATGTCACCAAAACACAGTTAATAAGCTTATGTTGCTCAATGCAGTATTTCCCATAGTGTAATAGGCTTTTGACTCTCGTTGGGATGACAACAGGCTTATCAATAATTTTCATATTTATATAACATTAAAAGCTGTTTAACATAAACAAATTGTCTGTACCTAAACATAATAATCTTATCATTAAACTTTTAAATAAGTTTGAAAATGTAACCGAGCCAACAATTTTAATTAATAATTTACAAAGTTCAATGCCGGTCGTAGGACTTTATAAATGTTGTCTCGTGCTATTATCTCAAAAGTAATTAAAGCCTGACAAAACTGTGTATAATAATAAAGGTGAAGAGAAGCTTGTTAATTTCCGTTTTTATACAAAATCTGTTGGCAATCCTCGTCTGGTGTTTTTAAACTTTATCTTTTGAATGTGCCAGATTCTATATCCATTCATATTATACATTAATGTCGCTTTTCGTGTCTGTCTGTGTGACCCCGTTTTTCTTCTAAAGTTCGCAACGGATTTAGATGCGGTTTTCACAATTTCTTAAGATGATTTATTATAAGGTTTAGGTGTATAACACATTAATAATAAACTTACATAAAGAAATCTCGACGTTTTACAGGTCCTAAAATCCGTGCGAATAAAACTACAAAATATAATAGACAGGAGACACACTGAGCCACCGCTCATACGGTGTTGATCAGTACAGTTTATACAAATTTTGAAATTTATTTATTTAATACTTCAAGCACAAAAATGTACAGAGGCGGACTTTTTTGCCAGGGGCATTTCCTACCAGTCAACCTTTGGGTGATGCAGAGACAAACAGTGATAGGAGCAATAGCGAGAATTGAGGAATAAATATTAACTTAAATATAAAGATATACATAAACCTATTAAAACTATAAATATAATATATACACCTAATTATATATAAATATAAGTACCTACAAATAAATACACATAAATATACTAAAACCGAGAACCGAGATCACTTGGCAGTTTCGCGAGTTGGACTAGCGGTGGTGGCCCAGTGGTAACGGCCGCAACTTACAAGTTGCAGGTTGGAGGTTCGAACCCTGAAAGGCGCTTTACTTTGTGTAAATTATTTCATCACCACTGCTCTCGAAACGGTGAAAGAAAAAATCGTGAGGAAACTGAATGATCTACCAAAAATTCTAAGATGAGATGTTACATCCACCAACCCGCAGTGGGTCTGCGTGGTGGATTACGGTCCACTCCCTCTCACCGAGGGTTGGCCTTGTAAACAGTGGCAACATTATATGCTGGTTATGATGCCAGTTTTATACAGCATTTTGTTTTTAACCGTATGAATAGTGGGATGGGACAGGGCAGCAGCTGATTTTTATCATAGTTTTAACAACACACCCCTTTTTTTAGCAAGTGGATAGACAAAAGTGGTAATTTCACCACATAAGTCACGTATGGGGCCGGGGTGACGACCGATCCTTACGACAAGAGATTGCATAATGGCACGAAGATGTACAAGTAGATTAGCTTTTTTACCTTTTTTGAAAAACACAGGCGACGTGAATATTTTATTATAAAAACACTTCACAAATACACAAAAGGTGCCTTCGGAGCTTTTAAAAGAGCGCTTATGTATTACTTAGTATTAAGGCGGTGAGACAGAAAACGTCAATATACACTAGTAATAATTTATTGGCAGCGGAGGATAGAACGCCCATTCTGTTCTATTCATACATTCTCAGAGTGTACAGAGTGTAAATATTGTTTTCTTCGAGTAAAATACAGCGTTCTTGCTAGGAGTGAAATAGAAACAAATAATGTATTGTTTGATGGCCACCAGTTCTGTTTTTCATTTCACCCAATGCAAGATAGGGTAAAAGAAGGGATACCCTTTAATCACAAATTATAAAGAATGATAGGTCCTATTCTAGTCATAAACTTCTATATATATTTACTAAAACCGAACTCCGGAACACAAATTCAATTTCCTCTTTTCCTACGGAGACGCACTCACAACTCCAAACCCCTAAATTCAAACGCAAATATTATAGAATCAGTTGATGGGTAGCAATGCCTAGAGCCACTATTGAGTCACTCCACCAATATGTAGATACCATTAGATTCAAAGAATCCAACAACTGCGTATCGGCCCGTTTTAATTGCATTAGGGAATAGAAGGCTTCGTAGGTTTTCGTCGATTTTTTGTTATTCCGGCCTCAGTCGGATATTTCTTTATAAAAAAGACATGTCAGGGACGTATGACCCACTACCCCCAGGGCATTCTTCGAGATATATCGCATTACCAACTTGAACTTAAAACATGTTTTTTATATATATAACAGAACTAACTCTTGAGAAGAATATGACATGTGTTGTGTAACAAAATAATGCATCTAACTTTTGGGTTGTTTTTCCTCTATGGTTGTTTTTATTTGTAAAGAAATTGTATTTACAAAGTTAGATATCTCTGACAAGTAAAAGTTAGAAGTGACATTAATTAAAGTGATCTTGCTGACAAGACGTGGTTGTTCTTTTAGTTTCAGCGATAAAAACATTACTTCACGTGTAGTGGGAACTTTCATGTTTATGCTGAAAGCAGACTGCTAATTGGTATGTTTTATTGTAGGCACCTAAATAGAGGAAATAAGGTCATCACCAAACTCCAATCAGCTATTTTAAGTTCGGTATCGATGCCGAACCTATTTTTAGCATCACTTTGATTATTACGTCACAAACGTCCATTTTTAGAGCCCAGCAAGGCCATAAAAATATTTATCTGGATGCAACAACAAAGCCCTGACCTGTGTCAGGGTTTCTGCTCTGCGCTCGACATAGAAGGCCGAATCTCCGCCATTGCGCCAATTGCTATTGGCATCGAGTGTTATCGCATCGCAGTCGAGCAACGCAAAGATCCATTTCCGACGATTGACTCTTACAATTCCGCGAGGTGATGGGCAGCTAGTACTTTTCCATTTTCAGTTTAATTGAAACGTTATGTAAAAGCCTAGTTCGCTCTTTAGCTTTATGATCTTTTAGATACGATTTCAAATAGGAATACGAACGTTTTGCATGGTAATATATTCTTCATGAGTCTCCTTTCCTGATTGATTGGTTCTTTGTTGATCAGTTCTATACTGTTGAGAGTCGCAATCACAAAAAAAAACAATCAATTGAAGGGCCACGTAGTCTATCGTTATTGTGACTGTCAGATTTCTTTGATGAGTCGTAAGTTAACTCCGGGTCGATGACCGTGATGTAAAACATTGTTCAATTATTTTAACAGAGTGGATCCACAAAACAAAACATGGAACTATTAAGTTAGCTTTCCCAAATTACCAGTCGATAGAAACACAATCGACCTTTGGAACGTTAATTTGAATGAAAATAGCCAACAATACAACAACTCCAACTATTTAAATTGAGATAAGCAAACGAGTTGGGTCGGCCGTACTTTTGTCACTCAACCGCCCTAAATGACAAATTAATTAAATGAATGACCCTGAAACAATAAAAGCCCGAATACCAACCCTAAACTCGTCCGGATGGTCCATTGTTCCTCATTGTTATCACTTGAGTGATCAGCTAACAGAAAGAACAACAGGTATAATAGTGACGTCAGAAAAGCAAGGGAAATAAAATTATTACGACAGTTTTTTGTAAACAATGCTGATGGCAGTTTTATGTTTGTAATAGAATTACGTTATGTGCTTGCCTCTAGTTTTATTGCGTTATCACGTAAGTAGGATTTTATTGCAGAGTTTTACGTTTCTTCCTTTCCGTGTTATCTTTCTGTAATCTTACAATGTTTTATACCGCTGGGAGGGTTAGCATCAACAGTATTCTTTAGACGTCTTACCTCGTGAAACTTTGTTGTGAAGTTAACGTGTGAAAAGTTTAATTTTCAACAAAAACAACAAATAACAGTTGAGATGCTTTTGAAAGCATACTACATATCGTGTTGTGTTGTAAAATACTTCTTTTCAGAAAAAGAGTTAGTACTCAGGGCGACGACGCCGCACTATGGGACCAAACAGTATTTTCCATCTCAAAAATGGTTTTGTCGAAAGTCGTAAATCCATAGATTGTTTTATGGTTTTATACTCTCAAAAGATGGAACTTACGAATAAATTACAAAATATAAAAAAATATAAAGTTTTACGTTTATAAAATGAACCTCAAACATTGGGCATAAATATTTTCATGCCAATTAAATTACCGTTAAGGGAGTTCAACACATAATTATTCGGAAGTTTTCCAAGGAAACATATTAGTGTTATACATCATTAGATAGCTTAGAATATACACTTTGCAACCACGTTCAGTTTTTGTAAAAACAATATTTTTATTTAATTTTTTAATATTTTTTTAGTGAAGTAAAGAAAATTTAGTTTTTGTTAATTTCAATTGGAGTTTTCGTTGTCGCCGAAAGCAGCCGGTGTCAAGTTAATTACTCTATTAGAGACCTTATCTACTCAGTAATATGAGGATTTAAAAAAAACTTGCGCGTTTTTTGCGCCAGAGGTGATTTTGAAGCAATAATGTCAATCGGGGAAAAATCCTCGAAAATTACGGTTCTTCTTTTTTAATATGAAATATTATATTTAGTTATTATCCTTTGATGTCTATATTGTTTTTTTCTATTTCTATGATAAAAACATACATTTGCAAATTAAAAAACAGCTATTATATTTGAAAGAATCTTCCCATGGCAATTTTGTTTGGGGTGGTCACCTTAAGCACAAGTATGATAAACTATATTGCTGCGGAAGTTCTATTTATCTGTTGTGGTAAATAATTACAATCAGTACTGATTACACTATTTCGATGAGAACTGTTATAATCAATTGTCCCATGGTTTTTGCACAAGGCACTAAAATATTAGTCCTTTAAATACCCGTGTATGTTCAGCATACGATTCATCAAAGTGTTCAGATACTTCTTTTCAATAACAATTAACGCATAAAAAACATTATTATCTAACAATGAGTGAATTCGTTTGTGTTCGACGCGATCTTTGTGATCAAATAATAAAAGGGAAAAGTACTTCAGACCTCAAAAAATATTTATTGGAAAATTTTCAACTATCAGAAACTGACGTTAATACTGTAATAGATAGTATTCAAAAAAATCTAACATCGAGTTGCAACCAGAAATGGACCAAAGCTCAAAGAAAGCCGGACCGGTTCGAGAGCCTATACTCAAATTGGTTAAATGGTGAGTTTAAAGTATCATTGAATTCTTGCAGTACCTCAACCACTGTAAATTCTGGTTTGAATACTTCTGGTGAACGTGGAAGACCAACAAAACAATATGACGAGTGCTCGGAAAACACAAAGAAACGAAAAAATATGGAGCTGGTCCAGGAGTATGGAATGGGACATGTCCGTAACGCTTATGTGCAAGGTTTAAAATCCATGGGGGAAAATGACGAAGCGTCGATTGTGACTATTATCAGAAATAAGGAAAAAGAAGAGAAAAAAGTTATTCTACAAAACATACTCAATCCAGATAACGCACTTTCCTTTACAAAAGAGGAAGCATTGAGTATATGCATTGAAACTGATTTAACCAAAGCACAATATGCGTACCTAAGAAAAAGGCTCGTTGATAAGAATTTAAGTTCTGTATGTGGCGATGAACAAATCGTTCACCCGAATCACTATGTAACGTCCCTACGATAGTGACACATCACTACGTTTTTGGACGAAAACTCGGACGGTTATTTTTCTGGGGTTTAGACTGTTTTGTTAGTTATTAATCCAGGTTCTCACTATTTCTATTGTGCGACTATCACTTGTTATTCTGATTGTATCAATCTACCTAGTGAACTACAATTTTGTGAGTGTTCCTGGCTGATTAAACTATATAACCTATGTATCACAGTGAATGGTTTTATTCCGAATATTCGGGAGCAACTATATCCCGCATGTATTGCCTTCGTATCAAACACTAAGTGAAGCAAAAAAGGCTTGCTATCCGCCTGCATCCAGCATTACGGTGACAAATATAAGCACAAAAATCAACCTGCAAGATCTCTTAGACCATACAGTCTGCCGTATTATAAGGATAAAGTCAGGATCGACTTACAATCGTCTCAAGCTTTTCACTAAATGGGGATGTGATGGATCCTCCGGGCAAAGTGAGTATAAACAAACTCTACCGGAAGAAAACGAACAAATATCGGACGCTAATTTGTTTATAGTGTCCCTTGTACCACTGCGACTAGTAGACGAAGAAACTTCTACGGTCATATGGAAAAACCCTACTTGCTCATCTGTTAGATATTGCAGACCAATTTCATTAGAATTTGCAAAAGAAACTCCCGAAAAAACTACAGCGGTTGTCAGTGAAATTGAAGCCAAAATTAATCAATTGATTCCAACTCTTGTGTCAATAGAAGACAAAGTCATCGAAGTTAAACATCAACTGTTTATGACAATGATTGATGGGAAAGTCGCTCAAGTGTTGACAAACACATCATCCAGTGCTACCTGCACTGTTTGTGGAGCAACTCCCAGACAAATGAATGATCTTTTAAAAGTTACAACGAGAGTTGAAAATGAAAATGCGTTTAAATACGGATTGTCGACGCTACACGCATGGATAAGATTTATGGAAATGATCCTCCATATTTCTTACAATTTAGGTTTTGAGAAGTGGTCTGCAACAACTCCAGAAAACAAGCAACTTAAAGAAGACAAGAAAAAATTTGTCCAAAAACGTTTCCGAGAAGTGCTTGGCTTGCATATTGATAAACCACGTCAAGGTTCCGGTAATAGCAATGACGGTAATACGGCAAGGAGATTTTTCCAAAATTACCAATGTTCTGCAGAGATAACCGGAATTGATGAAGAATTAATCAAGAGACTATATGTAATTCTTCAAACTATGTCATCGGGATTTCCTATAAACGCAGAAAAATTTGGTCAGTATACATTGGTAACCGCGCAATTATATGTAAGCAAATATAACTGGTACTACATGCCATCTTCGGTCCATAAAGTACTTATACATGGTGCTAAAATAATAGAGCATTATGCAGTTTTGCCTATAGGACAATTATCCGAAGATGCCCAGGAAGCTCGAAATAAAGATTATAAGAAATATAGGTTACATCACGCTAGGAACTGTTCCAGATCAGCAACAAACGAAGACGTTCTGCATATTTTGTTATATACATCTGATCCTTATATATCTAGCTTAAATAAACCAAGTTTTCTAATATCCAAAGAATTATTTGACGAAGCTAAAGAATTGTTGGAAATAGAAAGTGATGAGTAGGATAAGTTTAAGTAATATTTTTTTTTTGTCATGTAACTGTTTGTTTAATAATAATAATTTAGTTTTAAACTTATTTTAAGCATAAGTGTAACTTTTATTGCTATTTTAATATAACTGTATGATTTTTTGTATGAAATTTCGTATAACTTTATCTTTGTCATTTTTTTTTCGGAAAAAATATTTTTTTTAGAATGATGATGTTTGATTTCTTTTATTGCCTAGATATTCACAAATACGTGAAAAAAAAATCAAGGAGATAAATCACAAAACAACAGAGTTATCGATTTTTGAGATGGAAAATACCGGTTGGTCCCATAGTGCGCCGTCGCCGCGCCGACATCGCGCCGCCGCTGTGCCTCCGCGCCGCCGCACTGTGGAACGAAAAAAGGCTCTCAAAGACATTCAAGCTTAAATTTTAAAGTGTCGGTTTTTTGCTTGAAATGGCTTCTAATAGCCAATATTATGCAAAAATATATCATAGGGTACAATCAGGTAGGCAAATTGGCAACTTATATTTTTTTTACAAAAAAAATGTGTGGAGCTAATGCGGATCTCCGGAACGAAGAGAATAACCGTTATAATAACTATTTATCGCACACGGTGATGTAACTATTTATTTATGATTTTTTCACATACTTCATATAACGAGATTAAGTGTGGTTTCAAAAAACAAAAAACCGCACCTTGTTTGAAAAAATCATCATAAAGATATTTAAGAAAAATTATGAAAATTGACCAGTCCCCCTTATCTCCGACACTACTGAACCAAAATTTTGAAAAAAATACAAAAAAAAAAAAAAAAATATTAAATGGTTCTTTACTCATAGATTACAGGAAAACCTATAAGAAGTCTACGGTCTTAAAATAACATGGTAAATCTCTCAATACTGTGCGTACAAACTAACATTTGCAGTTGGAACATACTATGGGAGAACATGTTTTGCAACTACAATGTTAACTTTGTTCTTGGTATAAATTATTCATCCCAACAAAGAAACCCTTCATTGTGCGTGGTCCGACACGCAGTTGGCCGGTTTTTTTTCGTTAAACTCAACATGTTTATCATGCTACACGTGTGATGGTTGAGGCTAGAAATGTATTACAAAAAGTAGACTGACATGGCAAAGATGGCGCGGCGATGGTGCAGCGACTGCGCGGCGGCGGTGCTTCAGCGTTCAGTCTATCTACAGGGTTACGCGAAGTGGTGTCTACGCCGCTGCGGTGCCGTCTATACGAGCCCTTATGCTCACAAATAAACTGTGTAGATTTAAACCGTCTCCTATTTAGTCTTTAGATCTTTCAACGACCGAGTCCTAAATTACGTTACAGAAATAACTTCACCCAGCTTTGATAACTTCCAAAGTTTTCAAACTAAATTCATCCAAAATTATGTAGAGCAATTTTACAGAATTTCTCCAGAATTTCAAATATACTACGAGTTTTAGATAAATTACGAAATAAATTTTCATATCGTCAAAACCGTTTCTTACGTCGATTGCTGTTTAACAATCGTAAATAAAACCTTGTTTATAATCATACGGGCGTTAATAAAATACGTGTCAGAGGCACGTGCCGATGACGGGAGGGGTCCAAAGGTAGAATTATGAGAAATGTTCAAAGGACCGTGAAATATTGTCTTATTATGTAGTTTTTGTGTTGTGACGTTCTGTGTGCTTCAAGGTTGTTTATTTATTTACTTGTTGTACATAGTACACTACAGAAGCTGTTGATCGATTTACAGTAAGAGTTTAGTGCTTGATGTTGTTTAATATACAGCACCTTCTTGTATGAATACAAATACATCGATGAAAACATGATCAAGCATTATACGTACTTAGTTAAAATAAACGAATATAAACTTTTATCTACTCTCATATCGTAATATTCGAATTATAAACATCAAAACGAGTTTATATTGACGTACATTATAAACACAATACCGAAATTTAAAAATAGAATCTTATTACAACACTTTTTCTCTATCAAAATAATGCTATAAAACATTTTTTTTTCTATTACGATACAGGGCAAATCCAAGAAGTTAATATCACCAAAGAGTTTCCATCAATTTTTGCAATGGAACGTTAGCGAGGGACAGCAGCACCGCCCTAGCGCATGCGCGGTGATGTGCTGGGTGCTGGCGCCATTCATATGTTTTGTTGAACTGAATTTCGTGGGTTTTTTTATTCTTGATCTTTAACTTTGATCTTTTATTTAGTAGGTTCCCAATCCCAATATATGAGAGTAGATAAAGTAGTGTATGAAACTGCACATAACTAGGTATTAAAACACTCGTGTGATACTATTATCGGTTTTTAAACACAGACTCGTATTTTAATACCCGTCTTTAAGCAACAGTTTGATAAACTACTATTTATTGACATTTGGTAGCCACTCTCGCACCATTGACATCTTCTGCAACGCTGGCTCAATTTTGCTATCATCTTTTACGGCAACTTGTGGATTGCTAATTCCTGACAATTGATTCTTGTTTAATTCCACCATTCATAATTTTGCATTTTATTGTTACATCTTAAACTTTTTATTTACCTACTATAATTATTTAACTTAATTTGATTAATTCATTGTATTTTATTGAGTGATTGGATCTTATTAGTATTAATTGATTTGAATTTATTATTATTAATTTATTGATTTAATAGATATTTTTATCACTTTAACTATAAGTAAATAAGCAAACTATGTAAGTGCTGTGCACACCTTTAAGTGACAAGTTCGCCGTAGTTTATAAGTTATATGATATGCTCTCTATAAATGTTTTTGTGATCTAGTCGTTAAGGTGCGAAAATAAATAAATAAATTTGCGCAATGTGTTAAAACAATATTATAAACAGTTGGAAAAAAGGTTCTAAATATAATTTCAATAAAAAAAAAACATTCCTAGAAAATTGTCAGCGCACCACAAAAGCCTTCCTGTATCGCATGGTACAAACACTGTTGTCCCACAACTCTAATATGAAGGCAAAGGGGACTAGTCATTGTTCCTTTTACCATAATTACATGACGAGGACAAAAGGCGAGTGGGGTATGAAACCCCCTCAGTGTGACAAGCACGTGCTTAAATTCCCAGACGAGAAAAGAAAAACCCTAAGCGCACTAAAGGGTTCCGTACCACCAAAACTTTTATAGTTGGCCTTTCTTTTTATTATTTGGCAAAATAGCGGCTATAGTAACACGTATTCTGTGAAGATTTCAACGGGCTACCTATTACGGTTCTAAAGATACAGACCCTTTAACACACAGAAAGACGGACGCTTTAGCCTTAGTACCTACGCTTAGGGCTCACGGCTCATCCTTAGGCGTACCTAACCTTTTTTTTTTTTTGAGATTGGGAAATCATCAAATGACTTCTCCCGCTCTGGGCAGAGCGAGAGGGTGTGTCAGACTTTTACTGACTAAAACCTACCCGTGTTCCTTCCGTTGCCTGTGTGCCGGGGCTGCGATATCCCTTTCAGACAAACCCGCAACCCCAGCAGAGGCGTACCTGCCCTTGGGTACGAAACCCGAAAATGCTTCTTTACACACATGTTTAAATACTTCATAGAAGCTGAACTTATTAAGTTAACTTGTCGACGTTGGAACAAGAAACGTTAACGGTATTATTAGTCTAACCAATTAGCAGTATTAATTGAAATTTCAATTTCTTGACACTTTCTTTACTAACTTATTGTTATATCTACCTCTGATAATTAATTTTTGTACCAAAACTTGGGTTTCTGATATATATGAAATAAATTATATTTTTAATAATTATTTTTTGTATTTCACTAATCGATTTTAGGTAACACGGAATCTATGAGGTCGGTGTTTGTTTTGTTTTGTTCATTTGAACTTTCCAAATAATTAATTAAAACCTAATTTTCTTGCTTACTTGTTGGCTTCTGAAAAATCTTAGAAGAGGATCTAAGATAATTTTCCCTAACGAGACGAAAACATCACTCACCGAAACTCCAATTTCAACTGACTGCTAAAAACCTCATTATACCAAAGTAACAGCGTTACTCGGTATTACCCAGTACTACCCAGTGTCACCCAATGCTACCCAGTGTCTCATAAACAACATCAATTTGCTGAACCCGTCTAATTGTAAGAGTGTACCTCAGTAACGTAACACCTGGAATGCGAAGCCTTAAATCCGACGAGCTTACGACCTCACCGCACCTGATACCAAGAGTTTATTCTCAGAAACGTTGTCATACGAAATGAGAATTTATGTCTTTGGGATAAAGTTGGTTTTGGCAATCGAAGGGGGAATTGAGTAGGTATAAAATTATGTGGGCGTAAAAATGGTATGAGTGCATTAGACCGTATCCTAATAATGTATTATTTGATATATTGCCCAAAAACGAGTTTTAAGAAATTCGGATCTTTGTATTATACAATTGTTGCTTTCTATTAATCTTAAGAACTGAAATACAATGAAATCATTCTTTGTACAAAGATAAGATAAAGTTTTCTAATGGCGAATAAATACAAGTTTCATTTAAACTGGTGGAATATTAAATAACTATTGGTACGTTATAGGAATCGGATATTATTTAAGACATCCTTCATCAACGCCTTTTATGTGACACTACACATAAGTGGAGCTTACAGCACAGTGCAAAGAGAACACAACATTAACATATCTAGATTACAAGACGATCAATAGTGGTTAACGTCAGTTGTATTTTAATTTATTCCTACTCTTACCATCTGTTAGTCTTATCTGACTTAGATACACCAAGTATAGTCTGTTCCAAAAGTAGCAGATGAAAGTGTAAACAAACCCTGATCAAGTTAAAATCTTACGCCAATGCTTACTAAAGGAAATTAAATAACACATTACTATAATCTTTAACAATAACAATGTTCTTTATTGACATAACATGAGGTTACAGACTGATCATATAAAGCCTCTGAATTCCAAATTAGGTAAAATTCTGTATGTCAGGAGTTAGCGCCTTCTCACATTCATCTGTATTTACAAGGTTTCTACTTTATATCCAACCAGTTTTTCCAAAAAATATTATTTGAATAATATTATTAAATCGTAGTTATAAAATCGTCGATGATGACTTGAAATTTAAATTTACCTCAATTTTCAAATGAAAAACATCTTTTACGAGTAGATGGTATAATATTAGAATTTCGGGTTTAAGTATTCAAATAATCAAATCGAAACACTCAATTTGTAAGTGGGACTACACATTGGTATCCTCCGAATATATTTTTTGATCCATTTGTTTACATTTTGATCAGATTCTTTTGGAACAGACTATATCTATTAGAATCATCTTACATCAACTGGTCTAGGTATTGCTCTAGTAACTTTCGAGGTGCATTGTGTAGTTGACAATCTAGCCAGATACAAATTTACACCTAAGTAAATTCGTACTATGCTCCCAAGAATTGCCTTAAGTCTAACTTTGAGATAGGAAACTCGGTCCAAGCAACAGCCGTTGACGTCATTATCCGATGGTATTAATAGCTATGCAACTAGCAGATGCGGCCAGCTATCTCTCTGCTTCATGCTTGTTCATTTGTTGACCTGAAAAGTTTTGCTTTTGATATGTTTAGATACTGTTTCGAACATTAATAGGAGGGTAAAGTTAAGTTTAGTTTAGTGTAATATTATAGAATGGGTACAGGTAGACACCTACGGCTGTGGCGTTTTAATCTCCACTGATTGTGTATTCTAAACTTGTCCTTTTATCACTTGGTGGCGACATCTACATCGCCACATGCGAACTACGCATCTAAGACCTGACGTCACACAAATCCTGCATCGCGCAATTAGAGTTTACAGCGCGAACGACATATATAAGACTACCCGACATCATCGATTGGGCAGTTGCCCGCCAGACACGACACCCGTCTGGTCGGAGTATCCTCCTTTTCTAATGAGGATGAGTGAACTTTACACCCTGTTCCTCATACCTCTAAAGTAATATGTTTTTGTTCATTTTTGTCTTTCATCTGTCACTAGGAATGCCGTTTCAAACACAAATTGAAATATAACAATAATACCACCCTATTATAGCCTTATTTCGGGGCAAAGAAATATCGTATTTTCATACATAGAAGGCAGTTTTATTCAGAGCATACTGTATCTTATATACCATTGCACTATTTTCAGTGTTAGTATCCTTTACCTAGTTTAAACAGCGTACACTATAGAAATAGTGGTAACAATTATGTTTTGCGAGGTTTAGTTGCGAAGAGCTCGAACTAACTTCTTGAGCTCTTGCTTAACAGTTTGATTAAGGGCCTGACGGTTCCCAAGTCGAGAGCTTCCTTATAAACTTGAACCACCGTAGCTTGTGTTGAGTACCTCCTTGTATCGTACTTACAATATAAAGGAGAATTTGTGTTCGCTCTTCCGCATTTACAAAATATGATGAGTGCGTGTGAATTTATACCTATTTTTATCATTTTTCTCGAATTATATAAAATTAACTCAAACTCAAAGCATTTATTTCAAGTAAACCATTTACAGGCACTTTCGAATTCTTAAATAGCCGGTCAGTTAGTCTGAAAGTTGAAGCTGGTTGCCCATTCCAAAACGTAGATCTTTATGGAGAAGAACAGGCAAGAAACTCCAAAGACACTCTTTTAAATAGACTTATTACAAAACCCTGGGTACATTATTCTTGTTGCTTCTATATGTGAGAACAACGTACGAAAAATTATCAAAACAATTCAATATATAATATTAAAAATAAGCCCTGGCAGATAAGAGATGACCATAAAACAGAAACATACAAAAGTTGAGGTTGATCAGGGACTGTTATTGACAAATAACCTATATAAAATGTAGGAATGTGTGATCCGTCAATTCACAGAATGCTCAAAGTAAAGTAGTAAGATCAACTGCACTATAAGTAACTATTGAACTACGAAATCCACCCTTACAAAATAAAGGCCTTGTAAAAGTACATTTTTGTACCATAGACGAGCGATTGACAGCCCGTGTGTTTGTTAAAAAGTGGTTTATCCGATCGATATGAAAAGTTGACTAACGAATGTCTGCTGGAGCAGTCAGTAGAGAAGTCTGTGGTTTAAAATCTACCAATAGACTGTTATAGGAAATTTTATGATAACTATTTGTTATAGGTAGGTACTTCACTTTCTCCGAATAGTATTGCATTTACTATTTATGATTTTTTATTCAAACATTCTAACAGTATTTTCCTCTTTTCGTCAAACTAAATAACAGTTGGCGTGTTTTCCGCTGCGCTTGGCGGCCTGTAGCACTTTATGAGTAGAACAGGTTCTGCTGAGACAGTTCTTGTTGTTTTTGTAATTATATTTGTTTGATTCCTACTTTATTCATTTATTTATAAGTATTCAAAATATAGGTAGGTATGTTGAAACTGATAGTACTTCCCGTCACTTGTCCCTAAGGGTTCATTAGAAAACCAGCGTCAGACAGCATCTGTCTGGCATTAATGCTGAAATGAACCTTTTTGGCGTAGCCGTAAGGCACACACTATTGTTGTTAAAATATTATTTTCACTTTTATATTTTCTCGTTTGTATTTAGTGTTTCACGAACTGTGTCCAAATAAACGTTATTCTATTCTAACCCTTAAACGATATCGTAGGATCATTATTTTTGTGTTTCTATTTATATCAAAGATTTAAAGATTTTTTTTGAAGCAGTAACTTAGCGTCTAGAAGCCTTGTTTACTTTTTTCCACGATACCAGACATATATTTTATTATATAATATAATTCTAGCAAAACCAACTTGCTTGATTGCGCAGAAAAACAAACCATAAATAAATAAGAACTTTACTATGTATTTCATAGCAAAAAAATATTATAACAAAACAAAAACTGTTGTTACGCTACTTAGTCACTTAGCAAGTTAGTTTTCGCTGAAAAAGTTGTATAATGCAGTGGTCATTTATCTCGAACGCCAGCCGCATATGCCGCCGCATCTGCCGTAGCAACGTATTTTGTATTTGTTCCATATTTGTCGTATGATAATCGGCTTTATGCAAGTTTGGCGCGCACTGAGTCTACTTGTATATGTTTTGTTAGGTTGTGTTGGGAAGTAAATAGAAACGTTATTATTATTATTTTTGATTTTACAGCCTTGAAAGCTATACATACGCTACGCTACGTTTATCATGAACTTTTTCATGCTAACATTAATACAATTTTAGTAATTTATGTGGAGGTTTTCCAATGAAACAATGTACAGTTCATTTTGTTCTTTACTTTTCCAACCATAAAATAAACTACAAGAAAACAAATAACAATCCTAAATATGTAGCAATGTGCACCCTGATACAATATTATGAAACAAATGAATTCTTGTCAATGTATGGATCTTTTTGAGGATGACTTTACCTAGTAAAAGGTCCCAAAATCAATTCATATACCCACGTAGGTAGATTACGACTACATTATTTATTGGAATTGATCGATTTGATTTGGACTGTTTGCTACAAAAATGAATATAAATTTGAAGAAGCTCCACCTCCGTGAAATAAACTAAATAGATTACTTATTAATAGACATAGCATAGAGCAAGCATAGCATAGAGAATATAGAGAAAACAAGCTACTCTGTACATTGTATCCTTTACTTGTCTATCTGTTTCATAACTTTCCAAACCAATAGACAAGTTTCTGTTCGGTTTATTTGCAACACTAGTTCAAAAGCATGCAAAACGAGTGATCAGCATTCTACAAGGGTACCTTGTTTATGCAAACTAGATTTCACCTCTTCCATGTTTCTAATCCCAGGAGATACTATCAAAACGAACTTGGATATTAACCGTCGCTTCGCAAATTCGATTTACCTTTTTCTATCAATGTTTACCTCGATAAACAAGTTTGGGCTATCCTAAATTGCTGTCTGTATAGACCCGAAATAATTTCATATCTTATATCTTGTTTGTTCTTTCTTTTATTTACAAAGTTACTCTCTTTATCCTTCTTTTTACATAAAGAAGTATAAATATTATGCTTTTCATAATTCTACTTTAGTTGTAACTTGAGAAAAGCGGCTTACTCCGCCCGTAATCGCAGGGTTAATATCCTAATTTAATTTGTGAAGAACCTAATATGTATTTCAATCCCAAATGTTCTTGCTTTACGTAGTTTTTGTATGTTCATTAATGAGGTTTGAAGAGGGAAATACCTTTGCACAATAGGTGAAATAATTCGCTCCAGGTAGTATCTACCTGGGGTTGCGGGTTTGTCCGAAAGGGATAACGCGGCCCCGGCACACAGGCAACGGAAGGAACACGGGTGGGTTTTAGTCAGTAAAAGTCTGACACACCCTCTCGCTCTGCCCAGAGCGGGAGAAGTCATTTGATGATATCCCATCCTCAAAAAAAAAAAAAAAAAGGTAGTATCTACCTGCCTGACATACTTTTAACATTTTTTTCAGTGGTTAAAAAGGGAAGGAAGGTAAGATTCAAATCTTACCTTGCACTTAATGAGGTGTAGTTTGATTGTAAATGTGTGCGTGTGAGCGTGTAAGCACAGAGCGGAGGTGTAGTTTTGGCATGCTTCACTGTATTGGTCGCAGTGCTGTCTTGGTTTTTTATTTGGTCAGAGCATGGCTATAAAAAACTCACTTTCGTAGAACGGGCGAATACAAAATTTTGAACTTTCCAGACATTAAAAGTACATTTAACTCCAAAAATACCTTTGATTATTTGTGTAAAAATTGTTATGGTTTCGATCTCTAAACTAATAAAAAGCAAACTTAATAAAAATATTACCTTTCCGTCTATCTTCATCT
The DNA here is from genome assembly GCA_947364205.1 of Agrochola lota. Lineage (NCBI taxonomy): Eukaryota > Metazoa > Arthropoda > Insecta > Lepidoptera > Noctuidae > Agrochola > Agrochola lota. The sequence continues at coordinate 9,342,199 of OX376227.1, read as the reverse complement.
TCTTAATCATGTCTGTCAGTTATTTAAGGATTGTCTCTTCAGTACGAAAATCCGGTTCTGGAAATGGCGTGTGCAGAGGAACTATGCCGAAAGAGGATTTAAGATTATTCAATACGGGAATTTTGGAGATAGTGAACATCAGGTAAGAGAATAGGAAAAATGTATAAGTAGCACCGACGTATAATGTCACCACAAACAATTTGTGATTTTTGGTGTTCTTCAAAAAGGTTAAGTGCGTGTTATTCACAGGGTATTTTAGTCTTCACGAGAAATTTCCCGAATTTGGAAAATTATAGTGAAGAAGAACCAAGAACCTTAAACTTAAGATAATGAGAATTATTTATAGACAAAAAATAAAGCATCCATCACAATAACTGGCCTTTTTTGCCATTCTCACTTTAACGATGGTTATTATTACAGTGCTTCATACATCAAGTACAAAGAAAACACTCCCATTTTTCTTCTCTTACAAATAAAATACCCGTTTATAATATCGATATCTAAGTTATCTAGACCGTTGTGCTGTGACATAAGACACAATATATCCTCAATCCAATTTCGATTGTCTTCAGGAAGGTCTCGGAGCGCCAGATATTTCCCTACTCGATAAATTCAAGTCGGAGTCTAACAACTGGACTGTCTACTTGGATTATCTGATAGCTTGCAGCTTAGCGCTTGAAGTTATTGCACAGCATAGACACTTTAGCAACATGTTTTGTTGCTTAGATTGTAAATCTTGAAACGTATTTTATTTGGCTTGTGCCATTATGTACGCAACAGATTTAAACACGATCGAAGCAATTTCTTACATTTTTTAGGAAAATTGCTTATTATTTCCATTTCGTTTCTTAGAGCGAAATCAATAATATAAAACAACAATCTACTTTATTATTTTGACTCAATTTCCCGAACAGCCTTTTTGAAAAAATCCGGACGTATAAAAACAAAGGCAATGTGTTATCCGCTGAAAAAACATGTCCAACCAAAAACGGTTCATTAAAACAAACCTAATCCTATTGCGGAAATTGTGATAACGGTCTGGTGGCGTGTCGGTTGGGTCGTGCGGTATCGGGCAAAGTCGTGTGGTATCGGGCATAGTCGGACGATGCCGGGCGGTGTCGCAGTGGCCAACAGTCCGGTGTGGTGCGGTTGCTGCGCTCTCGCTTAAAAGTCACTTACTTGACTTAGCATAACGTTTGATTTTCTGCTCCTTTACATGGAGTACTTTATTGACACTGTTGCATGGTATCATTGAACTAGAAAACTTTCATAGGATTTAAGTATGGATTACTCGACCCTGCCTTACCCTTTTACTCATCCTTACTGGAAAGCGATTTCAACAACGTTCGGAGGAAGATTTGAATAACAATCTCCCCCATTTTTGCTAAAATAATTCAAACTGACGGATTATTATTATTGTACAATTAAATCGATAATATAATCTGTGGATTTTAATTTACTCATATAAATATTTGTTATTCAAATTACACAATTAAAATAAACAACTATTAACGAACACTGGTTTAATTGTTTCAGAAAAAAGCAAAAATATTTATATTTTATTTCATGATTAATATTAAGTTAAACTTCAATGAATAAAAATAACATCATTTTAATTATCTTGTGATGGGTTTTATTAATATAATCGAAAATATCTGTGTGCGGCGTATCGGGATAACTGGTTATCGCTCAGACAGTTCCATTATATTTGCTGCTCGGCAATTTATCTCCCAGCGCTTTTTGTTGGCGATGCTTGTAAACTATGAATAGCGGAATCCATTCCAGTGCCAGCACTCGAAACCAAACGAAAACTTATACATGTACATCCGTTTATGCGTTACAGCAATTATTTTGAGTTTCTAATTGTTCACAGATTCGATGAAAAGGAAAACATGGGCTGGACAAGGATATACAAGACGATAAAACTACAGTATGTGATGAAACTGCGGGTGAAGTAAATGTTGTTAGTGACAGCGTGGTTTTAGCCATGTATCGAAAAGTAATATATGCAGCGGTGGCCGCGCTGACACTACAAATAATTGGTGCAGCGCGGCTGATGTGCCCGAGTGACCCTAACTGCGTTTGCGGCGGCACGCTCGCCGTTGAACTCAATTGCAACATCGATGGTGAGTGCACTTAAATGTTGACGCTTACGAATGCCTTTTAAAGCCGAGTTGCAACTTTCGCAGCGTGATTTCAATTTTTCTTCACACAAACTTCCTTCACCACTTTTTATTAAGACACCGTAAGCGGATTACGTCATGTTCGGTTGTAAAGTCGCGTTTTAGATGTCGTATATTTCAGCAGTATTTTAACTAACGTAAAATAAACTTTTCAGGTCGAACAGTAAAAATAAATTTACTGCCAAACATCTACATAAATATTAAATGTGAGAACGCATCGAGTCTCGACTACAGCAAGTTACCAAAATGTGCCAACAACATGAGTTCATTTAAATCTGTCAGTTTCAAGGATTGTCCATTGCCAGCGTCCTCATTCAAAGATGTGCTGACTAGTATGGGCGTATCGAAGACCATGGCACTGATATTCCAGAATGCAAAAAACTTGTCAGGATACTTTGACAGGAAGCACTTTGCAGGATTACAAGACTTGACAAAGCTACTTCTGTCGATAAATGGGATTACTCATCTTCCAGATAATTTGTTTATGGATATTAATAAGTTAACATGGCTAAACATAAGATCAAATACCATAAACCTCTCTGAAGAGTTGTTCAAGCCATTAGAAAAGCTGGAAACTCTAGAGATTAGTCATAATCACATGACCAATATTTCTTCGAATTTATTTTCCCATTTATCTTTCTTAAGAAAACTTTCCCTGTGGCAGAGCAACGTCACCTGGTTTTCCAAAGATCTTTTCACAGGCGTCGACGTGCTAGAAGAATTAGATCTCAGTTCTAATGGTCTTAATGAACTTCCTGCATCAATATTTAAGCCCTTAAAGAAATTAAAGAAACTGACATTATTCTCCAACAAATTTTCATCGCTACCACAGAATTTGTTCAGAAATAATGCGGAACTTGAAACAGTGGTGATACTAAATAACGACGTCAAACTTATGGAGCTACCTAAATACCTTTTTGGGGATTTGCCAAACTTGAAGCAAATATATATTCAGAGAAGTGGTCTAGAGACCGTGCCGTACGACGTTTTTGCCAATTCACCGCTAATTACGAACATATCATTAGCATACAATGACCTTACGAAACTACCAGAAGCTATTTTTAATGATCAAATAAATCTTCTCGAGCTGGACCTGAGTTACAATCAACTGAGCGAGTTGAAGCCTAAATTGTTTTCATCTTTAGTGAGATTGGAAAGGCTTAAATTATGTCATAACTCTCTTGTGGAAATATCTGGGTAAGTAAAATTCGTGTTGGCTCAATATCCTTTTATACGATTATCGGGTATGTGAAGTAATTTATTTTTATTACAGCCAAACCTTTTCGTCTCTACTTAGCCTAATATACTTGGAAATGGAGAATAATAATTTGAAAACGATTTCGTCGTATTTGTTCAGTAACAATAAACAAAGAATGTCAATATCTCTGGCTTACAATAAACTTGATTTTGAGGACAAAGAATTGACAAACAATTCTTGGATGGTGAAAAGGGCATCACCTTTTGCCCACACGTATAATTTGAAGCTATTGAATATAAGTCACAATGAGTTTAAAGTGGCTTTTGAGGACTGGTGGGTGAATGGCCATGAGAATCTAGATATTAGTCACAATAATATACAGAACCTTTGGGTAAGTGTTTCAAGTACTTTAGATAGAGGTTCATGTAACAAACAAACATTTGAGGGTAATTTAAAATAATGTCTTATGTTTCAGACTGATGCTTTAAAAAATTACCGAAACTTCATGAAAAAACCCATGAAGAACGTATGGATTTCTAAAAATCCTCTCAACTGTGGATGCGAGAACTATTTATTCATTGATTATATACTAGAATATACAAAAATCAAGGTGGGAGTTAGATACTATCATTCCGAAATTATATTTAAATATACACGGTTAATTTTAGCTCGTTCTGGAACGAAAAGCCATAAACTCGATCATCGAACTCGAAACGATTGGGACTATTATTTTCAATAAATTACAATTTAAAAAAAACACGAAAAATCTAATTTATTGTTTTTTTTGTGAAATAATGAGAACTCGAAGTAACTGCGATCAATGCATATGTGTGTAAAACGTATCGACGAACGGCAACACTTGCGAACGGTATCCATTGAAAAATCCATTCATTGATCAGACAGCATAAACACACATACGCAATAGATAAATAGGTACACAAATAAAAATACGAAAAGCGAATTCAGACTTTATTTCTTAACCGTAAACGGTAACAAATAGAAATTTCACCAAACTAGGTACAAGGTAAGTAGGTACGCAGTTTACTAAAATTATTCTGAGAAGTGTCCGACCGGACTTCAAAAGGATGCACAACCGAATTCCGCGGTTAAGTGTAAAAAAATAAGGTCTTAATTCGGTCCAATAACTTCATAGAAAAGGGCACCACCATCTTATAATGAACTCTATTGGACAGATAAAACGATTCATTTTTTCTGTTTACATTGCCTGCCTTTGTAGAAGCCGCCGCGCCGCGGCCGCAAGCAAGCATTGTCGTATAAAAATTGGTTTAGGCAGTATTCTTTCAATTTATCATAAATATGGTAGGTTGGTATGCTTATTAATTACCTATTAGCTCGATTGGTCGACACTCGATTCAAGGCCTTAAATACAACTCCCAAGCGTATTCGTCGTGTCTAGTTGAAAAGGTACGAGTACTAGTGATTTCGTGAGGCGAGAGTGGTGAATGAAATTTCAATTAGTTTCTCTCGTTTACGAGGAGATGTGATAGTGGTAAACACCGTGCCGTGCTTCCGATACAAACGAGAGATAACGAGGCGAATGAACTTACACCAACCTATCGTACCAGAAATGAAATACCTACTTGCAGGTACTTATTTGCAGCCGGACTCGCACACGCACAGCTGTGCCGCGCTACGTCATCACCGAGCGGATCGCGTACGATCTTGCGTTTATGAATGAAATAGTGGAAGCGCTACTAAGATTTAACTCGAATGACAGAATAAAAGTGATAAATTTCTAACTTCTATATTAGATGTCTTAAAAAAACAATAACAATGCTAATAGTACCTATTAATCGTCTGGAGTCACTGTGTTTCGGCTCCAGAACGATTTAAAATTAATCGTGTATGTAGAACAAAGGAGAACTAATAGTCACATAATTGTTCCAGATTGTCGACTTGAGACATGTGCGGTGTCCACTCTGGGCTAAAGAAGCCTGTTACATGAGATTTACAATTCTTATTACGCTCATGACCATCGTTATATCTCTATACACAATTATTTTAATAGTGTTCATAATCTATAGGAAGCAAATTAATTCGATTGTAAAGAAAAAATTAAATAATTTTCATACTTCAACTCCAAAAAAATGTAAGGGCAAGGGATTCAGAATAAACCTGGATTTCTGTCCTCAAGATGAAGAATTTGTAACCAGAGAAATGTTGCCTATCATGGATAACACGGAATGTCTGAAAAGTCTTATTCCCCCGATTAAGCGAACAGAATATAAAGACACTTGTTTTAGGAAGTCGGCAAATTTTAAACGTTACGTCAAAGATGTGAAACCACGAGCCAGAATCGTCGTGTTCTCATCCAACTACTTAACGCAACGTTTTGGTCACGTTGACATCAAGAAAATACATAGCGAAATGCTGAAAGCTGAAAATACCGTTTATGTTTTCGCCGATATCGGTCCGGAGAACTCGATATATGCGTTTCTGGAAGAACAACGCGATGTTCGAAGGACATTGAAGTGGGATGAAGAATATTTCTGGACGAAATTGCTTTTTATGCTGAAAGATTTTGTATTAGCTGATGAACCAAAACAAATGAAAGAAATATTTATTGCTCCACCGGAATCGTTCGTGACTTCAAATGTGAAATCTCTATCTCTGTCAAATCTACCGGAATGGCCCAACATGTACGATGTGAACTCACTGGCACACAGTTTCAACACACTGACATACAGTCAAGTTTAGTTACACTCTCTATACTTAATTTAGCGAGGTAAAGACTGACTTCTCCGCTACGATAACATCTGAACTCAATCATAGTTTTCGAATCTTCATTTCTTTTATATCGTTATGTTAAGATGAAGTAGTACTAAATACGGCTTGTATAAATTTTTTATAAAACTATTTTATCATGTAAAAATTAGGGTAATAAGTTATAATTTGTAAACAGTAACTGTGAATAGCAAACCCACTCGTTGTACTGCGGTTTAACCATGATGCCTACTTCAAAGAAGTGTGTATCATCAACAACAAAGGCAAATGTAATCAATATGTAAGTGTTTATTTAAAGTAAGTGTAAATAAATTTAATGAAACATTAAAATAAACGAAAACATTAAAGTTTCCTGGAAACTGCATGTTGTTAAGAGTTGAAAACTGCAGCTTATAATAAAACCTGTACTTTAACAACAAGCTGGTATTTTATTTACCTTACAACCTTTCAGAATTAATAAACATTTTATGCCTTCTTGTGTTTTACGATTAATTTAACTGGCAGGTTCATTGGGAAGATAAAATTCTGTATTTATTTTCGGCAGGTAAGTTCATTCGACGAGATAAAAAAAGTTATAAAACTAAAACCCAACTACGACAAAAAAAGTCATATAAAAAGTTATAAGCAAGACATCACAGATATACAAGTAAAAACACTGGAGTCACACGTGTTAGGGCATAAATCGAACAGATTACGTGTGACTCTGGATTTTTAATTTGTCTAGTACTCAAACTTCAGTTGGTCCCATTTTTTAATTTTTTGATCCTTATACTCGTAAAAAACAGGATCGATTGCCATCAAAAAAAGTTTTTGTGAAAACTCGGGCAGTTTTCACAAAAACTTTTTTTGATGGCTATATTTCTCGCTGACTATATTTTTTTTTCAAAATCTGTGAATGCAGATCAAAATGTTTCAGAAAGTTAAGGACAGTCTCGCTTGACCGTTTTCCTGTAGCTAACTAACTATTAAGGTAGCTGCCCTTACTGCCCCCCCTCAAAAATCCAGCCTGTATATTTTTGAAATGTGCTAATAAAGCCCTCTCATTTGATACCCAACATGGAATGATTTAAAAAACTTTTTTTAAGTACATGACTCTATGTCCTCTAGAGGGTGCCATGTTCAATTTAATGTGACGTCACATAACCAGCGGACAATCAAGATTCCAACGATAGCTCATTTCATCTCATTTTTCTCAAATTATGATGAGTAGTTTAAAAGTTATGAGGGTTTACTGGATGAACATACATACATACATACTGGTCAAAATAATAACCCTCCTTTTTGCTTCGCCGTAGTCGAGTAATGAAACAGTCGATTGTCTTTTTCGTATTAAATCTTCTAAAATCTAAAGAATCATCATAATTTCAGCCGAAAGACGTCCACTGCTGGACATAGGCCTCCCGCAAGTACCGCCTCTTCGACCAGTTCTGTGCTTCCTGCATCCAGCGGATTTCAGCGAATTCCTGATTTTCTAAAGAATACATTATTATGTTCTTACCTATTATGTTCATAAATAGAAAACTAGCAGAATAACGTAAACATCCACTGCGAAACAAAACTAATTTTATTGGTGATTGCAGTTTGTTATTTCTAGCAGCTAGTGGGACGCTTCTAGCAAACCTCTCGACTTAGCCGCTCTTTAAAATACCTGCGAGTATGGAGTAGCTCAGCCGCAGCAGCATTACTTGAGTTCTTGGTAAAGAAGCTCATCCGGAGAAGGACTACCAAACCGGTGTCTTTCTGCTGCTAAGCTACGATGCTGTGTTCCGGCTTTACTACATGTACAGGTGACTTTGAAAACAATGGACAAAATTTAACGGGGTGTTCTAACCATTCAATATAAACACCTTTTACTATTTGATGGGTTGAACACCCCCTTCAATTTTGTCGATTGTTTTCAAAGTCACCCTGAATTCATTTCTCACTTATTGCCATTCTCTTCACTTTATCCTTAGGATAAAGTGACGCTCCCCTGACGTATCTCGTATTACAAATGTCCATTATAGATATTACTGCACACTTACCGCACAATATAAGCTGTATGAATGAAAGCATGATACCAGTATGTTACATGAAGCGACTACCTATCTGACCTACACAACCCAGTAACTGGTTAATACTATACCCCTCGGTAAGACTGGTTGTTAGACTTTCGGGCTTCTGACAACCCGTAACTACTGTCAAAGATCCTGTCAAGGATGACAGCCAGGACAAACGCCATAACATACTTTTCGAGGTACGGACGAGTCTTAGTATGTAAAGATGGTCACCGATCCACGGACCAACCCCAGCAAAAGTAGGTTAACCTGATGGATCGACCAGCGACCAGAATATCGTAATTTAATATGTTTATCTATCGAACTCGGAAGCCAGCAGTCAGAAGCAGTTATAGAGTTAATTGAAAGGGTGGATAGCCTGGTATTGATTATCCTAACCTTCGAAGTAGGCATTTTTCCCCATAAAACGTTAATGATCGGTATCTTTATTGTAATCATGAAATGTGTAAATAGTGAAAGTCGTGTTCATTTATTTTTAATATTTATGACTGAAATGGTATTGAAGGGTTATTCAGCCACAGAGTGAATATACTTTATCTTGGTCATATTTATTTCTAAATTATTCATGTGAATTAAGGGTAACGAATATTATTACATCCGAGTTTCAGACTGGACAATCTATAAAAATAAACAAAAATACAATAAAAAAGCAATAACAATAATATATAATATTACGTGGCCCCCGCCTCTAAGCAGTAGTCGCTTCTTTGGTGTAGGTCTCCCCCATTTCCTTCCACTGATTTCTGTCCCTAGCTTTAGTCATCCATCCTGGTCCTCCCTTCTCCCAAAACATGTCTTCCCACCTTTTCCTTGGCCGACCTCTACTTCGGCTTTGGTCTCTTGGTTTACCTTCAGTTACCTATTTTTTTGGTCCATCGACTGTTTTCCAACCTGAAGACATGGCCAGCCCAGTACCACATCGAAAGATCCGGTTAATGAGTCTTTTTTTTAACTAATTTTCTCCTTTGTCTAATAGTTTTATTATAAATTCTTTCCTTCTGCTTTATTACCAGCATGCTTCGTTCCATTTTTCTTTGGCAAATTGCTAGTTTGCTTTCGTCTTCTTTTTTGAAAGACCAGGTCTGGCAACCGTGTGTAAAGCAAAAAAATACATCTAAAGCCAGACTGGACAATCTAACAAATAAGGAAATATAAAAAAAACATTGATATCGAATTAGAAAAAAACAAAGATACCAATTCAATCACAAATATGATGAGCTTATAACCCAAAAGTCAATAAGCAATATGTAAGCAATATAGAAACCAACATCAATACCTCATGGGAATAAATTGCGAATGACAGTTGGCCGAGAACCGCCATCAATGTTAAACCATAACCATGGCAACGTGCAAGCGAGGGGTGCCGAGCGAAGCCGAGTGGAGCCGACGGAAACCGAAAGGACCCGAGCACCGGTGGAAATATAACGGCACTTTTATATCGGCAATAAATTGTTGGTTATGAAATCTATATATGCACAATGTGCTGGTAATGGTCGTGATAATATAAACATGTACTTTTTATTTGGAATATGGTTTCGAGCATTTTTGTGAAATATTCCACACGGATTTGATGAAAAATTATAGGCCCCATATTCCCTCCATTCTGAGGGTCATAAAAACGCCACTGATGCCGCGATTCACGTGGCGTATAAAACTCTAAAAGAAGAAAAAAAGTGGTGCAAGCCAGATGAAAATAATCCTTTTTTATGTCGTATCGACAGTATTTTAATAGAATTTTCATTTACTGTTTGGGCCTAGTAGGTGGCCTTGTTAATAGTGGCATCAATTTAAGTTGTCTTGTAACAAAAGTAGGTCATGGTTTGGTCAATGTGTTTGAAGTATTTTTCCTGTGAGGTCGGACATGAAGATACTACCTTTAATAGATTCAAATTATTTTCCTAAGCAAATCAAAGAAGATGTCTGTTACAGTACATCTTAAAGGTTTTACAAGTAGGTATTTTTACATCAGTATCAAAGTACCAGAAAAACAACAGTTTGACTTGAAACCACTGTTACTACATAAAAGTCGCTAAAATCACATAAAGCTGGAACAGATTGGTTTTCAAGATCACTATCTACACTTCGACAAATTGAGCTTTCTTTTAATGGCTTTCCACACTGCAGTACAACTGCTTTCTTTGATTCAATAAACGTTTGATACTAGGATTTTCTTAAATATTGGAGTTTGTTTTCCAGTCCAGTATCACATAGTATACGAATACCTAGACCGGGAACTACTAATATTTAGGGTTAAAGAGCATAATATATTAGTTTCATCCACATAAGCCTCAATCGCGTGGGAATACTGGGATAAAAAGTATTCTATGTCCTAACCAAGGTCATGGGTCTACCCATATGCCACATTTCTACCAAATCCGTTCAGCCGTTTTAACGTGAAAGCGTAACAAACACACAAACTTTCACATTTATAATATTATTAGGATATATAATATATTATAAATATAGTTAGGATTGCTAAGAACCAACCGACAACTAACGACGATGAAATCAATTGACATTATTTTCAACTAAAGCCTGATTGACACCACACACCATAAGTTGACGCAACAATAACAGTTGCTCCGTCTTAGCAGTTTTCAGACGATGCAAGTCATTTTTTGCTTCAATTTTGTTGTATGCTTCAGGCAAGAAACTTGCACCGTGTAAACGGGGTTTTACAGTGTCCGACCGTAAAAATGGCACATCGTATTTTAGGAAATGTTTGACTTTGTAAAACGTCGTCTCTGTTACTCATAGATAATCATGTCTCTTTCTAAAGCTCAATGTGTTATATTATTATTTTTGACTGCTGTATTGAAAGTCTATTCGAATTCATGTTTCAATTGATATTATTTCCACTTAAAGAAATATCAACTTTATGCTAATGTAAACTAATTTGATTTAAACATGACTAGTACAATTGAAAAAGTCCAAGAAGTTGTAGCGCAAACTGAACCATATGAGTAGGTGATAAAGTTATTTTTCGAAAAAAACATATTTTTTTACATGTTTGGAAATATAATTGCGAACGTAGAATACGGGTGTCTACACCAAAAATATGCCACGTTCCCACGACACGGGCTCTTTAAAAATAAACACTACATGTAAGAGGAAAGTAGGTCCCATATTAGAATAATAGCCTATAAAACTCTGATTATACTGTACGCACATCCATAAGTATCAGTAAATACCATCATCAACTCGGCAACAGACCTTCAATCACGTTGCGGTAACAGAATGCAATAATGATTCAGTTTTAACTGATCATAATTCTACAATCTGATATTTGGTGAGCGGTTACATTATCGTCGGGATTGCTATAAACTGTAGTTATAATTAAAATTATTCTCATATACTTTTTGTTGATACATAAGGTACCCGATATGACATATGTTGCATATCCATGATTGGCTACAGAATTGCTGGACATATTATGTATTTACCTTTACAGTTTTCATTTGAAAAGTACCTACGCCTTAGACTACCTTAGATCCAGTATGTCGTAGAATCTACCAACCTTAGGCTAGGATCTTTAGAGGTATGAGGAACAAGATGTAAAGTTCACTCATACCCTATAGAAAAGAGAGGATCCTCCAACCAGACGGGTGGCGTGTCTGGCGAGCAATTGCCCGAAAGTTGATGTCGGATAGTCTTATATATGTCGTTCGCGCGGTAAACTCTAACTGCGCGATGCAGGATTTGTCTGACGTCATATCTTTGATGCGTAGTTCGTATGTGGCGGTGTAACCGCTACAGATCTAAAACGCTACTTAGCGCGTAAGTCAAAGTTGGCTAAGCGATTCCTGTCAATATCGCACAACTGTCAAACTAAAAGTGCAAGAGAGAGACGGGAACATGTCTAAGCCAAAAACACATTTTTAATAACGTTTATAGATCTCGGCCTTAGTCAGTCTCAGTTTTGCCTTTACCAAAAGAGGCCAAATAGCTGCGTCTTCATGAAGATATAATTTTTTACATTAACCATGTTTTCATTTTCGCTTACCATGGGGTGAATCGGTAAAGACCTATTTTCTGAATGGGGTGATCCGGAGGGATGCTATTGTTTACCGAAAGCCACTCTGCGGTAATAACAAGGTGGTATCCAGTATCCGAGTAGATAAGGTTGCTTACCCGTCTATTAAAGACAATGCATTTTGTAGAGTGTGTTAGAGCTTGTATAAAATAACCCCACTTCTTCGACATACCGTCAGATATTCAGTCGCCGTAACATCTACTCCGGTTCTGATATTTTACCTCTTTGATCCCCTACATGCAAAGCTTTGTAGTCTGCGAATATTACTGGAGAAAGGACTTTGTTGAGAAAGGTTATCTGAGAGTTGTGAAATGCGAATGGGGATAAGATATCTCTAGAGCATGTGGTACATACATGTATACTTATCATCGTGTTCTTTTTGTTTCTAAATATCAATATTGATTGTAGTACCACTTCATATTTTACTAACATAATGGGCGTTTTTATCATTTCTAAAGTGACGATATTATCGTGGACGACCACAGTGTTACGATAACACAGGGAAGCAAAATGTATGGAAACATATGAAAACGCTTTTAAATTTCCGTCCACGATAACGTTATAATGTGCACGTATTCCCATACACTTCTTTGCCGTGGACGTCCACGATAAATCTTCACGGTAGAATTATAAAAGCGCACGTTGGGTAAAACATGAATACTATGTAAAAGACATTATTGTATTTCAGTCTGACATCACCTAAATTGAAATAAAATGAATAGTGCCATCTGTCGCTTGGTTATAAACTAGTCACTGAACATGGCTATGTTCTGTATAGTCTACTAGATAACTGACATTTATTGGATAGCTGTGCTCCGCAGCTGGCGCTTGCGTGTAGATTTTTTGTTATTCTGGAATAAAAACCCAGGCTGATTTAGAAAAGCAAGCTACCTCTTTAAAAACAAATCTTCCAGCTTTTTAGTACCCAGTAGCAATAAAGTATCTCCATAGATGGTGACCTACAATTTATATACTTAGTTATGTCAGCTATTGTACGTAGACATATACGTTACATCCCAAAAGGCAGTCAGCACCGTTATCATCTTGCTGAATGATATTACAAATATCGAACATCAACAATTCTCATAATATTGTAGTTTTGTCAACAAGAGAATGAGAAGAAGAGGAATACACAGACTCATATTCGGATATAAAATATACGAAATTACTTTCAAGCAAAAGGTCTGTATGACCTTTACACTTTGCATTCTGTTGACTGCGTCAAAATTCCCAAAGATAAATAACAGTATCATTCTAACTCCAAAGGAACCACCCAAAGAAACCCATATAATACCAACGCGGAAACGGAATCGCAATAAGCCGCTTATTCTTCTTCAAATCAGCATAAAAGTTTTCATATCGATATCAGAGCTGCGCTGTACAATACGGATGCATTATTGCAATGTTTCACGGAACGGTGGCTGTATTCGTGGCACGTTGCTCGCCGGCGCGTCGGGTCCCCGGGGGGGTACCAAACGAGATTCGTCCGCGAACCCCGCAGATGTATAGACTCCCTAGCGGCTGTCTACATTTGCAACATTGATTAGTTTTGAATTAAATTTTTTGGTGAGGGAATGTCGTTTTCATTTGTGTTGAACGCTGAGTCTGAAAAGGCATTGTGAAATTAATTAATTAAATACAGCATTACACTGATAACACATCTATGTATTGGTAACTGAGTTCGTAACACTTAGAACAGATTGTATCCTAAAAACCAAGGTAGGTATTATTTTCTAAGTTTAACTTTCCTCCAAGTCTTCTATTCCTTCTAATGTCAAAGTGAAATTCTTCTCACAAGGGAAAAAAGGTAAAGAAATAAAACTAATAGAACTTTTAAAAAGCACTTAGTACTATTAGGTTCTATTTGAAACGGCACAAAGAACTGCCCAACTGTTTTTTCAATTCCCAAACCACATATATTTAGTATTCGCACGTCATTTTGCTAAAAGCAAAAAAAAACTATGATAATAAGTCTGGCTGCATTGCAATGTTTCGCTTCGAGGGAGGGCAATGTTCGCGTTGCTATCCCCGCGAGGGTTGTGAAATGAGATTCGTCCTCATAATACGCAGATGTATGGTTTCCCTAGCGATCTCTATTTCGCATTGATTAGTTTGAAAGTATAACGGAAAATATTATAGCGTAATTATGTGCAAACTCGGTAATTGTGATTCCGACTTGGTTCTCCTTTTGAATTTTGAAGACAGTAATTGATTTATGCTTTGATGTCTTTGAGCAATATTTCACAATACAGTGTACTGAATTAAGGTAATTAGAAGCCACTTACTTACTTATAAATGCGAAAGTAATTCAGTCTGTCTGTCTGTTACGTTTTCACGCCTGAACCACTGAACTGATTGATATGAAATTTGACGGATAAGTAGCCTAGGATCTAGAAAAGGATATTGGCTACTCTTAATCTTGGATATTAGTTTTAAAAAACCGGCCAAGTGCGAGTCGTACTCCAACATGACGGGTATTATCGTATTAAGGTTGAGCAAAAATGGCCGAAAAAAACAATATTGATTACCTATTCGTTGTTAAAGCGGCAATAGAAATTCAGAATCTGTAAAAATTTCAACTGTCTACCTATTACGGTTCATGAGGTACAGCCCGCTGATAGATAGACGGACGGACGGACTGCGGAGGCTTAGTAAAAGTCGCGGGCTAGTAAACTATGTATATATTTTTCTTTGCTTGATTAATTCAAATATTATAAACGAGAAGTTGCATTCATGAAAAATACGAGTATCTCATTGATTAAATTTTGAAATCGTGATTACCGTGCAAATAAATAACGAACTCAATCTGCTGAACCACGGTACCCATATTTCATATAAATTTATTGAAACGCACATGGAAATACCTCATTTATTTTCATAGCCCCAAGCATTTTCTATAAATAAAATAGAGATATTTTTATTTTATTGTCATCATTCACGTGAATACGGAAAACATTATTCCATCATACGTTTCCTCGGTCCATTTCCTCGAAGAACTCCAGTTCTTCACATTCCACACACATTCACACTTCACATTGCACACATTCCATCATAAAAAACACAAAAACAAAAGAACGCTATAGCTGGTGACGTCATAAGATTGAGCGGTCCACGAATTAAGTACAAATTCTGTCACCAGTACGTCGGTGATCAGGGCTGCTCATGAAATATTCATGTGCACGGATGCGGTCGAATGTACCGCCGCGATATATTTACCGCTGACCACGTCAGCCCGACGCCGAAATAATATCTGGGGTACATCGGTACAATGTATACGTAGCGCTGCATTTGAAGGTTCCTTTGTCGTAATTATAGTGGACAGGGGTTCTTTTGTTATAAAAGGAAAATGGGGTGGGTTTTTTTACTCGTTAGTGATTGAGGAATAATTAAGTGGTGGTATTGAGAAGGGGTGTGCTTGATCCAATATTAAAAGGTTCTTATGTATTTTATAGGCGTCTTTCTTTAGATTAAATTATTTTCATTTGTCTTAGAAAAACTAAGGCAAATGAAAATAAAAACACCGAGTTTTACCGAGTTTTCAATGACGTGGCAGTTGGCAGGAAATACGTTTATAAACAGATGGAATAGCAATTTTAATAACAAACGACATCACATTATTTAAAAACCTATTCATCATCATCATCTTCATTTCAGTCGAAAGACGCATCTACTACTGGAGATGGACCTCCCCCAAGCGTCGCCACATCGACCGGTCTTGAGCTTCTCGCATCCAGCGGATTCCCAAGCCTTTCACCAGACGATCGCCAAGCGTGGCGATTATGGCATACCCCTAACTTGACATCAAGCACAAAAGATACTCACTGCATTATTTTAATTTATGATCAATAGGTAATCAAATTAGCTTTAACATAGTTCAGCAAAACTTCAAACACATTCGTGTACGAACAAATTGTTCGTGAAACCGCCAGATTGAGTAAACTAAATTATGTTCGCCAAGGCGGCTATGAACAGTCAGAGGTCTGAGTTAGCCGCAAACCGGGATCTATTTATACACAAGTTAGTGGCAGATTAACAAAGAAGTTATAACTTGGACGTTCCAGCACTTCTATTGTCTAAATGGAGATTAGGCAAACCCTCGGTGGATTTGCCTAATACCCAGACAGAGTGTTTGCAGGCTTAGAGCTAGATATTCGCGAAAAAATACCTTCTATAAATTTCATAATTAGAGTATTAGAACAAAGATAAGCTGGCGTTATGGTAAACTTGTACTTGCGGTGTGTAGTTATTGGTACCTTCAAGTGAAACAACCATTTTTGAAACATAATGTGACTGATTAAATATAGAAAAAAACATAAGTCTTAACGAAACTAAAGCAAACAAAACCTAAACAAAATATTTTACTAGAACATATCGAATGTTGGTATGTAGAATAATTGGTCACCTTATATAAACCCTCATCCACATGTAGGTTATATTATACAAGTACCTACTTATTTACCTGAAAGTCATTAATATCCTGCTAACAATTTACTACGCCCCAGATCTACAACTACAAGTAATTTGGTCCCTATTTATTATGGTTATGACTGGTTTCATGCCCCACTAACATATCTCACGCTGATGTCGCTACAGGGTATAATTTATATGTTTGTACATGGCAGAACATGTGTACAATTATTGTATACATGAAACTGAAAGCGTATACTGACATATTCAACATATCGTACAGTTTGAAGCTGTACTTTAAAGGGCAAACAGTTTGCGTTTGAAATGAGCTGCCAACAAGGTTTTTCTAGATAATTTAGGTTGGTGAAGGTACACAGACACGGTAGGTTTATAAATCGATATGTAATAGCAAAAAAAAAAATGTTAAAAATGTTATTTTCTTAAAATCAGAATTTATTGTTTCCACAGCTGATAATGACATCAACGTCTTTGTGTCGCGCAAACAACAATTTACATGAGATGGTTTAGTTCTACTTTCAGATCAATCTAATCTAAACCAAAATCCCTACCGAATTCTGTGGCAATTAGTTTAACAGAACCGTGACCTTAAATATTATTATAAAGTTCGTCTCTTTGATGCCGTCAAACGTTATGGAACTGGGCCATCTTGTGAACGGTCTAGACTCTAGACAATCTTATTGTCAGCTTGTGACCTAAAAAACTAAGTGAAATGGAGTTTTGGAGACAGAAGGCAACGCTCCATTTATCACTGGGTCGACGATAAATCAATTATATTTAAATTGCTATTTTAAAACTTTGCTTTTAAAATACAGTCTATAAATTCGTATCGATAAAGTGTGTTTATCGATAAGACGTAAAATTGCTTATGTGCAATTGAACAAATGTAGCTCAAAATATCGATTATCAAGAACCCTTCTCAGTTAAAAGTAATCGGAGATGGGCTGAATTTGAAGCTAATTGAAGTAAATTGCTCTAGTCAGTCGCCGACGGGAAACGCGTGATGAATTCCGTGACGAATTGACTTAACAGAGTAAATACTGAGTAAAGTAGAATTATTTGCAGTTGCATTCTTTTTTTTTTATTGTCGTAAGAACAACTTTCTTGAACCTATTAGTATGAAAAATGCTTTAGTTATTTATTTATTTTTGTCTTTTAATTTAGATACTATGTTTGTTGTAAGCGAGACGCGTCTGGATTTTTTTTGGTTGGTTTGTTTTGAATTAACTAATTTAAACATGTTGGATGTCCGTTAGCTTTAATAATAAAATACTGTCACGCATGGAGCGTGACAGTGTTGAATGAAAAATGCAGTGACATGCAACTTCAGCACCTTTTCTGCTAAGTCATCCACATATATTTAATCGAGTTGTTTTACAAAAGAAAAGTGGAAAGCTTATGCTCTGCAGTCGGTCGAATAAAATGAACATAATTTAATCATTTGTTTTATTACCTACCTTTAAGCCCTTCAAATAAGAGGTAAATGACAATATTACTTCGACGTCCCTCTATGATTACGCAAAAAGTAATATTTTTTTTATACGCAAAGGATGTGTATCAAGGTAGGTCACCTAGATAAAGTACTAGAAAGATTTGACACATGAGTAACGTGACTCACAACTTTCGGGGATTTCGTCAAACATAATTATTATTACTTAATACAATACTTTGCTGTACAAGTGTTTAAACATAATTGGCAACTGCATGGTGTCAAATGCGTCAAAGAGAAGCGCGTGAACGTTTATCAAAAAGGTTTTGTTTGTAATAACCCGTCAACGCTGGAAGCGTGACATGCATGATTATTATGAACACTGAATTTACGCAGATAATATGCCGCTGTTTCACCTTACAAATTGGCCTATAACAAATATAATTTTGAATGCGATTGTGTTGCTAGTACTGTTATACTTTAAATGCGTTGCAAAGTGAAATAACCACGAGGTTGTTCAATCATAAAGGTGTTACTAAATAAAACGGCAATGCTCGTAGCGTGTTATGATTTCGGTTCTTGGGCTTCATGATTATTATAAAGAGGTTAAGAAGTTAAAATGGGGTGATTTTTTAACTTCTGCTGTCTTATAAATAAAAAAAACATAGAAATATTGTAGTTTATAGTAGAAAAACCTAGGCAGTTCACCTACTGCATCGTAAAGCCTTTTTTTGACATTTTCCATGCGGATTCTAACTAATATTATAAATGCGAAAGTAAGTTTTCAGTGTGCTCGGCAAGCTAAATAGCAATTTAAGTTAAACAAACACACGGTTTGATTAAAAGGGTGTTGAAAATTCTCTTCAACAACTAACATGTAGTAATAAAGCGTCGGCGCTCGCAGCGTGACATGCGTGGCTGTCACGGAGAATGACGTCACGTGGATATAACGGGTCAGTGAACGTTCAAAGTTTACTGATACGTTTGTTTTTTACACTGTTGTGTTTTTACTTAATTGGAGAAAAGGTAATTTTGCTTATGGAGGTAAACTGAAATGGTTATTTTTTTTGGGATGATTACGGGGCAAAAGTAAATCTATTTACCCGTCAGTCAGATAATCTAAAAATATTAGACACGTATTTTTTGCTTTATCATATTAATAAAAAATGGTTTAGATAAAACGCATTAAAGTTGGGGGGTGGTGGCTCGCTACGTCACAAGTCAGTATAAAATTTACCGAGGAGTGACGTCATGCCACATTTTAAGGTATTGCCTACTCAATGTATTGCCTTAATCTTTTGATTATATAAAAAAATAAAAAATACGTGTTCAATATTTTTGAATACTCTACCTGACCGACAAAAAAATGTCATCATCCCTATTGTGTAAAATCTATGTCCAGCAGTGGACGTCTTTCGGCTGAAATGATAAATATGGTATGTAGCCGCGTCAGCTAGTCGGTTTCAAAAGTTGTCTAGATTACGTAAATGTGCCTTTTTTTGTGGGAAATTACCAAATAATTTCTCCCGCTCTGGGCGGAGCGGGAGGGCGTGTCAGACTTTTACTCACTAAAACCCACCCGTGTTCCTTCCGTTGCCTGTGTGCCGGGGCCGCGATCCCTTTCGGATAAACTCGCAACCCTGGCAGGACGTAAATGTGCCTAATAGTAAGAGAGAAAAGACTCAATAAGAAATAATTTGAGAAAACCAGTTTAACACATTATAATGTCCTGTTATTTAATTAACTAAATCCCCTATTACCTACGAAAGTATCTGTGAGTATAATAATAAATTCCAAAATTACCAACATACATACGATATTCGTTATTAACTTTGAATACGTTTGTATATAATATAATTAATATAATAGCAGTATTTTATCCCTCCGAATTGTATAGTGTCTGCTCGTGGCCGCAGACTAATTATAGTGATTAATGTCACACCAACACATACTTATTAGGTAGATTATATATTTATTACTGGTAGTTTATCTGTTCGAGTTTTTCCTATTTTTTTACATTATTAAATTAATTCAGTTCATACATCTTTTTACCCGAGTGCAAAGAAGGGTTATGTTTTTCGCTCACAAATCATCCTAAAAGGTATGCGTAATATTGCGATTTATGGAAACACTGTGTGTTTCCTTAAATTCTAAATCAGCGAAAGGAACATCCCTTCATATGATTCGAGAAAATTATTCAAAATAATTTTCATTGGCTTAAAAAGTTACCGGAAGAAATTGCAAATGACTTTCAAGGCTCGTAACTTTGCAAATTGTGAATGACGAGATTCGCATTTAAGGTTCAGATTGTGCTACAAAATTGCTGACGTAAAATTTATGCTCCTATAATAAAAAAACCGGCCAAGTGCGTGTCGGACTACGCATAATGAAGGGTTCTGCAGTTGGGGTGAACTTATCCCAAGTACAAAATTAACATTGTAGTTTAAAAACATGTTCTCCCATACATTCCAACTGCAATTGAAAGTTTGTTCGCACAATATTGAGATATTTACAATGTTAGTCCATTAGATTTGGAGTAAATTGGCTGTGACAGACAGACAAACATACAGACGCACGATCCTACAAAGGTTTCGTTTTTCATTTAGACTTACGGAAACCTAATTATTCTGAGATGCAAACAAAATAAAAGTATTTGCGGGGAAAAAAAATTATCATTAATAAACGACAATACACGAAATGTACTACAACTTTACTCATATTTACTTCCCTTTTACAGTCGCACATAAAATACTACCAAATAACCAGAATAATTGATAAATGTAGGCAAACGCCCGTATGTATTCGAACTGACTGCTCAATCAATAATCTCGATTCAAAGCTGTCAGTTTCCGTACATTTCCTTACTTCCTTATTAAATTCGAGAATTGAGCTTGATTACTGTTGAAGAAAACATACTAAACCTACTTATTACTTCGCCAGAATCTTAGTCTTCATCAAAATAATTTCTACAATTAAACAGGCCACTGAATCCTACTATCCTACTATATATATATATATATATATATATCCTACTTATATATATATAGTAATGTAATGTTAATGTTATAATGTAAAAGTTTGTAGATATTGTCAGATGGTTTATAACCTGGATTAACACATAGGATACTTTTCATCCCAGTAGTACGTTCCCGTGGGATAATAGGGATGATGACTAAAAAAAATTTTTTGTCCGTCTTTGAGATTATAAAAAAATATTGGACATGTATTTTTTCTTTTTTTACGTATTCTAAAGATTACGGCGATACATTGAGGTAAAATGTGCCATGACGTCACGAGTATGTAGATTTTATACGTACTAGTGACGTAGCGGCCCCCATTCTTCAACAAAAAATGCGTTTTATCTAAGTAATTTTTTAGTAATATGATAAAGCAAAAAATACGTGTCTAATATTTGTTTATTTTCTGACTGACGGACTAATTAGATTTTTGTTTTTTACCCACGCATCATCAGCCCTATTTCCGAACCCCACGCGGGCGAAAGTTAGTAATATTATAAATGTGAAAGCTTGTAAGTTTTTTACTCAATCACGCAAAACCGGCTGAACGGATTTAGATGAAACTGGGCACACAGATAGTTTATAACCTGGATAAACTATCTGTGTGCCCGCGTGGAGTTCGGAAATTATCCCACGGGAATGTACTACCGGGATAAAAAGTGTTCTTTGTGGGCGAAAGCTAATAGTAAATAAAACTTGAATCTCGTAACTTGAAAAAGAGATCAATAAAAGAAAAATATTTAATTGCATCGCCTTTATAAAAGAGTGCAAATAAAACGAACACTGGTATTTAACAATAAAAGTGTGACCTTAAATCCTAAGAACAGGCCTTAAATTAAGTTTTCCCGCCCATCATCATTATCCCTATCTTAGGAAATTTGAAACGTACCCTTTTACGAGCTATGAGACAAGACCCGCCTTGTTCTTGTCTCTTGGCTTTGTCGTAATAAAAGTTATAACCCTATCTGTATAGATACCCCTATATTGTATACTTTAATATTGTCCGTTGTAGATTTATTAAATGATGTCTTCGACTATAAAAATACACAATTTTGAATTATATGCTTGCTTTTTATTAGCTCTGGTATATAGGCGTCAATTTTAAGTAATAATTTAAATATGGGTGTACTATAGGTACACCTTTACCTAACCTTTCGGGGTTACTGGCGTGATGTTACGTGTTTATGTACTTTATTATAAGAACAGAGAACCATTTGAATTTGTTTCAAAGTTTTCAAGCCATATGGGTTTTTTTCTTTCCAAGTACCTAATTTAGGTATGGAACTTTGAATTTGGAATTGCTTTGAACATGACTTAGATTTTTAGATATTTCAATTGCCAACTTACTGCTATGCTCAACGAGTCTCACCCTGCCAAACAATATTGAAATCACAAAGTAGCCAACATTTAAAATAAAAATTCCATAAAAAGTGGCCAATTTTGTTCGCTAAAGCAGTTGTTAGAAGTTAAGCATGTAAATGCGTATAGCTCACAGGTTCACTCATATGTTTTCCACTGAAAAGCTGCACACTAGTATAAACTTTAAAACGTTTGAAACAACAACCATAATTGCATATCAAAGTCCGGTAGAGAGATAAGCAGAACTTTGCTGGGTGCGTAATTTCATTTGTTTGGAAAATTTTCTTCCCCTAACCTCATCTGTTTTCATTACTCGCCCGTCCACTGAGCTCATTATTACTTTCAATATTGCTGTTTTACTTAAAGACCATTATTTATCATAATAACTACGTGCAATAGCTATTCTTTGAACCTTAAATATTTTTCATGTTGTTACAGAAACTTTCAGATGAATCTAATATTTTATTAGATAACAAAATCTTTAAATTCAATGTTGTTTAGGGGACTACACAGGACCTAAACGTGCCTAAACGCAAGTTTTATAATGCCTAAAAGTATATGATCCACTGCAGTAAAGAAAATCAGAAAAATATATGATATTCTTCTGGATATATGCTAGTAAGATAGTCTGTTGAAAACGATATATAATAATAATAAAATAATACCAGCCTGTTACTGTCCCACTGCAGGGCAAAGGCCTCTTCACATACAGAGAAGGCACGAGCATTGATCACCACGCTTGCTCAAGACGGGTTGGCGATTTCAGACTTATATTAACTATAAGTCCAAATTTCCTCACGATGTTTTTTCTTCACCGATGTCAGTAATGTCCAAGATAAACTCAGAAAGTACATATGAATTGAAAAAGTCACATTGGTACTTGCCCGGATTTGAACCCACAACCTCGTACATGAGAGACGAGGCCTTAACCACTCGGCCATCACGACACACGATACACACGATACACGACATATAATACGATAAAAATCATACTCTAAGAAAATATTTTAACGATTAAAAATCATATTAATATACATGCAATCATTCTGATTTTTTGTTTGTTGTTATTCCACAAGCAACATATGTATTACCGTAGTAGTGTTTAAATTTTTTAGTATAATCACTAAGCTTTCTGTAAATAGATAATTGCTTCATATTTTGCAATAAATTACCTTCGTTGTGTCATCGCGCTTCTCTTTCTTTTCTATACAGTCCGACAGTGACCGCGTTTTAGCAGTTGTAAGCCCCATAACTCACAATTTGACGTTTGCTTACCGAACAAATTGGATAACAGTAAAGCTTAGCACAATTTTATATTAATTGAAACATTATGTTTACTTGCAAATGTAAAGATAGATGGGTATCTATCTTTGCATTTGCAAGGGAACAAAATACAGCTGACGCAGTAGTTACCCAACTACTGCGTCAACTGACAGAAAGGAAAGTGTAGTCAAGTTAATAATTTCCTTCAACGAGCTGCAAAACGAAGTTTTTTGCTTCAATTTTTAACGCTCACTTCACAGTTTTTTAACGTTCACTTAAGACGAGGGTTTAAAAATTAACATCTTCGTAAGCTTCGAATATCGCCGACCCACCGTGAAATATAGCATCCGAGAGAAGCAGAATCTCTGAGAACGGTCAATTTTTATCTATAACGTTTCACTGCAGTAAATCGACAGTGATTTTTCAGACTGAAATATTAGCGGTTTCAGTCCCCATATCTCTAGGGCCGCACAACGACGAGACTGTTAATAAACACAATTTTTCCACGTCCGAAAAAACGCGGAAAATCGAAACACAACAGAAAATACAGCCTCCTTTTTCTGGCCTGCTTTTTACGCAGTGACATGTAGTGAAGTGACCGAATAATTTGCTCATTTGTCAACGTCTTCGCTTTGCCGAGGAGAAAAATGATTCAGTGAATCTGTCGGGGCGTCTCGTCGCTGAATTAATTGAAATGAATTACCTACTCCGCGTCAACAGTTTAATCTTTAACGAATATGATCTGATGCTTGTCAAAATTACTCACGAAAGTAATCATACAAGTTATCATACTTTATATTGAAACTTAAACAAACAATTCAAGATCATTTTAGTTTTAGAATAATAAACACCTACGTATTTTTTCTCCGAATATAAATAATAATTTTAAAAGCAGACCATGAAAACCAGTGAAGGGCTTTTTAGAAACAAGTTGAGCGGAAAAAGAAAAAATTGATTGTAGAAACCGTAATAGCGAATTCCTACAATAAAGCGTTTTCTGGTCGAACAAATTAGCTTGCGTATTGACTTTTTGTAATGTCGGATTCAAGTAATGTCGGCGCGTGTTCATCGTACTGTAAGTTTGCTTTGCTGTTGCTCAAACAGTTCGGTCAGGAGCCTTTCAACCTCAATAGAATATTCAAAGGTCGGCCTGTGAAAATATGGCTCAATTGGAGCTACGATCCGCGCGGGATTTCCGCTTTAATATTCAGGCGATGAAAAATATCCCGTCATAAAAACCTGGACCATATGAGTTTTTAGAGGCCACGTATTTGAATATTGATGTTTATGGAAAGTGCGGAACGAATACCGCACCTTTAGTAAAAGGTCCTGTTATAACGGTATGCCTGTATCATAAATCCGGTGTAATGGAACTATAGATTTCTCCCGCTCGACACTTTGGTATAAACTTCATAATGAACATAATTTTTCTTTATGTTTGCTTTTACGTATAAATATGTTACCATTATGAACATAACGAAGAGTTCATTTTGTTAAAAAATGTGCTGCTTTTTGTCGTTAAAATTATGAAAAATTGGTAACATTAAGTCCCTTCTGCTGATGCAGGCTTTGAGTGTTGCCAATGTACATAACAATATGTGAAGGGGGATTCTTATTGAAGATCTCATTTTGTTGGGTAAAAGTGCTCTATATTTAGAAGCATATTTGCCACTTGGGCAAATATGCTTCTAAATATAGAGCTGCATTACTTTTATGGATATTTAAGTAGGTACTTGTTGATAGCAGGTGATCTAACGCCTGAACCAAAATATTAGAAAATATTATTCTAAAATAACCTCTGCTGATATTCCAATACAAAATAAAAAAATAACTGAACCAAATCACCCAACAAAGTGTTCATAACACATTAAACATAATCTTCCGCATATTAAATTTTCAAAGCGACTCTTTAAACTTAAAAAAATACTTCAAGTGGGTGCGCACGCATGCATTACCGACAATAAAACAAGGTCCACTTAGCGATAGGCTCGTTCCAGAGAAAAAAGGCATTAAGGCGTAATTTATCACAGTTTCCACGCCATTAAACATGGAGACTGCAAAAACCGCGTACTATACGTGATAAGGTCCATGAGAACTGGATTGTCTGCGGACGCGAAAAAATGCTAGCAAATACGATGATAATCTTTGAATTGTATGTGGAAAGCTTCGAGTTTTCTCGCTGTAGGCAGTGAGAAAAGATATAACCTTACCTTAGGTTTTGTTGGTTGAGTTCAAGACATCTTTGACTTAAAAGAAAGCCACTTGATGAGTACAAAAATAATTTAAAAAATATATTCTTTGAATTTACATTCAAAGTACCTATAATTTTTTTAACTTGTGTTGTACTTACCTAATGAAGGAGGTACATAACAAAAGGCTTTAAGACCATCATAGCAAATAACTCAAAAGCTTTGAGCTGCGGGTAAAAAACGCCAAGACATTTCAATTTCAAAAGCAAACAAATCCTTTTTCATGCTCTTACAGTTATGAAAGGAAAACAGAGCGAAAATTCTTGTATTATAAATTAGATTGGCAGAATTAAATAGAGACTTGAGTTTAATAATAATATGTATATAATATAGTTTAAATAAACCCCCCTTATAAAATGGCGGGACGAGCTGGACAAAACTACCCACCAGTGGTCCATATTATAGCCCTGGATTGAGAAATCTGGAAGTCATGCCTTTGCCCAGGGATAGTACATAGACTAACAGTAAGTAGTAAAATAAAACTAGTATTACCCCAAGTCCTAACCAAAGTGATCGGTCGCGCGAATAAGCAATCGTTGATTTTGATTGAATCACTAATTGTTTCGGACAACTGGAAGGCATTTTCTGTCAACGCGACCACGCGTTCGGGTTCGCCGAATAGAATGTCGCGTGTTCGCGTGACGATCGCTGTGGGTAGGACGCGGCCAAAGTGTTATAAAAATAGGCTCATTTAAACAAGTAAAGCAAACGATTGCAATACAATATAAGGAAAATACGTGACCGACTCTATCAAATGACATAAATAAAATACATTTTATAAAAATGAGAAGCTATCACAAAAACTTCCTAGCGCAGGTAGCAATAAACGACAATTTTTACCAAAAATATTGAAATGATAGCATAAAAAAGACCCTTTCAAAGGTTTGTTTTGATAAATTGGAAGAAATAAAGAAAGGCTTAGGTAAAATGTACCAAATGTTTCTGTCATTCAGACGAAAGTAAAATTTGAATAATTTACTGAATTTTTCTTTAGATATTTTGTTTAAATTGCGGTTCTTTATCTTTAGAATGTTTGTTTTTAGTTTTACAGCTGTCTCATCTGTGATAAGTAACAAAGTTATGCAGACCTCATCATTTGCATAGAATTGCGTAGGATTAGTTCAACTTGTTTTGAGTAACAAAATACATAGTAGTAATAGGTACTTTACTTAATAACCGATCGAGTTACGTAGATACGCAAATTCTAAACCGTTTTATTCGTTTTTGACAGAAGAATAATTGTTTTGACAGTAGATTAAAATACATTAGGTATTTGTATCTCTTTTGCATTGTTTTTATTCATATTGTAATTTTTTTTCTACAACTTTGGCCGATACGAAAGTCACAGTTCTGCTCAAAAATATTTTGTAACTTCTAAGCTTTCAAAAATGGAGCTTAACAATATAATATGCACTGTGTGACATTTTTATCCTAGCAATAATTTCATGCGTAGCTTCAAGCTGTGGTGTTTTATTTCTAGTGTTTGCAAAATTTGGAGCACTGCCCATCACGAGAGGAAAATGAAACGTTATTATATGTTTAATAATAATACCAGCCTGTTACTGTCCCACTGCAGGGCAAAGGCCTCTTCTCATACAGAGAGAATGAGAAAGCAGGAGCATTGATCACCACGCTTGCCCAAGACGGGTTGGTGATTTCAGACTTATATTAACTATAAGTCCAGATTTCCTCACGATGTTTTCCGTCGCCGATGTCCGGATTATATGTTTGAATAAACATATTTCCAGCACATTTACAAAGGTTAAACTAATGCAAATTAATTTGCCCTGTCACCCGACCTCATCAAAAAAGTAGGTCGACGACCTAATCATCATTGATGGTGAACTTTACATAATAGACATGCAGACATGGAGTCCGCTCTTCACCTATACCCATTGTTTCGTTGAAAGGCTAATGCGCACGGGGCCGACCGTGTTATTCAAGTGTCAAGAAGATGAATGTCACGTAATTTATGAGGTTCCGTTGAAAAAACCAGCTTATTTTGATACCTGGCTTTCCAAGTCCGTTGCATGACAACACATAATGCCGGTTTTCACGGTAATCCATGTTTTCATATTACGGTTTTGATTTTTTTTCCGTGACACGAAGTGGCTATTAACATTGTTGATGGGTTTGTACGCAATCGTTTTGAATTATAAAAAGTACTGGCTATAATTTACTGTCAGGGTAAATGTAATTTAATGCTTTCAGTGAGTTATCTGTCGTTACAAAGAATTTTATTTGCGTTCGGATTTTTTTACGTACAAAATTAAAAGAAAGTCTGGACATTTGAGCAAGTCATTATATCATCTTCTACGAATTTCAGAAGATTGTTTCGTAATAAGTTAAATGCAAAGTGTGCAGGAAAAGATTTTTCACAACACGAACAAATAACTATTAGCGAAGAGGAACTTTTAATTACATTTGAACAAGTTATAGCGCAGAAAATACACGACTTTAAGTTGTATTAGCCGCTGTAACAATACCTTATGAAGAAACTACTACATAGGGCTTATAGGTGAGCTACACTAGAATTTGATAGCACTGTTATATAAGTTTGTTATACATAACATCACGCCTATTTTCTTCGTAGGATTAGGCAGAGTCATGGGAAAGTCCGAAAGGGATACCGTGGCCCCTGGCAACGTACAGGCAACTGAAGGAACACGGGTGGGTTTTAGTCAGTAAGAGTCTGACACCGCTGTCCCGCTCCGCGCAGAGCGGGAGAAGTTATTTGATAATTTCCCACGCTAAAAAAAAAAAAAAAGGATTAGGCAGAGGGTATAGTATAGTATAGTATATGCACCCACATTAAGCCAGTTACGTTTGATATGTGCTTTTCAAATTATCATTTGATCAATATAGTAGTAGCTATTAACGTTTCACAACCTACCTATATTTCTTGGAATTCTTCCAAACTCCCGCTAAAGGGCCGTCAATATAAAACTTTTCAGAACTAATAAAATATTCTTAAAAATGTTCTCGAAAGAATATTAAAACGTAATCTACGGAGTATAAAAGTGGACAGCGGCCAACCGCTGTTAAAGTAGATTGTGTAAGAGGGTACTAAAGAAAAAAGTGTAATGTAATATGGATCAATAACCCATTACAGCTAAAGTTGGTGTGTGTTGAATATATTACGGTGTTGAACCTACCTACGATGTTATTATACTTAAGATATTACTTATTTTATTACGTTTATAAGCTTTAAGAACAAATATTAGTTGCAATTTGTTTTTATGAAGTCACTATAGAACATCACACTGTCTGTCCAAGCTTGAATGAAATGAAAGAAAATCTGACAAATCTCGAAGAACGGTGTGTATAATAATATACTTCAATCTCGTTTAGATGAAATAGGTTATTCAATATTTTGAAAAAGGCAGCAAGTGTAACTTTATATTATATTGTTAATCAAAGGATAAAAAAAAAATCTATACTAAGTTGCTTTTAAATTGAAGTTGTTATGATTTGTATCGACAACAACAAAGCTATATTATGTTTTCAAAACAATCAGATGTTATTTATAACATCCTATAGTATACAAAGTGGCAGTGACATCCACGTGAAAAATGTTATTTTGAATCCCATGCGTAGAAATTTTTCGTCGGTTATTTAAAAAAAAAAACTGCTGTTCCATACATTTTGACCGCATAGGTATTGCATTTTTCTATGAAACAACTGATATTTTTTTAATAACCGCCGAAAAATTTCTACGTATGAGGTTCAGTCATGTACAGAATCCATGGTAACAGTTTTCGCGTCGATTCCCTGCCACCCTGTATATGTCTCCGAGAACAATGTTTAAGGAAACGACGAATACTATCGCATGGAAACCCTTACAAAATTACAAAACGTTACCAACACAACAGATGGGAAATCCCTCTTCTACCTTTCCTAGAAATCGTACAATTCCAACATTAAAACATGCTCAATATACAGTTTTTTGATACAGTTATCGGCAAAAGCGAAATAGGGAAATATCTTTGTCACAAAGCCTTTTCGCTTTTCGATCAGTATCGACATGACACAATTTATCTTTGTGACTGTATTTTATCGACATTAAGTATGTGCCTATTCGAGATTGTATTAGGTTTTTTATGGTTCCGTCAGAATGGAAACCCTATATTTGTGAAGCCTTTCGTCCATCAGACAAAGACACATTTTATTTTTGAATTTCGAATATAAACTTATGTATTTTTATTGTATTTTTTTAAAATTATATTAACATATTGGATTTAAGTAAGCTGTGTAGCATAGACACAAACTCATGTATGTTACCTACACTGGTTAAAGGAATTCCATTTCAAAATACCTAGGTACCATCCTATTACAAATCGGGTTGAGAATAAACACTTTTTTAACGTCAGTAACGACAATAAAAGCTCCCGAAACGCCCACACTTCAGCCCTTTCTAATATTTAATGTCATTGGGGATGATAAAATTGGTTCTCTGTTTAAAATACTGTCATTTATGTTGGTACTTAATATAAAGAGATACAAGCATTTATTTTGTATTTGTATAAAAACGGATCGTGTTCAAAACACAATACTGCGCTCCAAAACAAAAATAGCTGACGTGGCTCAAAAGGCTGCCCAACTTAAATGGGACTGGGCAGGATATGTGTGCTGCATGCCGGACAAACTGTGGGCCCAAATAGCATAGAACTGGTGCCCTGAGACAGTGAGGCGGGGTCGTGGCAGACCACGTAGGAGATGGCGGGACGAGCTGGATAGTTTTCGTCAAAACTGGAAGGAGGATGCGCGGGCTCGTGAAAGATGGAAGGAGGCCTTTGTCTAGGAGTGGGACAGCGTAGGCAAGTAAAAAAAAAAACTTCTTAACTAGATTGAGTATCATCTCTATCAGACATTACGAGCCCAAAAATATTTTCCTAGTAACGGAACTCAACCAATCATAAGCTCATATAAAAATCATATTTAAAATCCTATTATACCCCTAATAGTACATATAATAGCTAATTTCCAAGACATTTTAACAATCTTTAGCAGAGTTATGATAGAGTCTAATAACAATAAATCTGCCTAGACTTTTCCCAACTGTGTTTTGGGTCGGCTTCCAGTCAAACCAGATGCAGACTAATACCAGTATTTTGACCTCCTCCTGACCAACCTCTGGTCAGATTGGTTTTCAGACATTCCGGTTTCTGACTACCAGTAACGACTGTAAAAGATCTACGAAGTCATTCGTAGATCTTCGGGACCAACGGCTTAACGTGCTTTCCGAGACACAGAGGGGTGTCGATATGTTATGAATAGTCATGGTCACCTACCGATCGACCCGTGCGGTTGTTGTTATTTAGCCACAAGCCCTATGATAGAATCTGATACATCAGTTAATATCACGACAGCAACGTTCTGACATGAAAATTATTATTTAGAACAACAGAATTTCCGTTACGCATTGTTTGTTTCATACAAAAGTTAAATAGAAAATTAGAAACAACTATTTCGTTGCTTTTGATTGAGTTTGTTATCCATATTTTTGATTGAACAGGCAGTTCGATATTGCTTTAGATTTTAATGTGATTTAATGAGAAATATTCTCTAACGTTGCGTAATTACCAATTTTGTATTAGTACTGAGGTTTGCTTAAAACTTTGGTACTATTTAATTAAAATAAATGTTGGTTAACTATACATAAATATATACAATCATACAAATAAATAAAATTTAAGTGTCTGTTGTTAAAAATAACAGCTGTTTACTAAATGCTTATGAAAGTATATACGGCAATAAAACAAAAAAAAAACAATTTTAGAATTGCTTTTCTGTTTTTCTGTCCGTGTCTGTTTGTTCCAGCTAATCTTCGAAATGGCTAGACCGATTTTGACGGGACTCACTGGCAGATAACTGATCGTATTAGGAGTAACTTAGGCTTTTAAGATATTATTTTAGAAAAAATAATTGGTTCCACGCGGGTGAATGCTCGGATAGCAGCTAGTTTTTAATACAACATATCATCACGCCTTGTTTCCCCAAAGGGTTAGGCAGAGGTGTACCTGTAGCAGGTACACCCACATTTCGCCAGTTATGTGTAAGTCCCATGTAATAGGGGGTGAGCCTATTGCCATCAACCGGGCACAATTCCAGACTCCGGGCTGCTACTGAGAAATTCCAGATAGAAAAACTCAATATCACTTTGACCGACCCGGGAAACGAACCCAGGATCTCATGCTCAGTAGTAGCGCTTGCGAACACGAGACCATAACCACCAACCACAACGTTAAATTTTACGTTATAAAGAACAAATTGATCGAGAAAGAAAACAAGAGAGAGAATATGTAAGCGCAGACGAAGTTGTGAGAAAAGGTCAATATGTTATGAAAACATTCAAAAGTCAAAAGACACAAATTGATAGTTTGTATTGCGAGTTCATGTTGTATCTTCTTGGAAAATATATATGCTTAAAAATATATATTACATAATAATTAAAAATACATATATTAAATAATAATTAAAAATACATATTAAAGTACTTAAGGTGAAATGGGTTCCAAAGCAGATGTTTCGACTTCACGCAAAATCAATGTTTCTCTTAAAAAACAACGAATTTGCATATTTTTTTTTGAGATTACGAAAATTTAAGTGTCGTTAGTGAAGTATGAAGCCCGAAACACGATTGACGAAACTTTCCTCTATAGAAAAAAACGGCAAAGTTACCGTAACAAACAACCACTAAGAGAAAAACCTATTCCATTCGATAGTTATCAAAGCAATTGTATAAAAAAATTGTCTACGTGTTCACTATTAAATACTTTAAGGAATTATGGACTTATTTTCCTAAATCAACACAAGCTAAATTTTTAAATTCAATGTTTGTAAACATAGTGCAATGGAATTGCGCGCGGGCCGGGTCATACCGCTGCGCCCGGAACGCTACCACGATACCACATTTTACTGGTGAACCTTTATTGTCTATTGACGTAAACTTTTTACAGGTAGCGGTCCGTATGATGTAAGTAAGCTGGGTAGATTATGGTGATGGTGATATTATCTTTACTAAATGGCTAAACTTTACAATAGCTATCTTAACAAACAATTTCTCATTACACACGCATATATTCAAGCTTGAATCCAGAAACTATAACTCCAGCATAAATTAACACAAACAAACCCCGAGATTATAGTGTTCAAATAACGAGACATGCATTAATCTTATCCGAGGTTGAAAGGCTTGCTATGCATATTCAGGAAGCCAATAACCCCTCCTAGATAAATAGGATGGAGCATGCGTTGCCCATCCCTCAAGCGTTATGATGAAGTGATCGCACAGTGCGGACTACTCATACAATATTCATGGGACGAGAATGCGGCAATTTGGCCGACATGTCCCGTGTCCTACAAACAGAACAAATGTATCTTAAGTTGGGGGACAACACGTTAGTGATCTGTTGTGTACAGAAGTGTCGAGCTTAGCCTGACGTTATGGAAATCCTTTGGAGTGGGCGAATGATGGGCGATTGTGTTACCCTTGACTGGACAAGGTTTAAGAATGTTGACCACGAAAGGTTTGATGTTGTCTACAATCGTAATAAATCATGGTGTCGGTTCAATACTACGAATCGGTAATAGTAATGTGAATTTCTAGAAGAGTCTCGACGAAAAACCAACTGCTCAACCACTTACGGCAGATACATCGTGTTTGGACTCACTTTCCTTATTACTTTTATGTTTATTCAGTACAGACTTAAGAAACCCGGTCTAGTTAGGTAATGGTTTAAAATAGCCAGCACACAAATAGTAAGCTAATTATTACACAATCAATGCTCATTTCTTCTTCCTGCAGTTAGACAACTTTATAGTAATATGCTGGAATTTGTATCCACTACAACTTACATATTAATTGTTTGAATTGTTTCATCCCCATTGTTTGTCGAAACGTAGATCCTTGCGAGACACAATGTAAATTGTATTGTGTCTGTGTCTATAATTGCGGCCTATGAGAGGTTAAGTAGCTCTTGTGTAATTGACAAGGACGTCTGACGCTTATTAAACAACAGATATGAGGTGACACGATATTGGTAGCATACCAAGGCTAACTCAATTAGCAGGAACTATCCGTTCGCCCACGTTCTTGCCCCAAAACCTCAACAATAAACAAACAAGTAGCTAACACTTATTCAATTATAGCTCTCTAACCTAAGACCTCAAATGTTATAAGTAAGTCTAACTTAAGAATTAAGGGCCGAAACACATAACCGCGTTGCGGCGCCGCGCCGCTAAAATTGGCAGTGGCGTGAGCGCCGATTTAAGCGGCGCGGCAAATTCCAGCGTTATGACGTCATACTTGTTGACAATGATTCAGTTTGTTTCTATCGCTCTTGCAAACAACACGCGTCAACCCTGAAGCAGTTTTAAAATTAAAATGTCTGACGTTGACATCGATTTATTTACATTTTTGGATCAGGTATTTTCGAGAAAAGTACTCGCGATCGGGATTCATAGCCTTAGTTTCCAGTATCTTCATTGTCGTATATTTAAAACAAAGTAATGTCTTCTTAATAACAAATAAGCAATAAGTTTCTTACGACGATCCATGGCAGAGACACGTCTATCCACAATCAAGAATCACGAGGAACTGGTTACCTTACCATACCATATATTGCTCTTTTTCGCGACACCGCAACGCAAACTGCCGATTTTAGCGTTGCGGCGTCGCAACGCGGTTATGTGTTTCGGTCCTTAGAACACCGGCGATGTTTGCAACAGCTTTTTCAGAGAAAGGAACTCTGAAGCCGAGAATTATAAATGTTATTACCGGGTCTACCCTTTATAGCAGAACTTTTTATGTCATTATATTATTTTGCATAACAGCGGATAGCATAAACGTCATTTCGCAGAAAATCATTTGGGATACTTTGCTTTTACATTCAAAACTCACAATTCTGTAAGTCAGAATCATTTTTATGCATAAATTTCGTATCCTAATAATTAAAAAGTAGGACAATCATAACGCAGAAACTTCACACAAACATGTAAACAAGCATACACCATGCATGCAACATGCAGCAGCCATGGTTTCTGTGCGGCTCTGCTCCTCAGCTCGCGGGCAGCCTCGCCCCTCCGCGCCTACACGGGCTTAAATTACACTCTAGGGGTAGGGCAACGCCATGGGATCTGGAGGCGAAAGTCCTCGCGCACATGTGGGAGTTGCGCGAGGAGGCGAAACGCCGGGGTGTAACTCCGCTGCCGCGAGAAATCACGGCACAGCGGACAGAGCTCCGGCGGGATCTCATGGCGGCATGGAGTGTGCGATTGTCGCAACCCAGCGCTGGGCACGCCACAATTGCGGCGATAAGTCCCCTCTTTGAGGAGTGGCTTGAGAGGCGCCATGGCGTCCTCACCTTCCGCCTGACGCAGGTCCTCACCGGACACGGTTGTTTCGGGAGGTTCCTGTTCCGCGTAGGGCGGGAGGAAACGCCCGGGTGTCACCACTGTGTGGATCGCCCGGAGGACACGGTGGAGCATACGGTGGAGGTCTGCCCGGCTTGGGCGGAGCACCGCCGTGTCCTCACGGAGGCGATCGGCGGCGGCGATCTCTCGCGTCCGGCCCTGGTTCAGGCCATGGTTCGGAGCGAGAGTGCATGGGAGGCCGTCACCTCCTTCTGCGAAGCAGTTATGCTCGCGAAGGAGGAGGCGGAGCGCGCGAGGGAGATGCAAGCTGCACGCCCTCGCGGCCCTAGTCGCCGCAGGAGACGCCCCGGGCGTCGGGAGTCCAGAGCCGACTTCCGGCCACCGTAGGCGCGGGCTTGCGGACGGTGAGCAATGGGCAGCTCGCCGTCCGATAAGGACCAGGCCCGTGTCGACGGCGCGTTGTGTTCCACGCGCGCCTCAAAGAGATGTCAGCACCAACCGACGGGGTCGAAAGACCAATGCCTGCTGGGGTCGCGGGTTTGTCCGAAAGGGATAACGCGGCCCCGGCACACAGGCAACGGAAGGAACACGGGTGGGTTTTAGTCAGTAAAAGTCTGACACACCCTCTCGCTCTGCCCAGAGCGGGAGTAGTCATTTGATGATTTCCCACCCTCAAAAAAAAAAAAAAAAAAAAAAAAGGGGTAGGGCAAACAAGTCTATGTGGAGTCGATTTTGCAGCAATTCGTTTCTATCACTAACAATATTTTTATTTTTATTAAAGGCTAAAAGTGCTATTTCATAGAAATGGCAATATGCTTAATAAAATTATTCCAAATAAAATTCTGGCATTTTAAAAGTATGCCATTGTAAATTCGGACATATAAACATTCGACCAAACAATAATTATAATAATTCATTTTTATGCCTTTAAAATATTCGTTTAAAGGAGATTTTGCCGGTTGCAATTTCGCGGCAGCACTGCTACGACGACCCTGCTGTGCAGCAGTGTCGCCCTGCCGCCACGGCAAATCAGTAGTGCGGCGTTCATCATAAACACGTGAATATTGACAAGTAAAGATTCTGCCAGATAGAGGGAATCCCTTAATACCACGTGCTTTGGCTAAGCTTTATTCCTGTCACTGTCACACAACTATCACACTACAAGTGCAAAATAGACACGGGAACATCTATGCCAAAGCAGTTTCGTTTATAGGTCTTGGCCTTAGCTTCTATATATCTGTCCCCTCTGAAAATAAAACTGAAAATCATGGCACTAGATCAAAAGGTGCCGCTAGTAATAAAGTCCAATGTGACAGGCGAGACTATTACAGTCCAACGTTTTACAGACAGTTTTAATATGTGGGCAAAATGGCTTGGTTTTCCTTAGGTTACGTAATTCATAAATCTATAGAACACTAGAAGCTTTACAGGACTGAATTCCGTGATGTCCCGAAACCACGTGATGTGGCATGTTATCCTGCCCTAAATTGTTTTCTACTATCAGGCAGAATAATATACCCACTAGCTTCTGTTAAAATATCAGAAAGGCAATTCCTGTATTTTAAGGAACGTTCTCATTTTAATTTCAGTCTCAATCTGTCAAAAATTTCTTTATCTATCTAATTTACCTAAATTTTTTACAAGTTTTTGCCATTGAAACATTTTTAATTACTTGAATTAGTCACCTGTTAAACGCAGTATACAAATAATGAATAATGTATCGAACGGGAGCAAGGGTTTACAGGTTTAAACCTTGATATGTTGAGGCACAAGGATGTATATTCAGTCTCAGTCTTATTCAGGAATCCATAATTGCTTATGTCAGATATCATTCCGCATCTTGAATGACATACTAGTACAGATTATAGGGGATCCATGTCCCATAATAGAGGAATAGGGAATTCCTATAATGGGGAATAGATTGCATATCTTGTCAACCATGAATCGGACACGTCGTTGAATGTCAAGCACGCAATTAAATGTCTCAGCTCGTACCACAGAGGACGGCATGATGGTATTTTGATTTATCTTTTATGGTACTCGACGTCGCGTCCCATGGACCCTTTCATCCGATAAGAGCACTCGACAACCGACCGTACTTGAACACAAAATCAATATTACTTCGAAGAACTTACGTCATACATATTCTTCGTATAATAGATCGGCAAAACTTTATATAGTGAGCTAAGTTTGACAAAGTAAATATCGAATAAAAACCTAACAGAAAATCCAGGCCAAAAATATATAGGCTCGTCCGACACCCGGAAAAATTCCTTCAACTTGGCTAATAAAGATTTATCGTTGCGATAAAAAAATTCATAGCAGTGAGTTGGCCGTAAATAATTCGTGGCATACCTGCGAATGCTGATTTGACATGGGTCAGGGCCCCGAGCTCGAGCCGTATAATATTTCATTCCTTCCGACTCGAATCACGAGTCCAACCGCGGTGCAAATTGAAATTTCGCTCGGACACCGCATTTCTTATTGGTTTGTGTCTTATCTACGCATCAGATAAATGTCTGTCGTGTTTGTGTATCTTACATTATTTTGTACGGAAGCGTGAAATAAAAAAGTGTGACTCCAACATCGTGATTGCAGATGTAAAATAACTTTACAAAAAAATAAA
Organism: Agrochola lota; assembly: GCA_947364205.1. Taxonomy (NCBI): domain Eukaryota; kingdom Metazoa; phylum Arthropoda; class Insecta; order Lepidoptera; family Noctuidae; genus Agrochola; species Agrochola lota. Next base: position 9,304,240 of record OX376227.1, on the reverse strand, counting down.
ACAATGAGAAATTGTAAAGACTCTATCTTGCATCTTAGAATTTAAAAGTTCAAAAGAGAAATTGTGATTAGTATAAAAAGATTATTGACGAATTAATCAAGGTTGAAGTTGATCGTTATTCAAGCTTCATTAGTTCAAGCCCAGTTTGAAAGAATATAAAATGTCTCAGACATTTAAATTTTATTTAAAATGCAAAGTAAGTTTCTTGCGCCTTTAATTAATGTTTCTTTTCTGAGTATAAGTGTGAATTACTTTTCCCAAATCATGTAAAAACAGAGGTAGAGGAGAGTAGATTAAAGTAAAAGAGATAAGCGTGCTTTATGGATAATTAAAACTAATAAATTCTTTCTACTCTTTTTTTAGATTCCAAGCACTGAGAGACCTACAAAGGATTATGGATCTTGTCGCCACAATTTAAGTTCTAAATTGTTTTGTGAATCAATTGATCCGAAACGGACAAAAACAAAGCACTCACATTTGGCTGTTTGTCCCACACTCATTAATTGGACCGCGCGGCTAACCCCAGAATGTCCTGAGCTATTAACTACCGAAACTGGGTATGCAATAAATTGAGACTTTTCATATATAAATCAGGGTCGAAGCGTGTCGCAGAAGGTCTGCAGATAAACCGGATAGTATAAGAGTGAGGAACATTACTCGGAGCAGCTGTGGCGGACCGGGCTGTCGCGAACTCACTCACATTACAACCAGTTTTATGTGAGGACCGGGCGAGTCTTGCTTTAATACTGTACGTTTCTGGAGAAACTTGCACAAATTGAAACGCGGAGGCCTCGGATAATTGGAATATTTCGTAAGTTAAATACTTTGGAAACTTCATAATTGAAATAGGAGATATCTTAATGAAATTGTTAGTTTTTGAGCGTTTTAATTGAATTGGCATTTCAATACCTAGTGAAAAACAAAAATAGCATGATTTAAATACTTATAAATGGCCAATCGCAATTAGGTGCCAGTAAATTATATAGTCGATATTACCAATACCAATTTAACACAAAACAAACCGCAAAATTCTACTGCAATGTGTTCACAAAAGCTAATTAATTAGCGCCACTGCGTTCAACCACAGTAAAAATGTGTCAAAACGCAGACTTCATCAATACTGAACCATTTCCACAAATAATTAATTGTGGAAAATTCCATGCACAAACATTTAGACTCGGATCAAAATATTCTTCTGTAGAAAGAAGAAAAAACACAAATGAAAATCAACTTAAAGTGCTTAAAGCTCTCCACATTCCCGGCCATGTTTCCTTGGCTCTTAAATCCGGATATCCGGCTTCATCTGAGACTCTTTATTTGTCTTAAGGATGAATTTCGCCATAACGGATGAAGATGTTTTATTTTTATGCAAGGCAAAAGTTAAATAACAGGGAGAATAAAGTGGTGTATGAATATGGATTAAAGCCAATAAATTGTTACGGATGAAAAACTATGAGAAAACATTTCGGCTTTATACTACGTGTATCGTAATTTAAAATATTTAAATGCCGCATCATCAAATATCCTTCATGTTTTTAAAACGATCCTTTGTTCTTAAGAATATCGGAATATCTCTAGGAAGTGACACACGAATCAGAACACACCAGTAGACATTTAGGTAGGTAGATAGGTAGTAGAAGAATAAAATACTAGGATAAGTTAATACATATATTTAGGATAGATGGAGTAGTAACACAGCTAGGTCGCGGGTAAGGTCCTACACACTGAGTCTTGAGCACTCTTACACTTAGAATAGGAAGGGTACCGTCCTTGGTAGCACGTGGCAGACGTGGAGGCCTGTCAGCACAGGCTTAGTGGTAGGCCGGACGGCCTTCCTAAGACCTTGGCAGCGTGCGCAAGCAATTTGCAGCACCACTACCATCAGCAGTATCAATAGTAGTCGGCACCTGCCCTCAGCCCGTACGAAGAACCCGTCCTTGGCAACACGTGTCACTAACAGTGTCAGTGTCAGTAACACTAGAGCATTCCAACTATATACGTACGTTGGCATCTCAATAACAACATGGAGACTTGTGAAAAAGGAAATCAAAACAACAGGTATTGCCGATCCGTTTTTTTTATTCTGATGCTGCTAGAATATTATTTTACGTTTAATTCTGTGAATTCGGTAGGAATTCACAGAATTAAACGTTGAACAACGCTACCATCCTCCTATTAAATTATATTTCTGTTTTAGGTCAAAATATTTTCCTACGAATCTAAAATTAAAATCTAGCACTACCAATACTCAAAATATGATCCATGTTTTTCTAAAAAATAACCAGATTTGTATAAAAAACAAAGCAGAGAAAAAATGGTACATCTACGTATATACAAAAGTGAAATCCTACGAAATGGAAATCTTGTAAATTATAAATCTACTCTGAATGGAATTGAAATCTACATAATGGTTTGCGCAGAAAAAAATGTGAGTACTGAACAGGACGACAATAATACAAAACATTCGGGAACAAAGCGTGGCTTTGGATGAAGTACTGTAACTGTGGCTATAAGGCTATGTATCACACTAGATATATGTCCTTATACATACATGCATATATGTATTTTTGTGTGTGAAAGATGTAGAAGTAATAAATAAGCATAAAATTAAAATTTAAGAGCCCGCGACAAAAACATTTCCTCATTTATCTTTCCTACTCCATCATCAGACCCTGTTCACGTATCTCCCTATAACCTATTCATTGAGACCATTCCAATGAGCCCAAACACGATACCTGTGATGTAACTTGGTAAGAGAGTTGGGTATTCTGCAAATTCCAGGTGATGCTGCAGCATCAGTTCAAGGCTACTATGTTCTTTTAATGTCAATAAAGTAACAGAATACCAAACAATCGGTTTACCCGTTTGGCAGCTACGATGGCGCAGACAGACACACAGATACACACGTTGAACTTATAACCCCTCTTTTTCCGTTTGGGGTTAAAAATTGAACAGCAAATGATGAAATTCTAGTCTTTTTTTTCCTTATATCCTTTTTTCGGTATATTATGAATTTTTATTACGAGAAAAATGATTTTGTTTTAAATGGGCAGCAGGAATTACCTGTATTCAACGTTATTCTATTTATTAGGTAAGTATTGCAGGTGTCTTTAATCAATCATATTGATATCAGTGTTAAAAAAAAACCGAATGGATAACCTCCTAAATTTTGGGAAGTCGGTTAAAAAAGAAACATGTGGGCGCTACACAATCGTAGCACATTGCTACGTCGTAGCTCGCCGCGTAGCAACCCGTAGCAAGGCAACCGCACTAGAATCATGGTGCATGTGCATGTGATTTATCTCATGAACAACGCGGTAAGGTACTTATTTACTTTAAAAATGGCATTCCTTTATAGAGGATTAGTAGTTCAATCCCAAATTACATAAAACTCTACTAGTTTACTTGATTGCCATGTTGCATTTATTGTTCCTAAGAATAAATAGGGAACCCCATAAAAAAACCGACTATATTGAAAAGGAAATAAGTAACACGGAACAATTTTATGATAAGGCATCATAAAATTGTTCAGTGTTACTTATTTGTAGTCAAAAGTCTAAAGGTATACATTTGTAACAATCCCTATGCTCCAATCTTACTCGCATTCGTGAAACATGCATTTTTGTTGAGTAGATGTATTTTAACAGAACTTGCTTTGCAACTTAGATTAAACAGTCACCAACAGACGAAATAATTATTTACGAGCTGTCATATTCTTTCAGATAACTGTAGTGGAGTTTTCTCTTTATAATCAGTTTTATTTATTTTAAACAATAACCCAAATTTATTTACATCATCGGAACATAAAATTGCATAACATATCACATGTGACTATGACTATGTGACCTTTTTTTCAATTCATATGTACTTTCTGAGTTTATCGTGGACATTACTGACATCAGTGAAGGAAAAACACCGTGAGGAAACCTGGACTTATAAGTTAATATAAGTCTGCAATAGCCAACCCGTCTTGAGCAAGCGTGGTGATCAATGCTCGTGCCTTCTCTGTATGAGAAGAGGCCTTTGCCCTGCAGTGGGCAGTAACAGGCTGGTATAAACATAAACATATCACTCATTTATCTATCACGATTTAATGCAATCGACGTCTTCTCAGTTCATCGGCTACATGTACATCAGTCTTGTCTAGGTTGGGCTGCTCCATCGTTAAAGCCGAATAACTTCGCTATTGGCTTAAATGTATGCCTTGTACCACGAATGTACATGCAAGTGGCACAGATTATTGAGATGATGATTCTTGATCTTAGCTAACCCATCACTACGCTCATGGGGGCCTATTCCAGTAGTCAGCGATTGCACCTCCAAGATGTTTTATTTATTTTAAATGGAACCAAACAAACTCTCTCGAGTGTAACATACATATAGACCCAGTCATGTCACTCTTCAAAGGATACAGGGCACGTCCCATAACACTTAATCTGCAGGGACCGATCACTTATCCTTGTTACTGGACGATTAATTTTTATTTAGCTTTGGCATTTCCAGACAACAACGTGAAAACTTTTCCTGTCAACCAATTAATTGTCTTTCACGCAACAGCGCTATAAGGTTCTCTTGGGGCGTGGCCAAAATTGGAACTAACGCCACCATATTGTTTTTTCAATAAATTTTTACAAAGCAATTGCAAAAATGACCAACAGCGCCCTGTCAATGTCATTCGAGCGCTAATAGATCCTTGTAGCAGTATACGGGGTGTCAGGAACATCGACGCGACGCCGGCTATCATGGATTCAGTACATGATTCTGAACACCCATGAGCTGAAATTTTTCATCGGTTATTTAAAAAAAATTCTGCTGTTTCATAGAAAAGTGCAATACCTACGCGGTCAAAATGTATGGAGCAGCTGTTTTTTTTTATAACCGACGAAAAATTTCAACGCAGGGGTTTTCAGAATCATGTACTGAATCCATGGTAACCGGCTTCGCGTCGATGTCCCGGACACCCCGTATAGTTGGTGTCAAATAATATGGCAATAGCTGTCATTGCCCTTCTCCAGCAGTGCTATTCTGTAACCATCTCACCGTGAAAACTTAGGGGAAGTGTTCGTGCAGTGAGCTGTCAGTGTCACCCCATCCGATACTAGGGATGACCAAGCATTACATTTACAAACGTAATCGAGATTTAAATTATATTTTTTATGTTAATTCTATTGATAATTTTATATTAGGTATTCTAAAGCTAGTATTTAAATGTCTAAACATTATTATATAGGGGGGGTTTTAATAAAATAGCAAAACAGATATCCAATCAGAAACTCAATTTTGTTTTATTCTATTTTGTTCCTAGACTAGTCCCTTAATATAAATAGCCTGAGGCGCGACGCGTTACGTACGTAGGTACCTACCAACAACAATAAATAAAATAGAACGTACCTACATAGGTATCTAAACGTTGCTGCTACTTACGTACTAAAGAAAATGCTCATCGACATAGTTTGTTATTATGAACCCATTGTTAACTTATATTATAAACGCAATCGAGTGTTAATAGTGTGTAATTTAACCCCACACAAACTATGTGGGAACCTACCTAAACGATGTAAGTAGTCATATAGATAAAAAGATGTGTATATTATTTGTACCTACCTACCGAATATTTTATTGGAGATAACCTACCTACGCGTTGAATAAAATCATATTCATCAAATCCTTCTTAAGTTCAACAGCTGACACTCTTGCAGCGCGCGCACACCGAATCACTTCACCACGTTGAAGCGGTAAGAATTGCGCTTGCGCGCTAGGTAGACACTATCACATTGAGGTTTTTTTTTACTTACTACGTACCTACATACTTATTCAACTTGTAACGCGTCACGTACTTGCTTACTAAATACCAACGTCCAATAAGTACCTAGATACAATGTTTTATTCATCATCATTATATATAACCCAAGTAAAACTGACACTTGTAGCGCGCGCACATCACATCACCGAAGTGTTGTCGCCGAGGAAATAACACGCCTTACCACGGTGACCACCCGCGTGATCACTTCACCCGATTCTTAAAGAATCGGATGAAGTGATCACGCCGCGCAGGCGCGCTGTTACGCACTTTATTTTATTTTTTCCCCTCTTTGACGGCCATGTCCATAAGCCTATACGTATTCAGAGTCAATAATGAGTACCTATTTATTTCAATACTTTTAGATAATTCAATGTCTAAATCATACCGTTTTGTACATTTAAAAACTCAGTTTATTGCCTAGATACATTTTGTTTTCAATAATTAAACTAGTTTTTTTTAAATGAACTAGTTACATACTACTTATTTAACCTGTAGGTATGTAACGCGTCACGCATGTGCAGTCAGAACATATATAAAATAAAATTTAATAAGTAGGTACCAATAAGTACAGCAATAAGCAGCAAAAAAACAAAGTGCGTAACAGCGCGCCTGCGCGGCGTGATCACTTCATCCGATTCTTTAAGAATCGGGTGAAGTGATCACGCGTGTGGTCACCATGGTAACGCGTGTTATTTCCTCAGCGGCGCGCCTGCGCGAAGTGATCACTTCATCCGATTCTTTAAGAATCGGGTGAAGTGATCACGCGGGTGGTCACCATGGTAACGCGTGTTATTTCCTCAGCGGCGCGCCTGCGCGAAGTGATCACTTCATCCGATTCTTTGAGAATCGGGTGAAGTGATCACGCGGGTGGTCACCATGGTAACGCGTGTTATTTCCTCGGCGACAACACTTCGGTGATGTGATGTGCGCGCGCTACAAGTGTCAGTTTTACTTGGGTTATATATGATGATGATGAATAAAACATTGTAGGTACTTATTGGACGTTGGTATTTAGTGCGCAAGTACGTGACGCGTTACAAGTTAAATAAGTATGTAGGTACGTAATAAGTAAAAAAAATCTCAATGTGATAGTGTCTACCTAGCGCGCAAGCGCGATTCTTACCGCTTCAACGTGGTGAAGTGATTCGGTTTGCGCGCGCTGCAAGAGTGTCAGCTGTTGAACTTAAGAATTTTGTAATGATTTGATGAATATGATTTTATTCAACGCGTAGGTAGGTTATCTCCAATAAAATATTCGGTAGGTCAGTACAAATAATATACACATCTTTTTATCTATATGACTACTTACATCGTTTAGGTAGGTTCCCACATAGTTTGTGTGGGGTTAAATTACACACTATTAACACTCGATTGCGTTTATAAGTTAACAATGGGTTCATAATAACAAACTATGTCGATGAGCATTTTCTTTAGTACTTAAGTAGCAGCAACGTGTAAATACCTATGTAGGTACGTTCTATTTTATTTATTGTTGGTGCACGCGTTGGCACCTACGTGCGTAACGCGTCGCGCCTCAGGCTATAATATATATTAAGGGACTAGTCTAGGAACAAAATAGAATAAAACAAAATTGAGTTTCTGATTGGATATCTGCTTTGTTATTTTACTAAACATTACTATATAGGGGGGTATATAATGTAATGTTTAGACATTTAGATACTAGCTTTAGAATACTTAATAAAAAATGTCCAATAGAATTAGCATAGAAAATATAATTTAAATCTCGATTACGATTGTAAATGTAATGCTTGGTCAATCCCTAGCATCAGTGAGTTTTCACTGACAGCTCACTCCACGCAAGTTTTCACGGTGATATTTTTACAGAATCGACATGCTGATATCTTTGCGTAGGAGTCCGAACAACAAACTTTGTACGATACAAAGTTTGTTGTTTGGATATTATTCGTAAAAAATCACAAGTGAAAAGAAATCATACACCTCAAGTTTTGTATTAATAATGTTTATTCATATTCTTTAACCAATCACTTCTTAATTTAGTAAAATATAACATAAAGCACGGATCCGTAAGAGATGCTTGCGGTACAACGCCTCGAAATCGACTGATTCTGCCTAAACAAATCGGTTACCAACCGAATGTTCCCCACTTTAAACGGAAGTGAACACTCAGCCGGCTATACGACCAATCAGAGTAGAGTAAATAGTACATACAATCACTTGACTAACTAAAATACATTAGGGCTTATGATTAATTGTAAATAAACTTTTTCAATTTAAACCATAATGATTTATTAATTATACAGAACAAATATACTACAATACCGATATTCTACAGATGAATACCTAAACGGATGTATAAAGTTCGTGCAACTACTAGCGCCATCTGTCGCTTGTGGAAAAACGTCCTATTCTGAATTATTATTTTACAAAATCATTACATTCGGCCATCCGACATCGTGCGATCTCCTGACGCACGATTTTACAATTCTAATGACAGTTAAATTAAAATGGGCCTGACATACAAAATCATTACATTCGGCTATTCATTTATCTTAGATTTGATTCCCGGGCATGATTTATCGTCATCATTATTACTTTCAGCACCAGAAGATGAGTTACCATCATTTGATGAACTTTTATGGTCAGGGGAATGAATATTTATCCAGGGTCTTACACGGTCAGCGGAAACTACGCTTTTAAATGTATTTTTCCGTTTACTAAAACCCGGAATTTCAGCAATTTTATATCAGTCGTAACCCAAAACTTTTGTGATTTTGTACGGACCTGTGAATTTCGAAAGGAGTTTAGCGCTATTACCGTTGTTATTGAAATTAGTTCTAGTAATCTTAATCAAATCACCTTTATAGATACTGGGATCCTACCGGTATCATAATTAACTTTTTGTTTTTTTGGCTAACTCTGATATTGGTGCTGACCTCATCTCTTAAGCTTTGTAGCGTGTTTGGTATGGCGTCAGCTCCAACATCTAATTTATTATTTAAACTGTCTTTGAACCTGGTACCGAAAAGAGCCTCTGTGGCAGTCCGTTTAGTGGAGGAATTAATAGAATTATTAACACCCCACTGAATTTTGCCAAGATATATGTCCCAGTTGCGTTCGTCATTGCCGTCATTATGTTTTGCCAGTGCATTCAAGATAGTTTGGTTATACCTTTCAACTTGACCGTTCGCCCTGGGACATGCTACAGCGTTCAGAACATGTTTAATACCATGACTTCCGCAAAAGATCTTGAAAGCAGTTGAAGTAAAAGAAGTACCGCGATCAGATATGATTCGATTTGGTAAGCTAAAGTCAAGTCAGTCAAGTCATAAAATATACTTTCAAGAATTTTTATCGTAGTCCTGGTTTTCGTGTCTTTTACCGCTTTTACAAATAGGTATTTTGTAAAGCCGTCAACTACAGTAAGGGTGTAGGCATTGCCGTTCCTACTCTTTACAAATGGGCCAAGATGGTCAATGTGAATTGTGTGGAACGGGATGCCCATTTTCTCTATAGGATACAATTGTCCAGTCTTTTGTCTAGAAACATCATCTTTATTGTAAGCGCACCGAATACAAGACTTTACATATTTTTTTACAAATCGCCTCAACTTTGGAAACCAAAACACAGATTGAATTCGCTCAGTCGTTTTAGAAATGCCCAAGTGCCCTACGTCATCATGATTATAACGGCATATTTGCCAACGAGCATTACGAGGGACAATCAGGCGTATATCATCGCCATTTCTTCTATATAATTTATGATTTTTAATAAGATATTTTTCTTAATGTCTTTAGATTCTTCGTCAGATTCAGGTTTGAGAATTTTTTAAATACGTGATATATCTGGATCTGATATTTGTAATGTTAACAACCAATTATCAATCTCGATATGATACACAGTAACGGAGGACTCATCGTTGATGTCAGAAGGCACTATGGTATTGCGACTTATTGCATCGACATGTGCCATACGCGTCCCGGGTCTGTACTCAATAGTAAAAGTGAACTCGCTAATTTGCGGCTGCAAATTAGCGAGTTCACTTAAAGAAAAAACCAAAAGAACCAAAAGAAACCAAAAGAGACCTTATACCGCGTATAGCTAGGTGGCTACCTAGCTATACGCGGTATAAGGTCTCTTTTAGTTAGTGTAGTCCGGAGCGCATTACAGTCTGTTACTATTTTAAATTCTAATCCCAACAGATAAACACGAAACTTTTTCAGGGAGCAAACAATGGCTAACGTTTCAAGTTCGTAGGAATGTAAGTGACGCTCTTTGGGCGTCGTCTGCCTACTAAAGTAAGCAACGGGCTTGAGTACCCGAGGGCTAGATTGCCATTGTACCAATATTCCTCCTACACCTAAGGCACTAGCATCTGTGTGTAACTCTGTTGCAAGTTCAGGGTTGTATAAGGCTAGTATTGGTCTGTTTATCAAATTATCTTTTAATGTAGAGAATGCTTTGAATTGGTCATCTGCCCATGTGAAAGTACTTCCCTTTTTTAATAAATTGGTGAGGGGTCTTGCAATTTCCCCAAAACTCTTTACAAATTTTCTGAAATAGCCTGCTAATCCCAAAAATTTACGAACCTCGTGCACATTGCGAGGAATAGGGAATTCTTTTACAGCTAGAACTTTATGTTCATTCGGTCGTATCCCATCGGCCGATATTTCATACCCTAGATAGTTAATCGTTGTGTCAAAGAAACGGCATTTTGCTAGTTTAAGAGTGAGACCATTTTCTCGCATTAACTTCAGAATCTCTTCAAGCCTTCGAAAACCTTACTCTAAATCGGTTGAAGGTACAAGAATGTCGTCTAAATACGCCAGGGCAGATTCGTATCGCTTTGCACCGAGCATTTGATTAATAACTCTCTGAAACACGGCTGGTGCGTTAGCTAATCCGAATGGCATTCTTTTAAATTCATAATGTCCATCGGGCGTTACGAATGCGGTAAGGGGACGACTTTCCTCAGCCATAGAGATCTGATAATATCCTGAAGCAAGGTCCAATGAGGTGAAAAAACGATTGCCGCTGAGATTAGTTATCTGGTCGTCAATTAATGGCAAGGGGGAACAATCTTTCCTAGTTTTGTTATTTAAGGATCGGTAATCTACACAAAGGCGCTGTTCTCCCGTTTTCTTTTTACAATTACTATAGGGCTAGCATAGTTAGAATTAGATTCCTGTATTATATCATTTTGCAACAGGTCATCAATCATTTCCCGTACCTGTCCTCTTTCAAAGTGCGACAAGCGATAAGGTCTGTAGAAACACAGGACAGGTAACGACAGGTCTATCGTCAAGCAAATCTATTTTCATTTTAATAGAGTCACTACAACCTATCTCACTCAAATTAAATGAAAAACAATCACGATACGACTGTAATAGGTCATATAGCTTATCCATTGTTTTATCGTCAACTTGGGGACCGACTTTGATTTCAGATTTAATGAGAGGAACTAAGTTAGTAATGTCCTTTGTGATTTTGTTAATGCATAGAATTTTTTTTTCTTCAAAAGGGATTCTGTGCTCTGGCAATTAGAGTGTTTTTGGGCAAATTTAGGGAATGGTCAGAAAGATTGGACAAAATAAGGTAACATTTACCTGCGCTTATACGATAAGTACCCTGGTGTAAGTTATATTCTTTACCAGGTTCATTACTAGTATAACCTTCTATATAAACATCCCCAGTGCAACAAGAATCTAAAGCAGAAACTTCGATTAATTCGGATTTGTTCCTGGATAACTGAATATGGTTCGGCAAGGTAAGTTTTAGAGAATTAAAATCACTGACGTTGCCACGGAGCCCAGGAGCTTTGTAAAAAAATAACGCACTATCGTCTTTATATACTACAGCTATGGATGGTAATTCAGTAAAATGTTGGCCAATCAGTAAAGCAGTCTGCATAAACTCATCATTAACGACTAGTACTTCCACACTAGATTCGATATCATCAATTTTAAGGTTGACAAAAGTACTGTACGAGGGCGTAACTGCAGAGTTACCAAAACCCTTGATTTTTGGTAGTTTTGAGACAGTTTTGGAGGGGTTAAGACTATTCGCGTCAGATTCACGCATAAGACTACACTCACTGCCAAAATCTATGTACCCACTCAAAACTTGATGGTTTACTTCGACTTGTTTGAAGAACTTTTTATTGCGATTATTGTATGTAGAAATTGTTAGAGTTTTACGTTCTATATTATCGCTTGATTTAGATTCTGTTCGTGGAATTAGCAGTGTATGTTTGCAATTTTCGTTATTATGCCCTACTCTGTGACATTTTAGACACTTGACAAGAGGTTTGGGACATTTGACGTAAGGGTGTCCTTTACTACGACAGTTAAAACAAGTTACTGAGTTATCATTTGAAGTTGATGTTGAGGCGAGGCGCTTTCTATTTGTATAAACAGTTTCTGACAAAGCACGCTGGGAACTGAGAAAATGTAACAAGTCTTCCGGTTCACTACAATGTAATGCTTGGGCTCCATTTCTAATGGATTTATCATAAATACCGTGGGTTATGCATCTATGTATAAGCATTAATTTGTCGTAAAAGTATTCAGTCAAATTTTCATTATTTCGTGACGTACGAGCTAGCATTTCTTCCAGAAGCCGACCATAATTTTGTTCACTTGGAAAAGCCTTTGTTAGTTTGGCTTGCCACTCAGTCCAACTAAATACAACACTTGGTAGGGTTTCGAACCATTTTTTGGCAAGCCCAGCAAGTTTTGTAGAGCAAAATGTATTGTCTGCTTCTCGTCCCATTCGTATATTACAGCACATTCATTTACCTTCCTAACCCAACTTCCAATACTTTGAGTTTACTAGAAGGATCAAACTCCGGTATAACATTATTCAAATGATTATTGTTTAAGCTACGTGATGTTTTACGAGTTCTTTCTTGAAAAACACTCAAAAGATTTAATACTTCTTTTTTTGACCAACTAGAAGTCCTTTTCTGTTTCTTACGTCGCGGTGGTGTATTTGTAATATCTGTTGTCGTGCTTGACGACGAAGAGGTCGATAAAGACCTCCTGCGCTTTCTTTTTGATCGCTTCTTTGAACGTTTAGTCTTTGCGTCTACCTTGGTCGACACAGAGGCTAGCCGTTTACCTTTTGATCTCTCGCCCAGCTTAACAAGCGGCTCTTCTTCTGGAGCTTTGGCACCATCAGATTCCATGGCCTCAAAAATATAATAAAACATTGATTAGCACATTTAGACAATTTGGTAACTTGTCACATTAGTAATATTTTTGTAATATTAACCCAGTCTAGAGTCCATAGCATAGTGACCTCACAAGATTAATAATTATTGTTTTAAGCTCATTTTATAATATCTCCAAAAAGCTTAAGACATTAGCGGAATGTTGAAATAAAAAAAATAACTCATTAAATAAACAAGTAAAATGTCTAGAGGGAGAGAGAGAAAAAAAAAAAAAAAAAAACTAATGGAAAATTGAATATCAGTCTTATCAATAGCAATAAAATTAAAATAAACACCAGAAATAACCAATGTATTTTTATTATTATTATTGCAATATGAAAGGGGAAATATTTAACTGATCCTCTAAAACTTATAGACCTGTATGACCTGACATAGGATATTTTTTTTTAAATTCTTGTATATCCGCCTCTATTTAATGTTCAGTTTACTTCGCCGTTTAGTATTTTTAAGACCCCAAAATAGTAATTATTTGAGGTTACACAAAGATAGGCGCAATCATTTTATATATTAGAGGGTTTACTAGTATTTTTAGGAAATCAAAAAGGGAATTATTTGGGGTTTGATTCAAACATGTCTTATGCACACATGGCCAAATATTATTAAGAAGTCTGACGTACTTAGTCACACTATAGGTAATAATTAATCGATAAATTCATGATTTACTTACGTCCTTGAGAATAGCTTTGTTCGTATCGGGCACACTTGGCCCAAGTCTTTATTGACTCACTTGGCCAAACAAAAACTTCTTAAGCACACTTGGCTTTAATTTAGCTCACTTGGCTTTAGTTTAGCACACTTGGCTTTAGTTTAGCACACTTGGCTTTAGTTTAGCACACTTGGCTTTAATTTAGCACACTTGGCTTTAATTTAGCACACTTGGCTTTAATTTAGCACACTTGGCTTTAATTTATCGCACTTGGCTTTAATTTAGCACACTTGGCTTTAATTTAACGCACTTGGCTTAATCTGAAGCACACTTGGCTTAATCTGAAGCACACTTGGCTTTATCTGAAGCACACTTGGCTTTATCTGTAGCACACTTGGCTTTATCTGAAGCACACTTGGCTTTATCTGAAGCACACTTAACTTTACTTTTAGGCACACATAACCTAGCATTTCTTAAATCACTCTTACTGTAGGCTTTTTTTGTAGGCAAATCCCACTTCTGAGATGAAAAGAAATCATACACCTCAAGTTTTGTATTAATAATGTTTATTCATATTCTTTAACCAATCACTTCTTAATTTAGTAAAATATAACATAAAGCACGGATCCGTAAGAGATGCTTGCGGTACAACGCCTCGAAATCGACTGATTCTGCCTAAACAAATCGGTTACCAACCGAATGTTCCCCACTTTAAACGGAAGTGAACACTCAGCCGGCTATACGACCAATCAGAGTAGAGTAAATAGTACATACAATCACTTGACTAACTAAAATACATTAGGGCTTATGATTAATTGTAAATAAACTTTTTCAATTTAAACCATAATGATTTATTAATTATACAGAACAAATATACTACAATACCGATATTCTACAGATGAATACCTAAACGGATGTATAAAGTTCGTGCAACTACTAGCGCCATCTGTCGCTTGTGGAAAAACGTCCTATTCTGAATTATTATTTTACAAAATCATTACACAAGTTATAAGCACATTAAAAGACAGAAAGATGTAAGGAGAACACATCTGCACCATGTAAAATGATTATGGCCCAATTTACTTGAAATTACACAACTTTAAGAAATAATTATTGAATGACTAATGAACAAGTACCTACCTTGTTTTCATCCAAAGGGTCTGAGAAAGAAATATTATTATTTATTCATTTCTTTTTGACCGTTTTGAACCACCTTAAATTCAAAACTAAAATATTGGTCGCACTTCCACACATGAAATATTTTTCTAAGTAATGGTGACACAATATTTCATTTTCGCCCTTCACGGTATGTAATTTTATTACCGGGATCAATTTTACGACATTCGATACTTTTACGGTTGTTGAGCCTAAAACGTAAAAGGGTTACTGTTACGTCCCGCGTTACTTTACTTTACTTTACCTCCTTTGTCCTTGTATGGAGTTTTGAGAAGCTATTTTATGTTTTTAATAGATTCTCGTTTTATTGTCGCAGGATACTATACGAGTGTACGATGTTTATGACGGTTTGGATGTAAAGTTTCACTTTACGATGTAATCAGGAGTTGGAACAACGGTTTTAATAAGAGCTGTGTCGGATTTGCTTAAAATCTCATAGATTTCCGCCCTATAAAACAAATTGATATTCTGTATATATTTTGGTTCTCGAAAAGGGTTGCTGCCTTCCTTTTAAAGGGTTTTTGTGAAGAACATGAGTACTTCTCTGCTGTAGTAAATGCTCCTTAGATGTTACGTAATACTCTTCAAATAATATCATAAGAACAGATTTGTATGAAGACAATTCAATTACCTTATTTATTTCGAAAATCTTATTCACCGAAATTCCCTACCCTCTTTCAATATTAAACAGAATCCTGTTTCTTATTACATAATATCAAGTAATACCAAAATAACTCATTAGAATTTCATAACGTAATTCAATAAGGATCCAACAAGAGCAAACGATGTTGCCGAGATCGCATATTTTGTTTTATGTTTGGCATCTAGTAAAGCAAATGCTGGCAAAAATACCATATTATGTGATGGTTGCAGTACTTAATCGCAGGATTTGCAGTTGTGTGTGCTCGACTGAATTTATGCAGTACAACGTGACACTTTTGTAGAGGAGATCATTAATTTAATAAGACAGACAATTTATGGTCGTGGATTAATGTGGTGTCATGCTCTCTTATCTTATAGAATCGGGATTAGATAGGATCAGGTTAATTTTTGAAGCCTCAATCAGTTCTAATGCTTATCGTTTTAGGTATTTTAAAAAACCAGTAGGTTTAACGTCTTTGAAAAACTAAAGAAGAAGTATTTATACCATCTCCTCTTTCAAGTTTTATTCCCTTTCTCTAAAAAATTAACTATGACTACAAAAACCTCACTATCTTTTACGAATACATATATGAAGCCGCACTAAGTCTTCCAGTCGAACACCTATACGTAATTTAACTTCTTCATCAACAACGTCCTTTTTAATATAAGTCGTCGGATTGCGATACACGTCACGTGCCGTGAGTACAATGGCCGCGAGGGACCGACGCCGGCCGTCCGAATTATCCCGCCGGTGTACACCGACCCCGTGACCGCTCAGCACTCCTGATCGTCTGGTACCATAGAACAAAAGCCATTCCTTTATTTAAGGCTTTTAGACGTATTGTTTGGCGGTAAAAGGATAGAGCCATGAAATATGTAAGCGTATCTGCTGTGCTCAAGCCTGTTGGTGTCACAAGCCCGTAATCTATCTGCCCAGCAACAAAGGAAACTAGTACTTTATTCAAGACGTTTGCTATAACCAGTACGAAATATTTAGACGGCTTGAATTAGTGAAACCATTCGTCTAAGTTTGTCTTGTCCGTTTATCGTAGACTAAATCAGACAAATACACGCAAGGAACGTCTAAAACATGCTCAGCTATAATAAATGGCCCGATTTTGTACTTTACGAACGTTCTGTTTACCAAAAATATTTGGAATTGACACCGTTTCCTAGTAACATTACATGTTTGTATGTTATACAAGTTCATTATACATTGTGAACATTCCAAACATTTAACGGCGACATTTACAACACCAAACTACAAATTAACGGCGACATTTACAACACCAAATTATAAATTAATGACAATAGTAATTAATACAGAGAGATATTGCCGGCACTTAACAGTTATAATGCTCCAGCATTTAATTTATTCGGCCATAGATTAAACGTGGACCATCTTGCGTTAAGCTCCGCTCTCGAGCCAAATTAAAAAGCTGAGGATGCACAAAATATTTTGGCAAATTTCCTCGAGGGAGGCTGAGGTGCAGGCCGAGTGTGGATTCTCATTGCTTAGAGTTCCCTCCGGAGGAGAATGCGAATCACGTCGTAGGCCAAGAGAATTCCAGCGTTTTGGACGATCTCTCAAATTATCCGATGGACAGAGTGCTCTGGATGTAATTCCGAACATTAGTGGAATTGCTCGTATGTGAGATCAATTGATCGGAAAAATATTTGGTACTCACGATATTGGAGTTCCCTGATATTCGGAAACTATTCGTATGTATATACGAATAGTTTCCGAATATCACCCGCATATTGAAATGCAATTCACATGAATGAATGTTCTTTTTTCTACCGTTGCTATTTAATAAAATACTCGAATTCTCATCGAATAAGAATCGTAGTCCCTGTTAAAACACAGTATTCTGCATCCATTATAAAATTCACACAAACGCATTATTTTGATTAAACATTACTCGATAGTGGCCCTATACTTGAAAATACACATAGTAATCAAAATGCAAATTAACATTTGTCAAAGTAAATATTGCGCAGTAATATACCTTTTAATGGCTATAAAGCTCGCAATTAACTTCAGGCTGTTGTTATGGGCGGTTTGTGTATATTTTTATTAAACTAGCGATCGTTAACTGGATGTGGGCGAATTAAATCAGAGGTCATTTAGTTTTACTCATGTCGATAATTACTGGCGTGCCTGACGACGCGTTAAACGTACCGCAAATAAGTGTACGCGTACTTGAGCGTAATTATAAACGCTAGGTGCGGTTATGTGTTGGCGGTTTTAGAAGTAAACGGTTAGAGTATTACATTTGAATACATATAATTTTAAAAATCTTCGTTTTATACTTCCATATTAACGAAATAGAAGGGAAAATGTGTGATTTTAATGACGTTAAAAACTTACAATCTTTTTACTTTATTAAAATCATACATTCATTATTCCCCCGTAAAAACGAATGTTGCAAAAATGTTAAAGATTTTTTGAAATCTCAGATAACACAATTTGGCACTTGCAGAAAAATCCTTAACACAAACAACGCATACACCCTCCCACGCATGTTTCCCCAGTATCATTCACATAATGGCTAATAATCTAAAACATACTCTAGTGTGTACTGTACATAACCGACCGGTTTATCCCTAGCGGATATTGGAACCGTTATCGCACTATGCAAATTCAATTGCGCAGTGCACTCTACGCGACAACTTGGGGACTATGCAATTGATCGTTACTACCCAATATAATATTAATAATATATACAATAAATAAACTCTAAGAATTGTTTTGGGGCAATTGTTTATTAACACTGTGTAATGTTATATTCCGTGTAATGATTGAAAGTCGATAAGGTTATGACCGTAACGACGTAGTGTAGACGAAGAAAATATTAAAAGTGTGATAATTTAGGGCGATCAATAATCAAACTACTTACAAACCACAAGCTTTTGGTTGTATCTCTCTCGAAGAGAGATTTGCAGCTAAAGAAGATTCCTCCACAGTACCTGTCATCATACCAATCTTGCTAAACACTATGCAGGTCCGATTCTTACTCAGAAACAACATCTGTTAGGACTAAAGATAGCGTCTGTGTGATTTGTGTTAAAGTAGTGTTATGATAGTGTTTTTCTATAACAGTTTTCTATTCGAAAAAGGTGAAAAAAATATCCCTAAAAACAACACGCAAGTATCCTACTTTCTAAGCGTGACGATTACCTACAGAACTATTCCAGCAAAAATATTTCATTGTTGCTATTTATGTGACCCATGTTTAGTAGATGTCTGCTGCCTGATAAAGTATACCGCAATATGCTGGAAAGGTCCCAGACAGTACGTTTAACCGTTCGTCTAGATTAATGTCACAACATATTGGATGTTTCAGCCAAAATGTTGCTGAAAAGTGTACTATTATGCTAATATAGCATTTATTCTCTTTGTGACCAGAACTTTATTTTGTAAAGAAGGAGTCACATGCTTACTGAATAATGAGACGACTGCGTCAGACTATCTGAATCTGGGTGAAAGCCTAAAAATTGTTGGCATGAGAATCTGACAACAAAAAAGCTATCAGAAAGTCTTCACACAAAATATTATATTTTTGTTCATCGTCATCTTTCAAACGAAAACAAAGAACCAGGTACCTTTGAAGCATTGAAACCAAATACTAAGTACTTCTTAGTAACCAGATACTAACGACCTTATACAAGTTCGTGTGAAATTGTACCTACACCGCCACTGTCGTCTGGAACTTACGACTATATGAATAAAACATAAGCCAAAACTTCGACGAAATCGAGAATTAATCCTTACACGTCATATAGCACGAACAGTGTTATACAAACAAGGGAAAGTTATAACACGGATATGAGTGGTTCAAAACATAGTTTATAATATACGTGGCAGTAACTGACTCGTATGTTTGAGTTACGACAGGAGCAGAGAGCTTTCCACTCCACGATATTCGAACATTGTATTCACAACGTATGACGTGGAATAAATAACCATGTTTGAATAAAAACCGACGTTGCGCGCGAACCACTTAAATGTTTTTACTAACGTCATGAAATAATAAAATAATTTAGAACGACGACGTCCTGACTACGATGTCCTCTGGAATCGTGCCAAGCACCGCGGGATGCAACGTTATCCGAGCCTCGAGTACAAACTTTTAAGAAGCATACTCCTGTCTAACTTTGCCTTTATTATAAAATGTAAGAGGCTACGCAAATAGCGCAGTAGTAGAAGTTCGACGGATTTTTAGACGTTTCGAACAACGATTATGGGCCGAACTCGAGTTGCGTCGAACATTGGATGCTCGCAAATTTTTATCACCCAGTGTCGTGCCATCCGTACGCGCTATAGGTATCGATAATCCATGCATAACCATTCCATTTACACGTGACGCGTATAGTGCTAGTTATGTGTTTCCGCGTTAGTTGGCACATGTTGCAGCGTATTAAATTAGACGTATCAGCAGATAGCTTGATATTGGTACAGTTGGCATCTGCGCAGAGTGCGCACATGTGCGACATTGGCTTCGTCTCATGCATCATTCAGACGGAACCTGCATCCAATCGCTCTTACATTTAGGTTATAGCTCACCGCTTACGTGATAAATCGCCACTCTGGAGGAAACTTGTAGTATCATCACGAGCAGCCATGTGCTACATCGTTGGCTTTTATCAGATTTTTCCAGCTGGATACGAGAGCTCATGTAAAATGCATGCGGTAGCCGTGTTTGTAATTGCTGTAACAGCTTTTGCATTACGCCCTAATATTAAAAGACGTTTACGTATGCCTGCATTTTTAAGCGTAATTCAACGACTTTTATAGAGTAAAAATTATACGCGGGTTTTGAAATTTTTACTCAACGGGTTTTTAAAGGCTGCATCGTTAACTTTTATCTAATTACTATGTCATTAGACTCTGCTTAACGTTGTTATATTCAATTAACAATCAGAATTACTTTTAATAAGTTCACTTTAATGGTTGCCTTTAAATATGACTTCACTTTAAAACTTTATTATCTAGTAAAGCTTCCATGATCAAATATCAATCTTGAATTGATAAAGGAACAACTAACTATTACAAGTAAAGACTTCAATGTCGCATTTTACTAAAGCTAATAAACAGGACGCAATATCACCTTGCGTCTCAAGTATCATTGATCAATAAGTGCAGTACAATACAAAATCTTGAACAATATATAGCCCGTCATATTGCCATTTCACATTAAATGGAAGTAATTGGAATTCCCGTCAAGTGTGAAATTGGCGTCTTCATTGAGCAACCAGAGTTGAAATGTACTGCTCATGCAATATGTATGTCAGCGGAATATTATTATGTATGTTTATTTGCTCTTATATTAATTCCGTCTGTATTTATTGCTCATTCAGAGTTATTTCGGCTGGGTAATTGTGTTAGTGGCTATAATTCATTAAACTGGGCGGAAGAGCTTGGTTGTTGGTGATACTGATGCATTGTTAATATGTGGTCATACATAGTTGGTGTGTATAATTGTACATACATACCACGTAAAAGAGGAGGAATTCAAGTTATATTGCAGAAAGAACGTGTTCATTATTTGTTTGGAAATTACTCAACAGATTTATTTAATTCTTAATAAGTGTAGTTTTTCATAAACAAATAGGTAGAGTTAATTAGCGAAGGATTGCCTACTTGAAAAGCCATTGTTGATAATTGGTTAGTAAATTTAAGTAAATAAGAAAACTGGCTTTGTTTTCACTACCTACTTGCTGCTATAGCTGTTTGCATACAGTCATAGTTTATGCTTTCAAAACAAAAACAAAATTGTTTGTTAATTATGCAAAGCATATTCTTCGGTTTCATATATTTTGTGGACTTGAGCTTCGTTTGTTACTCGTATACGCTATTGTGACTCTTTTGTTCATTGCCCCTTTACAAGTATATCCCCCTACGAAGGGCTGATTTTGCAAATCATTTTATGAACCCACAATGTGTAAAGTACCTACTGCATTTGAAAGTGCCTCTTCATCCTCGAGTTTCTCGTGCCTATTCTTATGATAGACGTGAGATAAGAATGCTTTTACTTTGTAATCTCTTAGCTGCTTTTTACTAACTCAAGACAAGTGGAATATGAGGGGGTCGCTTGTTCGAAAGTGTTCATACGCGCATCTTTTCTAAATCTACATGTCTTGGGCCCATCCAGGACTCTTTCTTCTATAAATGAAAAAGTGAATCCGTAGGTCTTTGTTATTGTTTTCGTAAATCATTTATTTCTTAAGAGAAATAAAAGGCATTAGGTCATTGCATTACTGGTTTAAAGGGTAGAAACTACACTAAAAGTTAAAGGTGTGTGATGTCTTGGTACCTTGGAGAGGACTAAAGAATCATGGGCAGGTTTGTATATACGCCGGCTGGTCTATAAATACTTACAAAGGAAACGTATACCATATGAAAGTTCTGTTTTATAGCTTCATATTTGTGTAAGTCTCATTATGCCTTTAATACCTAATGAATATTAATTTATTCGCATGTATAGGTTCATTATGTTCTTTTATACATACCTACCAAACACAAATTGCTATAATACCTATGATTTCACTCACGAATTTAAGAGTGAGGGGCTGAAACTAGTCGACCACGAAATCACAATCTGGAAAGCTACTCTAAATTTCCTTTCCCTACCCACACGAGCGAAGCCTATTACAATACAGCGAGTAGGTAGGTAGGTCCTACCTACATTTCGTCGTAAAAAATAATGTTTTTTTAGTATCACCCCCAGTACAGTACTTTACATGCTAAAACCAGGGCTTATAGTCACAGCTTATCCTTTCATTAATATATTCAAGGCACAAAATTTATGCGCACGACCTAATATTTCATGCGAACAGAGTTAATATAATTTTAATTTTATGTTAATTATTCAATAGGTGTTGGAAATATTCACACTATTAACTAATTTTAGTTATTCAAAAGGTGTATTAAATCATCCGTTGATTTAAGCTATTTATCAGTAACTATAAAATAATACCCAGAAAATGTTATTACTGTTTAAAAATACAAATCCGAATAAACAGTCAGAGAAATTCAATATTTATCAAACTGACACGCTAGGTAAATTTTCAGTATTATATAAGCTTATAATAATATATGGAAAATTTTAGTTGGTAGTTAATTTGACTCAAATTTAATTTAATGTTGTAAAGAAAAAGTGTTTACAAATTGTTTTTACATTAAAACATTTTTTTATCTCTAATAACTAAATGTAATGTAGTTATCGATCAACCAATCTGCCTAGCCTTTTCCCAACGAAGTTGAGGTCAGCTGAATATCAGTATTTTACATGGAGTGACTTACCTATCTGACCTCCACAACCCAGTTACTGGGTAACACGACACCCCTTGGTAAGACTGGTTGTCTGACTAACCGTAACGACTGTCGAAGATCAACGAATGATAGCCGGGACCAACGGCTTAACATTCGATCGACCCATGCGGCTGTTATCATTTTGAGACGATACCAGGTTACATTAGCCAGCTAATTGGACGCCTAGGCCGTTCATTAAACGCCGGCAATCAATTAAAGCCGCATCCAATTAAATAGCTGAAGGACAACTTGCCAAGAATTTGAGCGCAACTTTTTACCAGATGGCTGAATGCCGTGTAGTCACTTAGTTAAACTGTGTACAATAGGTTAAGTTAGAACTGTGACCAACCGCAAGCATGCGGTGCCGCGGCAGCGGCCTGCGACCGCTGTTTCCAAGTTGCTCGTATATTTTTTTTCATCATTTGAATCACTTGGCTGTCTTGGTAAGTCATCTTAAAAGGGCTGACTTTCAATACGACAAGTTGTTAAACGTTGAATGATTCTAGTTCACTTAACTAACGGCCTATGCGTCCAAGTAGCTGGCTAATTTAACCAAATGGCTGTGACATCTATATTACCACAATATTTTTATATTTATGCTGGTTTCTAGAACCTACCTATATTTACGTATGAGTTTTTATTGGTTTGAAATTAAGTTTCGGTTCAATGAAAACAGATGTTGTTGATTTTTCTGCTTGATTATATTTACTTATTTTCATTGTGGTTTCAGATAATTTACTGTGAAATAATATTATTGAGGTATGTATATGTTGCTGTATAAACAAATTTATTCCCGCACAAAGAGTAGTTGGTACTTTAACCTGTGTAATCTTATGTTTTCAGCAATTTTAATCTAATCCTACCGGATTACATCATGAAAGACCTAATTAAAGGTATTCTTTATCTACCTCTAACAATAAAAGATATGCTGGAAGAGATTTCTTTAGAAATAAGCATCACCTTTGTACGTATTTTTCTGTTCTTTTCTTTTTGTCTGTATATATCTGTACATAAATGGTTAAAAGGTTAAATAAATAAATAAAAATATTGAATTCCTTTGTTACCATAATAACCCTTGAAATAATAATGACCTGCAGCTACATTCTGGTAGCTGAACTAAGAACCCAAAAAATAATTGAGGAAAAACAAGACCGACAAAGAAGTCTTCAGAAGTCGTTTGAAATAACAAAAGCAAATCAATTACTGGTACAAGGTATTTTGGAGCTAATAACTCTTTTACCTGCAAGCGGAGTTCACTGCGGTTTGAGGGGAAGGCGTACTCCTTAATCACTAAACCTCACGAACGGGCCCGTACAAGTCAGCGGCTGGCACCCATTTTTTGCATCCACATTCCTCATAAATAAAAATAATGATAAAGCGCGTTCATTGGCTGTTTGAAGCAGAATTAATTAGTTGCTATTAGTTTGTAAGCAATTTGAAAGGAATTTTTATTTGCTGACTCGGTTTTATTTAAATCGGGAGTGGTTGATAGAATATTATTAGTTGTGGTTTTGAACTGCGCCTTGAAGGCGTGTGCAGACCAGGCGCGACTTGTCGCGCGACGCGACACGAACAATAAAATTTCTAAGAAAACTTCACAGTATAACAATAAACCGGTGTCGCGTCGCGCGGCAAATCGCGCTGGTCTGCACAAGCCTTGACAGTGTATGTTTCACCGTCTTCTTATTATCGTGTCGATGGTTTGTATCTAAATAAGCCTAGTAAGGGCTAATTGCGAAGAATGTATATCGATTTAAGTATAATAAACTTCAAGTTTTACAACAATCTAATGTAATACGAACATAGGTAATTATTATGACACATCTTTCTACTTCTGTGGCAGATCTCACGGTATGTCATGTTAATTTCCGGAATGTTTCTTGGCTTCAAAGAACGCTTTCGTGTTAAAGATATTGGTTCTATTTATTGTACTTTGTACATCTCTTCTTCTTGTTTTTAACTCGATGGTAAATACATGTATTAAACGAGTTGGGCCCAGTAGGTGGTTACGAAATCGCACCATCAGTGGCATTTTGTAGGCCCTCAGAAGTGTAGGTGTGTGGACATTTTGGGCACTCCAACATATGGGACATGATGTGGTCAGGAGTACCGCATTCGCACTGGGTATCGGTGGGATCTATTATCCCCCATTTTGCTAGATTGTGCTTGCAGCAGCCTACTTTGTACACTACTATTCAACTTTGAAAAGTTGCTAAACCAAATACATCAACCAATATCCTTAAGCAGTTTAATTAAAAGAGAGATGGAGAACCCTTAGGGCATAAACGGTAACCGAACAATAGCTACAATTCTATAAACTTAAATACAACTGAAATCCAGCTGAAACTTGCATTTTACTCCACCGATATATCTCAAACGAAATCCAAGTTAAAGGATTATTTCGAAATACTCGATAACGAGAAGTCGCAGCGGTTCGGAAACGGTCCACGAATAAAATGGAGTTACAATAAAGCTGACCGATTGATTGAAATATCCTACTTCCTACCTTCTCAAATGATACCTATGTTTAGGAAATACGATAAAAGTTGATAAAGCTTTGATTAATGCCTTGTTTCTGAGTTCTTCGATGAACTCTCAATGAATTCAATAATAATGTCAATTTGTGAATGTTGCCCGCTCGCTCGCAATTCTTGTTTCTTACGATTTTTTGCAAATTGTAGCGCTTCAAGTTTTACGTTGTTCGTTAATCAACATTCAAAAGGGGGCACTTTGAGAAAAAAAACAGTATACAGCATTAAAAAAACGTAAGAAATTGTGGATATAGCGGGATGCCTTTAAGCAAAATTTGTTCCTTAACAAAGTGGTCGGAAACACTTTATGGAACCAATAGAACTATGGAATAGATGAAATCCAGTTAAGAAACCTTAAGCTAATGACAGACTCTTCACCCGAGTGAATGTTTATTTTTGTTTCAGTCCAAGTTCACACGACACCGACAAGAGTACATAGGATACCTACTCCTTTCATTCAATTTTTCGTTCATTCGGTAGGCGAGTGAAATGCCGAAATCCAACTTCGCTGGATCGCTTTACTAATTAATTTATTTGTTACTTTTGATTCATTTTTGTGTTCAGACGATTCACTTCAAGTGAAAAATGCTGAAAGAAAGACGAATATTAATCTGAATCAGAACGTTACATTTCCAATAAATTAACCTTTATGTCAAGCTTTTCCATTTTGTTTCCAAAATTTACTATGATTTCCCTTCTAAAGCTTGAATAGGCCAATTTACATGGGTAAGTAATATATGATATAATTACAAAATCTCTAATATTTATAAAATATAACAACTGAATTTATAATTTTATTTGATATAATGATCAGTTAATATAATAAACGGTTGATATAATTTTAAAATAACGAATTTTTATAAGCATAATATACATTGAATATAAAATCGTTAGATATACCACTCAAAAGACATAAAAGCTATTTAGTCTAATATGATAAAAATGTATGATACTCGTATTTTTTTGTAATTTCTTTCATAATTAGTAACCCGAGTACATATACCTAGTAACTGATTACCACGTGCCAAGATCTCCACCAACCACCCGCTCGCCTTGGTGCGTTAATGGTCACTGTTCTAACCTAACCCAAATGATTCACCCACAATAGAGGGGATCCGGCGCTCGGCGACCGCTGCCGCGGCACGCTCGCCTTCACGCGGTAATGGTCACTGTTCTAACCTAACCTTACCCAAATGATTCACCAACAATAGAGGGGATCTGGCGCTCGGCGGCGGCTGCCGCGGCACGGGCGCTCGCCTTCACGCGTTAATGGTCACTGTTCTAACCTAACCAAACCCAAATGATTCACCAACAATAGAGGGGATATGGCGCTCGTCGGCCGCTCCCACCTTAGCCTTCTAACCTAACCTATCCGAGTCGGATTGCTGTGAATCGGGGTGTTGACCATAATGATGGTATCAATATATATTTTAAACGAAAGACCTAATGATACCCGATTAAATAAACGTTATATCCAATAATGTTATATGAAATAAGTTTTAGTGTATATAAACTCAAAACTCAAACTCAAACTCAAAAAAAATATTTCAAATAAACCAATTACAGGTACTTTTGAATTGTCAAGGGGTCGGTCAGTCAGAAATATGAAGCTAGTTGCCCATTCCAACGCGTAGTAGGTTCCTATGGAGAAGAACGGGCAAGAAACTCCACGGACACTCTTTTCAATCAGAATATTTTCACAAAATATTGGTTACATCATCCATTTTTGTAATTATACATGTGAGAACAATGTAAAAAGACGTGCACGTTAAAAGCTTCAGTAATAAAAATAAAATCAAAAACCATCAAAAAATTAAAATAAATTCAAATAAGCCGTGGCAGCTAAGAGATGACCAGTCCCCACTGACGGCGCCCGTTCACGAACATGACGCATGCATCAGCACCATTTAGCTCAACCATTTTGAAGGGAACTTAACGATCCAACACACACGCCACCACCAGCGAGACATTTGAGTGAGCATGACATACTCACAACCGCCAGGGCAAACTCAAGTCAATGAAAGACGTACCCAGTAAATGGTAACTGTAAAGTAGGGACATAGTGCTCACACATGTGCTATGCAATTATATAATACTAAGAGATTGAATTTATACAATCTAAAGATAGTTTTACAATCTTCAGCAGCTGCAACAATATTTTGAATGCTAATCAATTAGTTTATGCGCCCTTGTGGAGCTGGACCAGCGCTGAGCCAAGCATTTTTGTCGTCGATGTAATTTATTTATTTATTTATTTATTAATCCCCCAACTTATAATATGCTTGGCATATAAATGTTATATATAAAGAAATTATATCAACAGTTGGTATATCACACGTTTATTACATCTTGTGAACGTTATCTAAATGAAAATATACCAAATAACTTTATATGATATGAGACGCACCCAATTTACATAAATTACAAATATTTTTTTAGGGTTCCGTAGTAAACAAGGAACCCTTATAGTTTCGCCATGTCCGTCTGTCTGTTGTCTGTCCGTCTGTCTGTCCGCGGCTTAGCTCAGAGACGGTTAGTACTAGAAAGCTGTAATTTGGCATATGTATACATATTAATCATGCCGACAAAGTGGTAAAATAAAACCAAGTTTTTTTTTTTTTTAGGGTACCTCCCCTACATGAAATGTAGTAGTGGGGATGTTTTTTTTTCTCATCTGTCCCATGTTGTGAGGGGTATCGTTAGAAAGGTCGTTCAAAAATAGAGAGTTATGTTATGAGTTTGTTAAAACCATTTTTGGATTCAGGGATCCGTTAGCGAAATATTAAGGTTTTATATGAAAAAAATTGTTAGAGTCAAGTGTCCCCCCCCCCCCTGCCAGCTAAATGGTCGTACTTGGATTTGTGAAAAAATTCACAGCAGTAGTATATGAAATTAAAAGAAAAGCTATCAGAACTAAGTAGGCTGTACATGTTAACGAGTTATAATCAACCAACTTAAATTTACGGTTTGAAAAACATGATCTCCCATACATTCCGTATGGGAGAAAATGTTTTTCAACTACAATGTTAAGTTTGTTCTTGGGATAAATTCATTCCAACTATGGAACCCTTCATTGTTCGTGGTCCGACACGCACTTTCCCGGATTTTTTTTTAAAGACCATTCTTAAACAATATATGGTATTCTAATAATAATAATAATTCCGTCTTGCTAACGGCGAGTACTTACATAGACACAATCTAGTGGCTAGGATTATCCACCAGCAACTTGCCTTGCAATACAACCTTGTTGAGTCAGAAGTACCATACTACAGGTATGTGCCCGACCCAGTTCTCGAGAATGGTCACGCCACATTGTATTGGGATCGATCTATCATCACTGACAGGACTATTGTAGCCAATAAGCCTGATATTGTGGTGATAGATCGACGAGAGCGCCGGGCAATGATTGTTGATATCGCTGTCCCTCATGACGAGAATCTCGTGAAAGCTGAGAAAAAAAAAAAAACAAGTAGCTCGACTTAGCACACGAGGTTATCGACATGTGGGACGTGGAATCTGCAATCATTGTACCGATAATCGTAACAGTTAATGGCCTAATAGCGGAGAGCCCCGACCAACACCTCAGGAGGCTCTCATTGCGCGGCTGGGTCAAGGGCTTGATTCAGAAACCAGTACTCCTAGACACGGCACGCATCGTGAGGAGGTTCCTCTCTCTGGAGCTCTGACCACCGGTAGCTTGGACCCTGTTCCTGATGCCGATGGACCACAAATTTTTTAATTTTAATTTTTATTTTATTTTTTTCATAAAAATGTTTAAAAATGTAATTTGTATGTATAAAAATGTAATAAAGAAGAATAATAATTCCTGATTATTCTGTTTCCGATTGCATTCAACACAGTTCAATGCCATGGCATAGTTTTGTTGATAAATTAATAATTCCGTTAGTTAGAGGCCGCAGATCCTTTGTTGAACTCCTACATTGAAATTCGTATTTGCTTTCTGCGATACAATATTGTCTGTAGATACTGAATGAATATTATTTCACTCAGAGAATAATAGGTTTGGATGGCTTTTGGATTACAATTTTGTATAAATATAATAAAATATTTAAAATTATATTGCGAGAAGAAAACAATTAATTGATTATCCTGTGAGGATGGATAAACGATTATATTAGTGTTATTGTAACCAGTAGAAATTACTACTCAATTATCAAAAAATCAACACTAGCATAAGAAAGAATCATTCATTGAAGAATTCTCTATCTAAAGCAGATTTGATTACATTATCATAATATCATTGTACAAACAGGTGTCCAATCCTACTAATATTATAAATGTGAAAGTTTGTATGATTGTGTGCTTGGATGTTTGTTACTCAAAAACGTCTGAACTGATTTAGATGAATTTTAGCAGATAGTTTTTAGCACATAAGATACTTTTATCCCGGTAGTGAATTCCCGTGGGATTATTTCCGACCTCCACGCGGACGAAGCCGCGGGTGAAAGTTATTAATATAATATTGATAACTTATAAAGTGAATGGCACTCGAGGTGTATCCCATGACTCACTTTTGAGCCTCCTGTTGTGCCATTGTTTTTGATAGATATTTCACTTTAGCGTTTCGACATCTCAAAAACAAAAGAAAGACGAGTAAATAATTGCCCTCCTCTTGGTACAGTCAGAAAAACAATATTAGGTACACAAAATAAAAATTAAGTAAAACAGTCGTTACACTTCGTGGAATCAAAACGTTTTCATTTTGATCTTGATACGCTACGCTTGCTCGGGTAATCCAAAACAAAGAAATCTGATTTAACAAACCATGCATATTTGAAGATGCTTTTTATAAATACACAGTCCCATTTTACTGAAAACCAAGGCGTTATCACGAAAATGTAAGAAAAATCTAAGAAAATGGTTAGACTCACACGAGCGAGGAAATCCACTTTAATATTTATAAGGTTTAGCTTTATCAGTTTTTATTTTACTTTTAAAATATTACGAAATAATATAGAACGAATATTTTAAAGGCACCGATGAAAACCTCGTGAAAGAACATATATATCTAATAATGATCATTAGGATTTAGCAGGGTTAAGGCGTCGTTCCACAGCGGCCCACGGGCAAGCTACGCACGTGTAGGTACTTAAGCTTTGCTTTGTATGAAAATGTAGGCAGGATCATCCATTGGGACTCACGGCCACGCCACGAATAAATGATGTGAAACACCTCTCTGTGAACATCCTGCAGTGGTTGTTCTATTTCAAAATCAGAAAAAGTGTTGTCCATAAAATGCCAAGCATACATACAAATATACACTGCAGCAATAAATGACTACAAAAAAAAGAAATGTTAATCGATAAAAGATATTCTAATACGTCAAAATATCTACCTGTATCTGCCATTTACACGATGTATTGCGTATATCATCGAAAACACCGCAAATAAATGAAAATGGCCGCAAAAAATACCCATCCAATATTAAAGCGGGTACTACATAATTTCACGAAACTTCGCCAATATCTACTGATTATTTCGCTATCAACGAGACAGTAAGGGTTGCAAATTATCTACGGACTCATGCAATAGCAATTTCCAGCAGAAATGTCTATAGAGAGGCGCAGGTGGGAAAAGAAATTGTCCCCCATTATGTACGCTTTGCCGGACCATTTTATGGCAACTGATGGCAAATTGTTTGGAACGTGAGATGAACGGAAAGAAATTTCTCTGTTAATATTCATGTCTCGGGTGAACCTTATGACTGCACGAAGCTCGCCGAGATTATTGCAAAAGGTTTTTCATAGGTTTTGTGGGTTTTTGTTTATTCCACGTGCGTACTGTCTCGCCTAAAATATAAGTTATATGAGGAATTCTGGGGCAATTCTGAGAACGCACAGTTTTGTCCGTATAATATTTGCTCGTGTGTGTGTTGACCTAGGGTCCGTTTTAATAAAGCGAATTTATTATGTAGCTCATTCTGCTTATTAACTAAGATTCTTATTATTGCTTCTATATCAGGCAGAAAAATAATAACGAAGTTGGTTGCCTGCTTTTTTTATCCTCCCTAGAAATATGAGAAGTAATTACAAATTGGACTCTGTCGCGCGAACTTTCTGTTTCCCGGGCGTCATTGATCAACACCCAGATAGACTGACCTCGAGCACGTGTGTTTCTGTAAGTCTGTTAAGAGTACACTAGTCGACGGCTCGAACTCGTTGCTGGGCGTAACGAATATGCATGCTAATTAGTCTAATTATTAATTTATTTAGTTTTATTTATTTATTATTTATTTATCTAGTTTTTATTTGTTATACCGAAAACGAGCGCGTAAAATTGTATGAACAGACCTTTGGCCGTATAGATATTATGAAAAAACTACTGAATATATTTACTCAAAATAAAATTATTTGAACTACTGAATAAACTATCTATCCCTGTAAGGTTTCTAATTTGAAATTTTCTTACTACATAAGTTATTTATTTACGCCCTAAAACGAGTTAAAATTAGTATTGAAATATAGAAGTTTCGACGCTCATAACTTCCAAAGCAATATCTCTTTTCCAATTCTGCTTCCGGCTAGATAATGACAAGAGAAATTGATATAATTTTTAGTTTTGAACGTACACCATCGAACAGACGAGTAATGACCATACTATGTTTGTATGGAAGAATGACCGACTAGCGTACCCTTAAGGACAAAATATTGATCTCTTTGTTCATTATATTATATTCGTCCCATGTAAAACTTTTTATTTCACTGTTATCAAAAGCGTTTTGTATGTGGCGGGCAACAATACCCATCAAAAGTAATAGGATTTCAGTAAAAAACGGCCATTACAAAATACCAAGAAAATACTCGTAGCTTACTTTGATAAACACGAACACTTTTCCGAGTATTGTGAAAGCTCGCGTCGCGATTCATAAAGACTAGGACCCACTAGCGTGTATATTATGCAATTACCAGCCCTCTCGTCAGTTTCGATGTGCAACGTGCACACGCCACTACAATGACGTCATAATTTTCAGCCCGGAACTCATGAATCCAATCCCGTTTATCGTATGCAAAGTAAAACGTTACATGGTGTAATGGTTCGTGTACACGATGGCCGATGTTTGGCACAGTTTAACGCCCTTTTGATGTTTATTACTTTTAAACGCTCTGGTCATGGGCGCCATTGCAGATACAGATAAATTATTCACGACCATTCAGGAACGATTGCTGTTGGAGCAGACAAGTATTTGAGTGGTGACCGCGGATCTGCAAACTCAGACTAAGGACGTGGACCGATAACCTGAAGAAGGTGGTCTGACATGAACGCAGATAGCGTAACATTGTTTTTGTAGCGAAAGCTGGAGTATGTTATGCATTCTTAATTTACCAACTAATTTTAATTTTAACTTTAATGTTATATAGAAGTGTATTGCCTATTCTAACATGAGTCTACGTATATGTTACCTGAAATAAATAATTTGGATTAGGTTATTTTCATTATGGCACGGTTTCACCAAAGGTATTTTTGAAAGCCATTGTTGCCTAAGGTCTTAGGTAAAAGTGGTCTCTTTGTCCCTTTATTTGAATTATCATTACCTAGGAAAACTAGATGATATACTTACGTAGGTACTAATTAGGTAGGTAAAATGAATATCAAGTTTCCAACATTTAAAACACGTATGAAGGTAGTAATAATGTACCTGTCGCAGTAAGATGGTTGTACCCGTGATATAGTTATATCACGTAGGGACGTATCTATATACCGTAATATAGTTATGTGAAAGCGGTTCATAACTGTCTTACTAGAAATATACGTATGATACGAGCACGATCTAGTCATATAATTATTAGGGCACTCCGACCAAATGGGTTCGGTTAGGTTACCCACTACGAAGCACCACTCGGCTCCACTCACTTCGCTCGGTCGAGTGACGACACGACCGAGCGAAGCGAGTGGTGCCTCAGTAGCGGCCGGCGGGCGCTACGTTGAAATTAGTCGCAGTAACAAAATTAGGGCACTCCGATAGTTATGAACCGATTTCATATAACTATATCACGATAGCTATATCCCTAGGGATATAACTACATAACGGCTTTAACCATCTTACTGCGACATACCGATATCACTACCATTAGATGTAATTAATACTATTACGGCCAGTGATGAAATTCCTTAGATTTCAATAATAGTTCAAATGTACCTACCTGTAGAAATTAATTAATGTTAAGTAAATCTAATATTCAATTTAGCAAGTATCGGATTTTGTTACTTCTAAGGCATCTGCAAATTATCCCGTAGGAACATTTGATACGAATTAAATTGGATTTAATTCCAATTAGACGATTAAATTTTTGAGAGCACTTAGAACAAGGGGCATATCTTTCGAAATTTATAATAAATCAAGCTTCAAAATGTGCGACTGAAGAATTTGAATAATTATTTTATTGGAGTCCCTGAAAATTTAGAAAATTAATTTCTATTTTCACGAGTTGTATAGGTATGAAAATTATTTTAAGCAATTGTTTTGTCCAGAATATTTTAAATAGATACAATTAGGTACTTAACATAAAACTGAAGGTCCATGAATCTTATGATAACGCTCAAGTACCAAATTGTAACGCGACGTGATATTAAAATTCAGTAACATTTCGCGGTGCGCGGGCTTACTAGTAGATCCTTCAAAAACACAATTTCACTGACAAATAGCCGCAAAACGTGATACCCGAACGAAAAAGGGAAATCATTAGGAACAAAATAAGCTTTTATACGAAAGTTGAAAAGCTAAATACAGTGAAAGTATGTGTACATTCATAGCTTGACATAATTGCGACCACCATCAGCGGAGCCGAATGAATGGCGTCGTGACGAGCCGTGATGGCTGTGGAGCGTGCGCCAGTGTGCCGCTCTTTTGATGAAACCATGATTACACCATACATACTCATACGTGCCTGTGTGTATAAAAAAATAGCTGGAAACGACAAGGATGTAAGACCGTGTGTCTTGGAAAATTGAATTTCTGTGGGAGTGGGTTATGTGCGGTGCCGGAAAATTATGTTGGCGCGGTTTTGAATATCAGGTTCATATTTTAGTGGTTGTAATGTGTTGTCATATTATTACTTTAAGTTTTAGTAGTGTTTAGGTTGTGTTTGGAATGTATAGGACAATCGTTTTTGTATCACGTTGTTAAATCAAATAGTCTTTGATAGTGAAATTGCCGATGAAACCGAAAGGAACAAAAAATCAAGAAAATAAAAATGTCTCTCATTTTTTATTTCAGTAATACATGTTTTTATTTAAGAATCTTCCTTTTTGTCTTATTGTATGTTTTGTCAAAGGCATATGAAAGCTAATTTATATTACAGGCCTGTCTAACAAAAACTATAATGTGCATACTTAACTTTGACGAGGTACCTCGTATTCTAGCGAGGTTGCCAGTTCAGAACTTAAGGTCCCCCGACACGGACTCACTATGAAATTCCCCCAACTTTATAGCCCTCTAGGCTACGTGGTACCTATCTTTACAACTCGCATCACGAGGGAAGAAGGACTAACTTTAAAATGTCAACTATTGTACGAATAGAGTGATATGTGGAAATTTTCTGGGGTCTGCAAAAGTTCTCACATAAGGCGTTAGAGAAAACTTGTTATTCATTCTTCAACCTTGTTTGGCGGCATATACTCGTAACGGTTATGCTGAAATGTTTTCGTATTATCTTATAGATAAAGTTTTTGGTCGCACACAGCTGTTATTTTAGATCGCAACTATCAGGGTTGGAATTAAATGTTTACTTTAAGTAGAACAAAGAAAACTGACTAGCAAAGGATCTTTTTCTTACAAACTCTCGTATTAATTCTAGTAAAGCAAAGCGAATACCAAGGTCACCCTAATCTTATTAGCCCAAAGTAAAGAAAATAAAGAAAAAACCTAAAAGTAGCCTTAAAAGAGGCTCTGTGAGGTTTCATGAAAGTCTGTTAAAAAAACTAGTTAATTGAAGACGAGCTTGAGTTGAGCTATAATAACAAGCAAAGGCTTCTGATAAAATAGCAACAATTTTTAAGTAAACACATTTTTTTTGGAAATCTAAAACCTGGACAAAATTCACACAAAAACTACAAATACCTATGTATAATCTGCATACCTGTGTGTGCTTTGATAAAACTGCAAAATAACGTTCGTCAATTCGTCAATGTCCCTTCCAGTTAAACGCCACGTCAATGATACGTACGTACGCGCCTAGGTTGACACGCCTTTGTATTGCGCGCATTCAGCTATGGGTTAAATAAAAACTGAGCTCTGCGAAATGTGAAAAAAAACACACGAGCTTTCCCGTTTTGGCGACAATCCGAGAATTTTCCGTTACAATTTATCCAGAAATATTCAGATGAAGTTCTAATATGCAGACTTACGCCGCAAGAGCTACATAGACGTGTATTTTATGCATACAAATGCTCACGTTGATTAAATATTCATACCAAAACCATAGTAAAGGAGAATCTTATATTTATAAGATAAGTAGATCTTTCAATATAATAAAATTGTCCAAAGCTTTGTAAAATAATACTCCATGTTTACTTTAGTCACAAACAGGTTTCAGTTCAGAAATCCTAAATGCAATTTCTGCAAATATTATTCAAACCTGGCATTCTTCTGAGCTTAGATACAAGCTTGCCTCTTTGTATTGTAACGTTATGTCGCTTAGCTCCGGTGCATGCGGAACAAAGTCCGCATTTATGACGTCAGACGGGTTCTTAACTTATGCTTACAACACGCACCTTATTAACGTTAACAAGGAAGGGCATGCGAGACCTTAATTTGAGCCAAGTTATTAAATTTGAATATAAGACCCCCACGGCGGTCGTGTCATAAAATAATCTACATTGGGAATTTCTAAGGAAACCCACACACTATTTAATTAAGGCTCATGTAGGTATATTGAGTCGTTTATATTCTTTCTTTTTAAGGGTTTCGTGTATAGCAATTTTTACTCGTATATGAGTCCCGCTTGAAACTACAAACTGGTGGAGCGTTTAAAGATCGCATTAGTGGATAAGGCGAAAGGAGCATGGCGGGTCGAGTCCTCCGCTTAAGTGAACAATAGTTACACTCACTAAACTCTTACAACTTGCCCAGAAAAATATGCGTCGATTATTTTAAATTTCATTAAATCTGCCTAGCCTTTTCCCATCTATGTTGAGGTCGGCTTCCAGTCTAGACGGATGTTGCTGAATACCAGTATTTTACATGGAGCGACTGCCTATCTGACCTCCATAACCCAGTCACTGGGTAATACAATACCCCTTGGTAAGACTGGTTGTCAGACTTTTTGGCTTCTGACTACCCATAACGATTGTCAAATATTTAATATGTCAGCCGGGACTAACGGCTTAACATGTTTTCCGAGGCACGGTGGTGTCTCGATATGTATTCGATGGTCACCCATCGACGAACCGACAATTCATTACACATGAAAAATGAGTAAATATGAAAGATTTTTTAGAAAATCTTTTCAGATTTTTGAATAACAAAATAATATAATAAATCGGACTTCATGCAATTTTTTCTGCTACATATTTTGACAAAGGATCTTTAAGCTTCCAAAACCTTTCCTTTTGTGGGATTACATTTTGCAATCTGCTCCTGTCAGATGTTTGCTCATCTTGTTTTAGGGAGATGTAACCAAAAAAATATTATAATTAAAATTCGAAGAGTGCTTATGTCGGCTAGGAAAATGGATTACTATCGTGAGTTATTTACACACTATTCCTAGCTTTAAAACTAAGTCGGAACTCCTGTACGAAATAGCTTAAGGCGACATAAACGCTTTTCGTGTTTATTTTCTTTTTAGTACAGTTAGTACCACCAAAACCGTTTAAAAGGTTGAAATAGAAACCCTTAAAAGCAGCATTCCTTGCTAAATATAAACCTAAGTTAATTTCGCCTTTACATTAAATATTTGCATGAGAGAAATAGCAAGGACCTGCCGTACGTCATGAGATAATAATAAACTTTAAACAACGGACAATATGCTGGTGTAATCCCTTAGAAATAGACCATTATATAAAGGGCAAAGTCTCGTATTTCAATATTAGCTTGTTAACGTTTTAAGTCAATCAAAACATTGAAAGGAGGTTGCAGAACACAAAGGCAGTCTTTATTTGATACATAATAGAATTAGATAATAATATAGAGATAACTGTTGCTATTGTAAGACACAAGCCTTTGCCAGAAAATCATGACGCTACACACGTCGTAAGTATCAAATAATATACAACCAAAAGGCTTAATATTTTCCTAGAAAGTTGAGTTGGCATTCAGTGGTATGAGTAACAAATTCACGCCAGTCTCAAAGGTGCGTAATTAGTGTTTTTGCTATGGGTTATTAATTATGGTCGTTAATGAAGTTCAATTAGTAAGTTGGGACATCAATCTTCCACTCTCCTAGAGGCAGAATGATGTATGGCCTCCTATTGATGAGGCGTACCCAACATTTTGGGACATTATTTGCGAAAATCGTTAACTATTATTAATTAGGAGTGATCTAGTGTTTCTGCTTGATTAAACGGGAAACAAACAGTTATCTATTTGCTCCTGTTTTAAAATTCAAAATTCATAAGTCATTTATAAAAACTAGGCTGAGCATCAGCACTTTTCGAACGTCAAAATTACATAAGACAGTCCCCCAAAACGCCCACCCTTCACCACTTCCTAGTGCATTAGCTGGGAAGAAGAAGTGGCGCAACAAACTCCCCAGCAGCACAGCTGTCTGTTCAGTTAGAAGAACAAAAAAAAAAAGATTCTATATAAAAGTGTTCAAAATAATTTACATTACTCAACACTAAACATAATTCGAATTATTAGCCATATGTTAGCTAGCACACGCCAATATCTCTACTATCGCTATTTTATATTGAACACAATGTTTTTAGGTACATTCCAAATAATAATGAACCTACGTAAAACGACGTTGTTATACTTTCTATAAACTTACTCCGCCATACTGTATTATAAAACTTAATTGGGTAGTAAAACAATATGTTGAATGTAATAATGTACAGATTATCCCGTACAAAATTCGTACCAATATTTGTTAACGTTACAAAATATTTCCATACAACGACGATGTTCGGTACAAAGTAAGTAAAGCACACAAAGAGGCTGTCAATGTGGGTAATCCATGAGAAAACAAGGCGAAATATTTGTGTGGCGAGCTGTCGACTTGCGTAGACACGAATATCGAACTGGGAAATAAAAATAAAAACACGTAACCCCGAAACGTACCTCTCTCCAAATTGGGATTTGAGGTGTCTCTCAAACGGTTACGGATACGGAAAACGAGCGATTACTTTACGATTCTGATTATCCGAATTTCAAATCGATTCCTTGCTTAAACTACTAGATTTAGATTGGTAAAAGTAAATTATTAATTGCTTCGCTGTGCCCGAAACTGAATGCATCCAAGAATCTTTGAAAACTGGAACGAAAATAAATGTAAACAAATGAAACTATTTTCCTAATCACGTGTACGAGGGCGACACTGAAAGATTTTATAACTGGCCACTTGTAAACGATATAATCAAACTTAATAACTTGCTAGTTTGTTCAGTTTTTGATTTTCTAAGAATTTTCAGTGTCACCCTCGTACGTGGTCCTAACTTGTATTTTTGTACGTAAATTTTAGATAGTTCAGATATCCTTCATACTCATACCATTAACTAAGATTACTTACGGCACTGGCACATACTTCCCTTGTTCTTCGAAACATATTTTCATGTTATCCGATAATTCCTAACATATTAAGCAAACAAAACGCTCGACTATGTTTATGTAACCGCTAAAATTTCACTTACCCATCCATTTTACATGGTAACCGTTGTACTGTGAACAAACAGCGCCAGAGGCTTTTACTCGTAACATTCCAGAGAAGGCACCATGGCTTATATGTCGATACTAGTCATTTTAAAGTCCACTGATAAGTCTTATAGCTTACGATTCCTTTATAGAACTGACATAAGACCGTTTTCTTTGACTGTTATCTTTTGATATACGGCCAAATAGAAATGGAGAAATGTAAGAAAATTTAAAATTTGTGTCCGCGTTTTGTACTTTATGTCTTTGAACCGCCAGCGGGATCTTTGAATTTGGGCTTTTTTTTAAATATTGTAATAATGTTACGTAACTTTTTATTTATTTATTTATTTATAAAAATCTTACCTACACTATCATTACAGATCTATGATCCAATGCGACAGATTGGCCTTACTAACTAAATCCTAAATCTACACCTTATACCTAGTTAAAAAATATCTTAATCTAAATAACATATAACATATAGTGTAACTTTTGCGAATTCACTCAAGTTGCACCACAATACATCAACCCTCCCGTAAACCTCATTCACCACGCGTATGGCTCTAGTGAGAGGAGTTCTCGCCAGTAGGTTGGTCCTGGCTGCAGGCACAGCGAGCAGGGGCGGGCGTTGCCGCCTCCACACGTACCGGTCGGGAACGTACAGCTGTAGGTGTCGCAGCACTCCCGGGTTATGCGCCACGCCACGTAGTAGTTTCACTACATACGCTACGAGCGAAAACTCCCGTCGTACTCTTAGAGTGTTATACCCTACCATACCCAGAACAAATAGTGTAGGGTACATCAATGGGTATAATGGATATACCCCATACAGCTTGTAATACAAGTGTCTCGTGAACTTATTTTGGATACGTTCCAACATAACGCTATATTTCGCCTCATGAGGAGCCCAAATGAAT
This sequence comes from Agrochola lota, assembly GCA_947364205.1. NCBI lineage: Eukaryota > Metazoa > Arthropoda > Insecta > Lepidoptera > Noctuidae > Agrochola > Agrochola lota. The sequence goes on along the minus strand of OX376227.1, from coordinate 9,264,193 downwards.
GCGCTATGTTCGAGGTGACTTCTGACTAATGCGTCATATAGTACCCTTAGTGTCGTGATGTTGGTGAATCCTTGGGACTGCCTCAGTACGAAACCTAGGTTTCTGTATGCCTTCTTACATATCTTATTGATATGCTCACGGAAGGTTAGTTCCTGAGAGAAGACTACCCCTAAGTCTCGTACCTGAGACACTCGTTGCATCGGCACCTCCTCCACCTTGTACTGATAACTCAAGGGAGTTCGCGCGCGAGTGAACGACATCACCGAACATTTAGCAACATTAAAATGCAGTTAGTTGTCATTGCTCCATTCGACCACTCTGTCAATGTCTTCCTGTAGGCGTTCACAATCCGAGTGATCCCGAACCTCGAGCAGCAATTTCAGGTCATCCGCAAACAATAAACAAGTCCCATGTCTGACGACTTCCGGCAAGTCATTTATCATTACAATAAACTCGAGAGGCCCTACATTGCTGCCCTGGCTCACGCCCGATCTCGTGTAATACGGTTGAGATACACAGCCATTGTAGTCGACATATTGCTGGCGATCCTTCATATAGCTAGCGAAGAACTGTAGCAGAGGTAGTGTACATCCAATTTTCGCGAGCTTCCTTAACAAGATGTCATTATCCACCGTATCGAACGCTTTTTTAAAATCGAAGTACGCAGCATCTACCTGTACCCCCGCATCTACTGCCGGCACCACCTGTACCATAAAGTTAATAAGGTTTGTAGCAGTGCTGCGTCCAGGTCGGAACCCATGTTGCGCATCTGACTACTTGGAAGTAGGTAGTAGTAAGTAGGTAGGCAGGGTACGTTAATTACAGTTCGTGTACCGTAAGTGGACAAAGAAGATAACACTTTTTCCCTAATGACTGGTTTAACTTAGTGTTCAAATTGTGTGCAGACTTTGCTAAGTACATTCCTTGGCGCAGTATGGAAAGTTTAAATGGTTATTATTCATAACATCCAAGTGTAAGGAAGACGGTTTCTAGCAAAACTTTAGTATCACTACGATTTAGGTAAACCAGTTAATGCACTAAGGTAGGACGCGAAATTCAAATTTTGATACGTTTTTTTGCAATTTGCAGATCAGTGTCAGTTGTATGTTGATTAAAATAAAAGCCTAGTTTATTCCATTTAAAGTTTTCAGTTAAGTTGAGAATTTGTTTTTACACCAAAGTTTTATGTTTATCCTTATTTATTAACGAGGGTTTGCTCACATAGTGAACATTGTTTACGCCAAAGTTGTATTGTATTTGTATTTTTTGTAGTTGTAATAATTATATGTATATTCTGGACAATAAAGTACGTATAAATAAATAACCATCTTATACCAATTATTCCAAAATACACGTACGTATTTTGGAATAATTGGTATAAGATGGTTAAGTAGGTACTTCTTACAACGCACGCATTAAATTAAGTTTTTATAAATCATTTTTTAAACGTTTACTTATTTTTTAAGTTATTCCCTTTGTTTTTAAGTTGTTTAGTTGTTTTATGTCCCAAAAAGTAAAATAAAAAATAAAGTAAGTTTTATCTTAGATTTGCGACAGTTGTATTAATGATTTTAATCATTATGATACTATCAACACTGTCCTATTTGATACAGTCGCGAACCACATTTTGATCAAAATACAATTTGATACTGGCATGCAATTAGAAAAAAATATTATAATATAAAATAATAAAAAATGAATTACCCTGCCGCTTTTACATTATGTTGAAACCATGAAATTTTTCGGTCTCACTGATTTTGTGCGTTCTTTAACTAAATTAGGGTTGTTTATTTATAAAGCAGCCAGTTTCGTAGCATGCAAACGTTTATGTATGCGTGACTTTGTTGAATTAGCTGCTATAACGATTTGGGAAAATTATAGAGATCTATCGGCTGCTTATTATCCTGTTGTATATAACGGCTAAAGTAATTGTTTACTTTTATTTATAGGCCCTGTTACTGAGGCATTTTATTGCATTATTAGATACCAATAAAAAGTTTAGTTTTTTGCCATAAAAAACTACGCAATTGTCTCACTGTAATTCGTAGATATTGTATAACCTTGTTATGGAATCCTGTCAAGAGGGTGAACAGCAAGTTCCCAATTCGCGGCCCAAGCTCAACAGTGAATGTTGAATCGCTCGTACGATGACTCAAAGGTATAGCGTGTTCACTCTGAAATGACGCGGTCTATTTTACGCACACACTGCATTAAAAATGCGATAGAGTGGACAAGCTATACGAAATAAATTGATATAATATACGCCCGACAAATGATGGCCCAGGTTCGAACAGGCGCTTTACTTTGTGTAAATTCTTTCATCACCACTGCTCTCAAAACGGTGAAGGAAAACATCGTCAGGATACGACATGGCCTAGAACCAAAAAATCGAAGACATATGATATCTACCAACCCGCACTGGTCGCGCGTGGTGGATTACGGCCCACTCCCTCTCATTGAAAGGAGGCGTGTGTCCCAGCATTGGGAAAATTATTGGCTGAGTATACTATTATACTAGGTCCAACATAAAGTAAAAACTAAAAACAAGTTCTTCAGCCCGTAAAACTAAACAAACCATGACGATACACCACAGTTTCTTGGAGTTTCAATAAATATTTTATTACCGTACATAGTTAGGAAGTGGCGAAACTTTTTCGATAAGTCCGTTGGCTAACAGCTAAACTCCTTGTTCCAGTTGTTCATGGTTCGAATCGTTTCGATGGCTTTTGTTTAGACATTATGAGAATGTACGAATTGTCGTGAACATGGGCTTTAACGTTTAATATCTCTGGTGGCTATTTCTTCTGCTATCGGAAAATACTTTTCTCGCTCGATTTCGTACTTTGTGGGTTTTGTTTTGTTTATTATTTTCTTTTAGGGAGCGTTTACGGATACAATGTTTTTCAACGAATAAAAGTCAATCTGCCTAGCCTTTTGCCAACTATATTGGGCTCGGCTTCCAGTCTAACCAGATGCAGCTGCATACTAGTATTTTACATGGAGAGACTGCCTATCTGACCTCCACAACCCAGTAACTGGGTAATACGATACCCCTTGGTAAGACTGATTCTGACGACCCGTAACGACTGTCAAAGATCCATGAATGACAGCCGGGACCAACGTGCATCCGAGGCACGGAGATGGTCACCCATCCACAGACCGGTAAGCGTAGCTTAACCTGACGGATCGACCCGTGCAGCAGTTATTATCTAGCCACGAGCTCCTCAACGAATAAAAGTATTTAGAGAAAATGTTATAATATTTTTGCTAATAGTAAATAGTACCTAACGTCTATAAAAAAATAACCAAATGGGACTTAATTGCCAATGCAATTGCATTGCAGTGATTTGGAAAATAACATTTAAACCAAATCAAACATAAAAACCGACAAACACCGCATCGCTACAACCGAAAACCAATCTAAAACTGAAAATACACTAAAATGTACAAACTGTAACAAATGCTGTACAAAACTCATTCCATTGATTAATTTTTTGTTGTGCCAACGTTTTGTGTGAGTATTTGTACAGTCAACAAAAGAGATAAGTCAGCTAACTACGATATTCCCTTTTCACCCCTGTTTTTTTGTTTATGATGTTTATTGATAATGTTCATGCGTCTTAAAAAAACCCCACTCACTACTAATGAATGTGCCTGTGTTTTGAAAAGCTATTAATTATTGTGTGCGTGTTTAAACTTTATAGTCTATCCGATTAAGGGGTCGTGCAGACAGCACTGCTGCGGCGCCGACACCTCTTCGCGTAACCATGTAGACTGAGCTGCCGCCGAGCCGCCCGCGCCGCCACGCCCGCCGCCATCGCCACTTTATTTTGCCATATTACTCTACAATCCGCGGCAGCGGCGTAGAGGTGTTGCGGCAGTGGGCTGGCAACGTTGCATATACACAGCTTAGAGGCACGGCGGCGGCGCAGTGGCCTCGCAGCGACGGCGTCGTGTCCCTAAGCACTAAAAAGTGCAGCGCTTTAAAACTATCGAGAAGCGCATGCTGCCGTCAACATCCATATTTTACAGTGAAAGATCAATCATTACAATTAATATTTCTAATTGATTTAAATTCCCGCACGCTGTTTGGGTGTACCGTCACCATAATTATGAGCAAAAATAATTTACCCAACTCCTTTGATGACGTTACATGTGATGAACGAGTGTCGAGGTTCATTTGAATGCAAGTTGCCTCACGGGGTTTCAGACAGGGTCTGGGTCTAATACAGAGTGATATCATCTGACTGCTGTCAGGTCGGAGGAACACAGCCATTTACTCACGGAAACTTATTTTGTCGGAAGGATCATGGAAGACGTTCAGATTCGCGTGTACATGTTCAGATTAGGTAGGATTTATTGAAGTTGATGTTTTCGGCGTGATGGTTTAAGATGTTAAAGTGTCCTTTTTGTGAATGTAGGCTTCGAAATAGTTGAGCTAAAACGTTTTGAAAAATAATTATAATGAACAGAAAGAATTTCTGGTAAAATAATCAGAAACAAAAGTTTGACTAGAAAGAAAAATCGATTATTCTGCAGCAACAAAAAGCCCATTGTAAAAAAATACATAAAGTACATACAAATTAGCCAAAAGCCTAGTATTCAACAAATGAATAGTTTGTCAATTTTGTCCATTGCATGATGTCAGGGACCAAAAACAATACACATTGCGTAATTAGTCTGTACCTGCTTACATCCTTGGAATTGGATATTGAACGGTTCAGCCATTCAGTTTCCAATTCCAACACTAACCTAGCAGTTCGATGAAGCCCAACAAAATACCGATACGTATTAATAAAACGCCCGGCAACACTATACCAAAACAATAAAGGTTCAGCGTAACAGAAAATACCTCCAGAATATCGCTGAATAATCATAAGTCGAAAACGTGTTTCCTTCAGATATCGATAGCTCAGCGATTTTCGAAAACGGCAACATTTCTCAGAAATACAATTTTAACGATGTTATTTTTTTTCCTCCGTCTATTTATTGTACCTGACCAAACAAGATGGAGACACACAGTTCGCCCACAGTTTAGGAACACATTATAAATTAACCAGCGACCCGCCCTGCGTCACACGGTTTTTACGACTTGACGTAACATTGAGAATTCTTTATTAAATGTGAGTTTATTAAAATATAAATACACATAAACCTGCCGGAATAAATTCTCAAAATGATGATGAAGACCACATCAGATTCACATTTACTTGCGTAATTTAGAACAACAACGCGGTCACTTTTCTTCGTTCTTCTGAATTATGCAACGGATTTTTATATTTAGAATCTATTCCGGAATTTTATGTTTATAATACAAAACTTTTATTAATATTAAACTTATTATACAATATTGTTCTGTGTGGTGCCGGACGTAAAGAATAGTACCATCCCATCCCGTGGGTGTCGTAAAAGGCGACTAAAGGACTCACTAGAAAATCGGCAGCAGCATTATCTATGCATTTTAACACCATACTGCGACCGCCAACCCGCCTGCCAAGCGTGGCGATTATGGCAAACCCCCCTATTTGGGGGAGGCCTATGTCCAGCAGTGGACGTCTTACGGCTGAAATGATGATGATGATTACAATATTGGAATATTGTGGGGGCGTGTGGCTAAGTAATAACAGCCGCACGGGTCGATCGTGGACTGATCATCTTTACATAGCAAGACCCTCCGTGCCTCGAAAAGCACGTTAATCCGTTGATCCCGACTGTCATTTGTAGATCTTTGACAGTCGCTACGGGAAGTCAGAAGCCCGAAGGTCTGACAACCAGTCTTATTAATGGGTATCGCATTAATCAATAACTGGGTTTTGGAAGTCAACTGCATCTGGTTTAATTTGAAACAGACCCCAACATGGAAACAGGCTAGACAGAAGATACAATATTTAAATCTCGTGCGGACCAGGGGCGTCTCTCTAGTATTTAATGAAATATTCTCAGTGTTCACCTCAGGTAATTTGTCCCGATTTCTGTTATGTCTATCATGGATTATTTGAATTGAAACTTCTATTTCTGTTTTGATGCTGGTTTTAGATTTATTTGATGATGATAGATTTGCAGGGCTATATTTTATTCATAACAGTCAAATTCTGGACATTAGCCATGCCCAAATGGAAGTTATAACTGGTCGTAACTGTAAATTTCAGCAGATTGCAAATAAAGCTGAAATACCTGGAATGTTCAAGGTAAAATTGGATTTACATAAATAAATTCTGAAAATGTGAAAATAAAAACATTTTAGTCTGGCACTCAACTCCTAAAATAAGTAACAAAAAACGAGGGTTGATAAAAAAAGCTATTTCATTTGAACAGGGGAAATAGTCTTCTCTGGTGACACATTCTAACATTACCTACTCTTTTAGTATAGAACAATTGAATTACAGACAGAAATATACCCACATGTCCTTTGGGCACAATAATACTCGGCCTTTGCATAAGGCATGCAAGCCGCAAATATATTCTACTTTCTATACAAATCCTTGTTTCGAATTGATGGTATTTCCTCATAAACAAATATCAACTTTAAGTCAGTTCAAATTAAGATGATTTTAGAATGAGTGACCTGAAAAAATTATTGAAGTTGTAGCGCAAACTGAACTCATTATGTAGGCTTTAAAGCATTTTTTCCGAAAATACATTATTGTTTACGTGTTTAGAAATTAAATTGCGAACGCAGGATATACGGGCAGTGGAAAATACACAACGCATAATTGCGACAATACGGTGTGAGACCTTTACCATGTACACTCACCTCAATTATTTATAAGCAGATGAGTGCCTACCTGTGTTCCGCCCGACACTTGAATGACGGCCTCATTCAAAATTATTGTCCGTCCCACAATTTGTATCATATTCCGGTCTGTCCCAAGTTCTGTAATTTGCTTTCGAGTATGACGTGAGGTCAAGCACTTAGTAAATGTCATGGTTAGATGTTTCATTATAAGTTTTGCTCATGGACATTAATTTGATTTATGATTTCAGTTTTTGGGGAAATCTATTTATTTTCCTGTGTTTTGACTTTTACTAGGTAACCTAACCGTCTAACTAATTGACCTAAACGTGTAAACATGACGTAAGGAAAGAACAAAACACGAAAATAACAATTTGGGGCAAAATATGCGTCATATCCATGCAAAACGGCCATTGCTCAGCATAATGCTGCGACTCTATGCTAGATAGAGCCCCAGTGCTGGTTTTCAGCGACAGCCGGCGTTGTCAAGCGATGCAGCATATAGTGAAATAACAAAATAACACAAAAATAAAATATATACAATACTTTGTCCTAAATGTGTTTATTGATAATAATATTTAAAATGGCAACATTGAAGGAACGAAATTTCTTACACGTAGGTAATAACGAAAAAGGTTAACGAATTTGTATTGATTTTATACTAAACTGCCTGGTTGGTTTAGTGGTCGCAAGCGCTACTGCTGAGCATGAGGCCCTGGGTTCGATTCCCAGGTCGGGCAAAGTATTATTAGGTTTTTCCAACTGGAATTTATCAGTAGCAGTCCGGAGTCTAGATTTGTCCGGTTAATGGCAATAGGCTCGCCCTCTACTACATGGGACTTAAATACTGGCGAAATGTTGGTGTAGGTACTATGTAGGTACATCTCTGCCTAACCCTAAATAGGCGTAATGTTATGGTTAAATATGTTTTTCATACAAAAAAAGAATTTTCAAAATCGGTCCACAATTGACGGAGAAATCGCCGGACATACATAAAAAAAAAACATACATACGCGACGAACATATAACCTCCTCCTTTTTGGAAGTCGGTTACTAAAATATTGCTATACATAGTACTTATCTTAAAAACTAAACATTACAATAACACTTTGACTTAAACTTGGACTTTTAATTGTATTTAGTAAGTTGACAGTAAGTTGTCAGTAAGTTGACAGTAAGTTGTCAGTAGGTTGACAGTAAGTTGACAGTAAGTTGACAGTAAGTTGACAGTTCGAAGCTGTTTACGTTATGTAAGTTGTTACCGTAACTTTGTAGTGTACGTAAGCATGGTTTTCATTGAATTTAACCACTTACATATCTTAAAAAATGAGTAATGATCGATTTATTTTGCTTCGAACTGTAAACTTACTGAATACAATTAAAAGTCCAAGGATATTAATAGTTTTGTCAAACAAAACAAATATATGGCTTAAGTTACTTGAACATAAAAAAAACATGACAAACTTGTTACCTAATTACCCTTCGTTATAACCTTAATGTCATTATAACACTGCCGCAACAATAACAAGAAATACGTTCTCTGGTTACAATGGTAAGCAGATAATGATTGTGATACTTAATTATGATGTGATATAAATTATAAGAATAGTATAGAATAGTATTAAATAATATAAAATGTACAATAATGATAATTAATATAATGTAATGAACAAAATGATGATGATGATGTATAATGATGTATAACTGTAATATTCATTATGTATAGGTATTTTTATTTTTGTTATAACCATTTAAATTGCAATGCCTTAACAGGCAACCAAGTTCTAAGAACCTACCTATTGTTAACATCCTCAAAGTTCTGTACACTAGTTCGCAATAACGAATTTGAATTTGAAGCAATCATTATTTTGATTATAATTGATAAAAGTCGTTATTGAGATTAGTAGATAAGAAGTATACAAAAACTCAATACACATAGTACAATTTTATTATCATTAAAATACTTTATTTTATTCTACTGTATTTGGGTGGCTTACAGCTATCAGTACAGAAGTAACAGTGAGGTGATTGACGACAAGCCATTTACAAGCCTCCACAGTTCGCAATAGACTATTGTTGTACAAATTTTCAAATTGATTAACTATTCGTAAACTATAACCGTAACTAAGTATTACTTTAAATTAACTGTTAATTTAAGTATCTGCATAGGCAAAGATGCATGTGCAACCGCTATTACAATACAGACAGAGACAATAATATACTGTGTAGATAAAACAGTAGTAATGGACGCTAAGCTGATTGCAAACAAATCGATTGATGGGTTTTTATTCTTAACAATTTGGTTAAATACCTTCACTGAGCGAATTTTATATAAGAATTTGTACAGTAAACTGTGCGAGCGTAAGGAGCATGAAAAAGATTTCTCAGAAATCTCCAATATTCCAACATTCACAGACAGCTTAGAAAGAACTTCAGGACATTCAATCCTTGATTGTGCTATTTTCACTAGGAACCGTAAGTCAGATATATTTCTCCAGTTACAAGTGGAAGTAAGTGGAATCGAGCGCTTCGTTCATTGCAACTCAGATAAGGGATTTTAAATTTGTAGCCTAAGTATCAAGTGAATTTCCGTTGTATTCGTTCCAATCTGTCTGAATGCACTGCATAATTTGGATTCAATTATTTACAATTATTCCACTTTTTACACTAGGTACTAAATTAAATGGCTAACTAACTGTAAAATATTCAAGAAGTTTATTCTGTATTTTCAAAAGAAATTAAAAGTGCTCAATGAAATAGCATTTACGAGTGGTTAAGCATATTCTGGCAACTAAGCGGTTTATTTATGAACGTTGTTTAAAGTTAAGTAATGATTAGCGACTAGATAAACCCCATATAAGCCCCACTACCAGCTTGCTATCTGCCTAATATTTTTCACCATGACACGAAATATCTTCAGATATTGTTTTTTTTTTAATATATATTTTTTTATCTTCATGCGCACTTTTTTTTCCAATGCACTTTAGACATTGGCAGAATAGTCGACATCGGCTTTGCTTGCCGTTTAATAAAAATAAGATAGAATAGAATAGACACGAAATATACCTACTTCATGCCGAATGTGCCAATACGAAAAAAATACGAAACGTAAACTCACCCACCAAAATAATGCACTCGAATGTCTGTTACACCTTATAGTAACAATAAAGAGGAAAATACACGTTCCCGCATAACACTCCATCTAGTGACGTTTTCGCTTTGTGTCTGAATCTAATAATACAGTGCTGCATTGGCCTACATTCCGGTCTCCTGTTGCAGACAGCTGAACATCAGCTGAAGTAGGGTATATTTTGGCGGCAGTATGGATTTGCGAGCGTTACATGCAATGCGCTTTATGTGGACAATGTTCCCCCTTATTTATAAACGATGCTTTTTAAAGCAATTATTAACGTCTGCTTAAAACCATGTCTCAAGTTTTCAAATAGTACTTGTTTTGTAGATAAAAGTAATGAAATAAGAAATAAACAAAACACCATTGTAGCAAGTACGACTCTTAAATGTAAACTGTCTTATTGGGATCAGCAAGTATTTAGTTTCAAGGAGTCATCTAGAGTTCCTTGTGGAGGAGTTCTTACTGGGAATTACTAGCACCAGAACTGCTTTTTTCACAAAGCAGCTTTTCTGTGCCGATGGCGGAGCAAAATTATAACCACATACCTACTTAAATAAGTAAGTATTTACAGCGTTGACTCTCTGACACTCTTATAAGTTCTCCCTTTGGCTTTAAAATAGTAAAGTAAACGACGTATTCCACATTGGGCACCCGCTTAATCGGCACCTGAGCAAATGGCACCTGAGGTATTCCACATACGGCACCTATCGATATTTTTCACAGGTGCCATTAGTGGAATAATTTGTTATTTAAAATTTTATTCCACAAATGGCACCTACGGATCAGTACGTACTAGTGTTGGGACATTTTTTCTTTTTTAGGACCTCAAAATCAAACATTCGATTAAAATCAGTGGAGAGTTTAATAACATGATAAAAACATAACTTCTTTGTTCTTAATCATTTTAATATCACAATCAGTTTTCTTAATCACATGTATGGCACCTGCGAAAAATATCGATAGGTGCTGTATGTGGAATACGTCAGGTGCCATTTGCTCAGGTGCCGTTTAAGCGGGTGTCCAATGTGGAATATGTCAAGTAAACCTGGGCTGAATTAATGTAGGCTTCACAGGCCTCAGCTCCTGTTTATCTGCAAAAATAACAGGCAACAGCGTAACATATCTCCTCTAATTTAATTACTAACGCGCTTAGGCTAAAACCCAAACTACCCAAAATATCATTCACCGAAATTCCGCGTCCGATAGGGACATAAATCACAGATCCTTCGGAGCCTATCTCCCTGGTACCGAGCTTCAAATGACGGGCCTGTACTTAATGCTTGGTACATAAAACTGGCCAAGAGCGAGTCGGACTAGCGCACTATGGGTTGGGTAGCTTGGAATAAAGTTCGAACTCGTTTTGTAAAGAGACTCTTCATGTAACCAGAGGGCCAAATGATAAAAATTGCCATCCAACGTGGTAATGTTACTAACCTTTTGAGTAGGCATTTTTCCCATTGATACCGATGCCGACGATATTTTTATGCCTTCTCCTGAGCTCCTGATGAGCTCTTCTCCTTTTTTTTATATACTTGTACATATGTATTAGCTTGTATATTATATCTATGAGACGGTTATATAGATTACCCTCTCTTTATTCTTTTCTATGGCAGTGGTATTAGTAGGTAACACGGTTTTTGGCCCCTTCAACTGACTCGTATTTAATTGGCTATACCTATTACGATTTCAAAGATACAGTTCTGTGACAGCAAAACAGACAGAAGACGTAAGCTTAGTGATGAGTACCGTTAGCACCGTTTCTCAAACTCAAACTTAAAGCATTTATTTCAATTAAACCAATTACAGGCACTATTGAATTGTCAAGGAGTCGGTCAGTCAAGAAGTTGAACCTAATTGACTAAAACTGTAGTAGGTTCCTTAGGGGTGAGGAATCCTAAAAACCAGGCTATTAGATATCCTAGAACAGAAATTGTGTCTTTGACTACATAAGTAAGTAGATACTCTAGAAGAGGAGTCTGATGGCCTCGAGTTTGACTTCGTTATGTAAGGGTGGCGCAATGTCTCGCTTTTCTTAGAATGAGTGACGAAACAAAATTTATTTTATTTTTATTACTCGACTAAGAATGTAAGGGTCGTATCTAGTATAAACTTTAACTAACTATTGAATAACAATAAAAGTTGCCTGTATTTTGCGGAATGTTGATTTATTAGTTTTCTTAGTAACTACAGATACAATGTAAATTATATTTTCTTGTAACTATCACCTCGAAGTTTTAAATTTTAGAATATTTCACATCAAAGTACCTAAGTATTTCATCCTTTATCTTTATGCTCTAAAACAATATTATGAGTATTATGTTAAGAGAATCTTCGTTAGACAGATCTCATCTAAAAGCCTCGTAACTATAGCTGAATTGATGTTAACCCCAAGATGATACGTAGTGGAATTATCAACAACACCCACTAAAATTGTAAACTTAAAAGCACTCACACTCACTCTTGCCACCAGCAACATAAAGTTGAAAATCCCGTACTTCTGGTGCAATATACGGGTTGTTATTTTGTGAATATTACGTCACATGTTCTGCTTGTTATCGTGTAAAGCCGCCATTCCATTGCGGCGTGCGGACACGCTACACGCGTTAGTTGCACCGTGATATGGTCATGGGGCTATCTAATTAACTCTAGACTGGAGTTATGGATGGCGTTCTATATTTCAATTAGCGGTCTACCGCCCGACCGTGGAGTAAATAAATATTTGTGACAACGAAAACGAACAACTTAGTCTCATTCCGAAATTAGAACAGACATTTGAATTTTGAATTATGCTACCGAAAACATTTTACCGACAGTTTTTTTTGTGTTAAATTAATTAAATAATCTTTGAAAATATTAAAAAAAATCTATCTGCCTAGCCTTTTCCCAACTATGTTGAGGTCGGCTTTCAGACTAACCGGATGAAGCTTAATATCAGTATTTTACATGGAGCGACTGCCTGTCTACCTCCACATCCCAATAACTAGGTAATGCGATACCCTTTGGTAAGACTGGTTGTCAGACTTTCAGGCTTCTGAGGATCCGTAACGACTATCAAAGAAAGAAAAAAACCACGTATGACAGCTTAACTTGATGGATTGACCCGTGTGGCTGTTATTACTTCGTCACGAGCTCCTCTTAAAAATATCTACAACTTAAATTAAAATTCAGACAGTTTCGTAAAACAATACAAGCTTTTCACATACGACCCAACGTTTACAATCGGCCGTCGTGCTCCCGGGCATCCGGTACACTCTCAAAGAAACAAAACGGCTCTGGAGCCGGATGTGCCGTGATAAGGAAACCGGATGCCGATCCCTGGCTAACGAACAACTAGTAGCGACTAACCAGGAATGCTGGAACCCCAGCCGGGTCTTCAAACAAGCCATAATTTACCGATTTTCAAGAATTGAGGGGGGGGAGGGAGGTCAATTTAAATTGGGCGGTTCTATCTACATGCTAATATCGTGTGGTAATGCCAAAGTGACGTGAAAGCAAACTTCCTTTGATACTCCAGTCCTTAAGAGAGCATGTCTTTATAATGTAAAATTTATTTGAGTGAAGAGTATTTTTTATTGGGAAAATGTCATGGGACGAGATAATAGACGGATGTTGATTTTTGTTATGTTTCTTTTGCCTTATTTTTACATAAAAAATAACAATGAAAGTAATGTAAACGAACTTGGTTGCATTTTATTCAATATTGTATTTGCCGCGCTTTACTTTTGATGTATAATTCTGTGGTATATGTACTTAGAGGATTGCCTTTGTAATGTGTGAGAGAAATGAAAGTTAAATAAACTAAATATAAGAAGTTAAAGGATTTGTGAAATAATAGTTTCAAATATTGTTCTCTTTTCATGTAAGATTTGTAGATAAAAGGTTAAAATAATGTTATAGATTTGTGATTAAAAAAACTCAATACTATTTTTTACTATGGCGTGATTGTGAAGGCCTCGCATCTCATGTACGAGGTTGTGGGTCCAAATCCGGGCAAGTACCAATGTTTTTCAATTCATATGTACTTTCTGAGTTTATCTTGGACATTACTGACATCGGTGAAGGAAACCACCGTGAGGAAACCTGGACTTATAGTTAATATAAGTCTGTAATCGCCAACCCGTCTTGAGCAAGCGTGGTGATCAATGCTCGTGCCTTCTCTGTATGAGAAGAGGCCTTTGCCCCGCAGTGGGACAGTAATAGGCTGGTATTATTATTTATTATTACTATTTTCAGAGCAATTCAATTCAGTTTTATTTCGCTAGTGCAACGTAACATAAAGTGTTTATAAAAACTCAATAGATATAAATTATTTTCAATAGTTAAACTTTCAACAGATGTAGTCACTACACATGGATCCTTTAAAATAGGAGAATTCAATACCACCTTGTTATCAATTACTTAACACAAAATCGGTTTTCTTTGATAAAAACTTAATTCGAAATTAGTGTAAGGTTGTGAGTTTTCTCGAAAAAAACAACTATTTTAAGTCTTTAACACTGTTTTAAGTAAAATTTTCGTTGCAAAATGTAAGTACCTTTACAATCCGCTTCCATTTCAGCAAGCTTAATAAAGCAACAAATCTTTATGTTAAAATCTAAAAAAAAGATTACACACCACTTAAAATTATCTCTAATCTCATATAACAATAAATATTCTTGTTCTACTCCACCATTTCCAGACTGAAATAAAGATCACACTGGATAAAACGGCTTTTGATAAAAAAATCTCCGGTTACACTTTTCAACAAAAACTGTCAAGCAAATATCGCTCTTGAATCCTTATTTTTAGGTTCACTTTAATGTAAGCTGATCATTGAGTAGTTAGCATACGGATGCAGTTCATTACTTGTAAGTACTGTGTAATGAAAATGGAATCTCTGGAGGAAAGGAACTGGAAAGTAGCGTTATAAATGTGTAATTACAGAGCTATATCGTGTAAGGAATATTCTCAAAGCTTTCTCAAGATTTTCAAGCAATCAGCGTAACGAATTATGGAAAATAGGAGTAAAGATAAAATATATAACCACTGACTCTGAATATTTTTCAGTCTAGTGGTGGACTTTGAAATTTCCTGGTACCTAAGTACTCTTTTTTTCTTTTAATGGTCTAATTAAGCTGTGTTCTTGTTTTAAACCAAAATCGCGGTTTATGGATAGCTTAACGTTTTAAAGAAAACTTCACTGACTAATTTGTATTAGTCAGTGAAGTTTTCTTTAAAACAATTTTTTTTGCAAAGTTTCATAAATTTTTATGTTTTTTTGAGGCGCAACGCTTGTGCGTTGCGCCTCAAAAAAACATAAAAATCTATGAAACTTTGCAAAAAAAATTGTATCGAGAAAAGGAGACCATTTTTTTGGGTCCACTGGTAAATGATAACGTATATTAATCATATAACACATAAAAAAAGTAACCATCTTATTATATTAAACTGACCAAAAATTATACAAAAATCTAACCGGAATAATGAAATATTAATAAAAATGTGATAAGACAAAGAGTGCGTGTTGAGGGGCGTTTTGGCGTTTACTTAAACATGAAAAAATGTTACTACGGTGCGCGGTGGTAATAGTATCGGCTTTAAATGTGTAAAAAGATATGAAAGGAGCCGTAAACTTGTTTTTAAATGCTGTTTTAAAAGGCTATCGCAAATATCGCGTAACGTGGTTTAAAAATCACCGTGGAACGAAACGTAGTAAAAGTCTGTTGTTTTACATGACAGTTGACACTGACAGATGACAGACAACATATTTATTATTTCTTTCCGTTTCTTTATCAGTTGCGTGAAATTGTTTCTTCGATTCTTTTCGTATTTTTATTCGAAAGATTTTGAAAATGGCATCTGTAGGTACAGCGCATAATCCACAAAGCTGTTGTGTCAATTGTGCAGTAAGATTTCAACGCAATGTGCGAAGACAGTTACTGTCCGAAACATCTGCAGACGTGCGCCAACTTGTATGTATGTGGATTTCTCGCGAGGTGAGTGTTTCAACTCTCGAATCTGAGGTGTTAGTTTTGAAAATGCGAAGAATTTATTCATATTTATTTCGCGACTTTGTATTGTAACATGTTATGATGTATT
Organism: Agrochola lota; assembly: GCA_947364205.1. Classification (NCBI taxonomy): domain Eukaryota; kingdom Metazoa; phylum Arthropoda; class Insecta; order Lepidoptera; family Noctuidae; genus Agrochola; species Agrochola lota. The sequence continues at coordinate 9,248,249 of OX376227.1, read as the reverse complement.
TAAAATGCCTACCTACTTTTTTCAGTTACACCCACTAGATGCAGTATGTGGAAACTGCTTAATGATATTGCAAGAATGTATTCAAACTGCTCATTCAGTGAGAAGATTTGGGTATAGGAATATTTGCATTTCATGTGGTTCTTCAATTTTAAGAGCACATCAAACACATACTGTGCATGTTAACTCTGCGCAATGGAATATTATTTTACAGTGGATAACATTGCACCAGGTAATATTAAATTAATAATTTTTATTCTAAATGATAAATCTGTGAAAATGAAAAGTCAAACAATATAATATTTAGTCTAATAATAAATATAAATCTCTACCGTCGAGGAGAACCAATTTTATGAAAATAAAAACAGAAGAAAATAAACTGTAAAAATGTGGAATTTAAGTTTAAATCAATTTACAATTAATTGAAACCAATTGGTTCCACCCGGAAGTGGTTCAACTTCAGCCATGCCTTTGCACAAGTGGAACCTGCACGTCGATTCTGTAAAAATATCACCGTGAAAACTTGCGTGGAGTGAGCTGTCAGTGAAAACTCACTGATGCTAGGGATTGACCAAGCATTACATTTACAATCGTAATCGAGATTTAAATTATATTTTTTATACTAATTCTATTGATCATTTTATATTAAGTATTCTAAAGCTAGTATTTAAATGTCTAAACATTACTATTTAGGGGGGATTTTAATAAAATAGCAAAACAGATATCCAATCAGAAACTCAATTTTGTTTTATTCTATTTTGTTCCTAGACTAGTCCCTTAATATAAATAGCCTGACGCGCGACGCGTTACGCACGTAGGTACCTACCAACAATAAATAAAATAAGACGTACCTACATAGGTATCTACACGTTGCTGCTACTTAAGTACTAAAGAAAATGCTCATCGACATAGTTTGTTATTATGAACCCATTGTTAACTTATATTATAAACGCAATCGAGTGTTAATAGTGTGTAATTTAACCCCACACAAACTATGTGGGAACCTACCTAAACGATGTAAGTAGTCATATAGATAAAAAGATGTGTATATTATTTGTACCTACCTACCGAATATTTTATTGGAGATAACCTACCTACGCGCTGAATAAAATCATATTCATCAAATCATTACAAAATTCTTAAGTTCAACAGCTGACACTCTTGCAGCGCGCGCACACCGAATCACTTCACCACGTTGAAGCGGTAAGAATCGCGTTTGCGCGCTAGGTAGATACTATCACATTGAGGTTTTTTACTTACTACGTACCTACATACTTATTTAACTTTGTAACGCGTCACGTACTTGCGTACTAAATACCAACGTTCAATTAGTACCTACACTGTTTTATTCATCATCATCATATATAACCCAAGTAAAACTGACACTTGTAGCGCTCGTACATCACATCACCAAAGTGTTGTCGCCGAGGAAATAACACGCGTTACCATGGTGACCACCCGCGTGATCACTTCACCCGATCCTTAAAGAATCGGATGAAGTGATCACGCCGCGCAGGCGCGCTGTTACGCACTTTGTTTTTTTTTCCCTCTTTGACGGCCATGTCCATAAGCCTATACGTATTCAGAGACAATAATGAGTACCTATTTATTTCAATACTTTTAGATAATTCAATGTCTAAATCAATGAGCATTTTCTTTAGTACTTAAGTAGCAGCAACGTGTAGATACCTATGTAGGTATCTTCTATTTTATTTATTGTTGGTAGGTACCTACGTGCGTAACGCGTCGCGCCTCAGGCTATTTATATTAAGGGACTAGTCTTGGAACAAAATAGAATAAAACAAAATTGAGTTTCTGATTGGATATCTGTTTTGCTATTTTATTAAAACCCCCCCTATATAGTAATGTTTAGACATTTAAATACTAGCTTTAGAATACTTAATATAAAATGATCAATAGAATTAACATAAAAAATATAATTTAAATCTCGATTACGTTTGTAAATGTAATGCTTGGTCATCCCTAGTATCGGGTGGGGTGACACTGACAGCTCACTGCACGATCACTTCCCCTAAGTTTTCACGGTGAGATGGTTACAGAATAGCACAGCTGGTCTGTCTCAAAAATAATAAACAAAAAACTCACACACTACTTAAAAAATATATATAAGTAGGCTGCCTTTTGGGTTAAGGCATATTAAGATATATTTTATTTGCAATACTAATGGTCTATTTTTTCAGGTGGAACGTTTAGAACAAGTCTGTATGGCTTGCTGGCTGAGAGCCTCCCGAGCTGTGCAGAGAAACTGGCAACTGGATGAAATCAGGGATATGGAAATTCAGCCAATTGATGTTGAACACAGCAGTAACATCCCACAACCACCTCCTATGCCTATGACTGTTACGCCTGCTAGTTACAGAGCAGTATCAACAATTACTATGTCCAATTACAAGCGTGCTGCTTCAACTTCCCGCCACTGTATTTTTAGGTTATGTGAAAATACATCGAGGTTTTTAGTACCTATACTACTAAAGGAAAGATTACTGATTGATCATTCATTTTATGTTCCCCGTTGTGCTAGTATTTGTGACCACCATTTGAATGAACCTCATAATGATTGGAATAATTTATACACAATCAGTAACTGTTCAGATTTCACTGCATCTCAAATGGACGGCTTATGTTCACTACTTAAAAGTAGTGCATTTCGAAATTATAATATTGAAAACATAATTCAACATAATGCCACATTATGCAAATATTGGTTAGGCTTTACCCACTATCAATTTGAACGATTATTAATTGAGATTCCATCTATCAGTGAAAGGGTTAAATCTCCTAAAAGAAGTCTGGCTATGTTCTTAATGAAACTTCGTACAGGAGATAGTAATGAACGCATAGCTTCTCTTTTTAATGTAGCTTCATCAACTGTGTTCAAAAACCTTAATATTGTCAGGAAGTGTTTTGAAGGCCAATTGCATTTAGGGACAAATAACACAAGTATTCAGGAAGTTGCTCAATATAACTTGACAATACCAAATGGCTTATTTGGTAATCCAGACATGGATCCTGAATTTATGCCAGCCATAGTAATATGTGACGGTACATACATTTACGTACAAAAAAGTAGTAATTACTTGTACCAAAAGCAAACATACAGTTTGCATAAGTTTCGCAACTTGATTAAACCGTTTTTACTTGTGTGCTGTAATGGTTATATCTTTGATGTCGTTGGACCATACCCTGCTACAGAGTCAGATACTTCTATTATGCTTAGATTGTTCACTGACAATAGTCCACTGCGAAGCTTTTTCAGAGAAAACGACGTTTTCATTCTTGATAGAGGTTTTAGGGATGCAATTCCATTCTTGCAGCAGCATGGTTACAAGGCTTATATGCCTGAATCTAAACAGGCTGGTGAATATCAATTGTCGACAATTGCAGCCAACAAGTCCCGATGTGTGACCTTGTGTAGGTGGGTGGTTGAAGTTGTAAATGGCAGATTTAAACGGGACTTCAAATTGTTCCGTCAGGAATACTTCAATACAGCTGATGCTTGACTTAAAAGTAGCAGCTGCATTAATAAATCGATTTCATACATTAATCCGTGATAATTTTTATGCTGAAGAGATACTAGCGATTGCTCAAGCAAAACTAAACACCCCAAACCATTTAGCCTCCTACGTGGAAATGCACAATTTGAACAGAGTGAGGGTGCAAATTGCCAGCATTGATGCTAATCTTCCGGAGCTGGATAATTTTCCTCAATTGACATTCCAGAACTTAATTCTATTCGCTCTAGGAATTTATCAAATTAAGCAATCTCGTTCGTACTATGGTGAGCATGTCAGGGCCTCTGGACAATACAAAATCGAGGTATACCGGCAACCTGTCCATGAGTTTGGTCCAAATAATTATCTTCTACGAGGTAGGATACAATCAAGGCACACTAGTAGAAAAACTTATTATATTTATATACTAGTTGACACCACCCCATCAATTTCTAACAGTAGGGCTGCTCTTGCTGGATATTGTTGTAATTGTTTAGTGGGCAGACGCACTGTCGGCTGCTGTGCACACGTGATGTCTGTCGTATGGTTTTTGTCTTGGGCACGGCATCAAAGTGAGGTTGAGCCACCTGCATCTTTTTTAGGTGAAATACTTCTTTTAAGAGATGACTTTGAAAATGACGATGATTAACAGTACGCATTTAATAAATACTTTTTGTTACGTATGTAAGTGTTTTTTTTTTCTCCTTACACAATCACCTTAGAACATTATATTATACATCTAATCCATTTTCGTGAATCAGACTATCAAATCGTGAAAATCTTATCAAAATCTGTCACATAGTACAAAAATGACATTGTTTTATAGTATTAATTATTAAACAGTGCACTATTTCAACTTTAAATACCAATGAAACATATTCACTTATTAGACAATCGCTCTTGTGGGATTTAAGGTTATAGTAAGAGTAATGTTTTGACTGTCGTATTTCACAGTATTCCGGTTACATAAAGATTTGCTAATATTACCACTGTAATCTAGAGATTATAAGGAATAAACCAACATGCAATTCATTACTATACGCCACAATATGTGGTGGGCCCATTCCCCAAACAAAAAAAATTGTCTCCTTTCATTATACCGTGTAAGTATTACTTTTTCGGGACACTAGCCCATATAGTCAAAAATAATACACCAAAATATTGAATTCCTATTCCTACGCCCTAGCTCAATCGCTGTTAATATATTGCATCTCTGTCTGGGGAGGAGCCCCGAAAACCGCAATAATTGAGCTAGAGAGAAGTCAACGAGCTATACTAAAAGTTTCATTTTTTCTGCCTTACCGCTACCCCACAGAGCGACTTTACAAGGAGGCTAAAGTTTTCACAGTGCGTCAACTCTTTATTGCAAGCATCATATTAAAGCAACACTCGTTAATCACCTATCATCCCTCAGCCTCGTTTGGTAAAAGACGGTGCAATCCAGTAGACAACCGTCACATCCACCACTCTAAACAATTTTCGAAGCGGTTCTTTTGCCACCTAGGTGCCTTTTTATACAATAAAATAAACAGAATGATACCTATAGTTAACCAGACTAGAATCTTGTGCAAAAAAAAGTTACTTCTCTCCTCCAAACCCTAAATTATGAAGATACTGAAAAATTACTTACCTCAATGGTGTAATGTAGCAGCGCCTGATATAATTTTTTATTTTTTATTTCAGTCTTATTACTTATTATTATTTATTTATAAATAGTTCCCGGCAATCCAAACAAACACACTGCTAGCTCCATACAGGCACGAACAAACATACATCACACACACAAACACACCCCTATCTCTTACACACACATACACATACACGCTCTTCCATGCACAAATACTAACATAATAAATCTCTGACTCTCTAACTCATCTTAGCGAGTCAATTACTGAATACCGATTTATAAAAATTTTACTTGAGTCACAAATTCTCTTTTTCCTGCAATCATATATAGTGTTCCTCATGGCCGGTGTACAAGTACATAATAGAATGAATGTAAATGGCGGAGATCCTGGTGTCCTGAAATACAGACCTCGAGCCTAGTTTAGGCACCAGTCTCCCACAATATTAAATAACAAATATGTGTTTATACTGTGATGACTCTGTTTTTTTTTTTGTTATATTGTGGCGAGAGAATAAACGATTTTGTATTTTATTATTATTTATACAAGTATATTTAATACGGTACACGATAAAGAAACAGCATTTTTTTTCAATATATCACCTTAAATCCACAACACATCAATGATTCATTTTTGCATTTATTAAATTAGTGCCAACATGTCTCAAATGGATCAAGGACTGTTATTGATTATGATCATCCTTTTAGATTTCTAACTTGTTTGTTTTGTAGGTTTTGAAAATAAATAAGAACTTGGAAACACATTTGTATCATTTTCCAAGAAATATTGGACGAGCTGAAACTTGTCTGGACAGTTTTCTTCATCAGATGTTCACAAATACGTTACTGTCTAATAAGCGAAGATAACAATGAATCGGACGCAGCTGCTCGGGCAGTAAAAATTGCGAAGGAGACACTCGTAAAATGGAAGGACTCTAGAAGTGATTGATGATCTCAAAACTCTGAGATAAACGCTTGAAGTATTTTTCTCAGATAATCTAAAAAAATCTGTGGCTACGCCTATCTACAGAAAGTTTTGACAGTATTTTTTTTGCGGTATAAAAAACTTTAATGTGTACGTATGATCAGTTTTCTTAACGAGATTTGAGATTTTGTGTTTTCTTTTTTAAAATTCAAACCTTCAGAAAATAATAAAGAAAATGTCTACCACACGTGTATATCTAGCTGTTGCCATCGGCTAATGAGATTTTGATGTTACAAAAATAACAAAAGTAAATATGAAATGAAAGCTACCCCATTTTATTAAAATCATCAGGATAAGCAACAAACGAGACTAAAATACCAAACACTTTAAACAGACCTCTATAAGCACCCTCGATCGAAGAGCCAACAACGTGACTGTACCAAAATATAATGACCTCAGAACTGGGACAAAACAAAAGATAAGAATAAAAATATAAGGACTATTGAAGAGGAAATAATCAAACGCTGGGTCCAAACCCAACCCGTGGGAAATTACACATGAAAGGCAAACCAAAATGTCTTGCGATTAAATCTGTCTGTACCCGCATTTCTGTCCCATCGAGTCATTTAATTGAGTGGAAATACTGAACGTTTGGGGTCGTGTTCCAATTTAGTATAAATTCAGTGGACACGTGTTTGTAGATTGCAGTCTATTTCTTTATGAGAAAGCTAATGTCTTGGTAATGAAATATTTCGTATTTCCGGCAGTAACTATAAATTGCGTACAACCTTTTCGTTTAATAGAACAGTTGTACTTCCATATCTGCCACTAAACATAACTACTATTTTTGATGGAAATAAAATTGTCATCTTTCGCCCAAAGATATGTAACTAGCTTCTGCCCGCAACTTCATCCGTGAGCCTATAACTTTCCTCAAGAATTAGGCTATCCAATGCAAAAAAAAAAAATCTAATTCTACAGGTAGTTTCGGAGATTTTTCCCTGCATACAAACTTACAAACAAAGAAACAAATTTTACCTGTTTATAATATTAGTATATTAGTATTAGTATATTATTAGTATATTAGTATAAGTATATTAGTATATTCGTATCGATTCCATTAGTATAGTAGTATTGACTAACTTTTGCCCGCGGCTTCGCCCGCGTGGATGTCGGAAAATATCGCACGGGAATGTACCTACTACCGGGATTAAAAGTATTAAATCCTGTGTTATTTTTTTGCCTGTCTTAAAAGTAAATAGCAGTCGGTGTATCTGTCCGCCGCGGTTGGCGGCCTGCTGCGCTTTGTGAGTGCACGAATCAATCTAGTCTAGCTAATCGTTAAGAACAGGTTTTGCGTAGTTCCTGTTGTTTTCATATATATTTTATTTTTGTTTTTGTAATTTAGATTTGATTACTAGTTTATTTATTTATTTAGAAGTATACAAATTATGTATTAGGTATGTTGAAACTGTTTTGTACTCGCCGTCACTTGTCCCTACTTATAGGTTCATTAGAAAACCAGCGTCAGACAGCATCTGCCTAGCATTAATGCTGAAATGAACCTTTTTGGCGCAGCCGTGAGGCACACACTATTTTTGTTAAAATATGATATGTTTCATATAATATTTTGTGTTTCACGAACTGTGTCCAAATAAACATTATTCTTTCTTTCTTTGCTTTATTTGTAGAAAGATAAATTAGTACTTTATTAGGACAAATAGAACATACCAACAATTCCTTACACAATTATTTTTTTGTAGCGACTATTCTCGGGCGGACGCGGCCCTTTTCTTAGTTTTAGCATTTTAATACCCATCGTAAATTTTAAACGGAAGATTCGATGCAAATAATTTAGAGAGGAATTTACATGTACATACATAATCAACCTTGATTATGAAACTATTTAGTTGGATAAGGATTCATATCTGTCATCATCTTTTGACTCTACCCGTGTTTTGATGGACTAATTTGAACAAAAAAACGGTTATTGTGACCAAAGTATAATAGTTGCACATATTACATTATTGTAAAATTTTCGTTGGGATCTCTAATTTTCTTGAGGAATGAAATGTAGCCCATGTTACTCACTGATAATGTAGCTTTCTATAGATGAAATATTTTTTTAAACGGTTAAGTATTTTTTGAGTTTATCCATTACAAACAAACATACAAAACAACAAATCTTTTCCCTTTATAATATTATTATTAAGTTTAGATTACTTAGCAACTGATCCAAACAGAAAACTTATTTTTCAACGTCAATATAATTTACAAAATTAGCTGACTTAGAAAGAACCTAAAAACTAATTTCAAGCCCTCAAAACCAACTTCTGTTTTTCTTAATTAATTAGGTTCGTCTTAGTTTACTTATAGGGTTTGTCTTAGACCAAATTCAAGTTTAGGTCTGCACTTTACTCAACCCGCCCTAGTTTGTGTAACAACTTCTAAAAACTTATTAAGCTAAGTCCCTAACTTAAAGTTACTAGTTGTGTAGGAACTTCTGTTACGTAACTCACTTAAAATTAAGAAATAAATGGTCATGCCTGGTACACCAAGTTTTAATGAGAATTTTTTTGAAGTGGCTTTGCAAAAAAATTAGCTAAAATTTGTCTGGAAAAAAGATACTCCGTTAATAGTACAGTAAACATCTGTTGATAAAAACACTATTATGGAAGCATAAAAATCGGAGCATTAATAAATAATTGCTCGGATTATAGACCAAAGATTATATACAATCAATACCAAATAAACGTGGACTGTACGTATCACAAATTATTTTTATTTCCAGTGCTGCCATGTCAAATGAGTCTGAAAGGAGATATTGTCCAAAAACTTTTCGTTTTTGGGCGCCATTTTGCCAATATCGCACTAGCGTCAAAGAAACAAGGTGGCAAAGTGAAAATTCAAAAAGCGCTAAAATCAATAAAATCACCAATTTTCAAAACTCCCGGTAAACTTACCCAATAAAACTACCAAATGACTAATCTTTAAGTTCCAGTTAGCCAGTACCTATTTGAAGCAGTGGTTGCCCAGGGGAAACGGCCCCGAGTTGTTGTGGTCATCGGTTCAAACCCAGAAAGGCGCTTTACTCTGTGTAAATAATTTCATAACCACTGCTCTCAAAACGGTAATTGAAAACATCGTGAGGAAACCGGCATGTCATTGAACCAAAAATACGAAGACATGTGGCATCTACTAACCCGCACTGGGTCCGCGTGGTAGATTACGGCCCATTCCCTCTCGAAGAGACAAGGCCTGTGTCCCAACAGTGAGAATAGTATAGTTAAACTTACCCCGTTATTAAACTTAAAGGTTACTTAACGTTAAGTAATGATTAGCTACTTTTAACCATACATTTTAAAAGTGTATAAGTCTCTTAACTTTAATCATCGTTTATGAATAAGCCCCTTAGTTTCAAGACTTAATTAATATCTATGGGCGATGCTAATTATTCTTGTCGCAAAAATTTCAACCACAATGCTATAGCTGTACATCTTCGATTCAAAAATCGTTCGAATTAAGGTGACGTTTACGTCGCAAGTTCGTGATAAAGCCTCAGTTCCATTTCAGTGACGGACACTTGAAACACTGTTTACGTACGTCCAGGATCACCATGACAACCATAATAATCGAAAGCGTATAAAACCGGGATCAACATAGCTTTCCAAGAGATACTTTGTTGTATCACGTCGAAGGCAAAGTTTTAACGAGTTCGAATCTATCGTAAACTTTACTTCACTACTTTGCATACGTATATTGTACGAAGAAAAGGCTTCAGCTTACTTAACTTGTAGTACCTACAACACCAATTTTCAGTAAGATACGTGCTTTATTGTTATTTAATGTTTTATTATCTGCAAAATATTTAGTAATAAGGAAAAACATTTAAGCGCTCTTCCTCTCCTACTTATTGAAAACTTTGCTGTGTCCGGCAGACTCCATATGTACCTGTATGTATGATTATGGATTGCAATAAAGATTAGAATTAAATTGAATTGAAAAATGTTTTGCCCGAAGAGATTATGACAAAAATCCAATCCATTACCAGGAAATGGTATAGAGTGGTATGGTTTATCTGTATCTAGCCTTAGAATACTTTTGTATGTTTTTAAGACAAGCGGTAACAGAATCATAATCATGTTCGATTAATCGAACTCACTAGAAGAAAGAATATATTAATCCTCATATTTGTATGCGGCAGGTACTTCATCGATTTAGAATGAAAATTGTATAGTTCATCCAATATCCCAAGAAAATAGACATTCAATAAAAATATTATTTCACCTGTGTCAAAGGAGGTCGTCAACACCTTGAAACTTCGGAAAAATGATAAAGGACCTCAACAGGTGAAGTATATTTATTGACATGTCATTTTGATCTATTTATAACCACGTTTGCTGGTACCGAAAAAAGCAATAAGTATATTATGTTGTCCGAGGGAACATGTTGGCCCGTAGATTCTCTCGTTGTACGGACCAAGTCAAAATCACTCTGTTCAAGGCGTTTTGTCAAGGTCTGTATGCGGGAGGTCAATGGGCCAGCTACACCAAAAGATCGCTAGATGTCTTACGCATCCAATACAATAATATTTTTAGGATGCTGTTGAAACTGCCCCGTTTCTGTAGCGCATCGGAGATGTTTGCTCAGATCCGAACTGACGGCTTCCATGCTGTAATTCGCAAAAAAGTCACATCACTGATTCGTAGAACACGGGTCAGTGACAATAGCATCCTGAAAACAGTGGTGGAGAGCCCTTACTCCCCTTTTCTGAGGCAATATGTGGGGAGAATGGTCAGGTAGCATATTCCTTGCTTTATTTCGGAATTCGGTTGTTTTTTTTTTGTAAAAAGTTTTTTTTATAAACACTTCCAAGAAGATGTTGCCCAAATAGATGGGAATGAACGCTTTTCAATAAGATTATAAATTTATTACAAAAAATAAAATGTAGGTAGGTACTGAAAATGACTGCTTTTTTTAGAAGCAATACGTACATTGCGATCGTGACATTGATTCCTTCTAAACAGCGATCGTTCACACAATAGCTGGCACTTGATTAAATGTCTACCGAATTGGCCCTCGAGGGAATAAAAACCGCGTTGAAATACTTATTACATCTACCCATACAATAGCCAAAAAATATTTACGTATTTTGCAAGGAGCACAAAGTAAAAGCTTTCCGAGTCGTATTGACAAACCACTCTAAGTGAACGTTTATTCGGTGGTAAGACGCCAGGTAACATGTATCTGCGAAACACGCTTTCAATGTGCCCTTGGGATCCCTCCCGACAATTTGTACAGCGTTTTCAATACACAAGCACTTTTGTATTGAAAGTAAAAACATTTCCATCTCCAAAAAACGACCCTGAGGTAACATTTCGAGGTAACATTTGCGAGCTTACATCTGTAGAAGTATTTTAAGCCTATTAAAGAGAAAATCAGAGAAGCGAGGTTGGCAGATTACCGACATGTTTTCAGCAAAACAAAGACATTAAAAAGTAATCTACTTTTATTTCCATAAAACTCGTAACACGAGATTGTAAACACACAGGATTTCTCTTCACATCAACAACAGTCGCCTAACAATAGATAATTATTTTTATTAAAACCATAGATGACAGAAAAGGCGAAAACTTCATATATTTATGTGTAACTCTACGAGCTATCATCATAATTAGTATAATATCAGTGTATTCGTCGTAAAAAAGTTTGAGTCTCATTGCCTACGAAATGCTTTTAGCGATTTCTGACTTTTCTAGTACCTACCTACTCAAACCACAGTTGGTCCAATGGAGTTTTTCGATCCTGTTATGAAACAGGATCGATTGTCATTTACAAAAGTTTTTGTGTTTTGCCATTTTCTTGTTTCCTTCTTTTTCGTGTGGTGACTAGTGATATAGTATAGACTTAGTGACTAGCCCGCTATCTAATTGCGTAACAAATTTTCATAACTGATTGAGACTAATCTGTTTCATTTTGACAGTTCAACAACATTCATTGCGTTATTTACGTTGTTGAGCAGATTTTTTTTTCAAACTTATGAAGCAATGCATTAGCAATCTCTTTCAAAATGATTCAGGTTGTGATTGATCGTGTATTACGCAGTAAGGATGTTGACAAAAAAAATCTTTTGTACTTCAGACAGATTACAAAAAAAAATTGGAAAAGTATTTTTTTCTGTTTTTACGTAATCAAAAGATTACGGCAATACATTGAGTTAAAATCCGGTAGATTTTATACCGACTTCTGACGTAGCGAGCCCCACTCCCCACTCCCCAACTGTAATACGTTTTATCTAAATATTTTTTTATGTATATGAGTGATCAAACAAAAAATACGTGTCTAATATTTTTTTTATTATCTGACTGCCGGACTAAATAGATTTTTTTTTCCCAATCAACAACCCTATTAGAGTGCTGGTGTCAGAGTTTTTATGCCGCCAATGGGTCTCTCGTTTCTTGCTGACCCTTTCAAAATCTATTATATCTATAGCGGTTCAACATTTCCCAAAAAGATAGGGACAGTGGCTAAGACCGTTTTCCTGAGGTATCATTTGGAGGAAATATCTGCGAGCTTACACCTGTAGAAGTATTTTTAGCATATTTAAGTGGAAATCAGAGAAGCGAGGTTGGCAGATTACCGACATGTTTTCAGCAAAAGAAAGATATTAAAAAGCAATCTACTTTAATTTCCATGAAACTCGTAACACGAAAAAGAAAAATTAATATTTTGCCCTCGGCCCTAATTGCTTCAGACTGTAGAAAAACAGATGGAGTGCACCGCGTGTAATACTAAGCGAAATTCAATAATTGCGAGAGTTTCACTCTGTATATGTTTGATTTGCTAGAGAATCTGGATATCAGTCCAAAACGAATAAAAACAAGTTCGTTTAAGTACCTACTTTGAAGATTAAATTGAATCCTAAAATGTAAGCTTTATTAGATAGAGACTTACTACTCTTTTGGAACGATTTACTTTAACGCGGCTTGCGGTAGGAGTTTACTGGTAGAAATCGTCACGTAACGAAAAAGCGTTATGCCCGAAAAAGTCGGTTTCAAGGTCTCAAGTTTCAAGTGTCAAAAGATTTTGTTTTTGTTTTTAAATACAAAATCAAAATCTACGCCATTTGGTATAAGTTTTTAGCTTCCAAATACTTATACTAGATGGCTCTGTATTATTACTTTATAATAAGTAATATACAGCGAAAAGAACTACTTTCCAACCGGGTTTTTGTAAACAAGATAAACATAAAACCAAAACAACGATGTTTGAGATAGAATATTTGAAAAAAACGAAGTGAGTATTGCTGCTAGCATCACCACTTTGAAAATCAACAATGAAAATTCAAATTATTTACTTAGAGAAACGCTGCGTACCTTTTTAATTTTAAATAGATCTGTAATAGACGTCGAGTATAAAACGTGGGGAACCCATTATAATATCGCAGCACCACCCAGCCATATTATAATGAGTTCTTTACAATATCGCCCCACACAGCCTGGCGCCTCTGTGTGCGACCTTTTAATGTTTCTGAATGATTTAATAGCCTATTCATAGGACAAATATTTATTGCGTGGTATAGTGGTTGAAATTACTTTATGGTCACGTTATTTTTCTTGTTCGTTTTTTTAAAGCTTGGTGGAAAATTGGATAAAATGTCAATATGGACGTTGATTGGGGAAAAAAAACTAGACAGTCAGACAAATAATAAAAAAATATCAGAAACGTATTTTTGCTTTATCATATAAATAAAAAAATATTTAGATACAACGCATTAAATTTGGGGAGTGGGGGGCTCGCTTAGTCACAAGTCGGTATAAAATCTACCGGAGAGTGAAGCTACATTTTAACTGAATTTATTGCCGTAATCTTTTGAAAAAATAATCTATCTGACGGACAAATGTTTTGTTCTGTCAACATCGACGTAAACAGACGAGTAGACATTTACGTAAACTGACAAACTCTACCGTTTTGATTTCATTTATCACTTTTTTAAATAAATTACATTATTCTGTTCTATTACCTAAATAAACATATATACATCCATAAAATCACGCCGTCTGGCCATAGGGGTGAACAGAAACTAAAGAACGCCTCCTGCTATATGCCTATAATACTTCTTTTACCTCGTTTACTTTCGAACCAACGTAAACTAAGTAAATACATAGGTACACCGTGTAGTAAGTGTCATGATTTCCTCATAGTTTTATAGTAAACCTGTAGTTTTAACATTAATGTATTTCAAGCCCCAGAAATTAGCCTGGCATTTTAAAATCGAGCCATATAAAAGTTAGATTACTCCAATGTCCGAATTTGACATTACGCTAATAGAATTTGCCATATCCTGTATAGGTCCGGCAATTGTCTAAATCCTTGTTTCCTCTGAACCACTCCTATATTTGCGGTTCTAATTAGAAAATCCTTACAGACGAACAGTTTACCTGGATTATCTTCCGCTTCCCAATATTCAATTCCATTTGAACGATTGTGTGAAACGCCTTAGATTTTTCAGTAGAATTCAATGTCTGAAAATAGAAAATATATTTGGCAGGTGTCAGGTTCTAAAGATATTATGAGCAGACGTCTGCAGTCTACGAAAAGTTACATGAATGAAATATTAGTTTGAACTTCTACATTTTGTAGATGACAATACTTAACCTCCGCTTATCGTTATAATAACTATCAAACTGCTACCTACCTACTTAGATTTTTTTTAACATACTTGCAAAAAATGTTTTCATCATGGCTAGAAGTCCATACATTGAGAAGAAATAATTTAAATGTGTCACTGGACAGCCGGTGCACAGTAAGAGTTTAAAAATGTTAGGGAAATATTGTAATCACTAAGATCTCGGAAAATCCTACATAGCTTGTAAGAAAACTAAATAGAAGACTTTATTAGAAATGTATAGAATTCCAATAGCCTTCGGCTACCAATTCATTCCGTTGACTCACCAAGAAATCTACCTTTAGAATCTTTTAAAACTACTTAGGTACACCGATAAACATGGGTGAAAGAAACAAACTCCGACCTCTGAATACCTTCCTACACAAAGCAGCCAAGTTCAGAAATAAGTAATTAAACAAGTTTTTTTATTAAGTATCAGTTTATCATCATGATTCGTTTTACAAGACCAGGAACGAGTAAAAAGTTTTGTCGTGTGAAAAGGATCCAGTATCAGCTATCTGATTACGTAACACATTTTCGGTAAATGATTAAGACTAATCTATTTCATTTGACGGTTCAACAACATTCGTTACGCTATTTACGTTGTTGAGCAGATTTTTTTTCGAACTTATGAAGCAATGGATTAGCAATCTCTTTCAAAATTATTCAGATTGTGATTGATCGTGTACTACAATTAGGGTTCTGGTCATATTTACCAAATTAGAACGCATAGGTACATACAATTCTTCAACTTGATTGGTCAAAGGGATAGTGTAGTCAGTGACAGAAGTCGATTAACACTTCAGTTTTATAAATTGTATGTATTGCGCGATTGCGTCAGCTTATTTAAGAAACTGCTAAAATCCTTACTGGGTAACAAAGCATATTACAGTATTTTGTAATGTATAACAGACAAAAATCTATTAACAGAATGTTGACGTGCTAGTAAAATATATGTATTGTTGTACTTGACATAAATTGTTGCATATTGACATTAGTGTTGTTTAATGACATCAGTATTGTATAAATGACATTAGTATTGTTTATTGACATAGTCATATAATTTATTTTTAGTCTGTGTTGTTTTTTTTTCCCTTATTTATTGACATTGGTTTCTATTACTATTTATTATTTATTAATCTGTATTATGAAATAAGTGCCTTTTTATAACTGTCGTTTTATCCAGATACCTCTCAATAATTAAAGAAAATAAGCCTGTATTTTATTTAATTATTGAGAGTTATTTGGCTTGATTAGGTACTTAATTTCAAACATTTGTACGCCCTCTGGCATAACAAAGCGAACTCTTTATAATCATTATATACCATTATAATTGTACCTATGTTAAACAAATGAATAAATGACTTATTACTTATGAGCTAAAACGGAACCGAAAAAAGCAAAGATATTAACTTTTAGCTATTATACCTAAAAGTTCCTACACACAGTGCCGGCAGCATTGCTTCCGGCGATTGCCGAGCGGCACGTACCACCGGCTTTTGCACCTCCATTTCCTTTGCGATCCTATGTGCGGCTTTGTGCGGCAGGGCCGGTCGCGCCGCTGCATGACAACCAGCAAGGCCGGCAGTGCCGGCGGCATGACCCGCCGCATTGTGTGTAGGAGCCATAAGGAATACTGAAATACAATGTATCGAATATATTTGTTTTAATTCAGATTATATGTTACAGTGGCAGTGTTAATCGACTTTTATAGCTGATCATACAATATCAGCTTGCTAAAATTCATCCTAACATACTATCAAAAGCTTGGAAAAAATAATGAAAATACTGTTTACAAACTTACTTATCAGACTCAATAGCATACTAAGCACCGCCCGCGAGTTAAAAGTTTCATAATAACGGTGATTGCAGAGTTCCGGGACGGAACGCAGACAAAGGCGAATTTAATCTCATGTATTGATCAAAATTGTAAACAGATAGAAGCGTACATTCCTGTACAGCGTTCAACGTGAACAAGCTTCGCTGGAAACATCTAGTGATGCGATGATAGCATTGTTGAGTCGATGTTGTTAATCGATAGTTCACAGAGCAACAATTTTTCTGTAACAATATTTTAATTTAGAACCAATGTTGGTAGGTATATATATGCACAAATGGTTTTATATTCTTTCTAAATTACTTTGCTAAAAACCAAACATTCATCTAGGTAAATAATTTGTCGAAGTATCAAATGAACGTTCACAACTCCGCCGAGATTTTTTAACCAACAGGCTAATTTGGTTGCAACGTGAATCGATTAATATCGCATCGATTTAGCACCCCGGTAACTACACATCGCTCGGTGAGAACCTTGTAATACGATAAGCTGGCCCACGTTCTGGGATTCACCGCACGTCCCGAAGCACATTTTCACATACATCTCGAAACACGATAAGGCAAATAACGAGTTACGATACAAATGACGAAAAAAGATGTACAAGGGACCTACCTTTTTTGTCGAATAAAATAACCTTTCTACTCAAAATATATTAGAATATCCGATTGTGTTATAACATGCCTAGACGATAATACGATAAAATATGAGGCTGGAAGTTTTGTAGATACAAAGTTATGAAAATTAAGTTTAGGATCCGAGATACTCATATCCTTAACAGAAATGCAAGGAGAGTAACTTTTGCTTGCATGTTATAATCTTCATATTGAATTCTGCGGTTGCTTTCACTTTAAAATGTTTTAGTTTGAAAAGGTAAATAAGGTAACTTGTATGAATAAATGATATTTGACGCAATTAATTAAAATCTGTGTTTGATTCATATCAGTGAATTTATTTTGCATTCCTACATTTATTTTTAGAGCAATTTTATTAATCATTATGTATATCAAAAACATCTTTACAAATAAACGAATTATCATTTTCAAATAAATCGTAATTTTGAAATCGAAAATGAACCAAAGAGCCAGTTGATTCCAGACCGTGCACATTAAAATCGAGACGTGATTAATTACAGACCATTTTTTAATATTTCAGGATCAATCAATATTATTAAAAATCTACGTTAATTTGATTGATCAAACCCCGGCTACACTTTAAATAATTCCCATCTATGTACGAGTATATCTCCATTTGAACCGGGCGACTCAGACAAGTTTATTCCCTTGCCGGGTAGCGAATATGGAGAGATATCTAATCTGGTGTCAGTCATCTTGATGAATGCCGAGTACGGGGTGTATCTCCGGTAGTTATTGCTCGACGTGACAGATGGAGAGTCCTATCGCTGGTTTGGGTACACCTAGGGGTTAGAATGACAGTTTCGTCGGAATTTGGGTGGATGAATTGGAAGTGTAGAATTTTGGTTATAAACAGACAAATATTTATGCCATATTGAGCCCTATGACAGTTTGACATCCTTTGTTATCTTTATGTATGTTACAAGCATTCAATTAGTATTTTTCTAATCATCATATTATTCGACCCGCACTGGGCTCGCGCGTTGGATTACAGCACACTCTCTCTCACAGAGAGGAGGCTTGTTTCCCACCAGTGAGAACATAGGCTGATTATGTTATATTATTGTAAGAGAAAGGGAGGCTTTTGCCCAGTAGTGGGACATTGTGGGCTAAACAGACAGATAGATATTATTCACGACCTGAACTTCAAATAGAAACATTTCTTTTTCGCTAAAAACTGTATTTTTATCAATTAACGCTACATTTATCAAAATAAATACTGAACCATCACTACGCTTACTGTTTAATTAATAACGAACTAGCAAGCAAATGGCAGTCCGTAATATAAATGCCAGACGCCATTACAATAAGAGAACAGACGAAATTATTTCGCTAACTGACCTCTGTACCTTCGTATCGGAAAGGCCCAGAATAGAGAAGAGTACAGAAGGTCGGTTCCGTATAACATAAAAAGATCAGACAAGTGCGAGTCGGACCAGCACATGAAGCGTTCCGTACCATCGTACAATATTTAACACTTCTTTTTTGTTAAACAAGTTTCTTGCATTTCATTTTTTTTTCCCCTTTAATTTTTAACTTTATTTTATTTTTGTTATTTGTTGTTAAAGCGGCAATACGAGGGGCTTGTGGCTAAGTAATAACAGCCGCACGGGTCGATCGGTCAGATTAAGCTAAGCTTGCCGCGGTTGGTCCATGGATGGGTGACCATCTTTACATATCAAGACCCCTCCGTGCCTCGGAAAGCACGTTAAGCCGTTGGTCTCGGCTGTAATTTGTAGATCCTTGACAGTCATTACGGGTAGTTAGAAGCCCAAAAGTCTGACAACCAGTCTTACCAAGGGGTATCGCGTTACCTAGTAACTAGGTCGTGGAGGTTACTGCCTATCTAAATAGGCAGTCGCTCCATGTAAAATACTGGTATTCATCTGCATCCAGTTAGACTGGAAGCCGACCCCAACTTAGTTGGAAAAAGGCTAGGCAGATGATGCAGATGATGTTGTTATAGCGGCAATAGAAATACACAATCTGTGAAAATTTCAACTGTTTACCTATTACGGTTCATGAGATACAGCCCGCTGACAGAAAAACTAACGGGCGGACAGCGGAGGCTTAGTAATAGGGTTCCGTTTGGCACCCTTCGGGTTGGAACCGCGAGCGAAAACGTATGCACACATAGACATGTTATGCTACTGCGCAGTGGCTGCAAGCGCACGCGCAATTGGCATTTGTTTGACGCGGTTATGTATGCGTGCATCTGTTTTCACTCGTTGTATTGAGCCAGCCTTCTGTTTGTATTTAATTTATGGCAAACGGTGAGCATTTCGAACCAAGTTAAAATAATTTTCTAACTCACGGAATTATTGATGGAAATATTTCGTTCTGCCTGAATGAATTTAGGAACCGATTTGTGGTAAAAGTTTCTACGAGAATATTTCAATCAAAGGTTAGGGACGAGTGATTGTTTTATCTTTATTATGGGTAAAGAACTTTTAAAATATTTTATGCTTAACTAAACTTGATTTTGTGGGCTTTTAGGAACTGTAATAAATGTAGGTACGTTAACATAATGCCACGGTTGTTATCCCAGAACTCGACGCCCTGATTAGGTAAGTTACATTATATTACGAAACATTACTGGATAGCTAAGCTCGATGCATTGATTCCTTTATTTATTCTTTTAAAGTATCGCACAGGGACTTGCTAATACTACTCAACCCAACAGTGCTAAATAACAAGCGTCATGAAAAGGAGATTAAAGGAAACAGATGACCAATAGTTTTAGCGTCAGCTTTATTAAACAAACTGGCAGACAAAAACTAACCGGGATTTAAAATCAACCATTGATTTCAGACAATCGCTGCCATTTTTTGCAGTCTACAATTTAATAAACCAATGTTTTGGTATTTTACAATTTAGATTGAAACATGAAACATAAATATTTAAATACTAGTTTGTTTATATTTTTGTACCAACCAACATAACATACCTAGCGTACGTATTTTTGAACAAATTCAACTTGATGATTGAAGAATGTTTCCGAGTTAAAACTGAAAAATATAAACAAAGAATCGCTACGCCCACGAGCGGAGTTCATAAAAGGTAAGAATTCACGTGTAACATTCTAGTACGCTCGCCTTGCTCCGTTTTGCTACGCAACGAGCTACGCCGTAGCACTCTGCTACGATTACGTAGAGTCCACGCGTCCGAAACGTATAGCCAGTCTCACTTTCATGAATTCAAAAACGCCTTGTCTTGCCTTGTCTCATACCCACATCTATGGGGTTACCTGAAGTAGTCAAAGTCAAAGTCAAGTCAAACAATTTATTTCAATTAGCCACATAAAAGGCACTTATGAACGTCAAGTTTACGAAAAATAGAATTGATTCTAGTCGCCCCTTCCAAAAGGTAGTTTTCGTATGGAGAAGAATGGGCAAGAAACTCCATGGTTACTCTTTTAAAATGTTTTTACAATATTTTGTATACATTAATTATATAATTATATGTGAAGACGATGCATCTAGAATAAGATTACTATACCGCGATAGGTAAAAAAGAATGAAAAATAAAGCAATTACAGATAAATTAAATATGTGATAGATACATGGTGCTCACATATTTACAAACATTGTAAAATTATACGATATTCCTAACATTTTAACAAGTAATACTAATAAGTCAGTGTGTGAGTTCAAGAAATCACAGAATGTAAAATCAGTGTTATAAAAAATAATAAATACATAATTAAATAAGCAACCAGTTTGATTTTGTCTAGACTCTTAATTGTCCTATGGAGCTGGACCAGCATGTTTCCAAGCATTCTTATCTTGGATACAATCCTCTAATTTTTATTATGCTTGTTTACAGAGTGTATTTTTAATATGAGTTTAAAATTTTCTTTCATTTAATTGTAATATATCACAAGGTATTTTATTGTAACATTTAACACAGTATCCCATAAAAGATGTATGTACTTTAGATACTCTGAAAAATGGTTGATCTATTTTATCTTTATTTCTAGTATTAAAATTATGTCTATCACTTATTTTATTAAAGATATGTAGATTTTTTCTTACATACATAATATTTTCATAAATGAATTGGCAAGGTACCGTCATAATATTGATCTTTTTAAATAGTTCCCTGAGAGATTTGCGACGATGTAGATTTTAATGACTCTGACAGCTCTCTTTTGTAAAATAAAGATAGATTCAATGTCAGCAGCCCGACCCCACTGTAAAATGCCAACTAAACGAGATAATACTGTGGAAGTAGCTAAAATAGACCAAACACGTAATTCCTTCTTCTTTTCTTCTCCTGAAGTAGGAATTACTACTTCTTTTTAAATTAACAACATCAATTAGGTAAGAAAAGGTGCAAGCAATAACACTACAGGGCAAACATTAGTCCGTTAACAATTTACAATAAATTTGTCGTAAACGACCACTTGCGAAAGTTAATCTTTCGTGTAGTTACACTAATACGTTGTACCATTTCTTTTTCCGAATAATTTATTTCTTATTTCGTACTAAGTTGTAGTAAATTACTTCGATTATGCCGTTACTTCTGGTTGCAGACTATATTTAGTGATACACTATTGTGTATTAAGTCATTTTGGATCAACTTATTAGTTTTGGTGCCTACTGCCCTTGGTTTGGTTCCTTACTAAATAAATATGTTATAACGTTATCATGAACGGAAAGCTGTTAAAAGCGTATTCATATATTTCCATACATTTTACTTCCCTGTGTTATAGTGATGCCATGGATGTCCATGATGATGTCATCACGTTTGAAATTATAAAAAATCGAATAATTTTCCTTTTTCATAGTTACTGACATAGCTAGCTATATTTATCACAAAATTTGTCAAAGCATGTAAAGTTGGGGAAATTAATGGTTACGCCGTGAAAGCGTGCTGGGCCCATAACCTGATGAAATGATAACAAGGGCAATATTATAAAATAACTAATTTATTTAATATGAATGTTAGCACACTTGATAGATGAAAAAAACAAGAGAGTGCTCCATACACTCTTGACAACTGACACGACTATGTGTCAGACTCCTTTATAAATTGGTGCAGGGTCCATACTTTCATCACAAATTGACTACCAACTTAAATTGTCCGTATATCATTCTTTGACAGTTGAATGAAATGGCTATAACACGGCAAATTGATTGAGGGTGTCTATTTGCTTAAAAAATAATGTATCTGACTGTACTTGCATGAGCCTTTTCACGAAAAAAAATAAAAACCTTATATAGAAACCAATTTTACAACTTGTAAAGTAAAACATACCACATTCAATCGTTTCCTCAAACTCTAAAGGAATATTCTATTTGCATCCATTCTACAGTGAATATTACTAGTACAGCTTATCTCTAATGGCCGCTCCTTGTGCATCTGATAGGTTTATTATATATTTAAGAGTCGTTCATCCACAAAGCTTTTAGCTCTAGAATGTTCCTAGCATATCGGAAAATTATTATTATGAAACCCATTAAGTAAGCTTCCCTTATCTCAGCAGTTTTCCTGACGTTTGTCAGATTATGCTTTGTTTAGAATTAGAATTAAGTAATGATAGATAAGATAAGATTTTTTTTTTTTACATTTGTACCAAAAGTACCTGTGCTTTGTAAGGGGTGTGTTAAATTCCTTCGTAAACTCATAGAAAACTTTTTACTTTTAATAACACAGTCTAACTTTGATTAACCTACTTATCGATCTCACGATAATACGGGAGCTGTTACATTAGAGCAATGAATAATACTTAGAACATTTTTATTTAAGACAATTTTCATCATAAATGTATTAAATGTGGTTTCGGAGTAAAATTACTCTTATATACAATTCGTGTTCTTCTGTGATTATGCAGCAATAACATTACTTTGTTGTCACAACACAATGTTATATTAATCAAGACCGACACGCCATATTTGTTACCCGCATTCATTAAGGCTGGCTTCACAGCTGTGCAGGAGACCCGTACGGATTCCCGGAACGGAGACACATGTAAGGCGCTAGAACATTGTTTCGCAGCGACGTGGATGGTCCGTACGCGACCCGCTCCGAGTAAAGCCCGTACAACGTATCGTTCTGCTCTCGTTTCAGAACACTGCAGACGCTAACCGTACGGGCGGCCCGTGCGGGCCTCCCGCACAGCTGTGAAACCAGCCTTATTCTTACTCAACTTTTCTTCGACATTGCATGCAGTTTTTCCACGTAATGGCTTTGTAGTATCCCCACAGATATTATCACATTATGGTTAGCACGCTAAACTTACAGCGTTTGCTGTTTTAATATCGTAATGGCGTCTGTACACCACCCTTAATTTAGTTTCCCTCAAGTCAATTACTTAGGAAGCAAATTGCAACGGGAATATCTGAATAAAACATTTTTAATTAGCCATTCATTTGCAAAGTAACTGTGCCCGTTCTTATTTGTTGAATGTTAGTCAAATAACATGGCGTATTTTTAAAGAATGTTCTTCGTGAGCAACGCTCTGTCTTGCTGTTAGCAGAATTCATTTTTTTTCAACTGGAATTGTGAGAAATAATTCAATAATCTGTGTCTAGAAGTATGAACTCATTCAAAGACGAACGATAAAAGTTCTTAAATGGTAATACAAATTAAAATAACATCAATTCTATGCTAGTACTTACTAACAAGAGCAATTTGTGTTTCGCTTTGTCGCTTAACACCCTCATTCCAACACAAGAGCGGATTTGCTTACAATCTCATCTACAAGCCCAAACTGTTTCCAGGTAAATCCTATAATAGACGAATAACTACTCATTACTATCGGATAAACTGTTTCCTAGTCCCCATTGTTCTAATAATTGCCGGCCGGCAGCCGCACGCAAACAATGCCACCGATTATTATCACGATACTCGTGAAAATCTCATTATCTTCAGATCTGACGTTATTCTTCTTACGCCCTTTGTCCGTATGGGCTGCAATCACGTTCGCATCACAAACAAACCCGGATAAATGGTAGGTGATGCGGTTTTATTACTGTTTGTGAACGATTGGGGTGTCGTTGAGATTCGTCAGCAAATCGTATACGCAGATGCGTGATAGATACGCAGCTATTTTTTTCCTTGTTGGGGAAATCGAAGGATAGCTTATAGCTTTGTTTAAGAGGTCGGCGGAAGTCGTTACGGGTTATTTACCAGAGCCTGGCAAGGAACTGGAGCGAGTAATAAGAAAGAAGTCATAAAATTGATAACTTGCCTTATTTGTGGATCAATAAAATGGTTCAAAGCCACGACGTAAGCATGCATGCCACCAAGTGGCGTGAAATGCAACTTCGGGCTGTTACCTAGCAGCAATGTTTTGTAATTTACATTCAGTTTAAAATTCAGCGCAAACAAAACCACGGAGTATGTCTAATATCAAAAACATGGTAAATAATATTAAAATAAATAGAAATGCATATAATAACATTTTAATATATGACTGATACCAAGAATTCCACTATTGATAATATCTGATAATAAAGCAATAATATTAAAAGTCTCGTTCTTTCATATTAGATCGGACTTCGCCGTCTACTTCTATTACAATAGTAATTTCCCGTGAAACAAGGCACTACGTCCCCTCAAAGATGGCAATTTGAATTCCTAATGGATCAATAACTATTTCAGTTTTGTCTTTGTCCTACAGAGCAAGTCCCAAAGGAATTTGCTGTATTTGCCTTCATTTCCCGACAAAGAAAATGAGGAGAATTTCTAAGGAATTTTCAATTGAAATTGACAATTTAGATAAATGCCTCGCCTTGCTTAATTGCGATTAAAACGGGGCGTTTGGGAAATGGAATTAATGGAAGTAAGTTGTCAAGGTTTACTGCAAAATTTAAAGAGAAGAACGGCGTTGCAGGTATGTAATAAATTCACACCCATCAAACGAAGGCCGAATGAGCGCAGTGGTGGCCCAGTGAGAATGGCCCCGACTTACAAGTTGTTGTAGGTGTTCATGGGTTCGAACCCAAGCAGGCGCTTTCCTTTGTGTAAATAATTTCATCACCACTGCTCTCAAAACGGTGAAGGAAAACATCGTGTAGAAACCTAAAATGTCCTAGAACCAAAAACTCGAAGACATGTGACATCTACCAACCCGCACTAGGCCTGCGCGGTAGATTACGGCCCACTCCCTCGCACAGAGAGGAGGCCTGAGTCCCAGCACTGGGAACATTTAAGGCTGATTATGCTAAACGAAGGCTGACTTGAATCTCGTTAATAACCAAACTGCTTCGTAAAAATATTTCAGTCATGAGCCATATTTCACTCACTAAAATTCTTAACAAGCAGCTACTCGTACCGAATGAAAGACAGACGAATAAAAAACGTACCTTTTATTACAAATTGCCACCCGACAGTTCAAAGCCTTTATTCACATTTCCAATCGCAACCCAACACTAGCCTAGAGCAGTTATCGCATAAATCCCCAACTACCCCCTTACTCAGTCATGCAAAAACGCTTTCAAATCGGGAACTTAGATATGACGAGAGCAATTTCCCTAGTGACATAAAACACAGAATAGCTAGACTCTTTTTTCACGCTAAATTGAACTAAAAGGCTTTCAGTAGCAGACGGAGCAGGATGCGGCCGTCGCCGGACTTCCGGCTTTACGTACTTCAGACTTAACATGCAGAGTTTTTCTCCCTCTCTCTCTAATTTATAGTTCCCTTCAATGTTTCATTGGATTAGAACATGAGTGGCGAATTTTGTTGAAATTCCGGGGAGTTTGTAGGTAAATAAAGTTGCACGATGAAGGTGCTTTTTTATTTTTTTTAAGCTGTTATTAGGTGCACATGTAAGCTAATTCGCCCAGCGTATGAAGAGGTGTTTTTTGTTTTTAGAAACATTACTATCGTTTTTGTTTGGGTTAAATGTAGTTTTTATCCCGCAATATTAGGGTCCTGCTTGATTACATAGGAAGAGATTGATTTCAAATATATTTTTTACTTGCATTTTGGTGAAAACGACTCAATTTTTTAGTGCATCTATAGAAGGAATTAGGACACAAACGAAAGTCATTTCATTGTCTGATCACATTTTACCCAAAACTTATTATCATAAAAAGTTAACTAAACTGCTGAAACGAGGTTAAACGAGCGTAAAACCAAATGCGAAGTTATAATAATATGGTTTAGATAGAGTTAGTTCAAAAGTTCATATATGAGGTATTCATATATTCGGCTTAAACACGGTACCCGTGTTTAAGCCGAATTGATGTCATTATGTTAACGTAGGTAATCCAACTATAGCAATAGCATAAACTCGTAATTGGGCAGGAAGGTAATATTGCGGCTCAGAGACACTGTTTGTTTGGTCCTATTTAAAAATACTTAATAAATTTTATAATCATGACATCAAAATAATTTTTTTTCAAGACCGAAAGCAAATTAATTAAGAAGTAGTCTACTTAAACTACTGTTGTCCAATAATTCGAAACCACATTTTCTCATTATTTTATTAAACGAAGAAAACGCAGTAAGAATGTGCTGTTCGTGAAGAGGGCCATTTGGGGAAGTGCTACTTCTTTCCCAAGTTCTCATATAAAGTTCACCCGCTTAAATAGTGCCGCGTGTTGAAAACTACCGCAAAGCGCATTCCGCTAAACGCACAGACGCACAAAGGAAATATTGTGATTTCATCAAAGCGAAAATTCAAAAGTCATTTATTCAAACTAGGCTGAGAATCAGCACTTTTCGAACGTCAAAATTACATAAGACAGGCCCCCAAAAAACGCCCGCCCTTCACCACTTCCTAGTGCTTTAGCTGAGAAGAAGAGTGTTGCAACTAACGCAAACTCCCCAGCAGTACTGCTGACTGTTCAGTTACAAAAAAACTTGATTCTATACAATAGTAGGCAAAATAATTTACATTACTCAACACAAAACATTAAATAAAATTATTTGCCATAATGGCAGCTAGCACACGCATATACCAAGAACATTAAATTCTCAATAATTCTATAACACTTCCGACACACCATTTGGGTGCTCCGTCACCATTTGAGTGGATAAACTGTACAAAGAGTACACCTACATAATCGTCAGTTAATTTCCAATCGAAAGCTAAATAATGACACATGTTTCAATCAGATACCTATGTTTTTGTCGGCTTCGTATTTTCACCCGAATAATTAGTATTCTGTTACTGTTCCGGGGGCTAATTGGATTGTTAGTCAAATTGACATACAAACACTGACATTGGCTTCAGCGGCGGTATCAGTTTGCTTCGTACACGCTTCGAAAGCAGATTTACAGTATAGGTATTATTGAATTTCATACAATATAATTTTACAGATACACATACATACACTCACGCCATCTCCATAGAGGGGTAGATGGAAACACAAAACGCTACATGCTACGATCCGTACATACTTATTTGATTTGTTTATGTCCATTGAATATAAATTTATTAATACAGGGTGTCAGGGACATCGACGTGAAGCCTGCTACCGTGGATTCAGTACATGATTCTGAACCCCCAGCCTTGACATTTTTAGTTGGTTATTTAAAAAAAAAACAGCTGTTCCATACATTTTGACCGCGTAGAATGATTTTTGATTAAATGATCGACGAAATTTTTTAACGCAGGAGCGTTAAAAGGTTTTCGCGTCGTTGTCCCTGACACCTTGTATAGTTTAATGAAAGTTGCTCTATCTATCACTAAGAAATATTGATTTTTATTTGGTTTGGTTTGTGCAAAGTAAATCCCACCACAACTAATCTCAATAAATGAGACTGACGAGAAGCGTCAGTCTCATTTATTGAGATTACTTGGCCATCATTCATCCGTCTGCAAATTGTGGCAAAAATGGAAATATATTTATAAGTACAAGGGTTCGCAAAGGGCCTACCTTTGCGTACCCTCGTTGCAGTGGTTTTAGCGAAAGCCGATTATGTTAATAAATCCAACAATATCTCTAGTAATCTGTACTGTCCTGAATACATCAGCTTAAGTAAAGAAGACGAGGTTGAACATAGATCAACTTACTTATCCCTCTCACAAATTTCATGAAAGTCTACAAAAACATGGACTAATAACTTACATGTTCAAACCACCTTTCAGAACAAACTGTGGAGACAATTCAGAAACAATGTTAATACAAAACCTCTCTCAACAAACTTGTAAACTATAAATTATATCTTAAACACAAATTTCCTCTACAAACACATTAAACTGAGTCTTTGCTTATATGAAATTGATGGAGAGGATTTGATACGAGTACAGTTTTCATAACTACCAATGTTATAATGATTTACATTAATGGTATTGGGGCTGGAGTCTAGGTTTGTGCCCGGTTGATGGAAATTTGGCCGAAGCTATAGCTGACAAGAGAATGACGGTACCTATATAACCTCTGGCTGAGCCTAACCTACTTTAATAAAGTAAAAATAATTCTGATATAACTGACTCTCACATCTCCAAAATCCTTGTATATACAGGGTAGATATATCCCAGCATTTCAAGTAGAGTATCGACTCTAGTGATACTCACGGCATTCAGAAGTGCTCTTAAAGGTGAGTATTAGGTGTCTCTCAATGTGTTTTTCTCAATACACTTATGAGCTTACCGCAAAATACGAAGCTCAACACACAGATTTTATTGTAGTTATATACCCACGAGCCTCTCTATTCCATCTCTAAAACTTCAACAAACATTGTAATATAAAACAAACATAAGACGACATTAAGTCCAAGCAAATTCAAGGGAACTCGCTTTATTTTGTTTACTAACGCAGCGTAATATTTGCGTTTCAAATGTATGTACCTAAGCTTGACTCAGAATTGTTTGTATACGTATTGTATCAGTCCCTTTCTTTGAAAACTAAGGAGGTCTAACTTTGTAGAACATTCTCCTCGGTTAGTTGTAACAACTTGGTTGAGATGATAAGCAGAATTGGTACAACCAAAACAAGTAACATAAATAAATATACCTAAAGCAAAACTTTAAGGACTAATATTTTCACATATTTACATTTTACATTTAATTTGTGATTTGTGCAGTTTAAAAAACGTAGACCACGTAGGTCTACGATTCTACTGAGTTTCTTGCTCGTTCTTCTCCATAGGAACCTATTACGCTTTGGTATGGGCAACT
The DNA here is from genome assembly GCA_947364205.1 of Agrochola lota. Classification (NCBI taxonomy): domain Eukaryota; kingdom Metazoa; phylum Arthropoda; class Insecta; order Lepidoptera; family Noctuidae; genus Agrochola; species Agrochola lota. The sequence goes on along the minus strand of OX376227.1, from coordinate 9,218,975 downwards.
AGCTTCATATTTGTTCCAGACCGACCCCTTGATAATTCAAAAGTGCCTGTAATTGGTTTATTTGAAATTAATGCTTTGAGTTTGAGTTGAGTTTGACGCCATAATTTTTTTTAACATTTATTTTGAAAAGCACTGAAAAAGGAAGAACAAAATTAAAATTCATACTTAAATAAAATATAAACCAACTCAACAAAAAGCTCCAATAAAGAAACTTCCACTCAAATTGGCACCGTAGCAAAATAAATTTCAAACAGGAAGACGGCGGCACTAAACGTTTGAAAGTTTTTCTGTTGCCAACATCGGCGGCTCAGTAACAAAAGCGGATAAATCGTCCGAGAATACCATGCATTGTATTCGTATTAAGTGAGAATAGACGGCGCTATCCCTCGGCGCGACAAAAGCATCCCTCTGTTCAGACATTGATGTAGGAAGCATAGATAGTGCAAACAATGAGACGATAGACGCCTGTGTGAATATTTTTGCGAGTTTTTATCAGCTGATCCTGGCGTAAAAGGGAAATATAAAATGTATCAAGTTCTTATCAACGTGTGGGAGTCGTAAAAGTGACTGAGAAAAAGGGTTAAGGCTTTTCTAGAGCGTTTTATTTATCTAGTAGCACAACAATGCTCCTTTTATTTAGTAGGTCTGGCAATCCATCGTTTATTTAGAGATATCACTTGAATTCTCATGTAGTTTGTCCTTCAACTGTTCATTTTCGTACAAACGTAACGTATCATGATTTAATCGATCCATATTTATCGTTTTTATATTTTGATATTTTGTAACATCAGAAGCATATTCAAAAATAATCTCCATAAAATTATCTATACAATTGTATATAAATTAAGTAGGTTATGTGTAACAGGAGTGTTAGCAGGAGTGTAACAATAAAAACAGTTGCAGAAAGGTGGCAAAACAATTTTTTCGATCGCAAGGCACTCTCTAATGCTTCGCATTAAGGGTCGTGCAAAAAAATTGTAGTACCACAGTGTTGTCTGTTCGTTTCGAGATATTATCTTAATTATGATTGAACCTATTAAACACGATTTAATATTTTTGTAAACAATCGACCAAGAACACCATCAGTTTATTATGTTAAGCACGACAAATAAAACATTAATCTTATCAAAGCAATTACATAATGAAGAGCTTGTCTCGCTTCACTTCTTCGTTTTATTTTAATTCCCTAAAAGCCTTGCAGTTTTCAATAATCTCTCTTTTTTGCCTGACGTGATTAATCCGGGATTTACTTAGGACCGCGTCCCGTCCCGATCTTATATACTTTGCTCAGCTTTCGATATCGCAGTTTTCAATATGATAAAAATACCCGCCAAGTAATTTGTTCCAATGCAGGGCAAACGCCTCTTCTCATACAGATAAGGCATGAGCATCAATCACCACGCTTACTCATTGTATGGTTTGTATTGCAGATTTCCCGAAGTCCAGCACGAGTTGCATGATCACTGTAGTCTACACCTACGGATCTATATAGATATAGAAACTCTAGATCTATGGTAGAAACGGAAGAAACGAAAAACAAAATAGCAGACTTCTACGTCGTGATGTCAAAAATGACCAAAGGAAATATCAGAAGCATGCTTCGCGTACAGGTTTCCTCGTAGTGGTTTTCTTCCGGCGAGTCAGTGTATTACATTTGTTAAATGTTAAAAGTAAATGACTTTGTAAAATTCACATTGCACATGGGTACAAACTGAGTTTGGACCTTTTCAATCTAACCTAATAATAAGCGCCAGCTTGGCAAGCCAATAATAACTCTACAGCCAATCAGAGTGAAGTGGTTTCCCGATTGCTCATAGACTTAAGTTGTACACTAATAAGACTTCGACTGCCGTTCGTTCGAGTGTTTTGACTTCTGAGTGGATTCAGTCGCGAGACAGACATTTGAAATTGAACGCAAAAGTTTTGCTTTTAGGTACTAACTAGCTGCAAATACATGTTTGAGGAAATATCTGGGAGGTTTATGTTAGATGCGTGACTGAGTTCATTGGTTTGGGTATTGCTTTTGTGATTACTGAATCAAAATTCAAAATTCAAAAGTCATTTATTCAAACTAGGCTGAGAATCAGCACTTTTCGAACGCCAAAATTACATAAGACAGTCCCCCAAAACGCCCACCCTTCACCACTTCCTAGTGCATTAGCTGGGAAGAAGAAGTGGCGCAACAAACTCCCCAGCAGCACAGCTGTCTGTTCAGTTAGAAGCACAAAAAAAAACGATTCTATGTAATAGTATTCAAAATAATTTACATTACGCAACACAAAACATAATTTAAATTATTAGCCATATGTTAGCTAGCACAATCATATACAATGATGGAAATAAAACTTATTTAAATTGTCATCCCAAATGATGTTCTGCTCTAAAAGTTTTTTTTCCTCCATATATATGTAGATATGTGTATATATGGAGATTGGAGCAGCTAACTCACGATTAAAAAATCTGCAAGCAAAAGAAGAGATGTCAACCCTTTCCAGCTATTTGATTATTTTTTACTACTTTGTTCTGTATAACAAACAGTGAATGATTTGTTGATGAAAAATGAATACATTTTAAATAAAGGCTTATCCAGCTTCTCTTTCTCCATGAACTCACAATGTAAGAGGAACGCTGAGACTCTGGAGGATTTGGAGCTAATGCAGCCGATGCTGGACAGTAGGATAGATCTAACAGGACAAAATCACCAGTTCTCAGGGCAAGTGGGGATCTCAGTAAATCTCCAGGAGAGTGCAGGAATGGTTTGACGGATTTGTTAGACCGTCGAAGTGTATCTTTGGTTAAGCCGATAAGTGGCTAGACCCATTTGTTTTCATACAATGTCATATTGGGAAAAAAAACTTTATTTTTTCAATTCCACTGGGAATGAATTTAGAAGAAGTTTATATGTGACGCAAAAAGTGAAATCATACATTTTAAATCTGTTTCAAAATACTGTCTTCTGAAATGCGTGAAGATTTGAAGAAACATATGCGTTTATTTATAAACGTTGCTTTAAATTAAGTCACATTTTTAAAAGTCAAAAAAATTATGGTTAAGCAGACGCTAATCATTACTAAACTTTAAGCAACGTTTATAAATAAGCGGGATAATATTTTAAGCCAACATAATCGCGATGTTAATAGTATCGCCTTTCCCACATTTGCGTACTAATTGAATTTCATTCAAGTGTGTTTGCATTCATCGTCTACTAACTTGAGTAACTCGCATTTCGTCTGTACAATGTGGCTGTGTATCGCCCCACTGTCCCTTTGAGCGTTCTGGCACAGACTCACTCTGCTTCACTAGGGTGGTTACTGGTCAAACACGGAATGAATGTTTGTTTATTAATAAGAAATAGATGGCTTAGAATGACCTTATTTAATTAGCGAATTGTGAGTGTCCCGTTCCCCAAAACGAATTGTATTTCATAGATGATATTTTTCGTAGACTACAGTTGAAAGAGCAGTCTTGTCTCTTTAAGCTAGATTTATGCGATGTGGTGAACATTTTAAGTAGGTACTTAATTCTTTTCAGACTCAAACTACTTTTATAAATGTTTTTTGCAATTTTAATGCCGTTTTTATGGTTATTAGACCTCTGAGAAAAAAATATCGAGTGCGACGTTTTAGTCCTTTATATCCCACCAACCGTGTAGCTGTTATAAGAAAACACTGACCACAAAACAGCAAAAGCGAATACTATTAAACTGTAAGAGAGAAACACATAGAGAAAGAGAGACATAACACACGGCGCAACACAGCAACAAGCCACCTAACTCCATCAAACTGTAATAATACGCCCACAGTGGCAATAAACAAAACAATAATTCCAAAAGCGATTAATAATAGCTGGCATGGTACCAACTCGCAAAACGGTCGATGCGAACCACTTTAGGTCCGAAGTCCCGGTCTAGTTTGTCGTCTTAAAGCTGTAAGACAACTTAAGACATTTCGAGGCGCACTCCGAAATGAGAGCTTGAACTTAAGATTCTTAGTCTAGTTAGATAGTCAATGGTGGACGTAAAAGATTTAAAAGTCTTTTTATAGGTGATGAACAGGTTTCCTAGAGAGCTAAGTGTGTTACACTTGTAATTTAGTGTGGGATGCACAACACTCAAACTGAAAGCATTTATTTCTATGTTCCCATTTGCAGGCACTTTTGAATTGTCAAGATGTTGGTCAGTTAGTCATAAAGTTGACGTTTGTGTTACCAAAGCATAGATTCCTACGGACAAGAAAGGCATTGATCACCACAATTACATCCTCATAAATTCCAGGTAGGTGTAGTGTAATTAAAGTTTCTGTGGTGTGCATCTTAATTAAAGAAAAACAGAAATTTTTACTTGATTTCGGACAATTTTTATGTATTACAGATAAAGAAATGTTATACGAAGACTTACAATGGATTGCACAACCATTTAAGTCCATAATATAAAGAAAATATGCTAAAGTTTGAATAGAAAAAAGTTTATTACTTTACTGGAAAAATTCCAAAAAATATTTTTGAAGAACTTTCTCCGAAGATGCCTACGCAGCAACAAAAACATTGAAGTTTTCCAATACCAAACTCTATTACCGAAGCAAAGTAATAACAGTATACGTATATACTACTTTCTGTTTGTGGGTGTTTTGGTAAAATTAAGTTTAAAAGAAACTTGTCAAAGTGTAGGCTTTGTTTTTGCAATGCCGACCTACTCTCGAAAATGATACATACGTAAGATACCAGTAGGAACATTTAATGTTGTGTTGTAATTTGAAGGGTTCCGTACTCAAATGGTGCCAACGGGACCCTATTACTTAGGCTCCGCTATCCGTCCGTCTGTCTCAGGGCTGTATTTTTTAAACCATAAAAGGTAGGTAGACATATAACAACAAATCATCATCATCGTCATTATCAGTCTAACATCTATCATCATTAGCAGTCCACTGCTGGACCCCTAACCAAGCCAGGCCAAGGCCTCTCTAATTGCGCGCCATTCAGCTCGATTCTCGGCCACTCTCACCCAGAAACATAAAAAAAAAAAAAATAAGGTGGTCCGAAGAACGAGTACTTCTTCTTTTCGTGTGGTTAGTGACTAACCTGGTGTCAGAGCTTTAAAGCCGCTCATGGGCCTCTGACTTGGTTTCATATGCCGTCGAGAAATATCGCTTAAGCATGCCGTTTCTTGACGATGTTTTCCTTCACCGTTAAAAAAAATGTATTATAGTGTTAAATATTGTACGGTAGTATAGAACTCTTCGTGTGCGAGTCGAACTCGCACTTGGCCGCTTTTTATTTGTACACCCCGACTGACTGTTGTATTTTAATGTTTTTCTGTAATTTCCATTTGGTTGCCTGGGACAAATGGCTTTAAGCGAAAAGGCCGCCCCTTGTACATTGCTTTGTACATACTTTGTATTTATTTTGAATGTTTTAAGACTACAATACTATAAAGAAATTAATCAAATTGTAATTTCTAGATAATTTATCAATATCGATTTTAAAATTGCGAGTTATTGTCAATTCAAAAAGGCTGGTTCATCATCATCTGACTAACCTTTTCACAACTATGTTGGAGTCGGCTGCCAGCTTAACCGGATGTAGCTAAATACCAGTATTTTACATGGAGCAACTGCCTATCTATCATAAAATCTTTTTGAAATGGGCAACTTGGGGGCAATCAGTAGAAGGATAAAATTACTTATCCTACATCTGAATCACCCTTGAAATTAACAGGTATTTAGAGGCATGAGGAACAGGGTGTAAAGTTCACTCATCCTCTATAGAAAAGGGAGGATCCTCCGAGCAGACGGGTGTCGTGTCTGGCGGGCAACTGCCCAACGGTTGATTTCAGATAGTCTTATATATATCGCTCGCGCGGTAAACTCTAATTGCGCGATGCAGGATTTATGTGACGTCAGGACTTTGTGTGACGTCTGGTCTTTGATGCGTAGTTTGCATGTGGTGATGTAGATGCTGCCACAGGTCTATCCCCGTGTTTACACTAAGGTATAAAACATTATATTCTACATGTTATCATGTAACCTTTTTTTTTAAGGTTTAAAACTTTTTTTTTTAAGGACTCAAACATAACTGGCGAATTGTTGGTGTACTATACACCCTGCCCAACTCCTCGGGGAAACAAAGCGTGATGTTATGTAAAACCAATTACAAAAATGTAATGTTGTGTCTACATAATACTTTCGTTTATCGTTTACACCTAAAACAAATTGTAAAGACTAGCTGTATGTACAAAACGTGTCAAAAATGTGAACACGAAATGTTTTTGACAAGAATTCTCGCAAAACAAGTATCACAACTTGTTTATGGGTGTAAACAGTGTAAGGTTTCTTGTTCGAGGAAAGTACCTAATGAGCAAAAAATGTAAGTTACAAGTCACTTTCTGGCTGAAAACATGCACACAACATCATTCATAATTTCAGTACCTATGTGATGTTTGATTCCATACTTCTTCCTGAAATTATTCATCCGAGTATTTACATATTTTTTGGCATTGTCTGACCGTAAAGTTTTAAACTTATGTCCAGTCTGTAATTCCGCAAAACTCTTGGAAATTATCCCTTAATCCTTGACAGGTACATAGGTACTAAAATTATGAAGGATTTTACGCATATTTGTTATAATTCCAGTACCTACTGGAATCATGAAATATTTGACGCACCTACCTATTAATTATTTGCAGATATTATGTATTTTGTGCATGCCTGCTGCAAATTACATGCAACTATAAATTAATTTGCTCATTCAACAAACAAAATATCCAAGCTCATCTCATGGGACCACACTTTATTTATTTTAGACCAAATATGCTTTTCATAATTATTTAATTTGGAGTTTATAAACATTCCAAAATCATGTATGTATATTTTAATTTGTATACCTACGGTTAATTACTTATTTACTATGACGAGCAAATATTAGGTATTACAATTAGCACATACATTAACTTAAAAGCTGAATCCTGTCACGGCTCAGTAAATTACATACAGAGCGAACATTGTCGAGCTCACATTTGTTCCAAATTGGAATCCCATCAAGTGCTCAAATTCATGTTATTATGACGTAATACGGCATTTTAACGTTAATGGAATTGTGGAAAGGCTTTACTTCTGATCACTAAAACTGACATTAATATTAATGTTGGTTTATAAATTGTTTGTAAAGTAAATACATTACATACATTTGTAAACGTGTCCCGTCTTTTTCGGATGGTGAGTTTTTCGAAGGTATTTTCAAGGCAGGTGTGAGTGGAAACGCCGGGAGGGGACGCCCTAGAAGGACATATAGTGTCCTTATTGGTGATGTTCTTCGGAAAGTTCAGGTGCGTAGTACTTGCAACCGACGTGCGTGTATGACCAGATGTATGCACGTAAACGAGGCACAAGGAGTAAGAATCGTAGCAGATGGCGAGAGTTTATGGATATTATATATATGAGTAGGAAGCTACAGACCCTAGATCAGCCGGTCTATTCTCTATTCTGTGAAAATATCACCTTGAAAACTATAGGTGAAGTGTGCGGTCATTCCACCTGATACTAGGAAGTAGCTCGCGGCTAAGTTATAACTGCCTGACCATCTTTACATACCGAGACTCCTCCGTGCCTCGGAAAGCACGTTAAGCCGTTGGTACCGGCTGTCAATCGTGGATCTTTGAGAGTCGTTACGGGTCATCAGAAGCCCGAAAGTCTGACAACCAGTCTCACCAAGGGGTACCGTATTACCCAGTTACTGGGTTGTGTATGTCAGGTAGGCAGTCGCTCCATGTAATATACTGGTATTGAGGTGCATCCGGTTAGACTGGAACATACCGACCCCAACATATTTGGGAAAAGGCTAGGCTGATTGCTCGGGATTGACACTATGTAGCGTTGTGAGCATTCTCAGCTGCAAGTAGTCGAGTGATACTAAAATCACAATTAGTAAGTTCCTAGTCACATCACTAAAAACGGGACCAACACTAGCCATCCGGAGACGCTCTGTCATTTGGTTTCCGCTTGCAAGGCTGACAACAGTTGTTCCCAGACCCCCAAAATTCTTTGTGCCCCGACCTAGGGTGAGTTCCTCATTAGCTTGGTACTTATACCAGATCCTCTGCGCTGGATAATCTATATTCATTTTATAACCTATAAAGTATCTAATTTCGTGTGTCAATCTCTGACACACGGCTACGGTCCATCCAGTGTACAGGAGATTGTAATATGTATGTATTGCTACTACATCGAGATGGTGTAGTGCCTCACTGTGTTATTCTTAGTGATTAGTGAGCCATCTGCAATGGGCACGTTTACTTTGTGTTTATGCTCGCGTGGTCACATACTTAACCTAAGTTTAGCATCTGCTTATGTGCCACGCTATGCTCCTACTCTCTTGCCTGTAAACCGGTGCGATGTGCTGAGCTTTCACCTACCCTACTCCCCATACCGCTCCTTGGTCGCTAAATGGGGGTAGAAGCTGGCAAATGGCATGCGGCCTGCCGCTATCTGCACCGCATCTAACATGCGCTCTCTAACGCGCCTTCCAGGGTTCTACGTACGGGCTGAGTGCAGGACCCCTTACTCAATCCTGCACTACCTACGCATGCTAGCAATGGCCTGCCCTACCTGCGGCCTACTGCCGCAAGCTACCTGCGGCCTACCGCCGCAAGCTACTTGCGGCCTACCGCCGCAAGCTACCTGCGGCCTACTGCCGCAAGCTACCTGCGGCCTACCGCCGCAAGCTACCTGCGGCCTACCGCTGCAAGCTACCTGCGCGAGCCTGTGCTGACAGGCAACCGCGTGCTACCGACGCATACTACCTGTCGGTCTTAGGAAGGCCGACCGGCCTACCACTAAGTCTGTGCTGACAGGCCTCCAAGTCTGCCACGTGCTACCAAGGACAGTACCCTTCCTATTCTAAGTGTGCGAGTGCTCAAGACTCAGTGTGTAGGACCTTACCCGCGACCTAGCCGTGTTACTACTCCATCTATCCTAAATATATGTATTAACGTATCCTAGTGTTTTATTCTTCTACTACCTATCTACCTACCTAACTGTTAACGGCCTGCGCAGTCTACCCTGCGCAGCCCTAGCCGTTACAACTAGTGACAGATTACTTCAAGCGCTATTCAAACTCACTTCACCTATGTTTTCACGGTGAGATTTTTACAGAATCGAATGATTGGCTATATTTCTCACGTACACCTTTTGTTACATCAATAATCACAAATCATGGCATTCATTCAATACTACACACATTGCCAGCGGCACGGAACGCCAGCTTTTGCCGAGCGGGACTCCTTTGTATGGCGGCTCCTTTGTGCGACAACCCGGGCGCGCCGTGGCTTGGCCGGCGGCAGTGCTGTGTGTCTAGGAGCCTAAACGCTGCATAAATTACCTTGTACAGTCAGGAAAATGAATTTTTAAGCAAATTGACCCTACGCCAATTTGCCGTTAGCAATCAAAACTGTTAAAGAATGACAGTTGTGAGTTGAATATGTGGACAATTGTAAGTTGTTAGTCACTTTGCTTAACCATTAATTTTCCTTTTGCAGGAAGCTCCACAACTCTATAAATGCTTAAAAAAAAGAAAAGAAAGAAAGAAAAATTGTTTATTCTGCACAAACAAAACGCACATATAAAGACAAAAACACATAAAATATACACATACAAAAGTAGCCAAAAGCCTCGTGTTCAACCAATAAAAATAAAAAAAAACAATGTTGTTCATTGGTTGCTGTCAAGGCCACGGACCAAAGACATTATTGCGTAATTACGTAAATTACTCTCGCGACATTGGCAAATGTCAACAAAACATCAAAAAACAAAATGCTAATTGCAGAGTTACTACTTTTGTAAACAAATCATAAGAAAAAATGGTCATTGCTCAGCGAAATGCTGTGAAATTGGACGAACCTAACGTCAACAGAGCTGGTTTTCAGCAATTACCTATGGAATGACATATTGACGTCCCCCTGCGCGACTTCAAGTTACGCTGGGTATTAAGCCCCGCTACCAATGGCGATAATTGACGAATTATTTTACCACGGCATGTCATGACACACAGATCCTGCTGATAAACCTGCATCGATACAAGAAGAACTTCTGAAACACATAGATATGCTCATTCAAACAATCATTGCAGAGTAGAGAATTATTGCGAAATAAGTGAGGTTATCAGGCGATGTGGCATCACGTCGTGTCCGGGTTCGCAACAAGTCAATCGTCATCCTGAGGATGCCTCGTTGGGAGGTGAAACGCGTGTTGATTTCTTTATGACTCTTTAAGAACAGTAAAGCGGATTAGGTTACTAAATATACGTCGTCTATTGTATTTTATCATGGATTTCCGCAAAGTCACGCCTGAGTCAATTAACTATCATTGCAGAGGTTCAAACCACATCAACGCTACTTTGCAGCAGAATTATCTAGATATGGTGGTAGGCTTCCCTGGGTGACTTCTCAAAGAGCTCTACAAGTATTTACTACATAACAAAATATCACGCCTGTATTTTCTGAAGGGTAAGACAGAGGTGTACCTATAGTACACCCACATTTTGCCAGTTAAAGCGGCTAAATTTTTTTACCGTCTCGAGAATAATATGGTGTATTGTGTAAGTGGAACAGAAGCCATACCCGGGAATATTTGCTTAGTAGCATTGACCACGTGGGCGGGCGAGGGATGTGCAAGCGGCTTGTGCGCCTGCGAAAGAATATCAAAGAGGCCGACGGCAAGTGCGGCGACTACTTATCGGACCCTAAGGAAAGCTACAAATTCATTGATAAATTCCGCGCATTTAGTAGGGTGCGTATGATTTGAATTTCGATATTTTTTATAGTTTGAAAAAAAACAAAAAAATCAGTGTCATAAACTTCTACTTCGTTAACCTATTATACCCTATTTTTTTCGAGACGGTAATAAAAATCATTCGGTATATAAGTCTCATGAAACAGGGGGCTAACCTATTGCCACCGTGCACAAATCCAGACTCCGGGCTGCTACTGAAAAAATCCTGATAGTAACACCCATTAACACTTCACTCGACCTGGGAATCGAACTCAGGACCTTATGCTGAGCGTTTGCAACCCTTAGGAAAATGGAGCAGTGTACTGTAGTGAGTACTATTTATCACAAAAAGGACTGTTCCTGCCATACTTAAGTCATCCTATATATAGTATAAAACACAATAACAAACAGCAACAGTACTTTCGTAATAAAATCTCGTAATCTCATAAAAAGGAGTCAGAACATTCACCTTTTTTAATTACAAACGCTTTAGCCCACGCTGCATGCGCTGCAGCGCTGAGCGAAATTCACAATGCGTTTTAGAGCTTAAGCAGTATAGAACTTTCACGAACACTCTCTCGTAAAACACATTTAAAGGATAATAGCAGTGATAGTGCCTATCTAAGTTACAGTCTCGTCCTGATTTAAATGTCTAGATTTAATTTTCCTGATCTTCGTGAAAGAAGGTATTGGAGAAATCCTACTTAGGGCGCATTTCGCCAATGAAACTGAACGCGATCAGCACATCTAAACCGCGTTCAAGAGCTGTCAGTTTCATCATTGTTGTGGGATATTGACACTGACAACTCTTGAACACATTTTAGATGTGCTGGTACTACAAAACTTTACAAGTATACAATTCTACAAAATGGTTAAATTGTAGAAAAAATTGCGCAACACGGCAATAGGGATGGGTGACAAAAAAAATCTTATTAGTCCTTTGGGATTATAAAAAAATATTGGACACGTATATTTTCATTTCTTACGTAATCTAAAGATTACGGCGATACATTGAGGTAAAATGTGCCATGACGTCACGAGTATGTAGATTTTATACATACTAGTGACGTAGCGACCCCCACTCCCCAACCTAAAATGCGTTTTATCTAAGTAATTTTTTATTATTATGATAAAGCAAAAAATACATGTCTAATATTTTTTTATTATCTGAGTAACGGATTAATTAGAATTTCACTTTTTTTACGCAGGCATCATCCCTATTACAAATACGTATGATTTACAATATTATAGACTGTCACTACAATTTACATATTTTTAAGGTTCCGTTACAATTGTGCGGCCTATGCTGTGGCCGCACCTGCCTCTATCGTAACGAAGCTTCGCACAATGATACAATACACGCAGATGTGATCAACCATTATTGGTTATCGTCGCGATAGTTTGGACTGCGTAGCACTTATCGCCCGGGTACAACAAAAAATTTAGCGCGCTAACGCTAATGTGGCCACCTCATTAGCGCGATAACTTTTTAGCTAATAAAACATACGAAGCTTCGGCACGCGTGGCTTCGTCACGATAGACGCAGATGCGCCAACAGCATTAGAGGTTTGTGGTACACGCACTTGTAAAACTTACAAATTTGTGAATTGTAACTTGTCTATTGCAATTGTAAAGTTTTCTGGTATAGGGACCAAATAGTGTTCAGTTTCAGTGGTGAAATCCACCCTTAGTTTTGTTTTACTCAGAAAATCTGTTTTCTAGCAATTTCGTTTTTCTTTTTTGGTTTATTCAGGGCTTATCTGATCGCCTCGTTTTTACTTCTGAGAATTATATTCGCGAATACAAGAGGATTTCGTTTCAATGGAAATGGGACAGCATTTCAAAGACCGTATTTTACCGGTCTCTTTCAAAGTTTTATTCCTTTAAGAGTTTGGGTAGCGTAGGTATTTCGGGACTATAGAGGTTCTACTGCTGGCGAGTTTAGGGTCATCTACTTACACTCGAGGATGCATCTCGTTACCCTCCACATTTTTGTACGAAGTATGGCATCTCAGTCACGCACCGTTTAGTAGAGGTGACATGTTTTTGATTTATCATATACTAGCTTCTGCCCGCGACTTTGTCTGCGTTTACTGGAATAAAAAGTATCCTATGTCCTAACCTAGGTCATGGGGTACCCAAGTGCCAAATTTCAGCCAAATCCATTCTGCTGTTTTAGCGAGAAAGCGTAACAAACAAACTCACTTTCGTATTTATAATATTAGTTTGCATTGGAAAGTGATATTTTACTATGGTGAACTACTTTCCTAATAATATAAAAGTTTGTTTGACGACTTGAGGAGTACATAAGAGTGTTATTCAAATCTAAGTCTATGTTTACGTTATCCATGTAATCAAAGACAAACATGGCGTTTGGGGCTGGTTCCTAACTTTTGGGAGCACGTTGACATAAGAAATATAATAGAAAAAGGTTGTCACTTAGTTATTTTTGACAAACTAAACGTTACCGCGGTGGCGATCCATTTGATGTTGATTATAAGATTTTAATATACTCGTAGTAACGTGATGAAATTAAAAGAAATACATGAAAATGAGACTAAAAGTAAGAATATGAAACTTTAACTTAAAAAAGGAAATATTTTAGTTGCGATCGTTCTAACTTTATAATTAGTTTAAGTTGATTCGTTTTTGAGGCTTATTGAATAGAAATATTATTAAATTATTCATCCCTTTTCATGATTTTGCAGTTACATAATTACTGCTTATTTAATTACTGTATTAGTCAACCTACCCCAGGCCTGTGGTCAACCTACCCTGGTTCTCGAGTAGGTTGACTAAGATTTATTTCTGTGCAAAAACCAGTAGGTAAATAAGCCAAGCAACTAGTAGGTAGTCAAGTCAGAGGCCCATGGGCGGCTTTAAAACCCTGACGCCAGGTTAGTCACTAACCACACGAAAAGAAGAAGAAGAAATAAGTAAATAACAATAATTACGATAAATCATGATACGGATGTAAGTAAATATATTAGGTGTAACTATCAAATAAATTCATTTTTATACAATAAAATATTGAAACACAAGAAATATAGATCGAAAGACAATCAAACAGCCCCGGTCTCCCTTACCCTTGAATATTGATAACATGTATAACTAACCCCCAGTACGATCATTTATTGTAGCAGTTCCTAGAGACGCTTAAAAGGGATTGACATCTACGAGTCCCTTATTTGTATACCGAAAACATTCCTTCCCAAAAGCTGTACAAAAACACATTTATTGTGAAATGTCGAAAGCATTCCACAATCCGTCAATTGGATCTTTTTTTATTTTAACGTGTGTCGTCTCATAAATTCACAGCGAAATATTTGGCGACCGTAAAATAAATTTTACGCATCGAATTCTACGGCCTTTTCTATGGCAAACAAAATATTATGGAGTGTTTTCATTAGAAGAGTAAATTATATTACTGACTTACTAATTGTATTACTAACTAGCTTTTGCCCGCGACTTCGTCCGCGTAGAAGTAGAAAATGGTTCAAATAGGATTTTATTGGTTTTTTACGTTATTAATTTTGTTATAACATACTCGTATAAATTATTATGTTAAAATGTTTGAATAATTATAAAATATAACAATCTTTATTATAGTGTAGGGATATACAGGATGAATAAACCTGTAAAAAAAAAGCTATATTTTATGAACATGAAGCTCGGCCTTTGATCTGGCGAAAGTTACACGGGTGTATTATCTTTTTACAACGAAATCAAAATACTACACCTACCGCAGTATTTCTTTGTAAACAATATTTTTTGTTTTTCTTTCGGGTGCTAGAATCACCAGGCTACTCTGTGCGCTTACTCTGGAGCTTGCCACATAAAACTGGCCGTGGGAGAAGCAGCTTTCCCTCAAGTCAACTCCCGATACCTTAAGAGTTTGACCTTGAGCTTTGTTTATAGTCATTGCGAAGCATACTTTGATGGGAAACTGCACTCTCTTGAATTCGAAGGGCTAATTTGATGGTGTTAGGGGAATCCTAGGAATAAATACAGACCTCTGTAAAGCTTAGAAACCTTCAAATGCGGTACTAAAAAGTACGGTGACTTTCGAGACATTCCAATTTTAAAGAGTATTTGCATTGCAAGCACCAAGCCTTTATGTTAGTTCACCATTTTTGAATAAAATCGGATTGACTTTTCAAACATGTGTCAAAATAAAATATTTAAATCAAAAGCACTAAGGAGTTTTGATATCAACTTCGGAGCACATCACTCCCAAAATAGCTTTCTACCGCTATTTAACCCCGTTAGGGGATGAATTTCAATAAAATACAAAACAGATCTTCCATTAATTCTGTTAAAGAAAGTTTATGCAAAATTTGAAGTAGGTTGGACCAAGGAATGACGTTGTCCCATACAAACATTGCCCGCATTTTTCATCCCCTTAGGGATAGAATTTTGAAAAATCCTTTCTTATCGGATGTCTACGTCATACAAAGAACACACCCTCCAAGTTTCAGGTCTCTACGATCAGTGGTTTAGGCTGTGCGTTGATCCGTCAGTCAGTCATTCAGGACAGAGCATTTTACATGTATAGATTAAGGTACTGTACTACAATATCGGACAATTTATTTAATACTTTAAGCACACAAATGTACAGAGGCGGAATTAATGCCATTGGCATTTTCTACCAGTCAACAGTTGGGCGATGCAGAGACAAACAATGAGGTGCAATATCGAAAATTGTGGAATAAATATTTAATTAAATAAATAAGGTAAACATATACCTATTAACAATAACAATCAATCGACAACAAATCAATGACAATCTGGTGTATTTTTAGTAAACAAAGAAAATGTTTATTGTATAAAATCGAAAAACCACCAATTTGTTAAAAGCTTCCGCAAGATAAATTGCCAAACTCTTATTGGTGAAAAACAATTAATTTTTGAAAAAAAAAACTACGGACTCTGTTAATGTAAACGCGGCCTTCAGTTAGGAGCGTGGTAGGGTGGCCATTAGGAGATTAAAACAGAGACACACCTGTAACGTGGTGCAGTGAAACCGCAGCTCGACTGCGCCTGTATCCTGCCGTAAAATATGGGGTACCGCTTATATTTGGCTGGTAGGCTCAAATGTACCATATTATTTTGCGTTTTGCTGCATTCTACTTATGTTATCTTGTTTTATTTTATAATAAAGTTTGAACAATTTTATATTAAAAACTGCTCACAGAAATTTATTTTTTGTTTGTATTTCAGCCGAAAGACGCCCACTTCTGGACATAGACTTCCCCCAAATGGGGGGGTTTGCCATAATCGCCACGCTTGGCAGGCTGGATTGGCGATCGCAGTATGGTGTTAAAATGCATAGATAACGCTGCTGCCCATTCTCTAGTGAGTCTTAGTCGCCTTTTACGACCCATGGGAAAAAATGGGACTGCCGTTTGCAATATGTGTTGTGAATACTTTGTAAACATTACCAGAGAATTTTTTTGAATATTATAAATAGTATTCCCTTTTTTCTTAAAAAACACACAAAACAAGACTTAGGCCTATTTCAAAACGGATAAGACTAGCCTAGACGACGTGCATGCACTTGTGCGCTGGCTTAAGAAAAAATACCTTTCAGAAAAATCTAAATTATCTAAGAAATGATGAAAATTATCTGCTAAGAGCCTACATGACTCCACGTCATTCAAAACGAAGCAAGCATGCAACAAAGTACAAAAAAAAAAAAATGTGCATATGCAAGTGCTTCTATCTGACCATAAGACGGCAGAGTATCGCTCCCTAACTAGGTACATACATAGTACTAGTTTTGAGTTTATTTTGGGTGTATGAAAAATGACGATCAATCGATGTCGACCAGTCGATAATGATCGTCTCAAAACATGTCACGATGTTATCGATCAAACGCAATTTGGGTGAAAAATTCAATGTTTCATTGAATTAATTTTAAAATAATTTCAAAACCCATCATCAATACAACTTTGTAATTTAACTGAACATTGAGTTACATGAACGAATGTTTGCACCGGACCATAGAGTATTTGTCAAATTATTGCAGACATGAGTCTTAATTTAACACAGACTGTAAAATCAAATCTTATTCGAAAGCTATAATGAAACCACAAATTGAGCCATAAATGAGATAGCTTCGTAGGCGGTATAACTGAACAAGACCACAGTACATATTTAACAAAGTCGTAAAGTTAACTGCTTCAATAAAATTTGTTATCTGACGCGAGTAAAATTGAGTGCGTACGTAAATAATATATTGAGTATAGATTAAAAAGACACGTGAGTTTTATTTAACTAGAAAATGGATTCAGACAATCATCAGATCTTGATTTAAAGATCCAAACACTAAGAGCAAAAAGATTATAGTTGTAAAAAATAACGCTTTTCCGACGGCCCTGCCAAAGCAGTTCTATCAAGACCAAATATGTATTCACAACTTTTTTTTTTTAAATAAAATGCAGAAATATTTCAATACCGATACGTATTCTGCAAACATAACACGTACGTTGTATGACATTCATTATGAATGCATTCTAAATGGCGGTCTATGTGACCGCCATTTAGAATGCCACATCATGGTCGACCATTAACATTGATAGTGATATTTACTACAAAACACAAAGAGTACAATAGCACAAGTTGCATTTAAATAGGTACTATTTCAACAGCCGGCGGTTGACCTTATAATTCAAAGCTGTCGATTTATCAGACAATTTGTGGAACGCTATGTACCGTTAAATGAAATGAAAGTACCTAAGTATCACATAGCATAATATAAACTTGAGTTAATTTGACACCATAGGCAAAATGCTGTTTACCGACGACATTGTTCTTGTCGGTGAAGATTGACCTGAGATCCAGAGCAGATTGGAGAAATGGCAACAGAAGCTGGAGAATGTTGGCTTGAAGATCAGCAGAACCAAAACCGAATATATGTTTTGCGATTTCGCGGTTTCTCTGGTTCTGGGGCCAGTTTTGGGGCGCTTGATGGCGCGCTTCTCCCGATCTGCTTCGACTTTCAGTATCTCGGTTCACTCGTGCAAAAACGATGACAGAGTTGCCGATCTACTTCATCATCGCTTTGCATGCAAGAGTATCACAGAATTAACACTGGATGGATCAAATCACGGCAGGTCACGGGAACAATCTGCGACTCCCCTTAAACATAAGGGAAAGATTTATAAAACAATGGTAAGACTTGCTGTCTTGTATGGATCAGAATGCTGGGCTACGAAAGGGATGAAAGAAAGGCAATTTGCATGCAGCTGAGATGATAATGCTAAGAGGGATGTGTGGTGTTGTGTGTGACGCTAATGGATAAAATAAGAAATGAGTATATAAGAGGGAGTCCGAAAATGACACCGATGACTGAAACCTTGTGTGGATTATCGGTTGTGATGGTGTCCTATGTGAGGCGGAGGAATGAGGAAAATGTTGTCAGGATAGTTTAGAGCATGAATGTGGATGGCTATACGAGTAGGGGAAGACCATAGAAACGATGGATGGACTGTGTGAAAGATGATATGGATAGAAAGGGGGTGACTGCCGAAATGAAGACTAATAGAGAAGTATGGAAGAAAAACGCATGTTGCATCGACCATAAATAAATTGGGCAAGGGCAGGAGAATGATTATGATAATGCAAAATAATCAAAATGTTATTATTCACAGGAACATGTTCTTCTCTTCTCCTCTGTTCCTTGTTTGTTATGTCATTATTATACAGCTATGCAGAGATTATCTTGTGTGTAAACGTGGTGGCGGAGCTGACTGCCCAGAAAACGCCGTATGTTCTTAAGTCTCTATCAACACTAGTGAAGTTTTAATGCCACTTTCTTGTGGAAAAAAATGGTACTAATAAAAAAGGATCATGGCTAAAGGAAACCCTTCGTTTCTGCCTCCCATGAGGAAAATATGTTTCGTTATAGGTACAATACCTCGACAACTTAAAGGCCAGTGACTTACTGACACAATAGCACTCGCAACATATTTCTACCAACCCCAGATTGTACCAAAAATACACATTTTCAATACACAACACGTACCGACATAAAAAATATTGAGGTCCAAAATCTATATGGCCGTTTCTTCAGGTTTATGTAGTCACAAAACGTTAGGTTTTATTTCTTCTGACGCAGTAACTTACAATCTGGAAGTTAGCTTTGGTTAGACCCCAATTTGGGTAAAAGTTTTTGCCTTGAGCTGTTTTGTGGCCCTGTTTTCCTTTTATCCAAACTTAAACACTCGTGGATTATTGCTGTCCAGATGGTTATAACTGCCATACAAATTAAAGTTATCTTCTTGGCAACCGGAACAAAAAAGTATGAATGTTTATTATAGTCAGGTTTAGCCAAATGAGTTGTATTTATTATTCTTAAGGAACCAACACACTTCTGAAAGGAATAAAAAGTTCACTGCGAATGGTGGTCTTTTTAACTGACTTCAATAAGGAGTTCTTCGTTCGTGTGTATATTTTTTTTTAAGTACGTTCATTCATATCTTCGCCAACTGATTTGAGTACCCATATTATTGTGAATGGGTAATCTTACGGAAAATGAAATGAAGTTGCTGAGCATTTACTATCGAAGAACTTCAAATCTAAGCAGTTTGAAAACAAAATTCTTTGAACACGTGACCACATCTGTTACCCCCCCGGTTCTATAGGCGCCGAGCGCCGCATTCAGAAATAGTTCTTACGATGTTAGATATGAAGTTCTTCGATGGTAGGTTGTAGTGGTACACGAATTTGTGAAAACACAACAAAAAAAAAAAAAAAAAAAAACTTTTTTTACATAAAATACAACCGACTTCCGAAAAGAACATACTACAAAGTACAAAATACTTCTTAAAAACAGTTTTCAAATTCAGTTTTTAAATTATGAAATCCATGGAAACGCGATTTTCAAGTTGTAGCATGTAAAACAACGCGTAGTGGAAAAAAATAAGAAAAAGCTATCCTACTGTTCCTTCGACAGCTTTCCGAAGGAATAAAAGGCACTCCAATCGATTCTGTTTTTAACGAGATTATTCTTTATGGTAAACGTCGCATCTATATATCTATGCAATGCAAAGAAAAACTCCCGAGTTAAACATTTCAGAATAAGTAATGGTTATGTCAATCTCCGAAGCTGTAAAGGATTTGAATGCCGAACTTAAAAATGGCAACAAAAGGGTAACAATTTCAGCGCCTATTTTTCTAACGTTAAATTAAAAAAAGAAAAGCTGGCTGCTACCATTTTCCATAAATAACAACCACAGTGGCAAGTGACAGAGGTTTTCCATTATGCCCTATTCAGTGCCAACTACCACTTCACTTCAACCTTTTTGGTTTATTTTTTATTTATCTCTGAACTAATGGCAAAACGCCTAAAAATACAAACTAAGGAACGAAGAAAGATTTGGCGTAGGTACCTAAGCAGAAGCTGGCACGTGTAGACTAAGCTACGAGTAGGTAAAGCCTTCGAGTCCTACCGATGTATTCTGCAGAACGTTCGACGTGTTTGACGTTCGAAAACTGCTGATTCTCAGCTAGTTTGAATAAATGACTTTTGAATTTGAAAAATCTTACCGTGAAAGCTTAGATGAAGTAAGCTTGAAGTAATCTGTCATTCTATCTGATGCTTGACACCAATTGACAGCAGGGTCAATTCCAAGGTGAAATAAATATTTGTTCCTAAACAACAACTACAACAACAAACACATCAACAACTTTTTTGTTTTTGTTTTTTGTTATTTTGTGTATGTTATTTATGTGAAAACTGTTTGTGAATGTGAGATTTTGTAAAGCAACCGTGATGCAAGAGAAGTTACTATTGCGGGATCAACACATCGTAACTAATTTTAATATCAAGTGCCCCCGTACGCTTTACAAAAATATTGCATAAGTTGCTCGTGAAAAGTGTTCAAAGATTAGTAGTACCACTGCCAAACACTAATGCAGGTATTACTGATGGACCCTCTCAACACTCTCAGGCATCGATGTTCCTAGTAAATGAACGATATCACCTTCGTACGTACAAACACAATTAGTAATTAGGCACAAGACTACTGCCTGCTAACGACCAATACACACTGTAGTTGTTTACTTACGTGATCAGTGCACTGTCGCGTCTGTTATACTGATGTGGAAAATGTACAGCTGTTAATAAAATACTGGCTTCGAAAAAAAGGATTTTTATTACAGTAAGATAAAAAAAGGATAGTGGGAAATGGACAGTTAGGATGTGGCAAAAATATATTCAAATGATAGGTATTGTAAGTTTCATGCATGTTTGATGATCTAAATACGAAATACAATAGACGACGTTAATTTAGTAACCTAATCCACTTAACTGTTCTTAGAGAGTCATAAAGATCCCTGTAAGAAATCGACACGTCTCAGCGAGGCATCCTCAGGATGACGATTGACTTGTTGCGAACATAAGTGGAGTTGTTGGGTGAAGTGGCTCACTCTGTTCTAAACGCTTGACGTGTCAACACGTTGGGTCCAGGTTCGCAACAAGTCAATCGTCATCCTTTTTTTTTTGAGGGTGGGAAATTATCAAATAACTTCTCCCGCTTTGGGTGGAGCGGGAGGGTGTGTCAGACTTTACTGACTAAAACCTACCCGTGTTCCTTCCGTTGCCCGTGTGCCGGGGCCGCGATATCCGTTTCGGACAAACCTTCAACCCCGGCAGGCATTGGTACTTACGGACCCTGTCAGTTGGTGCTTTTTTTTTTTTTGTGGATGGAAAATCATCAAATGACTTCTCCTGCTCTGAGCGGAGCGAGAGGGCGTGTCAGACTTTTACTGACTAAAACCCATCCGTATTCCTTCCGTTGCCCGTGTGCCGGGGCCGCGATATCCCTTTCGGACAAACCCGCAACCCCAGCAGGCATTGGTCCTTACGGACCCCGTCAGTTGGTGCTGACATCTCTTTGAGGCGCGCGTGGAACACATGCGCCGTCGACCCGGGCCTGGTCCTTAGCGGACGGCGAGCTACCCATTGCTCACCGTCCGCAAGCCCGCGCCTACGGTGGCCGGAAGTCAGCTCGTGACTCCCGACGCCCGGGGCGTCTCCTGCGGCGACTAGGGGCACGAGGGCGCGCATTTTGCATCTCCCTCGCGCGCTCCTCCTCCTCCTTCGCGAGCATAACTGCTTCGCAGAAGGAGGTGACGGCCTCCCATGCACTCTCGCTCCGAACCATGGCCTGAACCAAGGCCGGACGCGAGAGATCGTCGCCGCCGATCGCCTCCGTGAGAACACGGCGGTGCTCCACCCAAACCGGGCAGATCTCTACCGTATGCTCCACCGTGTCCTCCGGGCGATCCACACAGTGGTGACACCCGGGCGTTTCCTCCCGCCTTATGCGGAACAGGAATCTCTCGAAACAGCCGTGTCCAGTGAGGACCTGCGCCAGGCGGAAGGTGAGGATGCCGTGGCGCCTCTCTAGCCACTCCTCAAAGAGGGGACTTATCGCCACAATTGTGGCTTGCCCAGCGCTGGGTTGCGACAATCGCACTCTCCATGCCACCATGAGATCCCGCCGGAGCTCTGTCCGCTGTGCCGTGATTTCTCGCGGCAGCGGAGTTACACCCCGGCGTTTCGCCTCCTCGCGCAACTCCAACATGTGCGCGAGGACTTTCGCCTCCAGATCCCATAGTGGTAATCCGGCAAGGAAGCTCGCCGCCTCACGGGAGACCGAAGTCAATCGTCATCCTGAGGATGCCTCGTTGAGATCTGAAACACGTGTTGATTTCTTACAGAGTTTTTTATGACTCTCTAAGAACAGTTAAGCGGATTAGGTTACTAAATATACGTCGTCTATTGTATTTTATCGTGGATTTCCGCAAAGTCACGCCTGAGTCAATTAACGATCTAAATATGGTAAAAAATATAATTTGACACACACTTAAAACGTTGCACAATACAAAACTGTTCATCTAAGTAATTAATTTTAAAATTGTATTTACTATACTTACAGCACACAATATTTAGCAATAATAAATAAAATTAATCGTCTGTGACTGAAATAATGTCAAAAACAAGAAAAAAAGCCAGAAGATAACACAGCAGCTTAACAAATTACATTTACAAGAATAAAATATTGCGGGCTTCATTAATCTTGTTCTAAGTGTGATTCAGGTCCGTGACTCTATTGTCTAAACTTGAGGACAATGTGTCACCAAATGAGAACGTTAGGGATTAGGTCCCCGTGTCAATCACTGGTGGCTTTGGTAATCTTGCTTCGTAATTGTGCCAGAAATCCAATTACCGTGCGATTCAGGATTAATCAGGCCCTGACATTAATATGGCTGACGTTTTGACTGCCTTCGAGTTTGCTGTCAGTCCGCAGTCGCTGGTTCGGTTGCAATGGTTAATGGAATTTCGATTAACCATGGCAACCGAACCAGCAGCGGATGTTGGTATTTCAATTATTGTTACAATAATAACTTGACGCTTTGACAAAAGTTTGGTATATGAATGGAAAATATGTTAGTTAATTGACTAACTTATAAAATACAATCGCTTTGCACCAGTATCTGATTGTTGTTGTATTGATATCCTTAACCTTCTCTACCAACTGTAAGCTATTTTCAAGAGTAAACTTTGGTTTAAAATTTGATCTCGACTTCAGTAAATAACTCAAATGATTTGAAACCACTGGCCTTATACCCTGGATATTATCCTTATGAATCTTGGCAAACCGCATAGACCTTGGGTTCATAAGAACAATATATTTTAAAGGTTTTTGATCGATGTAAGATGTGTTTTTGGTAATATTTTTTAGTTGTGAAGTGAAAACCTTAGTAGGGTCTGAACATTGCACTCGGCGCTTGACATAGCAACACGTCGTATCCGGCAACAAGTCAATCGTCATCCTGAGGATGACTTGTTGAGAGGAAACACGTGTCGATTTCTTACTGGGTTTTTTATGACTCTGTAAGAACAATTAAGCGGATTATGTTACTAAATATACGTCGACTATTTTTTTTTTTTTTTGGAGATTATGTTGTCAGAAACATGGAATAAACCTGTGATTTATGAAAGTTTCCAAAGCTTTAATGGTAAAATTTTACTAAAGACTTAATTTACCTGTGTGTTTGTGTCTTTAAAAACCTATATACTCGTATAACTCAATTCCTTCAGTATCTTTCGAGTGCCAAGTGCGTTGAGCTTAAGAAAAGCCACTTATTCCACCTGAATACTTCACGAGATCGCTTTAGTTTGATACTCTTTGAACTAAATAAATACAAGTACCTAAAGTAAAATATTGGTTTATTTCAAAGTGGATTCTCGTTACATTTTATCTCAAGATTCTCAGAATGAAAAAACATTTTAATATTACACTCGAAATCCTTAACGATCTCGTCCTTCTAATCCCCGACATTATTTCAAGGGTACAATAAAAGTATTTCAATATGTTTTTCATTCGTGACGTCTAAAAAGGAACTTGTTCCAATTCTTCAGAGAGCTTAGCAGTCATCAACGTTTGTGAGTGGCAAATGAGAACGAATTCAACGTGGATGTCAAACAAGCCGACTCAAAGAGGCTCTAATGAGTCCCCCAATTCAAGTGTTTCGGTATTCAGCGTCTTTGTTGGCTCGGCGGAGTACCTGCGAGGCTCCCAATCAGCGATCGTTACCTAATTAGTGTTTTGAGTTAGAAATAAGCTACTTATGGTATACAATTTCTGTTTTCTATGAAGGTAAATCTCTTTATGTGTACGATTCGTTACTGTGGCGTGTTTATGAGTAACAAAATAGAAGAGATTTATAAAAATGTGAGACACATTATACCTGTTTTATATTTTGTTTGAGTGCCCTTGCTTTCAGATTCGCTTCAAATGGCTGAAGAAGATTCAACGTAACTTTGTTTTGGCCGTATAAAATAATTTGGACTAATATTTGTGTTATTATATTACTTTGAAGTAGCGTACCACTTTTACCAATTTCTTTCCTACAATAAAAGTATGTACTTTCTTTGCTTAGGTATAGTATTTTTGAGTGGTAATTTATTAAGGTATTTTACTTTACGTTGTAATACTTTTATTTAAGCAAAATAATATAGAAAAAACATTTTTACAGCAAAATGATCCAATCTCCCATAATTTATGACTGAAAAGAGACATTTTATTACAGTAATAACTCAACGAACCTCACGTAAGTACTTTAATCTAAACAATAAGGACCGCCTGTCGTCCTATTAAATAGAATTTGATGAAAAGCCGAGAATAAACAGGACACAAGTGCAACCGGAAATTAAAGGGACCCGGCGGCATCCGTTGTTCGGGTAAATACTCGTATATACTGTCGCTATAGAAAAACAACAATATCCCGACGGGCACAAACAAACGCTCCTGATTAATGTTTTTGTTGGCTGAACAGTGAAAATATCAAGTAAATAATGATTTATTAAAAACGATTGCCCTCGAGATTATTCCTAAGGACATGTTTGTTCAGGTTTTGGGCACACCTATGGTCTATCGAATAGACCATAAGTACAAGTATGCCCAAAACATATTAGGAATAGACTCTATTCCAAAAGCATCTGATGAAAATGTAAACAAATTGATCAGAAAACGTACCTATGGATGCTAATTTTTTGTGCCGCTTACAAATTGAGTGCTGTGATTTGATTATAATTATGAATACTTGAACCAAAATTCTAATTTTGAAACACCTTAATATGTTTTTCATTTGACAGTTGAGGTTAACTTTACAAACTCATTTTTTGGCAATGATTTTTAAATTACAATTTAATAATGTTTTTGAATCATTGTTGGAAGTAGCAGTGCGATATAAAGGTGAAACCTTATTTCTGATGAGTGCGTTTAACAATTTTTAGGCATTACAATACTCATGTTTGGAGTTTGATTTTTGTCGGCACGGGATTGATGACGAAAAAAGACATAAATACGATACAATAAACTTTATCCTTCATTCACTAACAAACAATTTATAAGGCACGTGTATAGAAGGAGCAAATCTGTAACATTATATTCTGATCAACCTTGTTTATTAATCAATACAGAGATTTTGTTTTTGTGTGGAAGATTTTAATTGAATTATTCTTCTTTAGATTTTTAGTATGTGTACATACTTCAGAAAATAGATAGGTAAATAGTACGCATGGCTTTACACGAAGTCTCGCGATTGCGCGCTTACGCACTTCCTTTATAGGCTACTTACTTATAGCCGGTGTCTGAATTGAAAATTTAAAGTTTAGAAATCTGCGAACTCTACTTTAGCACTATTCCAGACGTTTCTTGCAAATAAATATTAAATTTTGAGGTCTTTCGCCTTTCGCTTTCGCTGCGATCTCAACTTCCAATTCTCAATTCAGAAACCGGATGTTAGCTACTTAGGACAAAATTAAAGCTTTGATTCGATTAAACCTTACAAAACATGTTACTTCCCACGTCTTAAGTCTCTTCGTGAATAATGAGTGGTGTGTCTAAAAATGTATTTGGGACACGCACGGCATTTACTACAATATATTTATCGAATAAACGAAATCAAAAAACGAAGGTTTATAAAAAGACAAAGGAACAATAGAATTCCTACAATTTTACACAATAGCTCACTGTTATCAATAGTCCACGTTTTCAGATTAAGGCCGAGATTTTTCTTTCTGTATATTTATTTCTGAGGTACTTCGATGGTAGTTTTTTATCTTGTTATTTTTATCTTCCACGTGTATGTAGGAGGATGACCTAAATACTTTCTCGCATAATTAATTTAATTCTAAGCACCCTCTACATATATTTTATACATACATGCTGCTGATGGAACTGTGGGTGTACCGGGAGTGCGTTGGAAGCTTTTAAAAGGCACTTAATCAAGTGAACAGAAAGTACCACTAATCATACAAAATGAATTAGCTTGTGAGTAGAAAGAATTATCTTATGGTATAAGGGTAAGTGGTTAGGAGTTTGAGCGTTAAGTATGTACTTATGAAATACTGTTACAAAAATTTTAAATCGTTTTTCCTCCGTAAAATCAATGACAATATTTTCAGAAAACGTATGCGTATTTAATGTAAGATGGACATTATTCGGCATAACTGATACAATTCAAAAGAATGAAATTACGATTCCCATGCGATGGAATAGTGCCAAAAGTCATTCAGAGCTCGACAATACCACTTTTCAGCTCAAGTTTACTTTTTACACCTTTTATATGGACGAAGTTAAGTCTTTAATTTACGTTTTGAAATAAGGTTTTGGGCATATCCTGCGGTTGGAACGCAAAATGGAGCGCGATATTAGGACTTTATGACGCAACCCTGTTTATAACAAGACTCGCGACGTACTGAAATTAATATTGTCACATAGAGACCTTCGCGGTGCAATTAAATGACGGTTGGATTTGTTAGTTAAGACTCCCTTCGCATCATTTTGATATTTACTTCAACGCACAAGTTTGTTAATTTTAAAGATATATTGGTAGAAAGATTAAAGTTTAGTTATGTATCTAGTATATGTTGTTTGTAAGGGCGTTGGGAAGAAAGAGGATAGTCATGACGACCTACATTTTCAATAACTCGTTAAATACGAGTAGTTTCGTCCATAACCGTACAAATACATATTATTTGGAAAAAAAATACGGAAAATGCTCGTATGAGCTCACTTCACACAATTCAATATTCTAAAAAAATTGCACTGGACTGCAATGCGTACAACTGTAAACGCAAAAAACTACCGACACCTCTCGCCCAATTTCGAGCGACTCTTGACTTTTTTGTCAGAGGCCAGACGCATCAGTCGACTATCATACCCTTCAAAATTGAACTGACGTTAAAAAAACGTCGGAGGCAGAGCTGTAGGCAATATTTTTTCCGCTGCGTTGGGCTTTCCCGGAATTATTCGTACGTCACAAAAAAAACACGACCGACGGAGATTAGCTATAAAAATAGGTGCCTTTAAAACATTTAGGTTTACGGTAGGTAGGGTAATAAGGATAAGGAAAAAACAGAACCCTTTTAGGATCACTTCGTTGTCTGTCTGTCTTTCTGTCTGACAAAACCATTTTTCTCAGGAACGCGTGGAGGTATCAAGTTGAAATTTATATCAAATTCGAATTTGACAAAAGGTTGTTTTTTTGAGAGCTCCAAGGGAAACAAGCATCTAAGTCAACGCAATGAAAAATACGCCCATTATGCAATATATTTTGATATTTGGGTACTTTCCGTTGACCTCAAAACATGAAATTTGGCAAGAAACAAAGTTTCACAGCACAAATAAACGAAAAAGTCCAAATATAGTTAATTTGTAGTTTTATCACATATTTTTTTACCATTAGGAACTTAGATTTGCAGTTTGAGAATTGACCGTGGCGTATAACGATGTATGTCGAACATGTTTTTCAACTAGAATGTTAAGTTTGCTTTTGGGATAAATTCATCCCAACTACGGAACCCTTCATTGTGCATGGTATGACACGCACTTTTCCGGTTTTTTTTATCAAATAAGGAGGTGACGATTTTTTTTATACCTACTTACTTTAATATTTTTAATTATTTATGAATGCGTAAGCTTACCTAATTTCAGAATGGTTAATTCCTGAGTTAAAGGGTTATAGACAAGCGGATATAACCATCGACATGACAAAGTGGCTAAACGATTGAATAGCTAAGTATTACATTATAAGTGATTTTTGTTATAATTATTGATCGCTAAGCACTTAATTATTAAGGACACATTTTGTACGTCTTTGTTTTTAACTCTAATGAAATTCGTTCATAAATTCAATTAGCCACGTCTCCTTTCGCGTCCTTTCTACTTTAAACAATATGAAGATTTCACTTATTAATGCCTACTCTTATTAACTTCAACACTCCTAATTTCTATATCGATAATACAAAATGTGCTCGGTTTAATAATACTTATCTATCTTAATAGCAGCAAGTCTTATCTATTGCTATTTTATAAGCGGTATTTAAATATCTCAATGTATCCGTTGATCGGCTGATTCATATTCCACGGCCGGGCTGCCAGCAATCACGGCCACTCGTAAAACCTAACGATATCAGATTTTATCCCTCCACAGAGCTTTAATAATAATCTCCAAAAATTTAGGGTAAACGCCCCTGATCTTGTCAAGTCTCAGCTTAGCGCCCTATTGAGGAGGATACCCCGGATTTAGTGGTAATTTTCTGGTAAACCGATTTTTGGAAAATTGTTCGTGGTTCAGGGGTTACGTCGTAGAGCTTTTGTCAATGTTCAATAATATAGATATTTTTTGACATGTAAGAGAAATAAATATCATTTATAGCTTGGAAATTAAAACTGAAAATAAAAGGTAGAAACAAAATCCTTTCTGAAAACGTAGGTATATAAGTAGACTTCATTCTTACCCAGTGGCAACAAATGAAACCATAATAGAATCTTTTATTTTATTTAATGGCAAAGTAACATTAATTTTGATTGGTTCCGATATTGTAAATTGATTCAGACCGACGTTATCAAATAATGGTTAATACCTGGCTATTAATGGAGTTGCGTTACAATAATTTCAATCCAGGCACACAATAATTCAGCCTAGTTTCCATCAATTTTCATCAGTGCTACGGGCAAATACTCGTTCATAACACAAATCTGAAAATCCCCTGAATCAAGATTAATTGTGTTTTCACTTTACATGTAAATACTTTCAGTGATTCAACCTTTTTCGGGGCTTAATTTATAAATGTCTGAACCGTAGTCCTTAAAATGTCAATGCTTAAAGCTATTCAAAGCCCACTCAAATTCATGAACATAAATAGCGCAGGTTTATCACTCGCTTCACAAACGTGTGATTTTAATCCTCTAGAAATAAAAATTGGTTACAACGAATGTGGAAAATAAAATTGCAGGAGAGCTCATTGCTCGAGATTCCAGAGGGCTATCTGGATCTCTCTAGCCTGAAATAACTGTCGCATAATGTTAATATAAACCGGGCCTCGGCTTGGTGGCAACTGACTGGAATTGTGTGACGCCTCCACTTTGATTTAACTAGTAGCTATGACACCTTGGAAGCCTTTGCCACAGGATTTAAGAGCACTGTTTATTTAAGCTCTCTCGTTCAGAGATCCTTTTACGGTTGGGTGGCGGTGAGATATTGCAAGCATTGAAAATGGAGGTATTCTACAGGATAGGATGCAGTTTTCAGAAAATATGAACATTTTTGTCACGAACAAACAGTAATAGTTTGTTCTATGCATTTCTGCAGTAGTCTAGACTTCGTAATTTTATTTGTTGTGCAGCTACTCTATTCTATAAATGGGGCTCTAGAGCGAAATTTGTTTGAACATTTTCTGAAACTACAATTCGCGTATTTTTACGTCATATAAAAATACTTTACACTCGGACATTATTTGTAAATAAAAACAGACACCTCATAGTACCGTGACAGCTTTCGTACCCACTTTTCTTCTTATAAAAAAGGAAGGACTATAATTATAATCTTCCTGAACAAAAACACGAGTATCATAATAATTACTTGGAACGATATTGAATTGATCGTGTCGCACTTCGCACAACCGATACACGTAAAAGCACTTATGTCCCTATTTTCACAATAGCTCCAACAAAAACTTGTACCTACAAACGCTGGAATTTATTTACCAGTAACAATAAATATATTGAAACAGGTGTAGAATTGTACACTGGGTGGCCATTTACGAAATTACTTTCCCCCAATTTAGTCTAGTCGAATAGTCCCACGTCTCATTAACGAACGAACGAGAATATTGTAGTACCTTCTTTAAACGCTTGTTTAGTATTGCCAGAGGAAAATTTTGCTCGATGGCGAGTTATTATGCCGTAGAGTAATTATTAGAAAATACGTTTAGCTTAGGTTGTGTAAGTACCTACTGTTTAGGTGCCAAACTTACGAACAGATTATTTTAATTGTTTTTATTTCACCTTTATTGAGCATCAAAAAAATTTGGAGCTATATTTATGGACCGTTTGGGGTTGAAACACTAGGGCTATGGGGTCCGAGTGCTCATCGAATATTTCGGGATATCGCCAAGCAATCAGCATTGCCATTCAACGTGGCAACGCTGCCAGCTTTTTGGGCGAATTTTTTGATGCCCAATGAGTTTTTTCTATTTTTTTATTTTTACACACCTTGTACATAATACAAATATTTTATAGTTAGATTGTATATTACCAGAATACCCGCAAAATTTCGCGTTGTTTAATTAGTCGAGATTTTCAATTCATATTCTTGCACCTCTTTAGTTCACGAGCGATCCGAATATCAAAAAATATTTGGCCTTGCTCTTAAGGGGGAGTGAAGGCGAAAAAATTGGTTCGCTGTTACAATGTTTATTTAATATTTGTCAACAAACGTTGTATATTAACACAATAAATAACTATATTGTCCCATTGCTGGGCACAGGTCTCCCATGGACTTTTCCAATTTTCTTTATGCTGTGCCTTCTCCGGCCAATCGGCTAGGAACGAGTTCAAATCGTCACGCTAGCGTTTCTTAGTAATATAAATTAAAATTTTGTATGTAAGTAGGTAGTATTAAAAGGTATATCTTTTTTTAAATAAAAAATTACAATATTTATTTTGGTAGCAAAAATATACACTTAGTCAAATAATATTGATTGAAGTTATGAGGTTTTTCTTTTAACGCAAAACTACAAGGGTTTGGATTACTTCAAGATTTGAATAGAAACACTACGAAAAAAAATCCTAATGGTTTTTGCTCGTGAGTGCACATGGGTTCTCAAACTAAGTTATGAATCAAAGCAATAATCTATTAACCAACAAGCAATGTTCTATTAATTACTAGAGATCAATGCGGTATATGGCCAAATTAACTGATTAATTAATTAAATAGGATTACGTAGATTACGTTAAGTTGAATGGTTTTTAATTAATATTATTGCATGTAGTTTTCTTTGTCTAGTTTGTTTATTTATAAAGAACAGAAAGGAGGTTAATATTATTTTTACCATTGCCACTCGAAAAAGGGCATTTTATTAATCGATAACAGTGAATAAAACTGTCTTTTACACACAAGTTAATAAAAATATTTTGAATTTGGAACAAGAACGAACTATACAAACTATGGAACAAAAAATAAATAAAACGTACTGGGAGTACCTATTGGCTGGCTAGATGGAGCTATTCCTTAGAAGCTATACATTTTTTTTTTTTTTAAATTGCCAACTTCAGTAAGGTTCTTTTTAATCTGATATCGTGATTGTATTAATGTCATTAGAAAATCTAGTAACATAATTATAATAAAATGAGTTCTTTCAGTGACGAAAATGAGACACTGAACACCACTGTCTTCGGAATCATTTCGTTCTGAAGCAGCAATTATGGTAGAAAATTTGTTGCCGCCAAAAATGTGATACATATATATAACACATATAACAACATATCAGGCCTTGTTCCCCCGAAGGGTTGGGCACAGGTGTACCTGTAGTTCACCCACATTTCGCCAGTTATGTTTTTAAGTCCCATGTTATAGGGGGTGAGCCTATTGTCATCAACCGGACACAGTTCCAAACTCCAGGCTGCTATTGAGAAATTCCTGTTGGAAAAACCCAATAATACTTTGCCCGACCTGGGAATCGAACCCAGGATTACTACCACTAGACCAACGAGGCAGTCATATAAATACTACCACTACGACAGATAAATATAAATACTATACTACTATTTATTTTCTCGCAGTCAATGGTAAAAAGTAGAGTACACAACTCGTGAAAAAAAATATAATCTCGGTCCTTGTATCCCTCGCTCCGCTCAGGATTCAAATCTAGAATCCTTCGCTGCCTCTCGGGATCCAACTTAGTCCCGCGAATTAAATTCTCTTTTTTTCACTTGTGGTATAATCTACTATTATACACTCTTTTCTTCTTTCAGTACGAAAATGATTAATAAGTGAACGTTTTTTAATCTTCAAAAGACATCAAGTTACGACCGTTGTCAACCACATGATTAGTTTCATCAGGCTCCCCTGGTGATAACCGCAATAAAAGGCAGACAAAGGAAAAACGTTTTTTTTTTTTAGTTTGGCAGCCAATTTGCTATTTATGTAAACCTATTTATATTCTCATTATTATGTATATGTATATTATATTATATGTACGTCCTAACTACCTTCGTCCTCTCCTCATAGCTTGTTCCTATCTTTCGTGAAACAGTGTTCACGAATCATACGCGTGTACCAGCGGCAGCGGAGGACGCGCGGGTGGAGGGGTCACACATCTGATCGAGCCAACGGCCGCGCCCCCACTACTTACTGTTTTCCTAGACTTTCTTTTATTTACGACAATCCTTTCTTTAAAAAATTCAAAATTCAAAATATTTTATTTCACATAAACCTACAAGGGCACTTATGAAACGTCAGAAGCTATGTGCACGGTTCCAATTGGTCGTTTCCTATGGAGAAGAGCCGGCAAGAAACTCCACGGTTACTCTTTTAAAAGTAAATAGTTTTTACAATGTTTTCAAATTACAGTGTTAAAAGATATAAGAGGACAGTGTAGGCCTATCAACCAGTACCAGGTACTTAGCAAAATATAAAATGGTCCACAGATCTACAGTCTGTTAAGCCTACAACGTTCTCACATTCACAATTTTTTTAAGAAATGAATCTATATAAAAGATAAAT
The DNA here is from genome assembly GCA_947364205.1 of Agrochola lota. Classification (NCBI taxonomy): domain Eukaryota; kingdom Metazoa; phylum Arthropoda; class Insecta; order Lepidoptera; family Noctuidae; genus Agrochola; species Agrochola lota. The sequence continues at coordinate 9,185,631 of OX376227.1, read as the reverse complement.
AAAATAATATTTTTTTTTATAATGAAAACTAAATTCAAATACAAATAAAGAACAATTAGTAAATTATTTCCTCTGTATCTATCATGGTGACTTAAGTAGACACTTCAAAAAAATTCTCGCCATTGTTCTTTTCACCATGTTCTAAGGATAAAAATCTTCCGTTCAATTGTCAATTCTTTATTGCATTCCATAATGTTAATAAAACAGTTGGTAGTCACAAACAGAAACAGTTAGTTTCAGTAATAATTTTGTTTTTTCATCGGATATGAAACTAAAAATAGCAGAACGTCTTTGAAGGGATTTATGGTAAAATAAACAGCAATTGTGAGAAAAATCTTTCTCTAACGAGGAAGTAGAAAAGAATAACTTTGAACGAAGATGTTCAAGAATATTACTAATTAGATATCCGGTGGAAACAACTAATTAGAAAATAAAGTAGCAGTTTCAAGATAACAAGTGGATGTTTACAGCTTGTACAAGAAAATAAAATAAAACAACATTTCTTTACTTCGTATAACACCAGTGTAGAAAATAACACCTTTACATAACACCTCGATGACTCTGATTTAAAATTGTATACAATATGAATAACAAACCCATCGAAAGCATAACCTACCCCATTTTTTTTTAAATCTATTAAAAAACTAGTGACACGTGCTAAAACAAAGTCTGCCAGCGTATGCCAAAGAACGAAACATGCTCGTAATTTAATTAAAAAATCAAAAACAAAATTAACATACCTCAATCCCGACTCAAAATGCACTCAACCATCCCTTTAGTACTGTCCATAAAAATTTATAATAAATTGCCAAATGATTTTAGAGAAGTAAGCAAAACAAATATATTTATTAATAAAATGAAACAATTTCTGGAATCCAAGTCATACTACGAGTACTCAGTAAAGGAGTTTTTAGATGACAAATCGATTGCGAAATAAAATAAAATAATTCTCTCTTACACCAAACATTATGAAATATGTATAATTTAATATGGAATATAGAAATCAAATATAAATATGAGTACATAAATAATAACATAATTTAATAATAATGAAAATACTACTAAGAATTTCATAATAATTACCTACATTATTACATAAAATTATAATAACTAATGAAAAAAACTAATATATACACAATTATACACCCAATTAAACACATCTAATAATTTATAATAATGTTGAATTGCTTAAATTGATACTTAGCCCTCTTCCTCTCCTAATTTTGCTGTGCCCGACAGGGTCCATATTGGTCTTTTACTTTGTTATACCTATGTGTTATAGCTATTATTTATATTATAGCTATTGTTATAGCTATGTAATACCTATGGAATGCAATACATAATTGAGTATTGAGAATTGAGTATCAATCTCAATTTTAGAATAGAATTTTTAATTTCACCATTTCACTGGCATTGCCGCAGGGCACAGTTATCTTTACATATTTCTTACCAAGAATACATAAATCCAAGTTGTAAAGTTAAGGTGAACGGTCTGAACGATAATGAAGCCATCTATTGGTAAATGACACGGAAAAACGAGATTAGAATTTGCTTTCGATAGCAATAAAAAATAAAGCTTTTCCTTCTGCGTTAGGTCGTTTCCCGAGCGATTGCAATCTATATTCAGAATAAAAATCCTTTTAACTTTATATCTAGTGAAAGTAGTGGAATAAATTAAAATGTACTGCTACTGACTGCTAGGGACAGATACTGTACTTTGCGAGAAAAGATAGTGTACATAAATATTTGAAAAATACCTAAATAGCGCCTTTTGTGTCTCAAATTCTCAACAAATACATAACTAACCAAAACCGCTTAGCATAACTTAAACGCAACAAAGCTTCAGCTCAGTTTTGTGGAAGCAAAGCTAACAGGTCAGACTACACCCTCTCAGGAATTACACCTGACAGAACTATTCACAACTGGCCCCCGACATGCATAGTTTAGGGCACAACTTGTTCCAGCGCATGTCTGAATTTTGAAGTGCTAACTATCTGGCGGGTGAATTGTGGAAGCGGTTATCCGCTTTTAGTTACCCCATTCTTATGGATCGTGTGGTCGCTCGTAAAGTTGTGAGCCACTTTATTGCGGTAAACATAGAACACGCAATCCCAAGAGGAGCAATGAGCAGGTAACTGCGGTAGCCAACTTTAAAGCTAATATTAGTTCAGCCACGGTACCGGAAAATGGGCAGCGCAGTGATTGGCTGTGGTACAGACCGGACTTTCAAATGTCCAATCAGAGGGCGACGCCAACGACTCCAATTAAATTCGATTGAATGGGAAAATTCTAGCGCCGTCAGGCATTCTGTTATTTGTAAACTTATTGAATGACGCAATCAAAAGCTTGTTCTGTTCGAATCCAAAACAAATCTGACAACAGTTGTACAGTCGGCTATTTCAGTTTATTTATTTGCGTTCGCGTTTTCCTAAAATGTTGTATCAAGTTTTGAGTAACTGAAATTACAAAACGCTGCTTGCATAGGACAAGTAGAGGTAAATGCTACAGCTACGCTGTGAAATTACTTGTACATTCGTAGTATATTAATAATGACTCCGTATCTTAGTTGCGACAAACAAACACGCGACAAATGCTAGGGTGACAGTACGATATGTCGACCATCAGCGGTGCGACAGTACATTAACAAAAGAAGAGACGTATGTTCTAAATACAATAACGTTCATATCTGATAGCTAGAACTATTCCACCGGTGCAACATTACTACAATTAACAATCTAAAAGCAGCAAAAAGTACCCGTTTTCAGCGTACCGGTAATCGTTACATTTATTACTGTGTGTGTGTCGGAGCGCCGGTATAATTACGCGACCACAATTGGGAGGGGGGCGACGCAATTAGCCATTTCACAGGAGCCGAGCCGTTGTCACATCGACTCTAATGACTTCAACGAGTTCCATTGCACGCCCGCAAAGGACGGAACGACTTTTTCAAGCCGGTCTTTAGTTTGGCTACAGAAATGTAATTTAAAATCTAGAGAGAGGATTTTAACTCTATAAACTACGGAAGTCTCAACTGTTCATTATAACAATTTACTGTTGCGACTTTCGTTGCTGAGTTGTGAATCATTAGACCTTTTAAATAGCTACTGTTGTAAATAATTTTCAGCCGTTGCAGTTACATAATAATCGATGGGGATAGTGCAGGACCGAGAGATGTCACGGCACTCTGGAGCGGTCTATGTTTGCGATCGACTGCGTTGACTGATTGATAAATCATTAATAATTATTATACATACGAAACAATTACGCTTCTTCATTTCTGTATTATGTAGAAACAAAAGGAACATACAGTAGTATTTTGCGATGAATATTTATATACAAGATGAAAATGTACTGTGTGGTTTCACTGTATTGTAAACCATTTATTTAAATTACCCGTATACACCTCTGATACAATTGAAGGTTATTGAATATAAAATCTTTCTGATAAAACAGGGTTGATGAAAAAAACATAAAAGAGCAGGTACAGAGAAACATAAACAATAACAACCGATAGCAAGCTCCCTTTGCGGCATTTTATATAAAAATTTAATGTTATGACCCCAAACATGATTGACACCGTTAAAAGCTTCGGGGCCGATCATTAGTCTTTATGATTGTGTCTGTACTTGTTCCAGTAAAAAAAATCCACCGCACATTGTTCCAACTGAAATTGCCTCTGGAAATTGAACAAGCGAGTTTGAAACCTTCGTGGATGTGGGTGAACACAAATTAAGCAACATTTCAGATGCCATTTTTGTTGAAAGCACAAACTAGGGGTGAGCTAACGTCCTGAACTTAGTTTACGAGTGTTGGAAACAAAGATAAAGTTTGCTATGCCATTGCTATCTCGATTGTACAGTTGTTATCGATTCTGTTTTCACACACGTGGACCGCAACAGGAAGTAATTTTAACTTTAAATATAACCTCACTTTATGGGTTTTGTGTTGGGACTCATACAATGTTGTTGTTCTCATGTTTTGAGTCGCTATTCATAAAATAAGTTGTCTAGTCTAACAACAACAATTTTGCAAACTATAATAAAACAAGGAGCTCAGTTTTCTTGAATAAATCTGAAACTATTTCGTAGCGTAGTTTAGACTAATTGACTGCCAGACAACTCAGAGCCAAATCATTCAGATAGAACCATGAAAATTGGATTATTATATATATATATATTTATAAGCTAGCAACTGAATAAGAATAGCCAAAGATCGAGGTATATGGCGTGCCATTGATTGTCCAGTAATATACTCGTATAGCTAAAGTCTGATGATGGAGATAATGATTTGTAGGTATGCCATAAACAAATTTTAAGAATATTCAACACAGAACGGGTAAAAAGAGGTCAGTTACGACCAAATACGCAGTATACCTATACAGGGGAAGGTTATTTCGCCTTATACTTTGTGTAAACAAAATTTGAACAACACAAACTACGTCACCACTTGAAACTTCATACAGCCATAAAGTTTTGGGTCGTACAATAACCTACTTCGGAGCGCATAGGGTAAATACCGTAAGTAGTGACAAATTGCTACCCATTGTCTACGATCACTAGAACACGAGTCCCTTATCCCTAGTTGATTGCGACAACTTGTGAAATATGTTAAGCAGTTCAGAATGACTTCGCTAAATTAAAGTCTTCATGTATTAAGTCGCTTCGGTTATTAAAACTAGTGAAAACCCGCAGCGAATATGGAAAAATAAAGTATTTGCGATATCAGTAAAAGCACACACCCAAATAAAAACAAAGAAAAAATATCGTTCGAATTATTTTCGAGAATAAATGTAGCAAATTACGTAATCTGCAGACGGTGGATCGAAAAAAAACCCAAAGTGATTTTAAAACTAATTTAATTAAAAAAGGAATTATTACAATTTAATTTGGTGAAACCTATTCGATGTTAGAATATAGAATGAATATAAAATACTTAAAAATAACTAATTGCTACTGATGAATTTTGCTGCGTCGGCTGCTCGTGGCTTGACGGATGTCATCGTTTGCAGTTTCTATGCGGTTGGCGTAAACACGTAGGAATGTGCGGCGTGGACGATATCTATTAGGGATCCGTATTTAACACCTCCATCCGAAGAACAGCAACTATTTGCTCATATTGAGAGAAAATGTTGCTGGGAGTTCATCTCGTTTTCTGGTGACATCTTCATACGTATGGATCTTAAGTGTTTGTTGCTTCCCTTTGTCGCTTGCTTTAAGGTTCCAGCATTTGTATCTGCGGCTTATTACCAAAATGATAAGTATGGTTACGCATAGTATAATGATATAAAATGGTATGGTTGTGTGGTACAGGGCAACCTGTTGAATCTTGTCGATCTGAATAGGGCTTTCCATCAATACTTTGTTCTGGATGCTGTGAAGTTCTTCTAAGTTGACTGAATTGAAGCTGATGATGTGAGTGGATTCAGTTGTTTGGTCCATTTCGTTATAAGGGATCTCTGATAACTTTAGTGGCTGTCCTTTTATCTCGTTGTTGTCGTTGATGATTGTGAATTCTGTTGTTTCCAGATAGCAGTCCATGGGTATGGTGACGAAATAACTTCCTTGTAGGATATTAAAGTCTTTTCTGCCGCAGGCTAATTGTACTTTAGTCGGTTGGGGAAATGATAAGACGTAGTGTTGATCGTCCAGTTTTTCTATTGCTTGTTTGGAGAGTGAAATTTTGGTAAATTGGCAGGTGTCTCCTAGACCTTGGTTGGTGATGAGCTCTTGGATACAATCAGGCTTCGTCCGGATCTGATGACTTGTCTTCCTTTCACAGAGATGGATGCTACTGTACTTCGGGCATTCAGCCTCTATGTACACGAATGATTTCTCGTTTGTTGCTATATAGGGAGAGGAAGGAATAAGGGCAAGTTGTTTCTTATTAGGCACAATGGATAGTTTATATAAGTCGTAAAGATCTTTAGAGACTATAGGGAAACTGTATACAATTACTATTCTCTTTTCAATAAAGTAGGAACCTGGTTTTATAAGATTATAATATTCTCGTAATTCTAAATTTAAGACTTGATCTTGATTGTATATTGATTTTAGCCTATCTATCATTGATCTTAATACTTCTATATCTATCATAGAATGATGAGTGCTGGATGCACGTATAAAAGCCATTATATTTTCTAACCTAATTATCTCTAACATTAAATCTTCTACATTATTAGTTATGATTCCTAAAATTTGGGCAAACTTCGCAAATTTGATTAAGCTGTAATCTGTATATGCTCCTTTCTCTAGAAGTAGTTCTAAAGTTGCATTAACCTTTTCCTGATTTTGTGTTATTTGGTCTAGGATGGTACCATGTTGGGACATCCATTCTTTACTTAGGCTTATATGGTTGTTGAATTCTGATACTATTTTATTTTCATTATTTTGCAAAGTTTTAATAGCCTCGTCATATTTCAGGGCATCTAGATAATCTAAGTTACCAGTAACACTTTTTATTACTGACCCAAGGCTATCTACAAGACCTCTTTTGACTCTGACAGGTTCCAAAGATTTTACTTGTTGTAGTACCTTGCTAAGTTTGTTAGTAAGATAGTCAATCTGATATTCGTAAAGCATGTAAGTCTCATTGGTGAGTTTAGTTCTAAAAGTCTTTAGTTGCGTCTGTACGGAGTTAATTTTATCTTCTATGTCGGTTAATTGTATGTACTGTATGAAAGAGTGGTAATGTGTAGTTAGTCTTGTCGGTCCTAATCTGTATGGTAACAGTCCTGGTCCATCGGCTAAAGTCTCAAGTCTTATCTCTTGAGGATGAGTTGCATGGATTGTCAGTAGAAGCAGGATTCTGTAACAATTGGCTTGTTTTAGGAACACGTTTCAGTCGTGCTTTGGCTATAGGGCCACGTTTTTTTGAAGTATATATGTGTATAGGCAGATCAGCGAGTACTGTATCCTGCGTATAACGTGGTGCAGTTTTCTGGCGACTGGCAAAGGGATTTTTAATAAAAACTTGTTGCTGAGGGGCATATTCCACCTCGGGCTCGCGAGTTTTGTTCCTGTTGTTAATTAGGGCTGTACGATTTGCAAGAGATGAGTCGTTAATGATTTTATAAACTTGCTTCATCTGTTGTCTATGATCCTGCGCATATTGTTGTAAGATGTGCTCTGTCAGGTCTATGTCGACTGGGTCTCTGGGGTCAAAATGTCCGGTTAATAGATCAAACGGTCTGCACTTCGTAAAACTATGGATAGAACTATTATATGCTATGATGGCGTATGGCATAAGATTAACTATAGGTTCATCTTTATTTTGCAGTTTTAGAATTCTAATGTGTTCCAATAAGGTTGAGTGAAAACGTTCGATGTGTCCATTGTCATTTGGACTCTGCGGTAGAATTTTATGGTGAATTATCTTATGAAGACGTATAAATTCGGAGAAAAGTTGGTTGGTAAACTCAGTGCCATTATCGGTGATAATAGTCATGGGAAGTCCATGATGGGAACAGAACCGTAATAGTGGTTGTATTATGCTAATAGCGGTTCCGTCTCGCAGATGATACGATTGGGCATATTTCGTGAAGACGTCAATGAAAGTTACGTACTTTTCATTATGGACTGTGAAGAGGTCCATGTGAATAATTTCTAGTGGTTTGGTAGCTGGGGGCACTATGTTAAATTGAGGTCTTATTGGATTTCTGTCATATTTAACTTGTCCACAGATGGTACACTCATTGATGAACTTAGTGATTTGTTCTTTCATCTTTGGCCAGTAGTATTTTCGTGAGAGGGCTAGATGACATTCATTTATACCACGGTGGTTTGTCTTACCATCATGGTAGTGTCGGATAATGTCTTGTTGTCGGAGGTATTCTTTGACATTCTCGAGTTCTATCTTAGATACTACTAGGTTAAGTGAGGAACTTCTAAATTTGTCTTGTAAAATGGGTATTATCGAGTACATGGCTAAAGGTGGATTAATCAAGATAGCTGTTTTGACTTTAGGGTTCACATATTCTTTGGTAGCATTAATAATGTCACTCTCTAGGTTGGATTCTGAAATTTGGACTGCGATTCGGGTGTGATTTTCGAATGGTTTAGTTACTGTCGGTCGGCGTTTTATGTCACCTACTATGGTAAAGTAAATCTGTCGATGGAATTTATTGAGAGGTTCGTCTGTAATGGGGATTTCTAATATTGGATTTTCATTATTGCTGTGCACGGTGTCAGTCGAGGAGTTTGCTGGTGGAGGTGGTACCTCCGATGAGTTGTTGATCATTGATCTGGGATCATTAGTACTTTCGATCAATGAGTCGGTATCATTCGGGGAGTTTACTGGTGGAGGTAGTGCCTCCGATGGGTTGTTAATCATTGATCTGAGATTCTTAATATTATCGATCAATGAGTTGATCTCATCTGTTTCTTCGTTATGGATTTCTACACGGGAGAGGGCATCAGCATTAGTATTAAATTTTCCTTTTTTGTACACTACAGTAAAGTCATATTCGCTTAGTCTGAGTCGCCATCTGGTCAGTCGTGAATTGGGTTCTCTCAAGTTCATCATCCATTGCAAAGGTTTGTGGTCAGTCAGTACTTTAAATTTTCTACCGAAGAGATAAGGTCTAAAGTATTTTGTGGCTCAGACTATGGCAAGCAGCTCTTTTTCAATGGTGCTATAATTTAGCTCGCTTTCGTTAAGAGTGCGAGAAGCATAACAGACGGGTTTGTCGGAACCTATTGATCCTTGAGATAACACTGCTCCAATAGCGACATTTGAAGCGTCTGTTGTGACATTGAATTCCTTTTTGAAGTCTGGGTATTGTAGAATAGGGTCATTGGTTAGTAAAGTCTTACAGGTTTCAAAGGCGTTGACATATTCAGGGCTAAGAGTAATTTTACTACCTTTCTTCAGGCATAGGGTAAGAGGTTTGGTGATGCGAGCAAAGTCGGGGATAAATTTTCGGTAGTAACCTCAAAGTCCTAAAAACTGTTTGATCTCCTTAGGAGTCTTTGGAATTGGATACTTTTGGATTGCAGAGATCTTGTCAGGGTTCGGCTTGATGCCATCTCTACTAATGATATGTCCCAGATAAGCAGTTTCGAGTTTCAGAAATTCTGACTTATCCATCTGAATTTTGAAGTTGGACTCTCTAAGTCTTTGGAAGACCTTTTCCAAATTGTCCATGTGCTCTTGAAGAGAGGTGCTGTATACTATAATATCGTCGAGATACACGAGGCAGATGTTATTTTGAAGGCCTCTTAGAACATTGTCCATAACTCGTTGGAAGGTGGACGGTGAATTTTTAAGTCCCATGGGCATTCGAAGGAATTCAAAATGCCCGTGTTCCACATTAAAGGCTGTTTTTGGTATATCCTGGGGGTCCATCTCTACCTGGTAAAATCCACTTGCCAAATCTAATGTCGTAAAGTATTGGCACTTGCCTAGTTTGTCGAGGACGTCACTGATATTTGGTATGGGGTACTTGTCGTCTATTGTTTTTTCGTTCAATTTACGAAAATCAACTACGAGACGCCATTTCTGCTTTCCAGTAGAGTCCATTTTTTTTGGCACAACCCAAATGGGTGAGCTCCATGCGGAATCGGAAGGTCTTATTATATCTTGTTCCAGCATTTTGGAAATTTGATCCCTAACTTCTTCCCGATGAACGAAAGGGTACCGATAGCTTTTAGTATATGCGGGAATTTCATCTGTTGTTTTTATACGATGTTTAATTTTGTTGGTGAATGTCAATGGTTCTCCATCAATGTAAAATACATCTGCGTAGCGAGAGCAAAGGGTTAAGAGATTAGCTTTTTCCTCTGCGTTAAGGTGGTCCGTACGTAAACGCGATAATACGTCGTTAACGCGAGTCGATTGTTTCATTTGCGTGCACTTAGCATTGAACAGTTCTGCACGAGTTGGTTGGTCTAACGAAAATATAACGTCATTAGGTGTTGGATTTTCTAACTCCACATACCCGCGACTATTGGTAACAGTGGTAAGGCACTCGTGGATAATACAATTACAAAAAATTTGTTCCTTTACTAAAACATCGCCATCCGGGGCATTTATGGGTATTTTAACTAATTTAGAACTTTTAGCAGGGATAATGTCCTCATACAGGTTAACATTGCGTGAATTGTATACTTTAATCTGATTTGTAGCAGTACGCGTTACTAATTGGAAATCTTTTAAATCTATTTTGGCCTCCCATTTAGATAGTAAGTCTAGTCCTATTAGGCCATCAAAGTAGTTGTGAAAACGGTAAACGAATAATTTTATATTATCGGCCTCGTTGAATTCATTAAAACACGGTAGCGTTATGGAATAATCATTTCTGCTAACGCCGTGTACATTTGTAACTTCGAAAGGGTCATAGTTGAGAGGATAGTCGTAGAAAAACTTTTGTGCGGCTTCGGGACTTATAAATGACTGGTTAGCGCCAGTGTCAATTAAGAATTTTAAAGGAGGGCAAGAAATTTCTATGTAGGGTAACTGTCTTTGGGTCTGTAAATTAAGGTCTATGTTTGCTCGTTGGATCTCCGGTCCGAGTGAAAATTTTGGTTCTGATTCTGGTTTGCACCGCTAGGGCCTGCTTGTGGCTCTGCCTCATCTGTCACCTGATTATCGGAAGTTGTAGTCATATTGGTGTTGTAGTCGAAGTCAGAAACAATGTAACAGTCATTATCGTCCGTATAGTAGTCATATACTGGCTCATAGTAATAGTCAGCAGAATAATAAGAACTATCAGGCAAAGCAAGTTCGCTGAGGTTTAACTCACGCGTCTTAAAATAATTATTTGATGGTGGATTTCCATTTCGTTGCCAATCATGCCCTGGCCTCATTGGTAATGGTTTCGGAACAAAATGTTGAACACCGCTCATGGGTTTCGGACCCGAATTTTGTGGTTGATTATGTTGCAATCTGAAAACGTTACTTTGAGGGTTGTAGTTTGGCAATGGTGCACGGAACATTTGTTGGGTTCGAGTAGGCATGCGATTTTGATTCTGGTTGGGCAAACTGAATTTAAAAGCCTGAGGTTGGGGTTGGTAGCCACGTTGTCCTACTGGTGCAGGCCAGTTAGGTACTGGTGGTCGCGGAAGATTAAACGGCACACCAGGCATCATAGGAGGTTTATATAAAATTTTGGGTGCATTATGAGCAGTTTGAGCCTTTGGGGCATCATTACGCTGCTGCAGGTATATAATATTTAATTCTTCCTGCACGAATTCCAGAGCTTTTTCTATGGTTTCTGGACGCATACAACGTATACGTGAGCCTAAAGGTTCCTTTAGTCCACGTACGAAAGCCTGCATTGTCACTTTCTTATAGAGTGCCCGTTTCGCTTCAATAGTCGTTTGTAAGGTCTCATGTAACGTCACGTAAGTCATAATTGTGCTAAACAAGGTTTGACATTGGTCATAAAATTCCTGCGGGGTCTTATTACCTTGCGTAGCCAACGAGAGGTCATTGTATAAAGCCGTTTCGTCCCTCTGATCCGAAAAGTTATTAATTAGAGCTGATCTGATACCTGCCCAAGTTTCAGGAATGCCTTTTGAGTTGATGGTGGATGCAGCAGGGCCTGTTATCTTGTTTAAGATGCCATTTAAAAGACACAGATTTCCTAGTTCATTGCCTGGCTCAGGACTTGCATACTGAGTTACTATCCGGTCACAGATGTTAATAAACCTCGTTAGTATATTGGGGTTTCCGTCAAAATCGGGCACAAGGCGTAAGGCCTTGAAAATTACGTCGGGATCGTAAGGCATTTTAGGTTCAAATAAACTATTTAAATTAAAATCTAATTCACTATCTAAATTTCTACTAATATCTACTATTTGTCGGCGCGCCTGTCGCGATACAGGTTCCTGACGATTAGATCTTTCGTGATGAAAAATCTTGGACATAAAATAAACTAGGAATAGAGAGGAAGCAACACGAGAGTGATTCTAGTGTACTCACATATATTTCATCTCTGGTTCTTCTCCGTGAATCGATATCTGGATTCTCCACGCGGCTCCGCAGGTTTACCGTAGATTCTGGATACTCGTGACGTGACTGGATAGCCACCTGGGTGACTCGCGATCGTGGTGATCGATATGAGATAACTCTAACGCGATTCGCGAACCGGCCCGCGAGTATCCTACCGACTGCGCCAATTACGTAATCTGCAGACGGTGGATCGAAAAAAAACCCAAAGTGATTTTAAAACTAATTTAATTAAAAAAGGAATTATTACAATTTAATTTGGTGAAACCTATTCGATGTTAGAATATAGAATGAATATAAAATACTTAAAAATAACTAATTGCTACTGATGAATTTTGCTGCGTCGGCTGCTCGTGGCTTGACGGATGTCATCGTTTGCAGTTTCTATGCGGTTGGCGTAAACACGTAGGAATGTGCGGCGTGGACGATATCTATTAGGGATCCGTATTTAACAAGCATAAACACCGTCACACATCTGCGGTCTGCAGTGCGGATGTAAATAATTATCAATATAACATGAACAATCAATGATATGGAGTGTTTATCTGTTTGAATCCAATTCAATTCCCCGCTAAGCCAGTACAATGCACATGTTGGGATGCAATCCCCATTTGTGCGATTCGGGAGTCCGGCCTGATTGGCCATTTATTGACTGGCCCATCGCCTTTATCTTGGATGTCCACAACCTGGATCAAGTTGACACAAAGACAAATTGTGAGCATTCGGTAATCCGAGCTTATGGGCCATTGATGGCCGTTGTTAATGTCTCTGAAAAAGTCGGTTGCGTGGAATTGGATTTGGTATAAAAAGTTTTTTCTTCTTAATACTCAGTAGAGAGAAAAAAACTCACAGGAAAATCATCGTACGTTCATTGTATGTGATTTAAAATATAACACATCATAACTTAATATCTCGCCTCTATACCGCAAAGGGTTAGGCAGAGGTGCAACTACTACATCCACATTTCACCAGTTATATTTTAGGCGAGCCTATTGCTAACAACATAATGCTTGTGAAATTATCGATTTAAATATTTAAGACAATTTGCTTAAGATGCAAATTGTCTTACTGATCATAACAAGATGTATAAAAAAAATACAATAGACGACGTATATTTAGTAACCTAATCCGCTTAACTGTTTTTAAAGAGTCATAAAGAACCCTGCAAGAAATCGACACGTGTTTCACCTCTGAACGAGGCATCCTCAGGACGACGATTGACTTGTTACGAACCCGGACCCGACGTGTGGACACGTCAAGCGTCGAGAGCAGAGCCAACGAGAGATAACGATCCTAGCCGAGGTGGGCGGGGCAGTAATCCTATATAAGTGGTGTTGTCGGGCGAAGTGGCTCACTCTGCTCCCGACGCTTAACGCGTTCACACGTCGGGTCTGGGTTCGCTACAAGTCAATCGTCATCCTGAGGATGCCTCGTTGAGAGGGGAAACACGTGTCGATTTCTTACGGTTCTTTATGACTCTTTAAGAACAGTTAAGCGGATTAGGTTACTTAATATACGTCGTCTGTTGTATTTTCTATTGGATTTCCGCAAAGTCACGCCCGAGTCAATTAACTGTCATATTGATCTCTCTTGACCCTTCCATAATTCTGCCAATGATAACAGCAACAAAATTATTATAAGTATTATCCCTTTCCCTCGATGTAACCTTTATAATCAGATAAAGTATCAGCAGAAATAAACAGGAAGTCTCCTCCTACACAAATCGTTAGTGTAGTCGAGTCTAAAGATTCGCGATAAGCGATGGACTTCGCGATAGGCTAACAACGTCGTTACTTATGCACTATTGTAACCTTTAGACTCGTATCACTAATGGCTAAACTGTTGCTAAGTCAGACCGCGTTTGTGTAATTTCCTTCAGCTTAAAATATAGAGGAAAATGCGCTATACGTGTCTTTGGTGGGTATGTTTTCAAAGAATGTTAGCACCAGTATAATTTTTTTAAGTTTGTTTTTATCACTAGTATCCATGAACCCTCTGATAATGTATTTAAATTAAGAACCAACCTCAGAGTTAATTGGTATTTCCTAAATACACACACTTATCAACTTACAACACAAATCTTAGCAATTTATATTAAAAAAAGACAGAAAAATGCTGCACATCGTCGTAATAAAATCCCTTTTACGACACCACGATTTACTTGTAAAAAACCCCTGTTCGTCGTAACGTTTTAAAATGCCCACAGGAAGAAATCTTAAGGGCATCGTAAAATGCAACTAAAGACTGAAATTTATTTCAGGTGTGGCGGAAAAGGGTTCGCTTGAGGGTGCGATGTTGTAAGGCAGTCACGTCCCGTTCTCGTAAATGGATTAAGAACTAGCTGTACTCTTGTTTGAAAGTAAGAAATTCTGTAAAATGGGTTCTGGTTGCAATAATTTTGTTGTTAGTCGTTTTTGTAATGCCTATGACAATAAATGCGTTTTTGCGCTACCAATTTATGAAAGCGTGATAGGAACTGTGCTACGGTGCGGTGGGTACAAAGACAATGCTACGCTCTACCGTAAGGTGTAGAAACTACTCTGCTTTATAAAGATATCACTACGCTTTGGGATCTTATGCTACGGCGTAGTGACCACGCTGCGGCGTAGCGACTATGCTACGCCGCTGCGGCCGAAGTATAGCTTGTCCACTCTGAAATGACGCGCCCCACTACTGCATTTACGTGCACGGTAATGCGGATTTCTATGGGTAATGCTGGAGTGGGGCGCGTCATTTCAGAGTGGACAAGCTATATACTATGGAACACCTTCTTAGCTTTGGAAATATTGTTACACTATTGAGGTAATTAGTCGCGTTTTATTAAAATACAACGTAACAAAAGAAAAAATCTTAATAATAAGTAATTATTTGAACTAATAACCGACGGCAAGCTACAGAAAACGCGGCTTAAAATCAATCGTGTACCTACAGTACATACACACGTACATACACGTACACGTACGTAGTACATTGTGTTTTCAACATTAGACTCAAAACAACAAAGCTCACGAGACTTGGTTAATATGTGTTTTATTACCTAACATATGCCTCGGGAATTAGAATTTAAGCATTTCAATCATGAATAAATTAGTTAGGTAGCATAATATCTGCTAGTAAACCTGTACCCTTCAAACTAGAGCAGAAGTATGTCAGAACGCGTATAATTTGAACAGGATATAACCTTCGTTAGGCACTTAAATTGTGACTAAGGGTGTATTATTCTGCGTAAACTTATGTAAGTTTTGCTTTATAGGCACGTGGAAGGCTTAATTGGATTAGCCAATGTTTTACATTAACTGATTTATGGTATGGAAATGTAAGACATGAAAAATAAACGCAGAAGGTTAAGAATTATTTAATCGAAAAGGAAAATTACTGACGATGAATTCAGATTGACGATTTTTTTTTCCAGTAACAATAATGTGTAGATTATTACTTGAAAAAAAAAAGTTATTTATTTTTGTAAAATCTAAAAGTGACAAACCTCATAATGCTGATTCAGAAACAAAAATAAATAAAATAATAATATCAATTAAATGACATTGAAATAATCAACCATTTTAGTACAAAAAAAAAGTCAAAAGTGAATTTAAAAAAAAGATCTTTATATGTGGAGTATTTCGGACGGTATTTATTATCCTTTAAAGTTAAAGTTCGCGAGCACATTCGTAAGAAGCTGGCAGTATCATCACAACGGTAATGTTTTCCCATTGTTTGTCTTATTTGTTTTAGTATGTTCGTGTATTTATGAGTATTTCTCTGTTCTTGTATTATATATATAGGTTAATAGGTATATGTATATTTAAATAAATATTTATTCCACAATTTTCGATATTGCACCTACTAATATTTCACTCTTCATTGTATTTCACACTCCTTTTTGTTTTTATTTTTTATTATATTTATTTGTCTGTATCTATCCGTGACATCACTGCGGGCCCTATCAGAATACCAGCGCTGTGACATTTTTATTTATTTTTAAATGTCGCGGCATCATGCTGAGATAGGAGCCTTTTGGCCTCGTACAGGACTTCCTTCTTTTTATGTTACTGTTACTTTGTTTTTTATTGTTTTTGTTTTTTTCCTGTGCGAGTCACAATAAATACTTTTTCTTTTCTTTCTTTTTTCTACTACTGTTTATCTCTGCATCACCCAAAGGTTGACTGGTAGAAAATGCCTATGGCATTAAGTCCGCCTATGTACATTTGTGTGTAAAGTGTTAAATAAATAAATAAATAAATATCGTGACCACACACGGGATCCATAGGTAAAGACACACGGACGTCCATAGGTAAAGACACACGGACGTCCATAGAATTTATTTTCAATCTATAAATATACAAATAAATGTTAATTTGTTATTATGATTGTATTAAAAGGACAGTTGTTCTACATATCAGTGTACTCATATTAAAGTATAAACGCGATATGCATAATAATATAAGATACAATCAAAGTTCAAGACGTGCAATAAAGTATTTTTTAAATTTCCCGTTACTAAAGGAGGCTTTAACTTTGTTACAACAAATGATTAAATCTCAAAACAATAAACAACAGTCGAGAGGTGTCGTGGGATACTCGGTTGAAACGAAGTTTCTTTCGCTTTTGCACACTTGACGATAAGACCGTCACGTCAGGCCATTTTTAACCCCCGACGCAAAAAGAGGGGTATTACAAGTTTTACCGCTATGTGTATGTGTCTGTCTGTGGCAGTGTAGCTCTCAAACGGGTGAACCGATTTGAATGCAGTTTTTTTTTACTTAAAGCACTTTTTCTGGCGATGGTTAAGCCTTTTGAAGATTATCAGCTCTTTTCTAGTAGATGAATGGATGTGAGCGTCTTCCGCAGGTCTGATCGATTTCAAATTTGGTATGCTGTTACTTCAATGATATTTGAGGAACATAGTAATCTTGAACTGATGCTGCATCGCCTGGAATTTGCAAGATACCCAACTCCCTTACCAACTTACAGCGCAGGTATCGTGTTTGGGCTCATTGGAATGGTCTCAATGAATAATTTATAGATCAGGGTCTGGTGATGGAGTAGGAAAGAGAAATAAGGAACTGTTTGTGTCGGGGGTTTTTAAAATTTAAATGTAATTGTTACGTAACAAAAGTGTCATGACGTTCAAAATGTTACACTTTTTCGGTCTAGCTCTCATTCGCCTAGTGAGCAGAGTATAAAATAACGTGCGATCCACTTCGTTCCAAAAATATTAATCAAATCTAGTTCTTCTACTTTTCGTGTGTTTAGTGACTAACCTGGTTTCAGAGTATTAAAGCCACCCATGGGCCTCTGACTTGGCTTCACAAGCCGTCGAGAGATATCTCTCAGGCATGCCGGTTTCCTCACAATGTTTTCCTTCACCGTTTTTAAAGCAAGTGATATTTATACAATACGCACATGAATCTGAAGTCATAGGTCTTGGGTTCGAACTCGAGACCTATGACTTGGCAGTCTGACGGTCACTAGGCTATCACTGCTTACAACCTAGTTGTTATTGCGAGTGTATTAACAGTCAAGCTGCAAATATGGACACATATTTTAGATCTTAGTTTATCTCTGTATTTCCAATTGTGACATAGAACCAACAAGACGTTTATAACCTGCGTGTCTTATTCCGTAACATTTATAACATGATAAAAATAAAAATAAAACTACCACTCGCCCTATAAAGCCCTAGTATCTAACTTATTTAATGTCTAGTAGCCCCTAGCCCATATTCATTATTTATTTTGCCTCGAGCCACGTTTACCCTCGTCCTAGATACATCGCTATTTCGATCACAGCAAAATAAACTAACATAAAAATACGAATGATTTGTGTTTTATACAGGGTAAAAAACATTATTAAAAAACAACGTTTGTTAAATATTCCAGTATTCCTGTTCATTTTGCAAAACATACAATTTGTACAAAAGCTTTATTCTTTCTAGATATTTAATATTATTTTAGGTTTATTTTATGTGATTTACTTTTAAAATTACAGGTCTCTCGATAGTAACGTTCAGGGGAGCGTGAACCGACTAAACAAAACCGCTATTGCGTATTGGTGCTAAATCTGGGGAAGCAACATAAAAAGGGGAGGCTTATATTTAGCGGTGGGCGAAACCAGGTCGTGTGATAATGATCGTTTTATCGCTTCGAACTTTTTTATAAACAACAATATGATGTACAAAAATACGGGTGTATTATTTGTTTTTCTTCTTTCTGGCGATCTGTAACTTATGTCTTTTCTACTTTTAATACTAGTTCTTGAAAGGCAAAAAAAATAAGAGCTATTTTTCAAATTACTTTGTAATATGTTATTAATTTATAAGGAGAAATAAACAAATAAAATATGCTATTCCTCCAGTCACCATCTTGTTTTCCACTCCGTCTAAAACAAAACAAACAAACATCAAATAAAACAATATCCATTAATTACTCCAAAGTCGCACAATAAAAATAAAAATTAAAACTCCAGACCGTAACCTCCTAATAAACAGAAACACGTTTTAAGACCCCGTCTTAGTTAATAGACGAACTCAATTAACAAAATGGCAACCAAACCAAACAAACAACAAACGAAGTAAGAATCAAATGAGCTCTCAAACAGCGTCTGTTGGTAATTAAAATGTAATAACTGAAGCGTCTGGATCCTCCATATCATTATAATGAGAAGTAGTGTTGTACTCTCTTCAAACGGCCTTCGTTAGCACGATCGTGAACAAAATGAATGATGTAATGCGGTTGTTCGTACTAAATTTGGTATGTTGCGGTCTAATTATATTCCTGTCACTGGTTTTGACTCGAACGCCTGCACTTATAATCTTTGTTTGCTCATCACTGGTTATTATGGCGCGGGTGGTAATTTTGTATCGCGCACGTAATATTTTGATGAAGGAACAAATGGAAAAGGTTTAACCTGCCCGCCGATTCAGAATTTCACGGTAGCTAAGTCAAGTGAATTCACTTAGAATGCTAGACTCAAACGTTTTAATGCATTTTAATTTGTGATATTAGTCGTCGAAATTGCCAATTTGACGTATTTGTATCAATGTTGAGTCGAATGACTCTACTCTAAAATGTTTTGAATCTGGCTGATTAGTAAGAAAAGAGACATCATGCATTTCTGACGATAATTAGGTAGACAAACTATCATTTATCTATAGTCTTGTTCTTATCATTAGATTTTTTTAACAAAACATCCAAATTAGTGGTACACAGCCTGCCCCTTACCTAATTTAGCTGAATGGTCCGCTGAATTTTTAAGGGATGCCTAACATACTAAATATATCAGGCATCACTTAAAAATTCACCCGTATAGTATATTAAAGAAAAGTCGGCATTTTAACATGTACACGATACTTATACTATTACTTAATGTTTAAGATTTTTTTTAAAGATGCTGACTGATCTACTAACTCAATTAAAAAAAAAACACGGTAAATTACCTTAATAACAAGAACAAAGAACCTGGATAGCTAACATCAACACTAAAACTCCGCACCGAAACTTAATAACTCAAAAAGTGACAACCAGATTAAGTCTAATTTAGAAAAATTACATCTCATTTCGTCACCGCGCCCAAACTGAGGAATTGATAAACTTTTTCTGCTCCGCGTTGACGGAAAATCTCATTATGTACAGAAAACGTATTAAAACTCATTTCAACTTTTTTATTTTTATTCCACAGTTAGACGATAGTTTTGTTGATCATTATAAATTTTTGCTTCCGACGGACACCTGCAGAATACAGAAATGTTCATTGAAAAAGTTACTTTCTGTCTGCAGAGCTCAGAATGTTTCCTATTGGAAAAGTTATGATACATCAAAACATCGAATATCTGCGAGGGATGTCAGGATGGAGTTTTATATTTTGACATGGCTCAAATGTTTTAGTTTTAAAGGTGATGTAAGTTGGACTACGTTTTAAGCTTACAATATAAGCTTAAAAGACGTTTCACGTGAATTTAAAGCCATAAAACTTTAAACATGTGTGCTGAGCATTAGTTTTATAGTAGTTAAACAAAGTGAGCTAATACACCAAAATTGGGTCATGTAAAGTTTAGTGTGATACAACGATAAAATATTAATTTGGTGTGCTCTTCATGAAACAAGAAAATACAGTAACGTGCCCGAATTTTTTTGTGACCATTCATGTTCTACTTCTCTGACACAAATAACGTTGCGATTGATCACAAATCGTTACTTTTTATCATTCCTGAAACATCTGCCCCTTGATCTCCCCAATTTCCGTCCGAAGCGCCTTCTTATTCCAAACTTTGACCAACTTTTGGGAGCATTCAATATTATTACAATTTTTATGGTGGCTTTAGTATTTACATAATTATTAGGTGTTCTATTATTCGAAGAGCTTGCTTGCGGACACTTATTTTTGTTTTGTACAGAAATAAATAACTGATCAGATAGAAACTGAAATTGTCGGCGCTTATCTGGAAATTTCCTAAAATTTTAACAAATAATAAGTCGGTGTGTGTGAGTAATTGCTTCAATATCTAGTCTGTGGTATGTTTAATAATGCGCAATAAAATACGATCTAATTATGTTAAAGCCCGCAACAGACATCTGTTGTGTGTCGATGCTTTGCAGAACTACGGATATATCCAGTAATGAGGAAATTAATATTAATTTATTCATGAACACGTTCTTGTGTGCTTATTGTTAATTTCCGTTATTGTTGTATTTATTCGGATTGGATTATTGTAATGTTTTCAGGAGGATGAATGCAGGGCGTTCGATTTTACGGTCTTCAAGGGAAAGTTTAAGTAATGTGTAGATAAAAATTTAAGGTCGTAGATGCCAAATATGGATCAGAGTGAGTGGAACACAAAATTTAAAAAGTAAAAAACAAATCAAAAACCCCGTCTGCGTAAAAAGTGAAATTTAATCAAGATGGAAACAATATTAATATTGTTTATAGTATTAAGTTGAAAAATCTATTGACTCCAAAGTCAAAAAGGTGTTTATTGTTAAAAAGAACACGCTTTATCACAGGTTTATAAAGAGTTTTGAAATGTGAGAATGGTTGATAACCAACTTTAAATGGTTATAAATCCTAAATGGTCATTCAAAATTATTAAATATATGAAACGTAACCGATTTTCAAAGACCTATTCAATGATATGAACTTGACATAGTAAGTCGATATTTCTCTTTGATTGATATCTGGCTGTCGCCATATTGTTTTTTTTTTTCTGACTGTCATCTCCTCGCAAGATTAAGACAAATCGATTGACGTAAGAATCATCAAAATTGGCCCACGCGTTTGGTCTCTAGAGCGCCACAAAGGAACAAACATACATACATATTATTTATGGGCTGATTGATAAACACATTACCCTCCTTTGCATCGCGCAGTCATGTAAAAAAGCAATATTCAGATTATTCAAGGATATTTACCTAATAATAAACTATAATGAGATTTACAAAGTAGAAAAAAAACTGGATCATTATAACCTCGCAGAGACATAAGCTCCAGTTATGAGAAAGATACCAGCATTCTTCGTGCCTATTATTGCTAACCAACGCACCATGCTATGCGTGGTTCCACTGCCAATGAATCCATCTCTTATTGGTTCAACGAGATTGGATCCGAGCTCAAGACCTTATTAGGGATTAGGAACCTATTTGCTAGACCTTGTTTATTTACTTTTGCCTTTTCGTCATATCTGTTCGGCTGTCTATGAGGAAAACATGTATTGGGTCGGTGTGGAATTATTTTCTCACAAAAATTCGCCACAATTGTGGCGATAAGTCCCCGCTTTGAGGAGTGGCTAGAGAGGCGCCATGGCGTCCTCACCTTCCGCCTGACGCAGGTCCTCACCGGACACGGTTGTTTCGGGAGGTTCCTGTTCCGTATAAGGCGGGAGGAAACGCCCGGGTGTCACCACTGTGTGGATAGCCCGGAGGACACGGTGGAGCATACGGTGGAGCTCTGTCCGGCTTGGGCGGAGCACCGCCTTGTCCTCACGGAGGCGGCGGCGATCTCTCGCGTCCGGCCCTGGTTCAGGCCATGCTTCGGAGCGAGAGTGCATGGGAGGCCGTCACCTCCTTCTGCGAAGCAGTTATGCTCGCGAAGGAGGAGGCGGAGCGCGCGAGGGAGAGGCATGACCCGCGCCCTCGCGCCCCTAGTCGCCGCAGGAGACGCCCCGGGCGTCGGGAGTCGCGAGCCGACTTCCGGCCACCGTAGGCGTGGGCTTGCGGACGGTGAGCAGTGGTTAGCTCGCCGTCCGATTAGGATCAGGCCCGAGTCGACGGCGCGTTGTGTCCCACGCGCGCCTCAAAGAGATGTCAGCACCAACTGACGGGTCCGTAAGGGCCAATGCCTGCCAGGGTTGCGAGTTTGTCCGAAAAGGATATCGCGGCCCCGGCACACAGGCAACGGAAGGAACACGGGTGGGTTTTAGTCAGTAAAAGTCTGACACAAAGAGCGGGAGAAGTTATTTGTTAATTTCCCACCTTCAAAAAAAAAAAGGTGTCGATCCATGACGGTGAGTAATGGGTAGCTCTTGGGAAAAGACTAGGCAGATTCATTTAGTAGACAGGTACAGAAGTCTTCGTTTGTACTTAAATAATACCTGTAAGAAGAGTAGTTTGTCCCGTCTTTATTACGTTTTAAACTTATTCTCACAATTTTTCAAACTAGCAACTTCGACTTAACGTGTCAAGCTCTTGATAATGTTTCTAACAGCATTATTTATGCGGAAGCTTTTGCGACACGTACCTTTTATATAAACAACTCGGAAACTTACTGAATTAATGCAACTAAGTTAAGAGTTTATTCGCTAGTTCTAATATTTCCTGAGCCGCTTAAAAAGTTTGTGTTTTATCTTTAATCTCTTTAATTGATTTTGACAGTTAATTTTTTTCTGTACATAGTTACTAAACCTGCCTAGTTTTTCCTTACTATGTTGATGTCGGCTCCTAGTCTAACCAGATGCAACTGAATCGGGGCGACTGCTTATCTGACATCCACAACCCAGTTACTGGGTAATATAATACGCCTTGGTAAGGCTGGTTGTTAAGGACAAACAAGGAATAGAAATTTCATTTGTATGTGATATTTTCTCCGATAAACGGTATTTCTGTTTTGGTAACTAACAAGTTGTTAATAAGGTTTCTATTACGGATATTCCTTCTATAGAATCCAATTTATTTTGCGGGCACTTAAGGTGCTTCGAGGTATATCCCTATTTTAATTAAGATTGAAGTAGGTCCTTTGGATGCCATTTTAAGTGATACTTTTCTTTTGATAAAAGATTAATCATGGTTCCATGCTTGGAAATTAAACGAATTACTTTTTAATAACAGTATTAAGTATTGTTTTTTTTATATTAACAATTCTTCTATTTATGAATAGTGGACAAGGAATATTTGAATATTTATCTACATACCTACAATGAGCCTGCGCAGACTGGCGGACGGCAGGGGACAGCATCGAGGGGGATTCCTTTATCCGCCAGCGCACACTGACAAGAAAAAACCTCTGCGATACCGCGAGCGTCAGCCAGCTCACCGGAGCATCCGCCAGTATGCCGTGGCATGCGCCGGTATGCTCCAAGGTCGATCACCGAACATTGAAATATATACTTTCATTCGAATGGATAAGTAGACCTGGCAGACTCCAGCGCATACCAACGCACACCGACGCTTACCGGCACATGCCGACGCATACCGCCGCATACCGGCGCATACCGCTACATACCGCCGCCTCCCGCCGCGTTATCCTGCAGCGTGCTTTTCGATCCTCCAGAGAAAACTGCGTTGCGATGCTCCAAGGTCGATCACCGAGAATTAAAATATATACCTTATTTTGATTGAATAAGTATTAAATTCAATTGATAAGTTTAAAATCCTTTTCCGTCCCGTCTGCCCGTCTGCGCAGGCCCTATCACTAGTCGCCTCCAAGCCTCGCAATTACAGTTTTGGCCTTATCCCAATTTTCAATTATTTCATAACACTAGCGGAAAAAATAAACATAAATTCGACGAACGAATACCGACTTTAGTTTTTTTCTTCTTCATTGTAGTATTTTCCGGCGTGTAATTATTATCAGGACAACTATAAAAAAAACTGAGCCAAAGATGGATTTTAATGATTTTGATCCAAGCTATAATGTCAGACCTGCTACTTTTGTGTCCTTCACCCCACAATCCTCACCAACTTATAGCTACAACTTCGGAATCATAATGCGACAATTTTTTAACCTTGGTGACTATTTATGGTGTTCTACTATTTTTTGGTGTTCTCAAAATTCATTTTCATGAAGTTTTCAAAGGTGAGGATTGTGTGGTAAAAGACACCTACTTTTTCAGGTTCCGTGCCCGAATTGTGCCAAACGGAACCCTATTACTAAGCCCCCGCTGTCCGTCCATTCGTCCGTCTGTCTGTCAGACGGCTCGTGAAAGTAATAGGTAAACAGTTGAAATTTTCACAGATTGTGTATTTTGATTGCCACTATATCAACAAATAATAAAATTTGTTAAGTTAATAATTAAAGAGGTCCCCAGAAACGTGTTCATTTCGGCATTTTTTTAACGATCTTAATACAGTACGGAACCCTTCGTGTGCCAGAGCGACTCGCACTTTGCCGGTTTTTTTACTGTATTTAAGTTTCCGACTCTGTAGTTAAGTAGGTCGTTGTTCTCTTGTCATTATTCTATCAAAAAGTAACACTGCGAACTCCCTTATACTGCACACCCTTTACTAACTCCAATGGTTTCCATACAACACGAAATGGAAATGTGTACCCTAATTGCGTAGCACGCGTCCAATCACAATCTGAGCGTTTTGAAAGATACTCCTAATCCATTGCTTCATAGGTTTGAAAAAATCGTCTGTTCAGCAACGTAAATAACGCAATGGACATGGCTGAACCGTCAAAATGAAAGAAAAGCCTGCGATAAATTGTCATTTTATGTGTGTTACGGAATTACCCTGCAGTTTTTCATTTTCTTTCTAATTTAGAATTCTATTCCAATTCCAAACATAATACATGGCCAGTTATGGAACTGAACGGTTTCTTTTTAGAAACGAAACTCGGTAATTGACCGAATAACTATCCGGAATCAAAAGTTACGGATTTGTATGCGGACCGAGCGTATATTTATGGTAATTTATGTCGGCGACCCGGTGTAAAACTTTCACAAGCCCGAAATCGTATTTAGAGCAGTCGGATGGAGCCATCTTTATTAGTTCGGGAGCTCGACGTTATGTCATTAGATCATCTGAAGCTTTTCAATAAAATTATCAAAGGTCGTTTGCATGAGAATCGTTGCTCATGCTGCAATCATGAAATAGTAAAAACGAGTTCTTTTTTAAAAAACAATGTTACACGCATCACGCGAATTTAATTTCACAAAATACGAATAGTTAGGGACAATTCCGTAAATACCGTGCTTGTATTGTATGAAAAGCTGTAAGAAGAATAAAATCCTAGTATTTTTCATGACATGAAAATGCTTTAGTTCATAGAATAATGTGCACCTCTATCAGATCGCCCAATTTAGAAAGAAGAAAAAAAAATTGTTTATTCTTTCTTATTTAAATAAATATCGTACACGAGCTCCTAAACTATAAAGATACTCCTGATAAAAAGAGTAGTTTTTACCCTCACAGATTTTATCTACAAACTTTATGGGTTTAAGAGACCAACAGAACATTAGCATTGAGACTCCGATATATAACTAGTATTTGTTTGATGTTATTTTGACGTGCGTTTCACGACGCAGTTTCGTATTAATTTTGTGTATTCACTGGAATTGAAGTTGTGTATAAATATATTACTTCGTAGAATTCTTGGGTTCTTTGTAATGTAGGGTATTTAATTTCATAATGATGCTTTGTCGAGCTACGCCACAGAATAAATAAGTAGAAGTATTATATATCGGAACAGACTTGAAATAATTACTTACGGACGCTCGGTAGCTTGAAACCTTCCGCGTCCGTGCGTAACTGCCGCGCACTCGATACTATTGTGTACTGATATCCACTGAAATTTCGAAGCGCGTCGTTTCGGCAATTTTCTATGAAGATGGACTACTGTTACATATTTATACTGTGGCTATGCGCAATTATCGTGGTTTGTTTACATTTTTTTGACACGATTTACGGAAATGGTGCGAGGTCCTTTATAAAAAAAAAACTCTTCAGTGATGAATTCTCAAAATATTACTGAGGGTTTCACGAAATTTTTATTGTGGGAATTTTATTTCATGCAATCATTCCAATTTATTTTGTTTAAAAAAAATTAACTGGTTAAATTGTTGTTTATTATAACTATATTTGTTGAGGCCAACTAGGAAAAATAAATTATAAGATAATAATAATAATAACAGTTAAATTAGACACTTTTACAAAACAGACCAAAAGCAATTTAGTCCTATTTTTTCCGCACAATCTTGAAAACGAATTACATTAGGTAAAGCTCACCTATACAAAGTCAAACAAGTCAAGAAAATACAACACACAAAATGCACACAAAATAAAACTAGAAAATACAAAATCGCAATGCAATCGGTTAAAGTCAGCAATAATGGAGTTTTATTAATGTCAATACCTTTTCTACAATGGAAATCATAACCACCAGCCACCATTGTGTCAATAGTATCCAGTGTCCAAATACAAACGAATTAAATCAACTCGTAACAAAGGGAAACCTTTTCCCATTAGGCTAAAGTAAACTCTAGTAATTGAGTTTGAATTGCTTTAAAGATTTATTCGCACTATGTTTGTATGGCGCCTATATCGAAAAATTAAACGGTCCCCACATTTTAATTGAATTCTAATTGAAAAGGGCGACCTTTTTCGGTGAAGAGTGAATTTAATTTAGAAATAAAAAAGTGTGAAAAATAATGAGAAAAAGTTTAGGAGGTTACCGTTTATCGATAATCGATAACCTGTCTTTTTTATTGTGGACAGTTTTTACTGTTGGGGAATTTCTGTTATAGAAGATGTTACTGTTAACATTTTTGTTTTCTAAAGTCAAATAGTGTGATTTATATTTCAACGTTTTTCATAGAAAAAAAAAAAAAACATTATTTATTTTTAACAATTCGATTGATAATTTATTTTTATTTTTATTGTATGCTCGGGCATAACTCCGTCATTTATAGACGGATTTACAAAATTATTTTTTTGTTTGAAAGAGTGTACTTCCGAAATGGTCCCATTGTCATTAGGTCAGGATCTGATGATGAGATCCTGGAGAAATCGAGGGAACTCTTCAAATATTATAGGCATACCTATAGCGATTTGGGTCTTTTTTATAATAACACAAATCAAATCAAATCAAATATATTTATTGTGGATCATAGGTAGGTACAGTACAGTTCTTAAATATTTGAGAAATCTCGTTCAGCTATGTCCCGCCCGTAGGGCATACAATAATTAAACATAAATTAGCGACTAATAAAATTAACATTATTACTAATTATTTTCACTTTTCTTCTAGCACAATAAATAAAAAGAATAAAAACACCAAAAGGGAACATTAAGGGAAATGTCAAATTCAATTTGTAGAATATAAAATTAATTTACACATATGATTCAAAAAAAAAAAATTAAAACAGAGTCAAACATAACAAATTAACATAGGTAGGTACATGTCAAATTATACAAATAAAATAAAAAAAAATAAAAATAAAATAAAAAGAATCGTAACAAATTAAAATGTCAAATTGCAAAAATCATACATAAAATTAAACATAAATAAAAATAGATTTTACGGTAAAATTTTAGGTCATCGAACGCATCATGACTGGGTACTACATTTAAGTAGAGACTTGTCGGACAGAAATTCTTTTACAGAGTAGTAACTTTTGTTTACCAACAGATCATGGAGAGCCCTTTTAAAGTTTTCATTTTTGACAATCGTTCTAATAGGCCCCGGTATATTATTAAAAATGCGAGAAGCTGAACAAAAGATGCTCTCATGCATTAGATGAGTTTTACTGGCTGGTGTACGTAATTTGTCCTTGCGCCGTATACGCGTGTAGAAGCTGAACATGTGGATATTGTTTTTAACAAATACTGCTGCCTCAAGTATATATATACATGGTAGAGTTAATAATTTATTGTTTTTAAAGAAATGCTTGCAGGAGTCAGTTTCACACAAATTAAATATAGCCCTAATGCAGCGTTTTTGAGCAATGAAAGCGCGCTGTTTTTCCGTACTGTTGCCCCAAAATATTACGCCGTATCGGAGAATAGAACCAACGTAACCATGGTAAGCTGTTAGCAAAGTACTCCGATTCGCTATTTTCCCTAATCTATATAATGCATATGAAAATTGTCCCAGCTTTTTGCAAACGTGCTCAATATGAAATTTCCAGTTAAGTTTGTGGTCAATATGTAGTCCTAGAAATTTCGTTACTTCTGTTTCCTCAATGTCACTATCTAGGTAATTAATTTTTAAAGCACCTGTACGTCGGGTTCGTATTTTAAAATCCATTATTTTAGTTTTAACACGTGCAGTTGCTCTTGGAAAGCACCATTTGGTGAAGTGGAACTGATGATGAAGACCACAGATGGCCACCGGAACTACTCAATAATAAGTTTTTCACGGGTTGCGATTCGATTACATTAATATGAATACCAAGCAATTTATGCTCGTCACAATGTATATGGACAAGTGGAGCTGATGGTGAAGTACCAGGAGAACTCCTCAACGATTAACGTCCCTGCTTCGGGAAAAGCAATATTTTGTAAAAAGGTGATCAGTAGTCAACATTAGGCTATTGTAACTTAGATAAATTACAAACTGACCCAGTAACAAGCAAAAAATAAAAACTTTTTTACAAAAAAAAACAACCGACTTCCAAAAAAACACTACGTAGGGAAAAATTACTTTTTCGGAAGTCGGTGGCAAATAACAAAAATACAAAACCAAAGACACCGACTTCCGAAATTTAAGTTATTTTTCACTATGTAGTGTTTTTTTGGAAGTCGGTTGTTTTTTTTTGTAAAAAAGTTTTTATATATTATCAAAAAACTTACTAACCAAGAACTTAAAATGAAACCAGTAAGTTTACCTAAGTATGTTTTCAATTTAGTGTTAAACTAGGCAAATTAATTTAGCTAAATCGATCGTTTTCACTAAACAGTGAAACTCAATAAATTTTGAACGGGATCCACATCTTTAAAACTGTCGAGAACCCGAAACACAGTGTTACGTTGGACAAAAACTAATGCCCCATGTTAAAAAGTGGATGATGTCATATACAGGGTGTCAGGGATATCGACGCGAAAACTGTTACCATGGATTCAATACATGATTCTGAACCCCTGCGGTGAAATTTTTCGTCGGCTATTTAAAAAAATCTGCTGTTTCATAGAAAAGTGCGAACCAACGCGGTCAAAACGTATGGAACAGCACATTTTTTTTAAATAACCGACGAAGAATTTCAATGCAGGAGGATTCTTACGTCTGATGATTTAAATTTAAAATAATGAATTGTGTTCAACCTGCAAAATAATAACATAAAATAACAACAAGCCTTGTTTGCAAGACGGGCTTGTGGCTAAGTAATAACAGCCGCACGGGTCGGCCGATCAGGTTAAGCTACGCTTGCCGCGTTTGATTCGTAGATGGGTGACCATCTTTACATACAAGGACCCCTCCGTGCCACGAAAAGCACGTTAAGCCATTGGTCCCGGCTGACATTCCTAGATCTTTTACAGTCGTTACGTCAGAAGCTCGAAAGTCTGACAACCGGTCTTACCAAGGGGTATCGTAATTACCCAGTAACTGGGTCCTGGGTGGGTGGTGGTGGAGGTCAGATAGGCAGACGCTCCATGTAAAATCCCAGTATTCAGATGCATCCGGTTACACTGGAAGCCGATTCCAACATAGTAAGGAAAAGGCTAGGCAGATTGATGATGAACATCAAGCCTTGTTTCCCCGAAGGGTTGGGCAGAAGTGTACCCATAGTACACCACATTTTCCCAGTTATGTTTAGTAATTAATCGGGGGCGAGCCTATTATCATCAACCGGGCACAGATCTTAACTCCGGGCTGCTACTGAGAAACTCCAGATAGAAAAGCTCAATAACACTTTGCCAGACCTGGGTATCGAACCTAGGACCTCACGCTTGCGAGCACTGCATCAACGAGGCAATCAAAAAATATGACAAAAAAAAATTTAATATGATGATTATACATTTTAATAGGTTTTTTCTCCGATATGTAAAGCAGGTACTCAAACCTTTGGTTAAAACAACTTAATTTAAAATAAACCAATTTTCTTTTTGAAATAATGAAAAAACAATCATTTTTTACTACTGCATTGTTAAAAACTTATCTCATTGTTCTCTAGACAACCTCAAATTTACATATAAGACAGATTATTTTGTAAAAACAAAACAAGACAAAACTTCGTAGACAAAACCGCATTTATTAGGGTTCCATACCTCCAACGGAAAAAATAGGATCCTTATAGGATCACTTCGTTGTCCGTCTGTCTGTCTGTCAGTCTGTCAAGACCCTTTTGCTCAGGAACGCATGGATGTATAAAGTTGAAATTTATATCAAATACGTAAGTGTACAGTCACTTGGAGCTCTAAAAAAATCAAGCTTCTAAGTCAACGCATTAAAAAAATACGGCCATATATGCGATATATTTTGATACTCGCAAATAAATCAAAACCTATAGGGTACTTCCCGTTGACCTATAATCATGAATTTGGCAAGAAGCAAGGTCTCACAGCACAGGTAAAGGAACAAGTCCGAAAATCGTTAATTTATAGTTTTATAATATATATTTTTTTTGCTATTACAAGTTTACTTTTGCAGTAGGAGACAGTGACGTATATCGATGTATTTTTGGGATAAATTCATACCAACTTCCCCCTTCATTGGCTAGTTTTTTTTTATCTTACTTAATATAACAGTGTTTCTCTATTTATTAACGCTGTGTTCCTTTTTCCTTACCAATGGTAGCATTTTTTCATTACCAAACTGGATCTATAAATAGATCCGTAAGCAAATTATACATGTCATAAGTCGCTAACTTACATATGGCAGGGTAAATCAAATCTGAAGTTTTTGCTTTATTATTGGTAAAGATACAAGAGTCTTAACTTTAACCAATAACGGTCCGTAAATTATAGGAATCGGCCATAATTCTCCTTGTTAAGCAAGCTTTAATTAAATACGAAATAGTACACTTGACTGGCAGAAATAGGGAGGCAACCCATCTCCTAACTGTAAATTAATGTAGTGAAATTAAATTTAGTTGTACGCAGATACGCAGAGTACCATAATATCATTATCAAATCAAATATTATTTTCGTACAGTGTGGATTTTGAGAATGAGTCAGTTTCTCAGGAACAAATAGGTACATACTTAAAAAACAAGTGGTTTTAGGCAAAGAGAAGGCCCTCCTTCTATAATCCACACTTGTTTGTTTACGAACTTTTCATGATTATATCCGTGAAGGCGAAATCTATAGCCACATCCTTATAGGTCCAGTTGAAAACCAGCGTCAGGCACTTATAGTTGTCTGGCATTTTTGCTGAACTGGGCCTTTTTGGCGCAACCTTGAGGCACACTCCCCATAAAATTTCTGCTTACATCGCACTTTACACCTTTTATTTGATTTTAATTTTAAAAAATATATTTTTATCTGCTTTGTATTATATTATGTATTTTACTCTGTGCTAAATAAATGTATTTTCTTTCTTTCTTTCTTTCATTCATATTATAAATTCGAAAGTACTCTTTACTCTTTATTAGTGGCTTTTGTGGACATAATAATTATTCAGGTTTGTTACGGTTGTAATGGCAATCATGTCATATGGTTTAAATAGGCATTTATTTTAATATTTTATTCACGCTGAAATTTTAGTGGTTGTTTTCCCGCGGCAGACCGATTTGCGCTAAGTGAATCTACGTACTCGTAACTCGGAGTTCTATTGAATCATAGAGGTATTTTTTTTTTTCAAATAATTTAAAAAAATATGCTTAAACTCGAAAGCGTGAGAAGCAATAGTAACCCACTACGTAGACATAGCATAGGTACTACTTGAACCGCATGTGCGCGCTTCCGACAAAGCGAAAAGCGATTCGTAAATGTTCAGACCAAAATAAGCTGTCGCGCGTTGTAATACGGCATTATCTAGTCCGTCGGGTACGAACACGGCGGCGCACTGTGTATCGAAAAGCTCTCGAAGAAATAGGAGTCAAAATTTTTAAGTGCCGGTTTTTGCTTAAAATTGCTTCTAATAGCCAATATTATGCATAAATATATCATAGGATACAATCGGGTAGGCAAATTAGCAACAAATTTTTTTATATTTTTTTATGTACCTATTTAACTTTTTTTTTTTTTTTTTTCATACATTTTTGGCGCTGTTCTGGTGGCTATATCGGTTAAAATATAGTTTGGCATAGATTTATTGGAGATCTACTGTAAATTAAGAAAACCTATAAGTTTTATTGTAAATATTCGATTATTAAATAAATAGTGTTATTATGTGGAGAGCAGGAGGTGTGTTGGTATTTAGACTATTGAATTTGATGTTGGCAAAGAAATAAAAATTAATGACAAAATATCTGGGTGTTTCATATTATTTTTCTTATCCCTGAAATATTGTAAATATGTAGTTTTATTAGACAATTTTAGATTATAATATTGGGGTAACGACTTTAAGATCCATTTGGGGATTAGTATCTATTTAGAGATTAAATAATTATAATCGATATTAAATTAGTTATTTTTAGAGAAAGAGTAGATTTATTATACAATAAAGAATCTTTTCTATTTTGTTAATGTGAGGACGTTGTAGGCTTAGTAGACTGTAGATTTTATTGACCTTTTTCTATTTTGTTAAGTACCTGGTACTTGTTGAAAGGCCTACACTGTCCTCTCATACCTATTAACACTGTTATTTGAAAATATTGTAAAAGCCAATAATTATTTTTAAAAGAGTAACCGTGGATTTTTTTTGCCGGCTCTTCTCCTTAGGAAACAACTAATTGGAACCGTGCACTTAGCTTCTGACGTTTCATAAGTGCCCATGTAGGTTTATATAAAATAAAAACTTTGAATTTAATTTTGATTTTGAAAGTAAATCTGTCTATACGTATATAACATTTTCACGCCGTAGCGGCTGATCGAATTTCGATTGCATTTGGTACACAGGTAGAACATGACCTGTAGTAGGACATAGGATACCTTTTATCCCAGTAGTACGATCCCATGGGATAATTCCCGACCACCACGCGGGTGAAATCGCGATCAAGAACTAGTATCCCATAATTTTATCTGTCTCGCCTACCTTTTTCTGATCAAAATCTAATTCCAGACCCTGTACCAATCTTACTTCTTTTCTAAAAGAAAAACCCAATTACCGTCGCACTTGCTACTTGGTAGAACAAATGAGCCGTTCAATTACTAAGACTAGATATTCGAGATATAAAACGTACCTAAATAAGGTACCTAGTATCGCTCGTAAAGTCATGAAAATAAATTGACTTCCAACTTAAATTGTCGGTATATCTAAAACGCAACTGTCAAAGATTTGAGAGTTCTATGAAATAGCTATAACACGGCAAATTGACGTAGTGTGTAAATTTTATAAATAATTAGCTTCCCTGGCTGTAAATAAAAGTACCGTGTAAAAAGGTACTTTAAAGCCTGTTACACGGTTTATTGACGGTACGGCATGTTAACCGGCTGTAGAAAAATCATATGAGCTTGTATTTACCCATACTGCGACGACGCCGTGCTGTATTGCTGCCGAGCCTGTCAACAAGCTTCCATCGTGATCCATACAACACTAACGAGCGTGCCTAAAAACGGCGAATCATCCGTAGTTTTTCACGGCAAAAAAAAACGGGTAAAACGGGTCTTAATATGTGGATGTAAAGTCTGTTTGTTGCCATGAGATACATACAATTTTCCCTTTACGCCCCGTCTAACCTCACAATCAATGTAAAAGCTTTTATCTCTTCTCTATAAATATAAATCACGCTGTCTGGTTTGCCTATTACTTTGGAACTTGCATGTCTACATCATCTTTAACGTCGCTTCATGCTATTTAGAAAAGTATCGATACTTTTACTTTGAAGATTTATCGTTTATCGTTAAAAGTTTGGGTAGGTAGGTAGAAAGTAAAAGGTACCAAGATTTTAATAAGAGTAAAAAACCGGCCAAGTGCGTGTCGGCCCACGCACAATGAAGGGTTCCGTAGTTGGAATGAATTTATCCCAAGAATAAACTTAACATTGTAGTTGAAAAACATGTTCTCCCATACGGAATGTATGGGAGAGAACCGCAAATTTAAGTTGGCCGATTATATCTCGTTAACATGTACAGCCTACTTAGCTTTGATAGTTTTCCTTTTAATTGTGTGAATTTTTTCACAAATCCAAGTACAACCATTTAGCTGGTAGGGGGGACACTTGACTCTAACAAAAAAATTCAGTTAAAAGTTTAATATTTCACAAACTGATCCCTGAATCTAAAAATGATTTTCACAAACTCACAATATTTTTGAACGGCCTTTTTAACAATACCCCACAACATGGGGTAGACGAGAAAACTTAATACCATCCCCACATTGTAGGGGAGGTACCCCAAAAAAAAAAAACTTGATTTTATTCTACCACTTTGTCGGCATGATTAATATGTATACATATGCCAAATTACAGCTTTCTTGTATTAACCGTCTCTGAGCTAAGCCGCGGACAGACAGACGGACAAACAGAAAGACAGACAGACGGATATGGCGAATCTATAAGGGTTCCTTGTTTACTACGGAACCCTAAAAAGTGCTGCGGGCGGCACGAGTCAGGTACTTGGGTGCTTATTTATTATTTGTTAAAAGTCACAGTCAAAGTCAAAAACATTTATTGCGAACGAAATGCATAATGTTGGTGTTATGTAATGTTAGTACTTATGACTTAGCAGCCTTTTACAAGCATTGCAATTATCATTCACCTGCCGTTATCATCCTAAATTAGCATGCATTAAACATTATTAGTACTTAATTATTTTCTTTACATTAGTACAATTAAATTGAGAAATAATAGTTATGTCAAAATTAAATGTCAATAATAATGATTAATACAATTATTCAGCAACATGAATGTCATCCTTTTCAAGTAGTACCAATTATAATTATAATTTTATATGAAGTTAAATAGGATAGACTAAATCTTATTTTTGTATAGGACAGATCGGCACTTTTGTACATGAGAGAAAGTCGTTATTTTAAGCTAGATTCTAAATATTCTTTCACTGAGTAGAATCTCAACAACTCAACTCAACGTTTGTTAATATTCAATGACACTCATATTGTTGTGTGCTGTCTTTGCATAATGAACGCAAGGTACACACGGCTACACATCAAGCTATAAATTTCCAGTTTATGCTGACCTCGCATTTTTTAAGATTTCCGTACAATGCGAGGTCAGCTTATACTGGAAATTTATAGCTTGATGTGTAGCCGTGTGTACCTAGATCCGAAACTGATTGTCTGTTTCCATGATTAAAAATAATGATTTATTGACAGTAAAAGAAAAAAAATATGTACTCAAAGTAAAAAGTTTGTTGAATTAAAAAGTTAGTTGAAATATGTTTCAATCATAATAATACACGGATAATCGGTGGTTGGTTTTTGATTTTATTATGAAAAGCGTCTAACGGGCCTCTGCGAGTTAGGTTAGGCCCCCCGTACGCCTTCGAAAGCTGGCTTTTGGGTACCCCTCGTATTATTAAGTTGCCGCTGATGATTTGCGGGAACTTTAATAATGGCAGCCGAATAAACACATCCCGGTGTTGACGTAATACGCATATTGGTCGGCGTCCCAACGACGGGGGCGCTGGGATTGCGGAAAACAAACACACACAACAACAACAATAATTTTTTCAACAAACTTTTGAATTCAACAAAACTTTTACTTTGTGTAAATTATTTTTTCTCAAACATGCTTGGAAATTCGAACATTATTTTGACAACCTTCTTCGAGATAAATCGAAATTGCGATACTGGTCGAATACACGCGAGCGCTCGGCCGGCAATGTTTGTATGAAAATCCATATCTGTCGTGTTTAGCCGAATAAATTACTATAAAAACTCATAGCTGTCTTGTTATTTAAAAATGGAACGAACTTTTTACTTCAACACATGGCAACCCAGGAGGTAAATTAACAAAGGGTTTATTTAAATTTGTATTTGGCTTACAAACATAGGTCTCCAAAGTAAAGAAAAAACAATTGAACGTGAAAAATGATCGTTGTTCGTAATTGATTCTGGAATTTATAATTAACTAGCTGACCCGGCGAACTTTGTTTCGCAATCAATCAAAATATATAAACCCTACCTACCCTACCTACCCTACCTACCCTACTTACCCTACCTACCCTACCTACCCTACCTACCTACCCTACCTACTGTAACGGCTAGGGCTGCGCAGGGTAGGCTGCGCAGGCCGCTAACAGATAGGTAGGTAGTAGAAGATTGAAACACTAGGATCCGTACATACATATAATTATTATGAGTAGGTAAAAACCCTTAAGCTAGGTCGCGGGTAAGGTCCTACACACTGAGGCTTGAGCACTCGCACATTTAGGATAGGAAGGGTACCGTCCTTGGTAGCACGTGGCGGACGTGGAGGCCTGTCAGCACAGGCTTAGTGGTAGGCCGGACGGCCCTAGTGAGACCGACAGCGTCTTGTCGGTAGCGCGAGGAGGCCTGTCAGCACAGGCTCGCGGGGTAGACCGCGGGATGTCAGGCCTTCGAGACCTGGGCAGCGTGCGCAAGCAGTGTGCGGTAGGCACAAGCTCGCGCAGGTAGTTGTGGCGGTAGGCCGCAGGTTGTTAGGCCTTCGAGACCTTGGCAGCGTGCGCAAGCAATGTGCAGCACCACTACCATCAGCGGTATCCATAGTAGTCGGCACCTGCCCTCAGCCCGTACGAAGAACCCTGGAAGGCGCGTTAGAGAGCGCATGTTAGATGCGGTGCGGATAGCGGCAGGCCGCATGCGATGTGCCAGCTTCTACCCCCATTTAGCGACCAAGGAGCGGTATGGGGAGTAGGGTAGGTGAAAGCTCAGCACATCGCAGCGGTTTACAGGCAAGAGAGTAGAAGCATAGCGTGGCACATAAGCAGATGCTAATTTAGGCTAAGTATGTGAACACGCGAGCATAACACAAAATAAACGTGACCATTGCAGATGGCTCACTTATCACTAAGAATAACACAGTGAGGCACTACACCATCTCGATGTAGTAGCAATACATACATATTACAATCTCCTGTGCGCTGGATGGACCGTAGCCGCGTGTCAAACATTGACACACGAAATTAGATACTTTATAGGTTTTAAAATCAATATAGATTATCCAGCGCAGAGGATCTGGTATAATTACCAAGCTAATGTGGAACTCACCCTAGGTCGGGGCACAAGGAATTCTGAGGGTCAGGGAACAAGTGTTATCAGCCTTGCAAGCGGAAACGAAATGACAGAGCATCTCCGGAAGGGCAGTGTTGTTCCCCGTTTTTAGTGATGTGACTAGGAACTTACTAATTGTGATATTTTATCACTCGACTACTTGCACCTGTGATCCCTCACAACGCTACAGTACCCCGGCTGCAGAGAGAGGATTTTACCTATATAAAATCCGCTAGAACTATCACTTTCCACTTGCTGTCTAATCCTTAGCACAAGTCTGTATCCAGTCCAATATTAGGAAAGACTGGAACCATACTCAGCAGCCATGAGTGAAACTAGTGGGTCCTAGATCACTCAAGATTTACAGACAGCAAGCAAAGAAATACACAAAGTGTGAGAGCAAGTGTATCTCATTTGGTAGTGTTCTATTAGTAGCTGGTGCCAGTGTGTTTAGTAGTTTTCCTACATGTAGTGTATTAGGTATGTAGGTTTTTAACTGGCTTTAGGTAAGTATAGGTAAGTGAGTTCAGTACTTGTAGGTGTAGTTATGTAGGTTAGGCACGATAACAGCTAGGGCTGCACAGGGTAGACTGCACAGGCCATTAACGGATAAGTAGATATGTATGCACATGTAGTTAGATTGCCAAAGTCATTATTAGATTTAATTTTAGTATGTACTTTGGGGCATTTTGTTAACAGATAGACAACACAAAAGCTAAGGGTAGTTATAATAGTGACCTACTCTGCAATAATAAGTAGACATCCCTTGGGATCAACAGCATTCCCTAAAATAGCGCCAGTGCAGCATATGTTAAGGATAGTTTTTGGTAGTAGATATAGTTTAGTTGCAGTTATTGATAGTAGTTTTATTTTATTTATAGATTTAATAGTCATTATATAATATCACTGATAATAGAATAGTTATGCCAGCAACAGATCAGATTTCAGTAAGTTGATTAGTGTTGTAGTTTCAACCCAAGTCCCAATAGTATAATGCACACACAAGAATAGAAATTAGGGTCTAGTCCATAGAACAAAGTAACCAGTATGTAGGTTTTATTTAGTATATAATACCCTAACTGCATATGAATACCATCAATTACATAGATAGATAGACAGTTTACATAGATAGATACGTTTGGTTTAGACTTATTTAGGGAGTAACCATCCGCTCCTTAGAATATGTATATGTAATTGATAGATAGTTTACATAAATAGATAGTTTTGGTTTAGACTTATTTAGGGAGTAACCATTCGCTCCTTAGAATATACATACATAATTATGTAGTAGATAGATAATTTGGTTTAGGCTTATTTAGGCAGTAACCATCCGCTGCTGTAAAGGCTTGTTTATAGAGTTACACCGCTCTTTAGAAGGTTATAGATAGTACATATATGTAGATATATTAGGTTGCTTAGGTTACCAATGGTGTAGGGCCAATTGATAAAGCAAACCACTGATCGATGGGGTAGACCATCAATAACAACTATGGCTGTAGGGCCAATAGTTATAGAAGGTAGGTGATGAATGGGGTAGGGCCATCATCAATAACAACTATGGCTGTAGGGCCAATAGTTATAGAAGGTAGGTGATAAATGGGGTAGGGCCATCATCAATAACAACTATGGCTGTAGGGCCAATAGTCATGGTAGAAATATAAGATGGATGGGGTAGACCATCATGAATAGAACCGTTTGGATTTTCCAAATCGTTGAAGTGTAGATATTATGATAATTGTTGGGTTATAGTAGTCACAGTAGGTTGGTACTTGTAGTGGGTGTGTGCAATTAATTGTAGTTTGTAGGATAGGATTGATTTGGTTAATGAGGGGTAGGTTGGATTAAGTTAGTTTAGTAGTGGTAAATTAGTGTTAGTGGGGATGATCTGTTGTTTATTTATTGGTAGCCAGTTAGTTATAAGTTAACATGTGTTTAGTTGGCAATTGAATTTAGTTTAGTTTTATTAGTAATTGTTGTTTAGTGTTTTGACAACAATTCATTATTAGAATGTTAGAATTTAGTTTAGTTTTAGTATGTATATATGTGTGTATATGTATAGGGCATAGTAGAAGGTATAGTTGCATTATTGTTCATTCCTGATATGGCATAATTTTAATTTTTAGGTTAGAGTAGGTAGTTTTTTATTTATTTATTTAGGTATTTAGTAGTTAATTGATTGTTTGCATGTGTTAATAGTAAGTATTACAATATTCAGTATTGTTTTAGTTTGTCAATCAAATAAGAAGATAGTTATTTATTTGTTTTTAGTTCATAGATTGGCTAGACAGGAACACAATTTTAGTTTATTTTTTAACCTGTATTTATTTTTTAGTATGATATATATGTAGTTTCATTTATTCATTATGTATTTTATTAGCAATTTGGTAGGTAGTGTTATTTTATTAGTAGTAGTAATTATTTTATCAAATTGTGATTAGATGAACAGCTGTAGTAGTTAACAAAGTAGTTTAATTTATTCGGTAGTTTGTTTAAAGTGATAGCTGTGTTTAGTGTTTAATTTTGGGCACAGTAGTTATTTAAATGTTGTTTTATCATTTGTGAGCCAGTAGCTAAGTTATTTAGATAGTAATTATGAAGTTTTGTTGCATTAAAATTATGAATGTAGGCATAGCAAGTTGAGTTTATTGTTTGTTTTAGCAAAGTTAGTTAGGTTAGGTTTTTATTTTTGTAATCACAATGTTTGTAGTAGCTATTATCACAGCTTGAGGTTAGTTATAGTTTCACAGCTATCAATAGGTAGTGTAGAATTCACTAGTAATTATTTAGAAAAATATGCATTTCACCGCTGCCAGCACAGAGATAAAGTTTAAAAATTTAGTTATATCAGGTGAGTTCCCATTATGTACACATTAGATATCACATGTAGTAGTCACATAAAAGTAGAAAACAATAGCACAAACTTAAAACTATACCGCTACGATGTGTAGTGAGAGGTGTGTGCGAGGGCTCAGTGGTCAGTGTTAGGTTTGGTAGGTTAGATTAGAGTTGGGCGCCACTGTAACGGCTAGGGCTGCGCAGGGTAGGCTGCGCAGGCCGCTAACAGATAGGTAGGTAGTAGAAGATTGAAACACTAGGATCCGTACATACATATAATTATTATGAGTAGGTAAAAACCCTTAAGCTAGGTCGCGGGTAAGGTCCTACACACTGAGGCTTGAGCACTCGCACATTTAGGATAGGAAGGGTACCGTCCTTGGTAGCACGTGGCGGACGTGGAGGCCTGTCAGCACAGGCTTAGTGGTAGGCCGGACGGCCCTAGTGAGACCGACAGCGTCTTGTCGGTAGCGCGAGGAGGCCTGTCAGCACAGGCTCGCGGGGTAGACCGCGGGATGTCAGGCCTTCGAGACCTGGGCAGCGTGCGCAAGCAGTGTGCGGTAGGCACAAGCTCGCGCAGGTAGTTGTGGCGGTAGGCCGCAGGTTGTTAGGCCTTCGAGACCTTGGCAGCGTGCGCAAGCAATGTGCAGCACCACTACCATCAGCGGTATCCATAGTAGTCGGCACCTGCCCTCAGCCCGTACGAAGAACCCTGGAAGGCGCGTTAGAGAGCGCATGTTAGATGCGGTGCGGATAGCGGCAGGCCGCATGCGATGTGCCAGCTTCTACCCCCATTTAGCGACCAAGGAGCGGTATGGGGAGTAGGGTAGGTGAAAGCTCAGCACATCGCAGCGGTTTACAGGCAAGAGAGTAGAAGCATAGCGTGGCACATAAGCAGATGCTAATTTAGGCTAAGTATGTGAACACGCGAGCATAACACAAAATAAACGTGACCATTGCAGATGGCTCACTTATCACTAAGAATAACACAGTGAGGCACTACACCATCTCGATGTAGTAGCAATACATACATATTACAATCTCCTGTGCGCTGGATGGACCGTAGCCGCGTGTCAAACATTGACACACGAAATTAGATACTTTATAGGTTTTAAAATCAATATAGATTATCCAGCGCAGAGGATCTGGTATAATTACCAAGCTAATGTGGAACTCACCCT
Source organism: Agrochola lota (assembly GCA_947364205.1). Classification (NCBI taxonomy): domain Eukaryota; kingdom Metazoa; phylum Arthropoda; class Insecta; order Lepidoptera; family Noctuidae; genus Agrochola; species Agrochola lota. The sequence goes on along the minus strand of OX376227.1, from coordinate 9,144,268 downwards.
AGGTCGGGGCACAAGGAATTCTGAGGGTCAGGGAACAAGTGTTATCAGCCTTGCAAGCGGAAACGAAATGACAGAGCATCTCCGGAAGGGCAGTGTTGTTCCCCGTTTTTAGTGATGTGACTAGGAACTTACTAATTGTGATATTTTATCACTCGACTACTTGCACCTGTGATCCCTCACAACGCTACACTACCTACCTACCCTACCTACCTACCCTACCTACCTACCCTACCTACCTACCTACTCTACCTACTTACCTACCCTACCTACCTACCTACCTACCCTACCTACCTACCCTACCTACCTACCTACCTACCTACCTACCCTACCTACCTACCCTACCTACCTACCTACCCTACCTACCTACCTACCTACCTACCTTAGGGGTATGAAAAATAGATGTTGGCCGATTCTCAGACCTACTCAATATGCTTACAAAATTTCATCAAAATCGGTCAAGCCGTTTCGGAGGAGTATGGCAACGAAAACTCTGACACGAGAATTTTATATATTAGATTTACGTTCTTTGAATTGCCGCGCATTATTTGAGAAAAGCACTATACAAGCCTTGGCCGCAACCAGGCATTGATGAGTGATTATTCACTTGATTTGCATAATCGTCCATTAATTTACTATATATCACTACTGCTCTCAAACCGGTGAAGGAAAACATCGTGAGAAAACCAGCCTGTCCTAGGATAAAAAATCCGAAGACATATTCATCATTATAGCTGATTATGCTTATGCTTATGCATAAAACATATTAAAGGATAAATGTAACATTATATTCAAAGAATAATGATATAAAGAGATTTCACAGTTGCACTAAGAAAATATTTTTTGAGTCACCAGAGCGTGCCAAAGAGAGGGTTGAAGTTTGCATCTGACGCGACGTCACAACTACATAATGTGTGACACTCGAGTCGACACATCTGTCCTTTTTTTTTTTTTGAGTGTGGGATATCATGAAATGACTTCTCCCGCTCTGGGCAGAGCGAGAGGGTGTGTCAGACTTTTACTGACTAAAACCCACCCGTGTTCCTTCCGTTGCCTGTGTGCCGGGGCCGCGATATCCCTTTCGGACAAACCCGCAACCCCAGCAGGCATTGGTCTGTCGACCCAGTCAGTTGGTGCTGACATCTCTTTGAGGCGCGCGTGTCCTTATCGGACGGCGAGCTGCCCATTGCTCACCGTCCGCAAGCCCGCGCCTACGGTGGCCGGAAGTCGGTTCTCGACTCCCGACGCCCGGGGCGTCTCCTGCGGCAACTAGGGCCACGAGGGCGTGCAGCTTGCATCTCCCTCGCGCGCTCCGCCTTCTCCTTCGCGAACATAACTGCTTCGCAGAAGGAGGTGACGGCCTCCCATGCACTCTCGCTCCGAACCATGGCCTAACCAGGGCCGGACGCGAGAGATCGCCGCCACCGATCGCCTCCGTGAGGTCACAGCGGTGCTCTGCCCAAGCCGGGCAGACCTCCACCGTATGCTCCACCGTGTCCTCCGGGCGATCCACACAGTGGTGACACCCGGGCGTTTCCTCCCGCCTTATGCGGAACAGGAACCTCCCGAAACAGCCGTGTCCGGTGGGGACCTGCGTCAGGCGGAAGGTGAGGACGCCGTGGCGCCTCTCAAGCCACTCCTCAAAGAGGGTACTTATCGCCACAATTGTGGCGTGCCCAGAACCGTCTGTCTATGATGTACATTTTTTATTTATTAATATGTTCACCTTTATGCGAACAGGAAGGAAAAAGCATGTTAAATATTTTAAGGTATAAGGAAAACTAAGGAAAACGGAATTTTCCTCTTCATAACGTCACATTGAAAAAGGAAAAACATGTTTTCTACATACTCGCATTCCAAAGAATTATTTATATTTCGTGTTATACGAAGTCACACTGTTCACTTTATGATCTTTAAGTCACATGAATTAATTAAAGAAAGAAAAATAATTTATTTGCTACACTAAAAAATGTTTACATTCAAAACAATAATCGAAGAAAAAGACCCGTGCGAGGCCAAAAAAGCTCCTATCTCAGCATAATGCTGAAATATTTAAAATAACACACAACCTCTATCATTATCTCCCTAGCCTTTTCCCAACTATGTTGGAGTCGGACTCCAGTCTAACCGAATGCTGATGCTGCCCAGTATTTTACATGAACCGACTGCCAAAACTGACCTCCATAACCCAGTTTCTGGGTAGTACGATAACTATGTAATATTAATGATAAAATGTTAGTGGACCATGGGCATAAAAATGTACTCCGTTCCTGTAAAATCACTAAAAGTACAGTTATCCCATTGTCCTAACGAGGTGCGACATATTTATTACATAATAACATACCAAGTTCTACAATTACAGTATACATAATAAACACGTAATGAGTTCCTAATAGTTGTTTACTAAAGTGATACTTACCTCTCTATCTGAATTAATTGAACCCGGTCGATAGAAGCCTGCGTCGACAACCAACAGAAATCGTGCTGATTTATTATGTAAGCTCAGTTTCACGGAATTGGTAGGAGATTTGCATATGTAACACGAATTTTGTTGGGAGTTTCAAACTTATAGGTACGGCATTAGATGTTAGGTATTTATTGGTAGCTCATCCCGCACGTTGATTCGTTAAAATACTATCAAATCAATTTGCATCGTTCTTGCTCGATGTTAACAAAGAGGCAGCTAACCATAAAATAATTTAAATTTCCAAGAAAGATGTTACGTCATAGAACGTAAACAATATTGAAAAAAAAATTGATTTGGAACAACGATTTTCAGGCCATACAAATATTTTATTTTGTGCGAGATATCGAGAATCAAACGAGACACCGTAGTGGATTGTACAGTAATCCTTCTTTAGCATAAAGAGGTTTTTACGATTTGACAAAACATCGATATTTCTTAGTTATATGTAACTTTAATATTAACACATAAATCTTCCGGAATAAATTCTCTAAACGATGGTGACAATCTCATGAAAATCTGTTGCGAGGTTTAGAAGAACGTCGCGGTCATACAGACAAACACGAAAATGTATATTATTTATTGATGAGGAACAGGGCTTATAGTTTACTCATCGTCTATAGAAAAGGGAGGATCCTCCGACCAGACGGGTGTCGTGTCTGGTGGGCTAAAATTATAAACGAGTCATCTCCAGAACATTTTCCCGTAGTTATAACGGTAAAGGTCAGTAGCGGCCTTAGCACTTGATCAGGGTAGAACGAGATTATCTTTCGGCACTCTAACCACACGAAAAGAAGAAGAGGAAGTTGTAGTACCTACCCCACGCAAATTCGAATACCTGCTATGTAAATAACAGTGTCAGGAACATAGTCTAAATCTGGTGGCCCTACGATTGATGTCGGGACGATGTATATAAATACTCGTCGCGCAGTAAACCCTGCTTGCGCGATGCAGTATTTTGCGTGACGTCAGTGTAATGCGTAGTTCGCATGTGGCGATGTAGATGCCGCCACAAACTTTTAATATGCTACGGTTATATGTACTGTACAATTGTTTGTTTTCCGTAATAAAATAAAATAAAACCTTCAATACAGTCTAGATCCAAACTAAAGTAACATCATTAAAATTTCTTGAGGCACTAAAGTACTTATGGTAATAGTACACGGAATTCCTTGTATTAAAATTTAATGGGAAACGACGTCTCCCTCTGCAGCTGGGACTCGCGAATTCTCCATTAAGTTCACCATTTAGGTGCTAATTGGGAGTATTTTCGTCACACAGCTTTCTCTTTGAATCGAATCCACTATACAGAGTTTTGAGAACAATACATTTCTTGTAGCTCCACCAATTATTTCTTTTTGATCATGTAAAGTCACGTTTTTAATGATGGAGTCGAGATGTATTATTTTAAAAATAACCAACTTGTTTAAGTTCACGACTTCGCCTGGATGGTGTTTCAGGCGACGACGAATTTCAGACGAACAAAGGCACAAGCTTTTGATCGTAAAATAAAGCGTAGATGTTGACAAGGTCTTTATTGTTATTATTTCGGTAATCTTTCACAACAAAAATACCTTTGCCCGACCAGACCGCTTGGTTGGTAACTGGAACGAAAGACCCCCGACTTCCTGTATACAGGGTGGCAGGGACATCGACGCGAAAACTGATACCATGAATTCAGTACATGATTCTGAACCCCCGTGGGTCGAAATGTTTTGTGGGTTATCAAAACAAAAATCTGCTGTTTCGTAGAAAAGTGCAATACCTACGCGGTCAAAATATATGGAATAGCAGATTTTTTTTAAATAACCGACGAAAAATTTTAAAAAGAAAAAAAAAATTACCCCAGGCACCCTGTTTTGAATTTTATTACTGCTTTATTTTTAGTGACATAGTGAACCAAATTACCCCTAACACGCAAATACTTCCTATGAGATGATCAATAAAGTAAAGTACTTGAGTATTCATCAAATAGAGCTAAGAGGTCAATTAATAATGCTTTGCACTAATTACTTATTAATACAACATAACATACTGTTGGCAGAGCTCAAACTAATCAATTATTGATGCCCTGAACAAGCAGTCCCAATGCAAACTCGAATGTTTGTTTTACTTTCATGAATTAGATATCCGAATCGTCTCCTTTGGGAACAAATCGTAAAAGTCTAATAGCGTATTATGGTATTGTTAAAATCTAGTGAACTTTTATAATAAAATATATATTACCCATTCAAATAACATTTTTTTTTTTTTTTACTATATATTTTTATTACTGAAGGGTAATATTTACAAGCGGGTCCATAACAACTTATGACTAAATAAAAATAGCAAAATTATATATTATATTCTAACTTAACTAAAACTATTCAAAAACTAAAATATAGCATCGTAAAATTCATCCGCATCGCTGTCGACTGGTAATGTACCCAAGAGACTGGCCGCATTGCCACGTTGTATGGCAATGCTTAGCCTCTGCCCAAAGTAAAAACCAGCTCTTGGGTCATGGGAAGTGTCAAATAGCCGTTTTGAAATTTAATTAAAGAGGCCATGAGCACTCGGAACCCACGGCCCGAGGGCTTCGACCCCAAACGGCTCGAAAATATAATTACCGGTAAGGTTATTATACTTACGCCGCTTGAGGTTTTCTGCAGCCGCAGCAGCAGCACCAGCACAGCACGCCGAGCCAGGAAGATGGGATGGCGCAAGAGTGTCGACACAGGTTGCATCCCACACTAAAGGCCTACCCACCTTCCATGGAGATAAAGACATGCCGTCCGGTCTCTTGCCATCGTCGCGTGCCAAGCCATTGGGTTCTAATATAGCTGGAACGCCGGCGGTGACAAATAACTTGTGTTTTTATTTAATTTTCCAAGATAATATTTACATAACATAAGCTAGTCTTAAAATAATAATAATAATTTTTAAAAATTATAAGCATTTAAAAATATAATTTATATGTAAATAATGAAATAAATTAATAATAATAATAATAAACGTACACGTTTTTAAAAAAGGAGGGGAAAGAATAATAGAGCTTCGAAAAATTCGTCCATATCGCTGTCAACAGGAATAATGCCCAAAGGCTGACAGACAGCATTGCCACGTTGTGTGCCAATGCTGATTACCCAGTTGGTTTTGAAATTCTTGCATAATAGTGTGAGGTTTTATTTGCCCGATACAGCATTTTAGGTAAATAATTAAACTTGATTGAATACCTACTTCAATCAAGTCAAATGATATGAATCAATTAGTAATTGTGTAGGCAACAGCCAGCTCTTAGAAAGGGCGATCAATAAATATAAGCGCCCGTACATTTTTATAATTAATAACATAACATCACGGCTGTATTCCCCGAAGGGCTAGGCAGAGGTGTACCTATAGTACACCCACATTTCGCCAGTTATGTTTAAGTCCCATGTAATAGCGGGCGAACCTATTGCCATCAACCGGGCAAAAATCCAGACTCCAAGCTGATATTGAGAAATTCCAGATGGAAAATCCCTATAACACTTAGCCCGACCCGGGAATCGAACCCAAGACCTCGTGCTCAGCAGTAGCACTAGTGACCACTGGACCAAGAACGCAGTCTAATTGGTTAAAAATTAATCAGTCAGTAATAATAATAAGTCAGTTTAATTAATAATACGAACAAAAGGAATATACTATATATTATGCAAGCAAGAAAAAAACATCTTTGCATAACGCAGCCAGGCAGCATTAACATAATCATAAATGCCGCTACAGAGCGTTGTATCCAAAAAGAGCGTTGTAAATAGTTCATAATAATAACGAAGCCAACATTCTCAGAACTGAATATACCTCAATCTGGATTTGATCGCGACTCGTCAAAAGCAATAACATTGAACTTGCCTGGGAATTGAACGCGATATCTGCTTGTCACGTACTAAATAACCACACACCCACTTCTACTTTCAAAAATACACTATTTACACTACCATCCTACCCACCAAGCTACCCACCAAGCTACCCAGCAACCTACCCACCAACCTACCTACTAACCTACCCACCAAACCACCTACTAACCTACCCACCAACATAGCTTTTATTCAATAATAAAAGCGAAAACTGGGAAGGATTTAGAATTTTTACAAATGTCATACAACCGACCGACATCCTTTTTTTACTAAGTCTAAATCATCGAAATGCCAATGATTGACATAATAAATATCGACTCGATCGCCTACGAAGTATTTAATAATGTTATTGAAAAAAAAAAATTGACAACAATCGTGTTTTTCGGCTAGGATTTTCAAGATGCTTTTGGAGTTAGCCCGCGGTTTTTTCCTTATTAAATAATTTCGTAGGTTTATAGGTAATTGTAATTGTATCTTTTTCGTTTTCACGGTTTAACATATTTCAATGGAATTGCTTTTGATTTGAAAGTTACTCAATATAAAAAATATTTATGACGCAACTACAAAAAAAATCGTAACATTGATAGCACCAAAACTTAAAGATCACACTACCGTATGACAATAGACAATTTTGAGCGGCCATTGTTGTTTACATCTTTGGCAAATTTTGAAATGCCGGATCTTAGGTACCTTCATTAGTCAGAATTTCTGAAACTTCGAACACATGATACCAAAGAAGCTTCATAAAAAAATTGCTAACAACCTCATACAATCTTGAGGCAATTAAAATTTAATATCCATATTGTCGTCTGGTTATTCATATAAGACGCCCAGATATTACGAACGCGGAATAATTATTAGCTGATTTCGAATTCGAATAGGCAAACATATCGGCGAAATTTTGTTAAACATGTTTATTCAAATCAGACCGCTTGGTATCGCATAAATCCTCATTGTTGCTTTGATAGGGAAAGCGATAGCATGCAATATTTTCTTGTACATTTTATTTATGGAATAAGAGCATGATGGATAAGTCAGATATTCGTTTCGCTCATTACTTTCGTTTATGAGTGGATGAAAATGTTTTTTGTTTTTTTCATGCTTTGTATATTTGGTGGATACTTTGGTATTCAAAGAAGCATTATTGCCTACATACTGTTGTGGCTTTTGTTACAGATTAGATTAAAAGAGTAAAATGATTTATTATCTAGTATCAGTAGTAGATAACATATAGACTCATCGTCTCGTCTTAGTACCTAACAATACCATGTTACTATATATATGTACCTTACTGTTAGTGTTCTAATAATTATTATTATATTAATACGTGAAGCAAAAACTTTGTACCTCTTATTACGAAACGTAAAGCAAACACTTTGTACCCCTTTTTTTCCTTTGTATACGAAAATTACGCAGACGGAGGGGTATGAAATATGGCACAGTTAAAGTTTTTATGGAAAAGGAGAGCAGAAAGCAAATATTTTTGTAAACGAGTAATACACATTAGAAATATACATTGGAATAAATTAAATTAGTAAAAAAAACATTACACACACTACCATGCGTTTGACACAAGATGGCTACCTTAGAATCATGACACTTAATGAAATATGGACGAATTTCGACCTCTGGGCGACCTCTAGTACTGTTTATTATTTATTTGCACAGAACAGAAACCCTCGGGGACCTAGATCTTTCACAGATATTCTAAACAGATCAGAAGACGTGATCAACATCTGGAGGGTGGTGGGCTGGTTGGAATAACCACCGCTGGCCGCCATGGGCCAAGCAGAATAGTCCATCTGAAGGTCTAATTGCGGAAACCAAACTAACATAGAACTGTTTATTTTATAATCCTACTACTACTAAATGAGAAATATTTGTATATAATATATTTGTAATCACGTTTTCAAAAACAGCTCAAACGATTTCGATGAAAGTTGCAATATAGGGGTTTACGGGGGCAAAAAATCGATCTAGCTAGGTTTCATAACTGGGAAAATTCGTGTTCTCTATTTTCACCCGAGCAGAGCTCGGTCGCCCAGGTACGGTTGCTCTTTATTGGTACAAATCTTAACGAGAAGCTTATATCTTTTGTTAAGCATGTATCATTTTATACAGCACATAAAAGTCTCCGGAGAAGAGTGAAGTATAAAGGTATTCATAGGCCAACGGCTGGCAATTTCTCACTGTCTCTGTTTATGCATTATTGCAATTTTTATACCAACCAAACGTATGGTTCCCCGGAGTACTATATACCAGAAAGGTCGAAAAAATATTACATAGGTATATGCTTGAACATATTTGCCCTAATGTCTACCTATTTAGTTATAGACTCAAATATTGTTTTATTTTTTTATTACATATTATTCAGGATTCGATTATGAGGGCTCCGTAAACGAATATTGCGTGTCACAATCATTATAATTATATACTAAGATAGAGTCAGCAAAATCATCAATTAATTCAATCTTAATTAATGAGAATTAATATTCTTCTGTTCCGATTTTATTTAAATACTTATGAAATAAAAAAGCAGTTTATCGAATCATTTTGTGACAGTTTTAATGATAATTATGTAAAAGTGAGAGTGTTAATGGACTTTAGTTGCTTGTGTTAATTAACTTTACTTTAGTGTTAATATACTTTTTACTAGTAGTTGGCGTTGTTGAATTGATTTTTAAAGAGCTATAAATTATACAGTTATTGTTATGAAACGGCAGCTAACTTGATTTTAAGCTACGGTTTCGTAGAAGAGCGGTGGCCGCCACAAAGCGGCCACAGTGACGGCTATTATGAAATTGAAGTCAAAAAACGCTCTCTAGGAAAACACACCAACTTACTTTCATAAATAACGTTTCAGTGAAGTCATTCGCCGGTAAATTGTAAAAATAGCATTGTATGGGTATCTAGTTTGAGAGCTCGTGGCTAAATAATAACAGCTGCACGGGTAGACCGAACAGGTTAAGCTACGCTTGCCGGGGTTGGTCCGCGGATGGGTGACCATCTTTACATACCGAGACTCGAAGACATAGAAAGCACGTTACGCCATTGGACCCGGCTGTCATTCTTGGATTTTTGACAGTCGTTACGAGTAGTCAGATTAGCAAAAGGGATTTCGCAAAAATAAGACTATAAATATGGTGATCTACGACTTTTTATACGCTGTATTAACAAAAATGGACAAAAAAACACCTGTATGTGCTATCTTCTGCGATATGACTCAAGCATTTGACTTCGTAAAATATGACATTTTAATTAAAAAACTTGACGCCTATGGTATAAGAGGTAATGTTCTTAATTTAATTAAATCCTATTTAGACAATAGAAAGCAAAAGACAGAAATCACTAGAATTAATACAATCACTAAAAAGGAAGAGATATACTTATCAGATGAGCGTCACACTACTTTTGGTGTGCCACAAGGTAGTGTGTTAGGACCTCCCCTTTTTACACTATACATTAATGGCATGCCAAAATCAATTTCACACCCTATGACCTTATTTGCAGATGACAGCACAGTGACAATTTCTAGTAATAACAATGACATGATCCATTATATACTTGACATCTAAAGTAAAATGGTTAAACAATAATAATTTAAAGATTAATTTAGATAAAACTAAAATCATGCATTTTAGCCAACGTTTGACTATAGAAAATATGGACATAAATATAGATAATAAGCTTATTGAAATCGTAAATACTATTAAATTCCTTGGACTAATAATTGACAAAAGACTTGACTGGAAAACACAAATCGACAACTTTTGCAGCAAAAAAATGAGTAGTTCTGCATTTGCATTGCACTCTCTGGCTGCAGTTGTGAATGTAGATAGCTTGATTGCGGCCTACCATGGTTTAGCTGCGTCTCACCTAAGATACGGCATCATATTTTGGGGAAATTCGACCGACTCTAATAAGGCATTCAAGACCCAAAAGAGATGCATTAGATCTATGTTTGGGCTAAAAACGGTAGATACATGTAAACCATATTTTGAAAGGTACAAGATATTAACTCTTCTTTGTCTGTATATCCTCGAAGCCGCAATGTTTGTTAAAGGCTTGTGCAGACCAGCGCGACTTGTCGCGCGACGCGACGCCGATTATTGTTATACCGTACAGTTTTCTTAGAAATTGTATTGTTCATGTCGCGTCGCGCGACAAGTCACGCTGGTCTGTACGAGACTTTAAACAAACCCCGATCTGTTTCCACGTCTACAGGACGCTGTACCGCGTAACAGACGCGATATGCCCATTCTTCGTGTCTATCCAGCAAAAATGGTACTTATGCGCAAAAGTATCGTCTGCATGGCGCCTACTATATTTAACATATTGCCTAAAAGTTGGAAGGAGCTAAATAGTAATACATTCAAGCATCAATTAAAAAGGTTTCTTTCGCAAAAAGCATTATTACACACATTTAAAAAAAAAATCGGTTAGAAATTCTGAGAAACTGTAATGTTTCTCAGAATTTCTAACCGAAAAATTTTTTTGTTAAATATTTTTCCTGACACTAATATTAAATTTAAATGAATAAGGCTGTAATTTTGACAAAAATCGTGTAACTCAATCTTGTAATTTTTATATCAATCTGGACAATTTGACATAAATCTTTTAATATTGATTTGACAATATTCTTGTACTTGTTTCACATTATAATTTTTGACGTATCTTGAGTATTGACATTATATCATAAAAATAATTTCTATTATAGTTACTAAATTATAAATTTTATAAAGTGCATATCCTAGGTAATATTTCGATTTTTGTTATTGTTAATTCTTTTCAATGTTATATAAATATTTGTACGCCGATATTTACGGCTAAACATGATTGGACTCAAACGACGGACTAATATTTTGCATGCTCTTGTATACGTATGTATACAATGTTTAAACAAATAAAGAGATCTTATCTTATCTTATCTTATCAGAAGCCCGAGAGTCTGACAACCAGTCTTACCAAGGGCTATCGTATTAACCAGTTACTGGGTTGTGGAGGTCAGATACGCAGTCGCTCCATGTTAAATACTGGAATTCAGCTGTATCGGCTTAGACTGGAAGCCGACCCCAACATAGTTGGGAAAAGGCTAGGCAGATTGATCGATGGGTAGTTTGTAACTGATGACGACGAACTTTGTGTAACTTATGTATGTTTAGTATTCTTTTCAAGTGATACTGTATATGTCTTTATTGAGAATAAAGTTTCTTTAAACCTAATTGCGGATGCTATGTGGCATGGACTAGGAGACCGTTATTGAATGCAGACGTATTAATTATTGAGCAAAATATTTAATTAAAATCGGAAAATATAAACAATATAAACAGAGTAAAATTTTAATAATATTTACTCGTGTAAGCTGTGGTTACCTGTAATTGAGTGTGCATTAAAGGATAAGGGATATTACATAAGGTTTTATATTGTAAAAGATAACTGTAATGTATCTCGTTGGTAATCCATAAATAAATAAACTCTTAGCTACTGTAAGAAAAGCTAAATTGCAGTTTATCGTAGCATTTTTTGTAAATTTTGATGATAATTTCTAATGGTAAAGTGACGGTTGATGATGGTTCTAGTAGTTGACGTTGTTGTATTGACTTTTTAGATAGGTACAAATTATACCGGAATAAAAAGAATTCTATGTCCTAACCCAGGTCATGGGGTACCCATGCGCAAAATTTCATCCAAATCCGTTCAGCCATTTTAGCGTGAAAGCGTAACAAACAAACATACAAAAAATCATATCTTTTCTCTTTAACATATTAGTTTACTAGCTTTCGCCTTCGGCTTCGTCCGCGTGGAGGTCGGAAATTATCCCACGGGACTGTACTTCCGGAATAAAAGTACCTTATGTGTTAATCCAAGTTATAAACTATCTGTGTGCCAAATTTCATCAAAATCCGTTCAGCCGTTTTTGCGTGATTGAGTAACATACATCCAAACTTTCACATGTATAATATTAGTAGGATTAACAAATTAGTTTTGACATATAAGTCAGGATTGTCATAAAATGGCAGCTAACTGGGTCTAAGTGCCGTCTTTGCAAGTGGCCGTTATTGAATGCTGACGTCATGTAATCGAACCGCTTGCCTTTTGCAGCTCACGTTTGATGAATGTGTCTCGCCGTCTCGTCCGCCTGTAACACTATGAATATTGAATGCCCGATAACTACAGTAACTACAAACATTAGAATTTGGTGTATTGGTACTGTTAGTTGGTCCTATTTTGTGACTGGGGGGACCAATACTTATTATTGATATTAGAATGTTGATTAAAACTGTCAATACTTAGTTTTTAATAATATTCTGCTCACTATTATCATCATTCTCCAGCCAAATTTATTTGAGGTCGACGCTACATATAATTTTTTTTCAAAGACCTCGATGGTTAACATGTCTGTAATCGTTATCTCAGAATTCACCACCACCTTCTTAGTCATATCATCTATTCTATGGATTTCTGTGCAACAATTTATTTAAATAAGTATACTCATAATACCGGTAATATTTCCCCATTGGTGGTTTTAAAACTGTATTTTTGACTCCCAAAACACAAAACTCATTTATAAAGTGGAGTCATGATAAGACTTGTTTCCACATGGCTAAGCCCAAAGCGACACAATGCAACATGATTGATAGACCGCTCAACATTACATACAGTGTATCGTGTACTTTATAAAACGTTTTAAAGCGATTTCTACTTAACGATATTAAAGTTTTAAAAATGACTAAAACAAAGTGGGTGCTTGATATTTTGTACCTATATATTATTAATAATCTTTAGGTTCAGGTGGAAATAAATATTTATATTGAAAAAAAATAAGACTGAGATCAGTAATAACGGAACAAAATAAGTTTATTCACATTTGTGGATAGTGAAACGATAATTACTGTAACTAGCCCACACATTTTTTTTAGATTTACCTAAAGCACGCATAGAGGCGGCTAGCATAACGTTAGGTAACACTGCACAGTAACATAATACATTGGCGCAATTAATTTAATCGACGTGTTTGTGGTTTTACGCGATGCCATGATATAATTAATATCACATTTATTTTCACGTGCTTGAATTACTGAACTGTTACAACGCCTGAATTATTGCTGATAATACATTGCGGTTGTTTGCGGTGTTTCTACTCTGGGTACTTGTTCCAAATACAGGCTTTTGTTCTAATAGAATATTTTTGATTTAAAACCACAGCAAATAATACAATGGAACTATAAATTAATGTTAGTGGCTGCATTTAAAACCTCCACGACGGACGATGTACATTATTTGTCTGGCAAATCAAGGTAATTTCCTATCACTAAATAACTTTTTTTTTTTACTTTGACATAAGCGTGTCACGATTTTGACGAAATTTATGATGTTTTTTGGGCTGGATAATTATTTGAATTCCGGATCTACTCGGGGCAAAGGGCAGATGAGATACGTAGGAGAAAAAAAACAATGAAATTGGGTTATATTCACAATTCGGATGATGACAATAAAGATGAACAACATTTTAACATTTACAGGTATTTCGTTAAATATGAGTCCTTGGAACAAAAACTAAAGACTCTATTTTGTTTTTCGAGTCACTTCAGCTACATTTTGGGGTAGCGGGTATTCTACCAACGAAGCACTACGTTGTTCTAAATTCGTAGAAATATAGCAAAGCTCATGACTCACAAAAGACATAGAGGTGTCTAAAGATGTACGAAATATAGCAATATAGACGGATACAGAACGTGTTTCAGACACCTGTCTATAAAAGCCTTTGAAAGGAGTACCTACCCAGGTACCTCCTTCTGTGCAAAGACTTCTATTTTGACATCGGGACAATCATTATTTGTATTGTCAAAAGGTATTTCTCGTGAATAAAATAACGAGACAAATCCACAGAAACCAATAAAATAGAAACCTGAAAATGAAATAGCATTGCCCTAGAAATGTCTAAATTACTAAAATATTAAAACTAAGATTGGTACTTGACTTCGGCATATAATCTAAGCAAGGCGCTAAACCATTAATTCAGTTCATGCAGTGGAAATATTGAATTAAACTCCGCTACATGAATATTCTACGCTCACAGGGATGACTCACATTTGGCATATAATTATTACGTCGAACGTCACTCGTTGAACTTTGATCTTGTTTGAATGCAGAGTTCGTAGGTTTGCAGGTCCCATTGCCTCTTAATTATTTTTTTTGTCTAAGTCAATCAATTTTTTTTTTTTTTTTTTTTTTTTTTTTTTTTTTTTTTTTTTTTTTTTTTTTTTTTTTACCAAAAATAGATTCGATTCTAGTCGCCCCTTCCAAAAGGTAGTTTTCCTATGGAGAAGAATGGGCAAAACTCCACCGTTACTCATACTCTACACATTAATTATATAATCATATGTGAAGACGATGCATCTAGAATAAGATTTAAAAAAATTAAAAATTAAGCAATGACAGATAAATTAATTACGAGTATGTGATAGATACATGGTGCTCACATATTTACAAACATTGTAAAATTATATGATATTCCTAACATTTTAACAAGTAATACTAATAAGTCAGTGTGTGAGTTCAAGAAATCACAGAATGTAAAATCAGTGTCATAAAAAAATAACAAATTACATAATTAACAACCAGCAACCAGGTTGATTTTGTCTGTCGGGTGTCAACGTCCCATCGCCTTTTTCCGCTTATGTATCAACAATAATGACAGAAATGCACAACCAATCATTTAATAAAGAAATTCAAAGTAAACATCGCATTTCATTCTATTTCCATCATCATTAGAGAGAAGACGTCTCGAGCTTGTTACCGTCTTCCCACGCGATTCTGTTGCATTCAACGCCCACGCAATTTATTTTCCTAGAAAATTATAGTACCTTTGATAAAAGGGATGTAGAGTACCTATCTACCAACGTGACACGTTGGGAGTATGGTTATAATAGTGTTCGTAACGAGGATGGATTCTGTAAATTGAACAAGTAGACATCTCTAACTTAACAGAAAGCCAGCTCCTATGCTATTGCGCACTGCAGAACTGCAGTCAACAAAAGCTATAAGGCAATCAAGCAGCTAACTACAACTTCTTTTTACCCGACTGCAGCGGATCTCAAAAAGAGGGAAATGTTTTTAATGTGTAGTGCATGTGCTCAGTTGTCAAGTCTTTAACATTGTTCATCTGAGTTTTATGTTAACACATAATGATTTGCAATGAATTATGTTTATTTATTGACGTACAGTGTAATAACAATCCTCTCTACAAACTATAGGTAGAACACAGCAGAAACTCATAAAATTACTTTTATTTCAGCTACAGCAGTTTAACAAAAAATAAATCCAATCCACTCAAGTTGTGTAATGAAATTCATGGAAGCGTTTAAACGTACCTACGCTTCATAATAAAACTCTATTATCGGATTCTACACAGCTGGGAACAAAAGCTTTTTTGTTAAGAACAAAAGGCACATAATTATGCTTTGACGGCACACATGTGCCCGATAAAACTCATTACAAGAAAATAATAACTTTCTGTTTTATAAGAAATGCGCTACCAACAGTCTATAATATGGTTTATTTATATATTTATTCAAGAACACACACATTCAACATTGGTTTACAAAAGTATTCACGAAAGGAACCTATTACTGGTAATGTATACATAATATAACATATACATAACATTAAAAGAAAAAAGTCATTGTTGATTTACTCTAATCACAATATATTCTACTTCATGCTAGGTCTTAACATATACGGCTACATCGCTTGGTCTTATCACGTGTGTATACTATATATACATCTGCCAATTGGCTTCTGGTTGTAATCTGATGCACCGAAATGTTAATAATCACGTTTGACATCAACAGCAACACGCTCTCAGAGATTACCTTCCAATTAACCATCAGATTGTAATTACAAATTCCGAGAAATTATACTTTAATATACTTAATGTAATTAACACACTGAGCTCATACATCTTATACAAGATGGAACGAGGATTTATCATCACGCTTGCTAAGTGAGGATTGACGTTTTCAGAACATTTTAATCCAGGTGACCAGACGATGTTCTCCCTCACCGACAGGTTTTGAAGGCACGTCGAAATCAACTTGCCGGATTCAAAGATTCTAACCCCTTTACCTCCGTACCACAATGTTATTTTAAACCCATAAAATAAATTGATATAATCTTAATAATTGCCTACAATTGCCAAACTGTTCATCTTTTTCAGTTGTGTATTAAACCCTCCCTAAGATTTTAAACCTTACAGACATTAGCCTCATTAATAATTCAGCACAAATTCTGATAAACAGTATTCATAGTTAAGCACTCTTTGAAACTTTATGTCTATAGTCTACACGAGGCAGAGGGTAGTATCTAGCGCTAGCTATAGTCGGCACGTGTAAAGGAACACGTGTTCCCACCACCACATATAAAACAGTATGGTAATTCAGATGACGTATTCAATTCTTCGTAAGTGATGAACGATCCGTGTGGGGCTCACGATTCAGCGGGCTGAATGAAAGCGATTCATCTTCGCTGTAACACCACAAAAGCTAACGTTTGTGTTAAGATGAAACAGAAGCTTGCGATATACAGGGTGTCCGGTAAAGAATGGATATCGGTCTTTGAAATGGCATTTAACAGACATTATGCCCGTTCTTAAAAAAATAAGTTAGGTGCAGTTCAAGCCCGCGCCGCAGAGTTTCTAGAAAACATGTGGTAAAATATTAACAAACTTTAATGATATTATTTAATATTTACAACGAATTATGACAAAATATGCTATTTTATAGAAATGGCAATATGCCTACTAAAATTATTTTAAATAAAATTACACCATCTTAAAAGTATGCCATTGTAAATACGGTCTCGGGGCATCAAGATTCTGCTAATATCCATTTACGGCCGGTATGAGACGATATATGAAATTACTTTACTATTGTCAACTTCATATGCATTTTTAACCATATTTTGCGGAATATTTTTGCCGTATCTCTTTAAGGTCCGAGTAGTCCTTTGTACAGTCTCGGCAACGACACCAGAATCATCGTTCTAGCTGAACACGTTTTTGCCCTATACGATTTGGAATTTCAACATATTGTGAAAAATAGAGGGTCGCGCGCATGCGCCTGCCCTCGCGATGTAACGTCATAAGCAAATTACATATATCCTGCTTCAAAATTGTTATAAATATGACTTATCTTTTGCGTGCTCCACTATTACTCTAGCATTAAAAATCTCGTAGTTATTAGGGATTGAAATCTTACATGTTTATTCCGAGCAAAAACACGTTTTTACGTCAAATATACAAAAAAATAACGAACGTAGTACCTACTTAAGATACGTTTAAAAAAAAACCGGGGAAATTTCTAGTTACATTATTTACTGCTTCTTGAGTCAACGTACAATATTACAACAACAAATAACCGATGGAATTCATTTATTTGTGGTCGTGGTGAAGAAGAATGTAAAAAAAGTTAGTTTAAAATCTTAGGTACTACTTAGGATATATTTATTATTGTATTTTTTTTAGAACAGTATGAGGTTATATGCTATCTCAAGGTTATCCATTTTTACCGGACAGCCTGTATATATGTGGAGAAAATATACCAAGTACATGACTCATATTGAATGTAAAAGCGAGGAGCACTGAGAAGACGGCTGATGATAAAGGAATCATAAGCACAAGAGGATGCTGAAACACAAAAGAATGGATAAGTATTTTACATAAATTAATTATATGTCTAAAACAGTTTTCGACTGTTTTTTCATGATTGATTGATTCGACCATTTTGAATGATAACTTTATGCCCGACCATAATATCGACAGATTTGCAATGAAACGAAAGTATTATTCCTTACGTCGACGCTCTGACATCACCTGTCGTAGCATTCTCTGATCAGTAAACGTAGCCTAAGACTACGAACTTGGCACGATATAACAATTATGATTTTCTAAAATATGAGAACAAATTATTTATTCCTATAAAAGTTGCTATTTCGTTATAAAATTCATTGTTCCTTGTCATTTAATGTTGTAACATAATCAAAGCGCAGGAGGTATTTGTCATACTCAATTCTGTAATCATAAAAAATACATAATTCAGTATTTTGATATCTATATATTTTTAACAATACGGAAACTTTTTAAATTTCTCAGTTAAGTTGACTAACTGAATACTCATCGTATTCATTTAGTCAATTTTATGTACATTTTCAGTACTTCGAGTGTGTACAAATCGGGAAAAAATATCAATATGTAAATACAAGCGGTGTTATTTGTATTTTTGTACCTGTGAATAGTGGAAAAAAGTATTACGCCTTAATACTTTTTTTAGTAAGATGGTTGAGATGTTTGGTGGGAGGCAAACATTTTACTAAGTGATTTTAACCTTTAACTGTGACTATCAAAAGCCGCTACTTTTAACGTGATATGTGTTACAAATGGATGAAAGTCTTTTGATTTAATAACACATAATTGATCTCTTCCTTATATTCGTAAAAAATCATAACCTAACACGCCTACTGATCTACCCCTTACCTCCACATAACCTCTTCACAAATGAATGTAAATATAAGCTACTCCAATTGAAAATACAGGTACTTGCGTGAATATGATAATGGTTGGTCGTGCACTCCCGGGTGAAGATTACGATCGCACGCCGTAGTGGATTGAGTGGTTTTTTCCGGGACAGGAATTTGATCTCATGTTTCAAATTCAAAAGTCATTTATTCAAACTAGGCTGAGAATCAGCACTTTTCAAACGTCAAAATTACATAATACAGTCCCCCAAAACGCCCACCCTTCGCCACTTCCTAGTGCGTTAGCTGGGAAGAAGAAGTGGCGCAGCAAACTCCCCAGCAGCACAGCTGTCTGTTCAGTTAGAAAAACAAAAAAGATTCTATATAATAGTATTCAAAATAATTTGAATTATGCAACACAAAACGTAATTTAAATTATTAGCCATATGTTAGCTAGCACACGCCAATATACCAAACAAAATCATCGACAACTATACTCAGGCAGAAATAAAAACTAAACGTAAACCGAACTTAATATCTAAATAAAAGCCTCCAGGCATAAAGGGCGTGCCCGCTTACATATAGTTGTAACTGGAAGTTATAAATGATAAACTAGGACCATCGAGGTAAAATAAATAAAACAAACAGTTAATTACTGAAAACAACAATTGATTATAAATAATATGATCAATTGTCGAGGTCACTAGCTAACCACATAATGCAATAAAACAATTGTTTAATTTGATATAAAAGTAACATATTTTATGATAATTTACAGGTATGAGGAACAGGGTGTAAAGTTCACTCATTCTCAATTAAAAAGGAGGACCCTCCGACCAGACGGGTGTCGTGTCTGGCGGGCAACTGCCCAACGTTTGATGTCAGATAGTCTTATATGTGTCGTACACGCGGTGAACTCTAATTGCGCGATGCAGGATTTGTGTTGACGTCAGGTCTTTGATGCGTGCCTCAAAGAGATGTCAGCACCAACCGACGGGGTCGAAAGACATGCCTGCTGGGGTTGCGGGTTTGTCCGAAAGGGATATCGCGGCCCCGGCACACAGGCAACGGGAGGAACACGGGTGGGTTTAAGTCAGTAAAAGTCTGACACACCCTCTCGCTCTGCCCAGAGCGGGAGAAGTCATTTGATGAATTCCCATCCTCAAAAAAAAAAAAGTTCTTTGATGCGTAGTTTGCATGTGGTGATCTAGATGCCGCCACAATAACATCAAAACACTGACCGTAAAAGGTCTCATCAAAATGGAAAAGTGTTAACAGCGAACCATTAAGACATTTTAGTAACTAATAATGCTTTTCGTTGATAATAATTCATGCTGCAGCCGACGTCAAATCTACATATGCTTACATAATATGTAGGACTATAAAACAAATTGAAGTACTCGAATTGAAAAGACCGGTAAGTGAATATGAATAGAGTTGGTTGTAGGTACACTCGTGGGTGACGATCACGATCACAGGCTGTAGTGGATTGAGGCAATTCATCTTACTCCTGTGCGGATACTGACATCAGAGGTAGTGTGTTCTTAAGTAAGTTTGTTTCGGGACAAAAACATTTTATTCTTAAAGTTTTTGGATTTTATTGGCTGCGTATCTTACTCAATTTATTTTACAGAGATGTTGCCGCTCTTACATACAAACATAAATAAATATGTAGGAATTTAATACTACTTCACGCTAATGTTTTCAAACAAAAAATTGCTTCGGCATCTGTTTGATACCTTCCAAATACCTACCTACTTACTTTAAAAAAATACCTAATTATACCTATTAGCTACTGACAGAAACTGCCTATGTAGATAATTAAAATCTGTGTTTTTTTTTTCATAACTTATCGTAGAAATCTTTAGAAAAAACCTGAATACAACACCTTCAAAATTATTAACTACAGAAAACAAATCACCCGTAACCCCCCAAAACTCCTGGCCACACTAGTCATGAATGGATACCTCCTCCTCACCTGCCAGCGTTAGTGAATAGCCCACGGGTCAGAATTCGACCCGTGATCGACATCAGCCGGTGAATAGACACAGGATTTTAACCCTTTCGCCAAAAACGAAGAGCGATCTACTCAAAGCGAAAAATAGAAATACGCCGGCATGAAATATCGCCTCTCTTCAAATACATTTATCATAGCAGATAAGTGTTTATACTTTATTATTATCTTTTGAAAAATATGAGTCGATGTATTTCATTTTTCTAAAAAAAGGATGTAAAAGTATTGGGAGCAAGATAAGGACCAACATTGGAACAAAAATAATAATAGAATACAACAGTTCAATTTATTTTCTACTAATAAAGATATATGCTATAAAAAAAACGAAATTCATTTAATGCACACCTCTGCCCCACCCTTCGCGGTACACAGGCGTGATGTTCTGTGTAAAGTTATTTGCTAAAATGGTAGGTATACATTTGAAATTAAAAAAAACAGAACCAGTGTGAATATAATATAAAATATCGATATCTACGCGAGTAAAAAAATCGAAAACGATTTTGTGAAACTAATATTCTACAAGATACTGTCGCATCTATGACGTATAGCTCATACATATACAATTCAAAGGTAACCTGCAAATCAACTTGAGGGATTCCTTACGTCGCCCTTTGAACCTTTGAGAACATAAAAAGGAATAAATCAACAGACATCTGCTCAGAACAGATCAAATTTAATAAATCGAGATACATATACTACAAAGAATTTCTCAACTCTCTCGTTTTCCCGACGGCACATTTGAATATTTTGTTGAAATCACCTTTCATGTACTCTGGATTTTACGTTTTATAGTTTTAATAACCTTGGTTTTCAAGGCTTCATTCAGACGGTAATAAAAGTGGGGAATAAAATTCTAAGTATTAACTCGTAAAACTACTTTGTAGGTACTTAGACTGAAATACATTGAAGCACATTGAGCACCCTTCTTAGCGAATAATATTTTCCAGCACACTTTATTAATTCATTTTATGGTAAATAAGGTAGCTGTGTTGTGTGATTTGATCCCTCATTAAGACTGGGGTAAAGTATCCAGTTCCCGCTTAGCAATTAATAATGACAGGAAAGAAAGAGACAGCATATTAAACTGGTCTCTTTCTAGCAGACACTGAGACTAATCCACCAGGAAGGTGTCAATCAAAATGATGATGAAAATTCGATTTTTACCCAAAAAGGCAATCAATCCAAGTTAATTCGGTGCTTGATTTGCTTGACAAACAGATTTCGTCCAATATGACTCCACTCGACTTGTGGATTAATTGAAAGAGGGTGACCACAGACTTCAACCGGCTCCCTCGTACTGCGCAAGTAAAGAGATGCAAGCGTATTGTTGCTTAGAAAGGTACTTTATAAGAACTTTGATTTGTTTGTATACTGCTCATTCATATTTTTATAAACAATTACCTACCCCCTTATTGATAAACATGAAGATAGTTAGATACTACCAGAAAACATCAGCTTAACCATTTTGTCGAGGATTTAAGTTTGGCATAACTTTACAAGAAACTAGAAATAGTATAGTATTAAAAGATCGATAAGGACAAATAAAAAATAACATACTATATTCTAATAATCATACTATACCGAAGTATGGAAGAAGTTGAAGCATTGGATGAATGACATCCATTTGTGACGTTGCCCTCTTTTAGAATAAACGCTCATAACAACTAACACCATTATAGAATCAATTCCTTTCAAAAATTGAGCCAATAAATTTTTTAATTTAGGTAAAACTCACCGATCGATCAGCGTAAAAGTCTGTTCTTTATTAAACCATTACTACACGAACGCGCTTTTAACTTATCACTTAGTCTAAGTCCTGAAGTTCGTATTCCCTTTCACGTGTGATTTCCCTGGATGCTCCTTATAGGCTGTTACATACTACAGGAAAAAGCGTTTCAAACATCATAAATACTTAGCTGCCTCCTTCATTATTCGATTACCCTTTGAATTACCGTACTTTCGGTAAATCGATGGCTTACGAGAATCGGACTAAATTTAGAGTTACTTATACGCAAAATTTTGTGTGAAGCGAAAATGTTTCATGGATTCTTTTGTGAAATTTTATTTTGTGCTTGCAAGGAAATTAGTCTGTGATGAGTTTTTTATTGTTAACAGGGCACTAAAATTGCCTTTTCAAAGTCATTACTAAAGAATAGAACTATTTACGTAAGACAAAAACAGACTGAAGTAGTTTTCTATTATGCTAACTGAGCTATTGTTCTATGCATGTGCTTCAATATTTGAGTTGGTATCTAAAACAGTGAGGCTCACAGTACTGTTATTACTAAGATTGTCTGTTCTTTTTTGTGTGTATATTGTGTGCCTTAACCTGGGTCAAATTTTGTTTTCTTTCTTTTCTGTCTTTCTTTCTTCATTATCATCACCATCATTTCATCCTAAAGACATCCACTGCTGGACACAGGCCTCCCTTAAGCACGGTCACTTCGACCGGTTCGATGCTTCCCTATCCAGTGGATGTTCTTTCTTAGTTAAAAAATACCAGCCTCTGAACGTGACAGTCATGTCGAGCTATTCTAACTCGCTCCCGCTTCGCTTATGACAACGCTCAATCCCTCAGGCAGTTGGGCTAAGATAATGATCTCTGGAATGGGGGAGGGCTGCGGATTACTTTTCTCAATCAGCGCGTCGTAATAAATATTTGATGAGCTATAAGGTACAACATTTATTTATAACTTATTTCATTCCTTTGTATTTTATTAGCTCCAGAATATTTTGATTTGGATGGCAAGTCAATTTTGCTTTTGTGTCGGGATTACAGACAATTTATAAATGACTAGCTGCCCGCCCTGGCTTCGCACGGGTAGCGCACCTACCAATCTACCTACCTACTTACCTACCTTACCTATCTACCTACCTTTCTACCCTAACTAGCTACCTACCCTACCTACCTACCCTAACTACCTACATACATACCTACCTACCTACCGACCTACCTACCTACCCTACCTATCTACTTACATACCTACCTGCCTACCGTACCTACCTACCTACCTACCTACCGACCTACCTACCTACCCTGCCTATCTACTTACATACCTACCTACCTACATACATACCTATCTATCCACCTATCCTCCTACATACCTACCTACTTGCATACCTATCTACCCACCCTACGTTCACCTATCCTAAGTACCTTGCCCTGAGAATAACGAACACAACAAAAAAAGAATTACCCAATTTGGTGCAGCCGTTCTCAAGTTATGGCATGACCATAAATATAGAGATTTATTTTTGTATAAATAAATAATAGAAAATTTGTTGCATTTTATAATTCTTGGTTAATGTTAACCAAAAAATATGTAGTTATACACTTAGCAAATCTACAAAGCGACTTTCTCATACAGTGTTGTTTCAAATGTTGAAATGTGATACAATTCCCAAAAGTACCTGTTTGCGAAGATGCTCAGCACCTCATTATACGAGAAGAAAATCGTTGTTCAATTTGAGTAATTGTATATTTTTGACATTGATTGAACAAGGTGGACCGACGACCGCGTAAGGTCGCGAGAATCGTTCGAAGGTCAATGTGGCGATTCTTAGGTAAGGTCACATAGGCTTTGTAGGCAAGCATTGGTCATATTTTGACTGATTCCATGATTTTAGGTGTATGTTTTTAAACATGCATCATTTTTTGGCAGTGCATCCATAGGATATTCATCTCTATTTTATTTGGTTATGTTTTAGTTGATTACCAATTTATCAATGAAAACTGCTGAAGCATTTGACTGCTCAGTGATCAGACCAAATAAAAAACCAAGACAGCACTGTCAACACTGTAAAAATCTGAATATAAAACCAAAGTCTAAAGCAGATCATCACGTAGTAACAACGAATGGATGAATAAAATAATAATCAACGCCTGTGAACATCGGGACAATTTATTCATGAAATGGATAAAAGACTCTAATAATGTAATCTTAAAACAAACATATCAAGAAACTATACAAATATTTTAATACGCAAAACTAAAAACAATAATATAAAATCTGAAATTTTATCAAATAATAACAATATTAGACAGCTGTGGCAAATTCTTAATCGAATAACAGGTAGAATAAAAAACTCCATTGAAGATACCATTCAGAATACATTTAATAAAATTAATTTATCTTCTAAGGATATTGCTAATAATTTTGCATAGACTTTTGATAAAAGCATGAAACAAATTATTCCTAAGTGCTCAAAACTACTGTTAAATAAAACAGAGTACACAACTCCAGCTAACGTTACTATGCGTATTAAGCCTGCAGAGCCTGGCTCAGTTAAAAAAAACATTATGTCTTTGAATAATAATAAAGCCCCAGGAATAGATGGAATTAGAGCCATAGATATCAAAATGTTGTGTACGACAATCACCTCAGTGATTTGTAACTTAATTAGTTTATGCATACAAACCCATCTACACTTAAAACAGGGATTGTCAGACCGATTCATAAAAAAGGAAGCAGGCTGGAGTACAACAACTACAGACCTATTACTATATTGCCTACAATTGATAAAATAATAGAAAAATTAATTTGTAAACAAATACACGAATTTTATGAAAAACATAAAATACTAACAGACAAACAATATGGCTTCCAACCAAAAAAGAATACCACACAGCTGCTATCAACATTCACAGATAGTATTCATAAACACCTAGATGAAAAAAAGCACATTCTAGTTGTATTTATAGACTACAGCAAGGCATTCGATACACTCAGACATGACCAGTTACTAGAGTGTCTTCAGAACAGCGGAATTAGAGGCAAACTACTTGATTGGTGCGGAAATTATCTTGATACACACAGAAAATACAGAAAATACATGGTCAGAGTCAGTGACGCGACTAGTGAGCCAGTCATCGTAACGGAAGGAACTGCGCAAGGTTCAGTCCTTGGGCCCCTGCACTATCTCACTTATGTTAATAGCCTAGTTAATGTGATAAAAGTGTGCGAGATTTATCAATTCGCCGACGACACCTGCCTTATAGCCGCTGGACAGAGTGTTAGTGATGCCCAAAAGCAACTACAAGAGGACTTTGATTTGCTTACGAAATGGTCCCATGACTCTGGCTTAGTATTAAACGCTAGTAAGACCAAATTAATGTACATCAGTTCGAGTCAAAATAGAAGCTCTGCCTTGCCTAAACTAACAGCACACTGCGATGAGTGTTTTCATGACAACTGCCGTAATAAAGTAGCCAAGCCTTGCAGCTGTGACTCCATAGATCTCGTGGAGACCCAAAAATATCTAGGACTTACCATTGATAGCCGACTTAATTGGAAGGAGCACATTAATGGCGTGTGTGATAAACTGAGATGTATGTTAGCAAAATTCTCTATTATAAGATGAAAAATTCCATATCAAACCTGGCCGAATCAACGATATCCTATGGCCTGTCGAGCTATGGTAGGACATATAAGATTCACCTAGATAAAATTTACGCACTTCAACTACGTATATTAAAAGCAATTGTCCCGCATAACATTAAGAAGAAGTACAAAAATGAATACGGTAAATTATTTGAATTCTGTAAATTAATACAAATACATGAAAAAACAAAATTTACACTATTAAAAGAAGAATTTTTTAATGAAAATCTTAAGAAAACAAAAATAATAAATAATAATTAAATTAATACCCGCAGTGTCATCAATGCTAAGTTGTTGCTTCCTAAGTACAACAATTTACACGGCAAGAGGTCGTTAAAGTATATAATACCTTACCTTATTAATCAACTTACGTATATCATTGAGGGACAAAATAACTTCTAAAAACATAAAGTACAAATTAAAGGAACATCTCCTACAAAATATAAATAACTAATGTATCATATGAGAATGAAAATAAATGTCATAAATAGTTATAAATTAATATAGTTAAATTGTAAATAAACATAGCACCCAACAATACCAGTGGAAAATAAATTAACTATTACTAATAATAATATACTTTTAGGAACAACCTGTATCAATCTAAATCACATTTCTAGACCACTTTTTGTTTTAGACGGTCAGATTGGTCATCGATGTTCGCTCGTAAGTAATCGATAAATATTTCGCTTATTACCATCGTTGTTGTTTTTGTTACTGTATCATTTTATAATTATGAACTTAAGTTTGTTTTGGTTGCCTAAATTATGTGGTCGATGATTTTGGTTATAAGTCAAGTTATTTAAATTTAATTTATTGTTGACATAATCTACTCATCACAATGTTTTATTTTTATGAGTTGTATTGCAATATGTGGTTAGGTAGTGACCTCGACAATTGATCATATTATTTATTGTTATTAGTAATTAACTGTTTGTTTATTTATTTTACCTCGATGGTCCTAGTTTATCATTTATAACTTCCAGTTACAACTATATGTAAGCGGGCACGCCCTTTATGCCTGGGGGGTTTTATTTAGATATTAAGTTCTGTTTACGTAATTTTTTTTTATTTCTGCCTGAGCGTAGCTGTTCTCGATGATTTTGTCTAGTATATTGGCGTATGCTAGCTAAAATATGGCTAATAATTTAAATAATGTTTTGTGTTGCGTAATGTAAATTATTTTGAATATATATAGAATCTTTTTTTTGTTGTTCTTCTAACTGAACAGACAGCTGTGCTGCTGGGGAGTTTGTTGCGCCACTTCTTCTTCCCAGCTAATGCACTAGGAAGTGGTGAAGGGTGGGCGTTTTGGGGGACTGTCTTATGTAGTTGACGTTCGAAAAGTGCTGATTCCAGCCTAGTTTGAATAAATGACTTTTGAATTTGAATTTGAATTTGTCATGATTCTAAGGTAGCCATCTTGTGTCAAACGCATGGTAGTGTGTGTAATGTTTTTTTATTAATTTAATTTATTTCTAGTGTATATTATATAAAAATATTAGCTTTCTGCACTCCTTCTCCATATAAACTTTAACTGTGCCAAATTTCATACTCCTCCGTCCGCGTAATTTTAGTAAAAAGGGGTACAAAGTTTTTGCTTCACGTATTATTATAATAATAATATACTTTATTGTACACCAGAAAATACATAAATACACTACAAAACATACAATGGGCGACCTTATCGCTTTCTGCGATCTCTTCCAGGCAACCTTGGAATGGACAGTGATTGCCTGAACATACAAATGGGGTTGTCATTGGTGCAAAATAATAATTATATAGATACAATATATTATAATATATCCATATATATGCTATTTAGTAGAATAGATACATAATAAATATATAAGAATATTTACATAAAAATTAATGACGACTACAGATTATTACAGCTACGAGAACAAGGCCATTGAGGTGAGGTATAGTTTGATTGTAAATGTGTGCGTTTGAGCGTGTATCCACAGAGCTGAGGTGGAGTTTTGGCATGCTTCGCTGTATTGTTCGCAGCGCTATGTCTTGGTTTTTTATTTGGTCTGAAACCCACTGTGCACTAACCGTAAGTCTGTTGGGCATATTTAATCAAACTGACAGACGACAGGTGAGTGACAGGCAACAATCTGACAATACGACAATTTTAATTTTTTTATTATACAGCACTTAAATTCGCGAAAATGTAATAATTTTATGTTTTTTTGACCAACAGCCCTGATCAATCGTGACATAATACCAGGCATGGGCTGAGTGACTCGGTTACTCACCTTGTTAGGGGAGCACATTTGTAATATACATATTCAGTATTATGTTATTACTGAGATAAATATTTGAAAGGACCTCACTAATACGAGCAAGATTTTCCCTGGCAACAAATCCAGTCCCTACAAAACCTATTTATACTCACCTCATTTGTGTTCATCATTCTATTTACAGCATCTTATGCGGGCAATACACCCAAAACTCTTATTTTCCCGGAAATTGCTTCGCCCCTAATTATCTTCTCAAACTTCAGGATTAACGAACTCGGAACGAGTAAGGAGCGAGTGGTGGGAGTAAATTACATGCGTCTAACTTCATTACGACACGCAGAGGTTCAGTCCCTCCCGCTGGTGTTACGTGCCGCCGACCCTAACTTATAAGGGTTTGTTAAAGGTACACAACTTACTGTACTTTGTTTCTTATGCAGTGGGCGGAATGTTTATGTGTGACAACAAAATGGTTTAGGAAGAAAAGAAATTAGATTACAATATTTTGATGGGAGGATTTAAATTAATACTGATATTAAATGAATAGACGACATTATTAATGACAAACACCACGATGACCTTCACAGAATCCTATGTTCAACATCACACCTATATTCCCAGAAGGGTTGAGCAGAGGTTTTCCTATGAGGGCCGAGTCACACCCGAATGGCAGCGGCCGGCAGCGACGCGGCGAGCACTTTCAGTGTGAAATAATGTTCATCTTTATCTACATACTTAAAAGAAAAGTATCGCTTAAAAAGCTTGAAAAGGTCGCGAGGCCGCCCGCAGTGACGCGAGCGGCCGCGCACCACGCGCATCTTGGGTTCTACCCGCAGCTGCCAGCAGCGACCCGAGGCCACTCGCCGCACCGCGGGAGGCCGCGCGTATGTAATGTAGAAACTAAACTAGTCAAGAGGAGACTAGGCGCGTGGAATCTGGAGGTCGGGCGAGGCCGCTGCCGGCCGCTGCCATTCCGGTGTGACTCGGGCCTAACACTGCTTTGCTTAAAAAAAAATACATTATTAGTATGGCACCCATTATATTTAACTAATTGCCAAATTGTATTAAGGATCAGCCCTTAATAAAATTCAAGAAACTCCTGTCGTCGTTGCTGACAGAGAAATGTTATTACTCTGTTACCGATTTTATAAATGATGAATTGTAATATTTGCTGCATTTTATCTCATTTATGTTGTAAATAATTTTAGACTTAGCTGATCCATGATCTCATTTTGAATTTCAGCACCTAGTTTCTAAATTATCTGTAAGTTAACCACGATATTTTTGTATTCCAACAGGCAGAATGTACTGGGAATATATCTGAAACTATCACCATTATTGCAACACCTACATTCTATACAAATATATAAATGATTGTTATTGTATTGTTATTCTTATAAATGTGGGTGTACACATTTCACCAGTTATGTTTGAGTCCCATGTAAGGGGGCGAGTCTATTGCCATCAACCGGGCACAAATCAGGGCCTCGGGCTGCTACTGAGAAATTCCTATATAACTAATATTATAACTAAGATTATTTAATAACTAAGATTTAGCAGTTGCATTGCGTAACTCTTGGCGATTAATCTTTTACATTACATACTACGAGTACAAATAACGCTCCTTCACTTGTGTAACAAAATATCGTGTGGCAACTCTGCAACTACACATAAAATGTCAACTAAGAATCCACATCGTAAGGTCGCGGTCGCGGTCGGGTAACAATGTTGCAGCAGTATATATGCGGGCGGTACTTTTTATCAAATACTACATGTGGCAACAACAACCAACATCAACAATACTATCAACATGGTGCTGGCAATATATTTTGTAGTCTTTGATAATAGTTAGATACCCCTCGACCACCCGTAGATAGAGTGACAGGTACATTTTCTAAATCGTGCATGGAGTTGACATTTTTTGATTACACATCCATTTGTTAGCCTGCCTCTTTGATCTAGTGGTCGCAAACGCTACTGCTGAGCATGAGGTCTCGGGTTCGATTCCCGGGTCGGGCAAAGTGTCATTGGGTTTTTCAAACAGTAATTTCTCAGTAGCAGCCCGGAATCTGGATTTGTGCCCGGTTGATGGCAATAGGCTCACCCCCTATTACATGGGACTTAAACATAACTGGCGAAATGTGGGTGTATATAGGTACACCTCTGCCCAACCCATCGGGGAAAACAGGCGTGATATTATGTGATGTTGTCATTAGACTGTCATTCTCATGATATTTTATTCTTAACACTTATATGCGATGTGATGTGTTGATGTTCGAGCGGCCGAGACACCACGATTCGCTGCTGATCCGTCACCTATTGGTCCTCTAACTCAGGCGTGTACGTTCAGGTTTTTAAAAATAATACTTGCAAAATAACTCACTTAATTTACTTGCAAATATCGCAGCAAAACTTAATCACAAAAAGTAATGATTACAATGATTAACACTGATTAAATCTATTATCAAAAGTTGATCGCCACCGCCGCCATGACATTCACAACCCTGTTCGGTGTTACCCGCCCTAAATAAAGATACCAAAAACATCGACTAAATCATCGCGCGCCGACATGTATGTTGGTTTAGTTATATTGAACGTTTTCAATTCTACACAGTAATTAAATATTGGCGAATGCAGTACTGAAGTATAATTACTATGTATATGACAGCGCAGCAAGTGGCCCTGTCTAGTTTTGTTACGAAGTTACTAGGAATCACTGAAGAAGTCGGATAAGGGTGACTGATAACTGTCACTCTAGCAGTGTGTCGCATCTGTGTGCGTAGCGGCTGCTTTCTGATGACTAATGAGGTCAGCCGAGCCGCTGTCATACCACATCTACAACGAACTGCTTTATCTATATTTCGGCAATATCCTGATGATATTGAAGCTACTGAACCACTAATAAGATGACCACTTCTGGTAAAGTCTATCCTGCGCCATTATATAAATGCTTACAGATTCCAGTTCAGTTACACTTTTTTGATACTGACTTTCCGCGGATGTCCCAATAAAGTACAAAACGCAATCCACTGAAACTTGTACTCTTTATTCATTCCAATTACCATGAAAAGGTAAACGTATACCAAAAACCAATTAAAATTCATTCGGATCGAAAATTAAGCCAATTAGTACGTACCGATGTACGACACTTTGACGATTAAACTGTTGACTTTGACAAGCCTCTTGTAACAGTTTGTGCTGCAGTTTATTTTCATGGTACTCAACTCATTTGTAAACATTTATAAACAAATATTTATATCGTTCCGATTACATTTTTACGCAATGTTTATGAAACGTCAGAATCCAAGTTCCTATCATTTCATAAGGAGAAGACTCGGCAAGAAACTTCAGAATGCCCTAAGACTATACCTATAATAGCATGTCTCAAAGTTTTGAATTCTTGTATAAAGATGGGATTATGATGATAGATATATGCTTTTTGTAGTACTGTACTTCATAGACCATTCAGACACATAGAAACCTATTACTTAAGTACGATGTTGATTTTGTTGATGACATAAGCATAAGTGGAGTGCATGTTGGTTTAATGTTGTATTACTTGTGCTTACATGGGCGACGTGTATCAACATGGTAAGGTATGCTTTGAATATATCAAACCGTCAATGGAGCATCTTCCTCTATTACGTAGTTTGCATATAATCTGGTATAGTATTGCTAGATCAAGGCAGTTTTATAAGAACCGTAAGAATGGTTGGAGGTGATTTTCTTCAATTACGCCGTCTGTGTCAGAGAGCACAGGTGTTCCAACTCTTAAAGATAGTCGTTCACCGATTTGAAGAAAAATGGTTAGTAGCAAATGTGTTAAAGGTATTAGTATAGTATAGCACTGTTTTTTACAAATAACAATAACAAAATTGGAATTTGATTATCTACAGAGTAAAGACCAGTAACTAACGACTCATAAATGTTGTTTTAAACATGCGGCCAGAATACTAGACAAAGACAAACAAAAGTTATAATATAATTACTATATCAAATACGATAGCCCGGCAAAAAGTACAACTAGCATGATGACAGTAAAAAAGAAAAAGGCCAGTGTATTACATGGTAAAAGGATAACCGAAAAACCTTTTATCCATCTAGACATCATGATACTATAAATAGACAGACTCCATCTTCAAGAGTGTACATAATGTACATATTTCATGACTGTGAGCCTCATCCACTCACGTTAGCCGGGGCAGAAATCATAACATACAAACCAACACGCGAACATAAAAAATATCATTCATACCATACACACGTTCTCTTGTTCCGGTACATAGGTATATAGTTTATTAAATAAAATGTGAAGTGCTATTATAGTAAAGGTGCGTACACACGAATGACGATGCCATCGACTTTTGTAACTAAAGCCATTGGTATTCGACGGCGTATCGACTTTGGTTGACGTCATGTCAACATGATATTAACGTGCGTCGACATGCTGTCAAGTGACGTCGGCTTTATATCGAAGAGGGGGAATGCTTGAAATGTTTTTGATTTGACAGGTAAAGGAAGTGCCATCCGGTACCCGAATTTATTATGAACATGGAGCCGTAAAATGCAACACCATCATAAAATAAATAACTGGCGTGACTTATGCCCAGTATTGGACTATAACGATAAACTAAGTTAATAACAAAAAGCTTTTCTAAAACACTTTGTACCTACTTTGCAGACGCAAGTACAAAAACAAGCAATTACACACCGTGTTTCCACAGTCAGCGCTGCAAAAGGTACCGTGTGTTCCACGACAAAGATGTCGACAACACCTACCATCCATGGAAATCTCTTACTAACATTTATGTCTAGCCAGTACCAGAAAAATAAAACAGTCACAACAACAATTACGATAAGAAGCTCATTGTCAGCCATTCTAGTTGAGGAGAAGTATAAACATCAGGCTTGCGTTTTTTCAGGAGTGAAAGTGATAGTGCGATGACTAGAAGTACCTAATCGATCCCTTCAAGACTTGGAAATTTCCAAGTTATAGCTATCCAAACTACAGATCTATAAAATTTCAACATTCACTTTATTCGCACCACATGTATTAAATCCATTATAAATGATGCATATCATCAAGCTTATGATATTACATTCGTCTGAGTATTTAAATACATTGGCAGCCGTTATGCACTCAGATGCGATTGGTTTCGACTGTACTGTGCGATAAGCACATACACATTTAATAAACAATATTAACGATTGCTTAATCTGTGAAATATTTCATATTTTCACTGGGAAATGTTAAAATGTTATTGGAAAAGTATTTATTATGCCATTTTGTCTGAGGCTTTATCTACAATAAAAAAATATATTTTCCCCTTATTTATAATTGTACATATACGTACATACGTATTTTAATTATAATGGTTTTGGAGTAATTACTCATTACAGGTCAATTCATTAGTTTGGCACTCACGTTGCATTGTTTTAATAATAATTAATGTATATGTCTAAGCCTTACACCTATAAATTAATTATTATTAACTTCAACTCCTTTCTGACCTTAGACTCTAAAGTCAGAAAGGAGTTGAAGGAGCTCGTGGCTAAGTAATAACAGCCGCATGGATCGATTCATCAGGTTATAATAGTTACGTGGATGGGTGACCATCTTTACATACCGGGACTGCTCCGTACCTCGGAAAGCACGTTAAGCCGTTGGTCACGGCTGTCATTCGTGGATCTTTGACAGTCGTTACGGTTCGTCAGAAGCCCGAAAGTCTGACAACCAGTCTTACCAAGGGGTATCGTATTACCCAGTTACTGGGTTGTGGAGGTCAGATAGGCAGTCGCTCCATGTAAAATACTGGTATTCAGCTGCATCCGGTTAGACTGGAAGCTGACCCCCACATAGTTGGGAAAAGGCTAGATAGATTGATTTGAGGTCTCTTTTAATCCAGTCAAATCGATTATTTTATTCACACCTACGCCACTATTATCATGATAAGATTAATCATATATACAATATACATTTATCTATTTAATTAATCAAGTTATAAAATACACAACCATCATCGAACAGGAACGTTTCCAAATGCTAAAGTTTACTTTAGAATACATTATTTAAATTGCGTACTTACATTTGCACTCCGCAAATTCCACTTTTCACAACACCAATAACTCGCATATTTATCTTATCTGCTCGACGTCCGTATGTCACTGCAGGGATTCAGCAGAATATCAGCGTCCGGTATATTTGCCTGGCACATGCTAAGCTGGTATCCCATTTGGTGCAACCTTGAGATGCAGACCGCACTTTTTATATTCGTTGATCCATTATTTTAAAGTGTATCAATAGTGTCATCACAATGTCTTGTTTTCTTCCTTTTATTTTTTTTGCTTGTTTGTATATTGGCACCTTGCAGCTATTTCCTAATAGCTCATTAGTTATTATTGAATCGTGCCTTTGTATGTTGTGCTGTCTTTTGTGTGCACTAAATAAACAATTTATCTGTCTATCTAAGGTCAGGTTAAGTTTATCATTTTCAGAAATTAAATTAAATATAATTGTTCTCACCTCCGTTACCTAAACAACAACTAGTTTAACTATTAAACTGAGACTGTCTTACGTCTGTATCACAAGAGCCCTTTCTCAGGCACTTTCCATATAATTCAAGACTAATTAAGTCTTCAGAGGCTGTAACGGGGACCAAGTGAGAAAGGAGGTAATTAGGGTCCCTTTCTCACTAAAACATTAAAATTTCACCTTCACTCAAGTAACGAGTCATTAGCAACTCTTTGATGCATACTAATTGTGTTCACTTTTGAACGTAATTGTAATTAAAGATGGACTCAAAGTGCACGGTGCAGGCAAATTAAGAATCCTTGAAGGATTTTTTTTTAATGACCGTTTTTTTTTTTGCTCAACTTGTTCAAAGTTGAAGAAACTTTGGTAGGGTTAGCAAGACGTTCTGGATTGTAGGATCCATTGAAAATGCCCCAGTAAAGAAGACTATATATACTCGTAACAACAAAAATTGCGCAACGTTACCAAATAATAGTTGATCTTTGTTACATGTCATGTTGCGCATTGCGGTTTTAACATGTGAATTACTTATCAATACGTTGGACGGGGGGTCGAAAAAAATACTTATAATTATGTCTCATTAATAAATGCTGACAAAGTTGAACCAATACAGGACAGTAATTAACAAAGTCATAATTTCTTTGTTATTTTCAGTCGTCATGGAACTGTCGGTTTCAGCGAAATGAGGATAATTGATCATGGGTTCGAACTCGTAAATTGAGAAACATGCAGCCGTAATGACTTCTCCATAAATTGAAAATTGGGTCCGAGGTAACCAATTATTTGTCCTGCAGATGACTGTAAAGGTACCATTCCGCAGGGGGTCTACCCGTATAGCAGAACTTTTTATGTAATAATATTATTTTGCATAACAGCGGATAGCATAAACTTCATTTCGCAGAAAATCGTTTGGCATACACTAATTTATCATATATTCAAAACTCATAATTTCAGAATCATCTTTAGGTATCCATAATAATTAAAAAGTAGAACCATCATATCGCAACAAGTTCACTCAAACATGCAAACAAGCATACACTATGCATGCAGCATACAAGCGAGCGTGCAGCATGCATGGTTTCTGTCACGGCTCCGGCGCTGCGGGACTCGGTCCCACGCGAGCTTATCGTCGCAGATGGTTTTACCGCTCACCACCACAGCTTCCCGGCGAGCCGTCTAGCCTCAGCCGAGTTTTAAGGCCACCTGCTCCACAGCTCGCGGACCGCCTCGCCCCTCCGCGTCCGCGCGTGGGCTTAAATTACACTCTAGCTAGGGGTAGGGCAGACAAGACTACGTGGAGTCGGTTTTTGCAGCGTTTCTGTCACTAACTTTTGTAGCACAACATATTGATTTTTTAAGACAATATTTTAAATATAATTCTGCCATCTTAAAAGTATGCCATTGTAAATTCAGACATATTAACAATCGGCCAAACAATATTTATATTAAATAATTTTTATGCCTTTGAAATATTCATTTAAAGAAGATTATACCAAGTGTGATATGCCAAATAAATTTCGGAGCATCAAGTTTCTGCCAGATAGAGGGAATTGTACCTTAAAATGCTTTTGTTAAAACCTATACGTTAATTTTTTCGTCGCCCCTTTACTGCATGTAGCATAAATCAGCATATAATGTTCCCACTAACTGGGACTCAGGCGTCCTCTCTGAGGGAGTGGATCGTAATCCACCACGCGGGCCCAGTGCGGGTTTGTAGATGTCACATGCATTCGAATTTTTGGTTCTAGGACATGCCGGTTTCCTCACGATGTGTTCCTTCACCGTTTTGAGAGCAGTGGTGATGAATTAATTGATACAAAGTATTTTAGGCTTCTATTCAAATATTTTAAGCTGTAAAAGGATTGAACATCCTTAGCATATCAGCTCGTCAACATCAATAGTCATGAACATAGGACGTCTAACTGATGTAATTAGTAGTGAAACGGATAGTTGAGGAAAATTCCGTAATCATCCCGGATTGGCGACCACAATTTGTTATTGCAGGGAGGAAGTTGTCACGGATATTTTTAGGATACCGTTTTGGCCAACTTTTATGACCTCCACACTGCACATGGTATACAAGGTGACAGGGGACATCGACACGAAAACTTTAACCATGTATTCAGTACATGAATCTGAAACCCCTGCGTTGAATTTTGCCCCTGCGCCTGCGTTTGAAAAATATCAGCTGTTCCATACATTTTAACCGCGTAGGCATTGCACTTTTCCATGAAACAGCAGATTTTTTTTAATAACCGACGAAAAGTTTCAACGCAGATGGGTTCAGAATCATATACGGAATCCATGCTAACAGTTTTCGCATCTATGTCCCTGCCCCTGTACATTGCCTACATTGCTGAGAATACTTCATCAAGTTTTCGAACATCAAATTGTTCGTACTCTCAAATCCCAATTCCACGAACACAGATCCACGCAAACAAAAACAGCGCATTTCATTATTAATTCTAAACCCGTCAAAATTAATTTTGAATTTCGATAGTCATTTCATAAGTGAACGGAGCCGCATCGTAAAATAATGGTTACGTCCAAAACACGCTCCCAAAAAGCGATATTTTCAACTGATAAATCCCGAGGGGTGACTTGTTCATCTTCCGCTTCACTAGGAACAGAGAAAACAACTCGCAAAAATATTTTTCAAAGCCTGATGAATCCGTCATCAAAGAGTATTATCTCACGTCCACATTTAAATATTCATTTAAACCTTTTTCTAGGGTTCGTCACCCGAAGTCATTTGGATTTAATAACGATTTTAATACTGAAATTTAAACGACAATTTGTGCGCCCTTACCTTCTTCAAAGACCACTAATTAACCTTTCTTCAACAAATTAATAATCAAGTGAAAAAAATTGCGAAAGGAAAATTGTTCTCGGTGCACTTAAAAGGTTTTACGCCCCAGTTTTACAGTGGACTTAATATAAAAAATAAAATATTGTAAGAAAAAGAAATAGGTAGGTATGAACAGCTCTTAAGACCGTTTAGCCTAAAAGTTGGCAACGTCGCAAATTGCTATCAAATATTTACCTGTTTTGATTAATTTGGTAATATTACTGTATGGAAATATGAAATGTGGCTAACTAGTGAACTAAAATATTGATTAAGAAATGCAATCAGTAATATCGTAACACCAAATATTTAGTTTCAGATGTAAAAAAAGTATTTGGAAACTTTACAAATGCCTTTTTGCACCTAAAACGATTACAACATCAAATTCAGTGTTATAATTGCAATTCATTATTAATATTCTAGTTCGATTCCCATACAGTAATATTGATTATTATACGATATTTCTTTATTTTCTAAACCAAATGCGTTTGCAACAATACTTTTGTGAACAAAAAAAACCTAGCAAATACAAAAAGCTTTTAATCTCGAATTTCTTTTTACATTTCTGGATCCAGGGAACCGTAACGCGATACCACACCGCGATTATTGGAATACATACAAAGTGAAAACTTTGTTTGCGATGTAACAGAATACAGTTCTTTGTTCCTCTTAACCCGATATTCGTTTTCATCTTTAAGACACTGTACTTTCGCGGCACTTAGTTTCTCAGAAAATTCTCATAACGAGTATTTCAGTAATGCGATTGACTTGCTTTTACTTTAAAAGCATTGAAATCGTCAGGCGAAGGAAACTGAATTTCACGGCTAATAAACTCATAAAATATAAGCCCGTATTAAATTATTTTCGGAAAGAGAATCTTGAACTTTTCCTCCACATTTTCTTTCCCTGTCTTCTTAATGCTGAAAACTGAAAAAACATTTCGTCTACACATTTCTTGCTTATACAGAAAGGAGCACTCATTTTAATTGAAAATAATTTTATTATGAAGAAAGTTCCGGTAAGATATAAAACTTATTCTATTACTTATGTAAGACCTGCTCATTATTCGGGACATGTTTAAAAATTTCGAAACTTCTACTGCGCGTCGAATAATGGATTTTTTACTTACCTTTCAAAAAAGAAGAATCATTGATTTTGGGCAACATTAGACGCTCCGGCGCCATTAATTCGGAGCAGAAGTTAACTTAGTTGGCGCGTACAAATTACATCACTCTTAGTTTAGTAACACGGAAATGTTTGCGGAATTCTTTAAGAGGCGAAGGTATCTACATTATTCCGACGTCGGATTCCGACAATCCCGTGAATCGAGTCTGCGGATAATTCGTCTCGTAGGCCATTCGATCGACCTAATTCGGGGAGATCTCATTCGGCTAATGGGCGTAATGTTTCACCTGAGTGCGTCTACGGCAGAGGATTGAAGTATTTGTTCGGCGAATGATGGCCCTTTACAATTCAAGTTAAGGAAAAGTAAGAAGCTTGTAGTTGAATAATTTATACGAACGTTCTTTGAAAGCAGATGTGCCATGTTATTTTAAGCAGCAACTAAGGGATTATATTACGAGGAGCAGTACATAGTACTCGTACTCTTAATTAAGCTAAGTAAGTCGATTCCAATGTGACTTTTTCAATTCATATGTACTTTCTGAGTTTATCTTGGACATTACTGACATCGGTGAAGGAAAACATCGTGAGGAAACCTGGACTTATAGTTAATATATGTCTGAAATCGCCAACCCGTCTTGAGCAAGCGTGGTGATCAATGCTCGTGCCTTCTTTGTATGAGAAGAGGTCTTTGCCCTGCAGTGGGACAATAATAGACTGATATAATTATTTATTATTAAGTCAATTAGTCAGTCAGTCAGTGATAAAAATGCCGATTATTGGACGTTAATTTCTCAATAACCGTTGGAGCTGTATTTATGAAATTTGGGGTTCTATTAACCTAAAGAGTTTTAATAAATAAACCAAATTTCATGTCTTTCTGTTTTTATAGATTTTGAGTTATTATAGGGTCAAAAGTGGCTTTAAATAGTTTGTGTAATATGACACACGGCTGCTGCGTCACCAGAGCTCTTGGCTTGACACGCTACCGCGTGTCTAGATACAGGATCTTACTTAAATATAAAATTACGTTTTCGAAGATCTGAAATATTTCACAACAAACCACAGACTTTTGTACCATTAATTGGAATAAAATTCGGAACCATAAATTCTAAAGAAAGCATTTTATCTCATACGTTTTGCGCGTATATCACTGAGACACCCATTCACACGCTCGCACGCACGCTTATTACTAAACAGACCCAAACAGGCTTAACAAAACTTAAATCAAAGGAACCTATCTCATAAGCTCCGTAAGAGAAAACGACAAAGAACGAACTTATAAGCAAATCTCGTAGCGCTGAGGGCGGCAATAAACATTCTTGGGCAAACATGCCCCGATATGAAGGAATTGAACTTTCCCGTCCTGCTATAATAATTTACATGATTTTATGTGAAACACCGCCTCACGTCCGGTGTTCGACTGTAGCGAAACCAAACAAAAGAATATCCCTTCATAAGATAGTTTACTATGTTTGGGTTTCGACTTTATGCACTGTACCATGAATATTTTATTTTACGTGACCAACATCTCTATCGCTTGCTTAAGCCATCGTGAAATGCAAAAATATTTGCTGGAATAACAGTTTTGGCTGATTTATGTATTTATTGGGATTGTTTGACATTGGCTTTGGTTATATTTACCTGGCTCATATGTGATCCTATTCTTACAGGCTTCTGTAATAAATAGATACAGCTGTGCCTTAAATGTCTCATAAAAAATTCTGGGAAATTGTAAATTGTACGTATATTCAAAACACAACTGTAATTCTATGACAGTTGTATGAAATGGCTTTAACACGACTAATAACATGACGTTATTGTTAGGCAAATTGATATCCCAATTTGCCTAACAATTAATTTCCCTGACGACAAACATATAAGTAACGTACTATTCACTAACTAAGGGCCTTAAGGCCTAAAGCCCTTAAGGCCCCGATCACAAGTAACACAACAACACCACAACCACAACCACACCACAACGACATAACGTGCACGGGCGCTAATTTGTATGTAAATTAAGAGTCATACGGACTACATTTGGTCGTCAAAATTAACCGTGCGGGCGATACCGATCACATCAAGGCAACGACACAGCCACAACGCAACCACAACGCGACGACACTGTCACACCCGGAGTCGATTTGTCTGCAAACAGTATCCGGAAATGCAAAAAGTCGCAGCTACTCTATTCACACGTAACCACTGCTTGTCCACATTTTATCGCTGCGATATGGTGTGGTTGTGTTATAATTGAATGGGCCCTAATACCTACATTTGCAGCATTTTAAGCCACATTACGAGAGAATCTCCCGTTAGTTGACGGCGGAACGTCACTACGTTGTCTGCAATAAAGGCAGAATGAGCGGTCAGTACGAACGCCATGACAGCCCGTCTGAGTCAGTTCTAATCAGGGATAGACATTGAGTGGGCGAAGCGTCTCATTATGGAGCTTATTGCACTGCACTTCGGGGAAATAATATTTTGATAAAGATATTATCAGGGAGGTTTCGGAGTACGAAGATGTGAATATCTTCGCATCCCCGCATTCATTATATCAGTCGACAAAGCTTTAAACTCTGCTGATTGCTTTACTTTTCATCTACCTAGACGTCTAATATTATTAAGATGGGAATGGACTTTCAACATAAAG
Organism: Agrochola lota; assembly: GCA_947364205.1. Taxonomy (NCBI): domain Eukaryota; kingdom Metazoa; phylum Arthropoda; class Insecta; order Lepidoptera; family Noctuidae; genus Agrochola; species Agrochola lota. The sequence goes on along the minus strand of OX376227.1, from coordinate 9,102,629 downwards.
AGACAAACAACAAACAAAAAGAGAGAGTTAAAATAAATATTGGAAGCATTATAGTACTATTGCAATGAACTGCACCCAACCAACGACCAAAAGCTTTAATTACAAACACGCGTTAATTTCCACCGTACATTAATATATATACCGATGGCATCGCCGCCAAATATGAATATATAATGGTAGGTATACAAATTCGCGGTCTACAATAGTCGTAATTCCGTCGTCGCTCGGACGCGGTCGCGCGGTCTCAGCCGGACGTGGGAGCGAATACGTAATGACATCCGATGGTCACATTTGTAATTTTATTACCACAGCCCCATTCTTGTTATGGTAATCCTAATGACCTAGAGTTTGTTACGGCCGTGAAAATTGCTGCAATATTGCGAGGAGCCTAAATCTTCCTGTGTAAAAAGAAGGAAATGTTTTATTCTAGAGTAGGCGAGAATGTTTTAGGTGTCGAGTTGTTTTTATCTGTCCGTTTTATTTGTCGACGTAATACATAGAATTTATTAAGAGGCTTAGTACATGTTTATAGAGCATTAGGATGGAAATAAACATGTATTCATACTCAACATAAATGAATACATGAACTAAAGAACAGGTTCATAATAAACAGACATGACACTCGAGCTCAGTATGTATTAAGTAGTAAATTCATAAGGCAAACCAAAAAAAACATGAATATCTAACAAAATAAACATCAAACACACAACAAGAAATTACTGTTCGTATGACTTACACGAAACCAATAAAAAACAAAACTAATATTGTCACGACCTCACTCACATGAAACCTATAATAAATTTCAAAGAGTAAATATAGAAACAGAGACTACACAAACACGTAAACAGAATAAAAAATAGGTCTAAGTATAACCCAGATGGTAATGACACTACAAAAACATTTTATTATTCACAAACAGTATCAAAGAAGAAAGTTCCGGCTCGCCCAAATTATTTGCATCAGAAAGAGGCTAGTTCGCACTACCAACTACTTGTTTCCTTGCAAGTACAGTGGGGCTGTCGGAAAAACATCCGAGAGGTATTTCAATGCAGATTGTACAAGGTTTTGTTCGGAAATATATGTAAGTGAAGAAGCTTACAGTGTTGGTCACAAACATGGGTATTTACAACAATTTACTTAGAATTCTGTTATTCTATAACGTAATCCATTGAGAAGGTCGACGTTATGTGTAAATCTGGTGTTAAAATTAGGCACTCCATTTCAAGTAAATTGTTCTCCATTTCAAATGTGATGTAGGATTTAAGTAATAGGGAATTTGGTATGAAATTCCGATATAGTACGGTCACGTTCAGAATTTAGGATAGGTCCGATGGAATATTTGAGCAACACAAGAATCTAATCTCGCAAAATTCTGAGGATCTCATGTCACACGTTCTACGGTCACATTTCTAATAAACTAATGAATCATATCTATGGATAATTAGCTGTTGGTTCTCCTTTGAATAAATAAATAATGAGCATTGCGTTTGGAAAACTAGCGTCACCTTTCAGATTAATACAATAAAACTTTGAATTACGTTCCTAGAGTTACTAATTACAATTCTAGCTCATTGTATCTAGCCCCTTTAGAGATAAAATCTCAGTAAAATTTTAATATTATGACTCGATACATCCAATAAATACATTCGGCCCATATGCGCTCACAATTGCGGTATTACATTGCATATTCCATAAAGGAACTGGCAACAACTCAAATCTGGCGTCGGTCCCTGGATAAATCTTCAAATGTACAATATTAATATAGGAGTAAATGGAGAAATTTATTATGGATGAGCTATGAACCTTAGCGGTGTTACCAGCGGATTTTTTTTCATTACAAATGGGTTTAATTTTCAACGGGCAACATTTAAATTGAGATTCAATTTCGTAAAAAATAAAATGCTTCCTCGTTCAATAAAAGGTAGAGATATGAACAGGCTTTTATTGAATTATATTTTTGGTAGGTAAGTCAATATAATAATTTCGCAGTTTCTACTACAAAATAAACTACAATAGTTTTTTTTTCTTTTTTTTGTAACAAGCAACATATTTATTTTTAAATAAGTACCTATTGAAAACAAATTATTGTAGATAATGATCTACTTCTCCATATATATCCATTTTGAACATTATTATAAATTAGAATATAGTACCGAACCAAATTAATTTTCTAACAAGAAACAATTACACGGCCGTTTTTGTTCATTACCTACCTTTTCGTTTTTGTTCCAAAGTACTAAAGTATTCTCAGGTTACTAAAATAAATTCTCATTACTAAAAGACGTTAACATCCAGTTCCATACCGCAATATAAACTGAACTTATCTACGTAAGTATTAGCCGCTTACATTTTATGTCCCTGTCCCCGACATCATACGAGATAGTTGGCAGTTTGACTGTTTGTTGAGAACTAACTCACCAAACTTATTTGAAATGAGTATCTCATCATAACCGATGGAGGAATCAAAGATGAAAGGTCGGCCGCTCGATCTCCAGGGATACATTGAGACGTTTCCAATTTGTAATAAACTTGATCGTAACAAATCTGAAATATTAGAAGGCATTGTAAATTGGATCACGTTTTACGTCTTAGACGGAAAAGTCTTCAGGGATTTTTGTTCCATTTCTGGTATTAAAGCTGTATAACTTCTCACGATCGACATTTAGCCAACTTTTTTTACAAAGGAAAGTGTATCCGTAAAAGCTTTAGAATAATTTAAGCACTCACTGCCCCGGCTGTAACTATCGACATTTGGGCGAAGTACCTCGGCAAACCCAAACAAATTCCTGCGCGACGCGACGTCTTATTGAGAGCGGAAACGACGATCGCTATCGACTTATTATACAAATGGCCGATTTCTGAGCAACAGTAACAATATCTTACCATGAAAAATTACGACTCAATAGTGTTGCGGTCTCTCTTGGCTCCGTTTTGCAATAAAATCGGTGCCTCATAGACCATTCCCGATATTTGTGATTCTCAACGTGAACTCACACTGATCTTTTACACACGAACCAATTTTGTCGAACACAGTTTTGGGGGAAGAATGATGTATTGTGAGAATATTTTGTTCAGGACAAGCGCCAATATCAGATATTGTCCGATAAAAATATACTTTTAGTATTCGATCTGAGATATTGGTAGATATGAGTAGACCATTGTAACAGTCATTTGTGGAATATCTCTTTTCATATGTTTCATACGCGGAGGTCTTTGGCCGGCGGTTCATCGACCTATTTCGGTATTTAACTACGTAGTATCAATAAAAGTTTGAACGTTGTGTCGTTGACAGTAAAAAAATAAAAAATTATTAAGCATATAACGAACACAATATCAGACTTGTAAAGGAAATTTTTTCCTCAAAATTTTTAATTTACTGGATGTAATATCCCAGCTCAAGTTTTTGAATCTCAAATATGGATAACGATTATTATAGTACTTGTAGACGGTGCTCTGTGGCGTAACAAGTAATATAATCTTTAAACTCGTCTTAACATAGTTAGGTGCGGTTTTCAAATCGGCTCTATGGATAAAGTTGTGTCGTTACCACACAAGTTATTCAAAATGTGAGCAAAAGAAGTGGGTGGAAGAATAATAATGTAATGAAAACTCTTCATAGTAACTGACAATGGTTCCATGATAAAAGTAAAATTACTTACACACTTTTTTGCTGTAACAATTACAAAAACTGAAAACCTACACGAAATTGAAAATTAATATTCACAAAAACCTTTTACAAAATCAATAAGCTTTCCCGAAAAAAAGTTGAAAACTTCGCCTATAACCGAACCCTTTCAATCAACCGTGAGTCTGTCGAAACACTTTTTAAAGTAATCTATTGAGAGCTTCCACTTATCAATTAATAGCAGTGGAAAACGATGACTGAGCACAACTTAATCTCTTTCTGTCGTCTCACTGCCCCCCTATTAGCCTAATGGACCGGCGAACCTCGGCGACGACGTAACGAATCCAATATAGTTCTGCTGAGTATTAAAACAAAAACAATTGGATTAGCTTTTTATTCGAGCTTTGAAAACAGACGGTTGGTTGGTTAATTTGACCTTTTTAGGGACAAACGAATCGAGTGACCAGCCTAATGATTCGTTTACATTAGTCGATAACTCGTTTATAGGAAAACGGAGTCTTCGTATTTGAAAATGTCGTTTCGGAATTCGGGAAACGTGTGTATTTTAACCAAATTACAATTCCAGGTTCGGTTTTCCTATGGTATGCAGGTACGTTAATATTTTGCAGGTACGTTTATAGATTTCTAAATAACATGACATCACGCCCGATGCCCCGAAGGGTTAGGCAGAGATGTAGGTCCTATGTAATAGTGGGCGAGCCTATTGCCACCAACCGGACATAAATCCAGACTCCAGGCTACTACTGAAAAATTCCAGATGGGAAAACCCTTTTCCCGACCCGGGAATCGAACCCAGAACCTCATGCTTAGCAGTAGTGCTTGCGACAATATTGATCAGCGAGACAGTCTAAATAAAACGTGACATTAATTCTTATAATTTTTTTGGACGTCTATTATACCATCATGTCATTAAGTATTTTACACTAGTGATACTGGTGTAAAATACTTAATGACAACTAATTAAACAGTTAGGGTAGAACACTTTTGACTAAATTACCTACATACCTAAATCTAACACAAACATATATTATAACTTCATAAAATACAGGATCATGGTATTTCAAAACTGTTCTAAAATGCAACCAGCTATAAAACTGTCATGGCTCTATTTCTAACATTTTATGTTCTTTCTTTTTATCCGAGTGTTGAAATAAAATAAAATTATTGAGTTCTAGTTACTAGCTGTAAAAGTTTCAACTTTGAAACTGTTCCTGCACAAGTTTGAGAGGGAGAAAAGAGTCACTGAAGTAATCGTTAAACTGAAAACGAAATACGATTTCAATATAATTTTTGAAAAATATTTTTGTTACTTTCTATAATAGTGAAAACATTATTATTGACATTATTGACTTGGTAATGGGTAGGTACTAAAACTTGAACTCGGGTAGCAGTAATTTTTCTATTAAATCACTTGAGTTTTAACGCATTTGATAATATTACAATTTGACCCTAATAATGTAGCCAGTGAAATAAATAAAAATAAAACAGTAAAGTTACAGTGACAATTGAATCACTTAGATTTTATTCAGAGTCTGCCTTCCTTCCGGCCAGTCTACCAACCATAATCAAATCAAGCTTCTATTCACAATCACAGCTCATACGTCACACACGCGGACTCAATTCACAAAGTTCGATCGCATTGACAGAGCTACAAGGAACGTTTCGAATGTCCATCACTGCCTTAATACCTTTGTTGCAATGGATTCCCTAGAACAATTCAATGGCTCTGAAAGGTCGATTGGCAGTCAATATCAACTGCTGCGCTACTATTGTTTAAACGTGTGAAGTCTAATATCTTGCCTGTTACTGAGGATGACACAACAGCTATGGAATACTCATTACCACAGAGTAGTAAGCAAATGGAGTGATAATGTGCAGGTGAAGCGCTGTTGCTGAACAAAGTGGAATTACTGAAGACTTTTTTAGTTAAGAATGTGTGGAGAAAATATTTGTGTTTGCAGGCCGGGCACGATTACGGAGGTTAACACAGTTGGTGGAAAGCTCTCGTAGAGTTTGATTCACGAAGTGACTATAGCACAGTAATAATGATTACTACGCTTGACGTGTAGTGGCTTGTGTGTAGTCAACTTGTATACTGTGAAAAATAAATGCTGTTCAACGAATGATTCCGATATTTACACGTCTAATGTTTTCCGTACGTCTCATTTGTCTGCTTAATAATATATTAAACATTCAACCTTATGATATTCAACAAATAGATCCGATATTTACACGTCAAATGTTTTCTAGAAAGAAAGATGAATAGGTTTATTTGTCGCAGAAACACGTGCATACAAAAAGACAACAGTAATCAGAAAACAACAAAATAAAGTACATATGAAATCACGAGCATAAAACAGAAATAGTCGGCAGCTGTCCGGCATGACTGTAACAAGAAGGCTTCCACTCAGCACGATGCTGTGCTATGACCCACAGCACAGCGCTGATTTCTCTTTACAATATCAAATGTTGATATTAAACAACCTACGTACCTGTGAGCACTCCATTGAGTCCATACTCCGTGCTCAGAACGAAACAACAGCAGTGATTCCAGACAGGCCGTCCATACATCATCTCACTTCAACGGATCAATGATTGATGCTCGCTCACAAATCACCGCGTCATTGTTATCATTGAACGTCTACTTGCGGTGTTTACATTTCAGCGTCATTTAACATCTACATAGTTTGTAAACTTGGTATATATTTTTTCGACTAGGTTACGCTTGCGAGCATCGATGGATCCTGTTGATATGACATGATGTACAAATATTAAATACGGGCATTTGCCAAGTGTTTGAATTTGATGGCGAAAGGCTCGCCCTCTATTTCTTGGGACTTAAACAAAACTGGCCAAATGTGGGTGGACTTTAGGGACACCTCTCTTTAGGGATAATGACAGTCGCATCTCAATATGTTTATGAGAACCTGATTTATGTAAAAAAGAATATTAATCTATATTCTAAACACAGCGACGTTCATGGCATAAATACTAGACACAAAGATTTATTTATTGTGCCCAGGACTAGGCTCCAAAAAATTTGTAATTCATTTAAGTGCCAAAGTATACTTTTTTACAACAAACTCCCAAGCCATGTTAAAGAACTGAGCTTCAATAAATTTAAATCATTTATTAAACAGAAACTATGTCAAAAAGGTTTCTATAAAGTTAAAGATTACTTAGACGACAAAAAGGTTTGGGAATTATTAAGCTACTCCAATGTACCCCCCCTCCCCGCCCCCGAGCAACAAACAAGTGTTTTAAAATCAACGACTAGATGACACTATATGAGTTCATATAATTACTTAGTTCATTTTATTTGACTGTATAAGTAATTTTTTTGTCCTACTTATTATTGACATAATCTACTCATTCCAGTTTTTTTTTTAATGAGTTGTAATGTTTTACGTTGCATAATGTAAATTATTTTGCATAACTACCTACTATTGTATAGAATCAAGTTTTCTAACTGAACTGACAGCTGTGCTGCTGGGGAGCTTATTGCGCCACTTCTTCCCAGCTAAGCACTAGGAAGTGGTGAAGGGTGGGCGTTTTTGGGGGACTGTCTTATATAATTTTGACGTTTGAAAAGTGCTGATTCTCAGCCTATTTTGAATAAATGACTTTTGAATTTGAATTTGAACCTCTGCCTTTCCCTTTGGGGAAATTCAGGCGTGATGTTATGTTATATTTTTGGTCAAAGTTGGCATACTGTTCACCGTTAGAATTTCTACAGTTTTCTTTTAAATATACAAATGCGTTTCTAACCAAAGGGACTTACTAACTTAATTAACCTGGTGTAACTGTGGGTGGTATTTTATTTAATCATTTTATATTTCGTTCATGTATTTATTTTTTATCGTAACAACCCTTTGGTATTTTAGTTGGATACTAAAGTGGTAACTTTTAAACAAATTATTAAAGCAGCTCAGAATACAAAATAACCTGTTCCTTAGTTATTTTTTAATTATTTACAATTTTTTTAAACAAATTATATTATTTCCTTTGTTGTTTGCATATTTCCGCTCACAACTATTATAACTTACGCTCACCATAAGCAACGAGAAAGTTTGCCGTAGCCAGCGTGCTACGGTCACCGTAGACGTAGAAGAAGAAGAAGAAGTCGTAGCGCCCCGTCTACGCCGTAGCTCGATGCTACGGCGTAGACGGGGCGCTACGACTTCGTAGCAATATCTACCGCTCGATGAAAGTTTGACATACTCTCAGTTTAGGGAAGATATCTATTGAAATTACATGTAGCTGTCAGCAGCATATTTGTTAGTTTATTTTAACATTCACAGTAAAATAGTATCTACTGCTTCACCAGGCAAAACAAATAAGATATCGACTTAGTTAACATTAATTGTTTAAAGGAAAACAAAGAGACGATTTTTTAAATAAAAGAAGTATAAAAGTGACGCATTTGTCTGCGTCACGTGCATAGCTACTCGGACACCGGTCCTTGAAGCATCGTTATCTCCCTTCGTTAGGCCAAACTCGTGTCCACGCATAATTATAAAAACACCCGCAACGCAACATTAGTGGGACGTTCGTTATTTTTTAATCCGTTTTAAAACCAAACCGTTTAAAAACGGAACGAAAATATTAAAAAGTAATATAAACAACCTTTTGTAAAAATTCAAGTAAATTGCATTTTCATTGTAAAACTTACACCAGATACTCGGCTGAGACTTACTTACCACTCGTATAACGTAATAACTTACATGATTCAAGCATATTTTTCCATCTATAAAGCCATCACCAAGCAATAAATAACGCTCCTATAAAAAAGCCATCCTACCCACAAAATATAGCAACGTGTTACTAAAATTAGTTTTAATCTCATAAGGATGGGCGCTCGAGAAAGCCCGCACTGGCCACATATGGGATTAACGCCGGCCGTCCAACCCGCCTGGCGTATTAACCAGCCAGTTTACGATTATTACGTTGCACTTACAACTCTTAGGGGCAGCCGGCCGACTATCCATGGCCGGTTTATAGCAATCATTAGGGCTCGATCAATGGCTGCCAAACTTAGTTTGTTGCTTTTTTGGATTTGGAATCACGAGTCAAACGTTGGCTTAAGTTGAGCTTTCGTTAAAGGAGTTTTAGAGAACGTAAATGCTCAAACTGTTTTGTTGAACATTTTTCAATGTTACTTTGTTGATTCTAGAAATACACACGGTGTTATTTTAAACATAGCTTGAACTGAAGAACTTTCGTAAACCGTTCATTGTTACTTTGTGGATTAATACTTAGTTAATAAACAAACAGAGTTTAAGAATCTGTAAGAATTCCTCCACTTAGGGCATGAGTCTAAAGTAGTTTGAACTACCTATTTTACTTCATTCTTAACATCTGAAGTAAAATAAGTACCCTTTCTTTGAACTTTCTTTCAACAACAAGTTTCTTTTTACTCTAATTCAAATTCGATCACCTACTTTGAGCAACACTGACGTTCAATAGGCCGCTTCGATTCAAAGTAGTTATTGCGAGCTATGAAATGTGCCTCGGCTGTACCACGAGAGTGTTGGTACTTTATAAAGTTATATCGTAAACATTTATAGGCCATTCTCCATATTTAATCTTAGTCTGTGATCGGTTTACTAGATAGGTTTGGCTATGTAATTTGTATTGGAATTGTATACAAGGTTATTGTAGTTTAGTGATATTGAATTAGGAGAGTTCTAGCCACAATTAGATTTACGTATTACGAGTATATAATACATTTTTATTAGAGTCCGACGCATTTTTTTTTTTTTTTGAGGATGGGAATTGATCAAATAACCTCTCCCGCTCTGGGCGGAGCATTAGGGTGTGTCAGACTTTTAGTGACTAAAACCCACCCGTGTTCCTTCCGTTGCCTGTGTACCGGGGTCGCAATATCCCTTTCGGACAAACTCGCAACCCTGGCAGGCATTGGCCCTTACGAACCCCGTCAGTTGGTGCTCTTGAGGTATCTCTTTGAGGCGCGCGTGCAACACAACGCGCCGTCGACCCGGGCTTGGTCCTTATCGGACGGCGAGCTACCATTTGCTCACCGTCCGCGAGCCCGCGTTTACTGTGGCCGGAAGTCGGTGACTCCCGACGCCTGGGGCGTCTCCTGCGGCGACTAGGGGCGCGAGGGCGCGCATCTTGCATCTCCCTCGCGCGCTCCGCCTCCTCCTTCGCGAGCATTACTGCTTCGCAGAAGGAAGTGACGGCCTACCATGCACTCTCGCTCCGGACCATGGCCTGAACCAGGGCTGGACGCGAGAGATCGCCGCCACCGATCGCCTCCGTGAGGACACGGCGGTGCTCCGCCCAAGCCGGGCAGACCTCCGCCGTATGCTCCACCGTGTCCTCCGTGCGATCCACACAGTGCAGCAGTGGTGACACCCAGGCGTTTCCTCCCGCCTTATGTGGAACAGGAACCTCCCGAAACAACCGTGACCGGTGAGGATCTGCGTCAGGCGAAAAGTGAGGACGCCATGGCACCTCTCTAGCCACTCCTCAAAGAGGGGACTTGTCGCCACAATTGTGGCGTGCCCAGCTCTGGTTTGCGACAATCGCACTCTCCATGCCGCCATGAGATCCCGCCGGAGCTCTGCCCGCTATGACGTGATTTCTCGCGGCAGTGGAGTTACGCCCCAGCGTTTCGCCTCCTCGCGCAACTCCCACATGAATGTGCGCGAGGAGTTATGCCTCCAGATCCCATGGCGGTAGTCCGGCAAGAAGGCTCGCCGCCTCACGGGAGACCGTGCGGTATCCTCGGGCCAGCCTAATGGCCATGACCCTTTGGGACACGTTCAATCGCTGGGCCGGTCGCAGCCTTAATGAACGCACCCACACCGGTGCCCCGTAAAGGGGCATGGACCGCACGATCCCCGCGTAGAGCCTCCGGCCGGAGGCGTTTGGACCCCCTAAGATTGGGTAGAAGCCGCTTCAAAACAGTCCCAGCCCTCTCCAGTTTGGGAGCCAAACGTCGGCAGTGCTCCATGAAGTTCCACCGGCTGTCGAGGACGAGTCCCAGGTACTTCATCGTCGACTCGACACCGATGTGATCCCCCTCCCCCCTTATCTGGGAACCCGACAGTGGCGCGTTCCGAGGACCATAAAAACACATGACCTCGGACTTGTGCAAGGCCACCTCGACTCCCAATTGCCGGATCCTATCGACGATTGTCGCAACCCAACGTGTCGCCAGTTCTGCCGCCGCCTCATGCGATTTCCCCTGCACCAGGACCAGCGTATCGTCAGCGTAGCAGACTATGCTGACGCCACTAGGGAGGTCGGCGCGCAGCACCCAGTCGTAGCCGATGTCTCACAGATGCGGCCCCAGGACCGATCCCTGCGGGATACCGCACGACATCTCTCGCCGGTTCCACTCTCCGTGGTGACCGGGGTAGATGATGGCCCTGTCCGTCCCCCCGGGCGTCCCTGGCGTCCTAGACGATCTTTCGAACTTTTTGTTTGGTGAACCTGAACGCGTGGTCGCACCGACAGAGGGCGCTTTCCAATAATCCGAACAATAAGTGACATATGCTCGCGACTGATCGCGCAACCGCGTGACGATCGAATTCCATTTTTTAAACATAATTTTGCACTTAGAAACATATCCGTAACAATTGTTGTTTTATGAAAGAAACCGACTTTGTTCTCAACATACTTCAGCACTTTATGAAATCATCATAATGAGTGTTGACTAGCTTCCGTCACCAGCTTTGCCTGTGTCATATCTTTATGAAATATAGCCTATGTTGCTTAGTGATAATTATAACTTTACACTGGTGAAATAATTTTTACAATTTACAAACAAAAATGCAAATCTTTTCTCTTAATAATATTAGTGTAGATGTATAAAATAAATTCATCAATTACAGTTTATTTCAGTCCACATACTGGCTTTAGCCCGTTCGTAGACGGCATAAAATTAGTGATCGATTTTTTGTAGGAGCAAAATAAAACAGTAGAGATCAAATGTCTTACAAAAAATCTGCGTCCGATTGTATATCGTTTGCGAACGCTCTTAAGTTTGGTGATCAAAGCTTACAATAACTGCTAATCTTAGAATAAGATTTTTTATCAAAGAACTAAGAAATAGATAAGCATCCTACAAAGGCACAGGAAGATAAACAAGAACCAACATCTTATACAACAATAAAATAACACCCAATAGGTATTGTACTCGATATTTCCTTCAACCACAAAAAAATTACTCGGAAACTTTACATAAAAATACGAAATAACAACACAACAATAGAGTATTTCCCGAAGGGAACGATTAATCAAAAGTAGGCAAACACGAGACGTCACGGGAGCATACATTTATCAGTATCAAAATCTAGAGGAACTAAGAAACATGGTCGAAATATACACTTGTGGTGAAATAAAAACTACATGAATCGATCAATCAATGAGTTTAAGTTCGGATTTCACCAATGAAAAGGAATGCGTTCAGCACATCTAAACACGTTCAAAAGCTGTCAGTGTACATATATATTCCATAACAATTTTGACACTGACAGCTCTTGAACGTGTTTAAGAAAATGCTGATCGCGTTCAGTTTCGTTGGTGAAATCAGCCCTAAGATACACTTGCATGGGTTATTTCAGTTATTGGTAACCAATAACTGAGATTACAGAAATTGTGATAACATAACATCACGGCGGCAATCCCCGAAGGGCTGGCAGAGGTGTACACCCAAAACAAACAAAACGGGCGAAATCTTCGCCATTTATGTTTAAGTCCCATGTAATAGGGGGTGAGCCTATTGGCATCAACCGGGCACAAATCCCTATTAATAATGATAACATGGGAGCATTTACAATTACTGAATAGCTATGTCCGTAACAATCATCTGTAGGTCATAATATAAACTAGTGATCGCCCAGAGGTCAAAATTCGACCATAATTGATTAAAATTTTAAGTTGTATAGTACGTACTAATTCCATGCTGCCATGTCATGATTCTAAGGTAGCCATCTTGTGTCAAACGCATGGTAGTGTGTGTAATGTTATAATTGTTTGTTGTAATTTATTTCTAATGTATAATATATAAAAATATTAACTTAATGCACTCTTTCTCCATATAAACTTTAACTGTGCCAAATGTCGTACTCCTCCGTCCGCGTAATTTTCGTAAAAAGGGGTACAAAGTTTTTGCTTCATGTATAATAATAATAATTATTATTCCGTGCGGGAATCCAATCTGCTATCAGTCTGTTGAGACCATGCACGGAAAACATTTTAAAGCATCGCATCCCACAGCTTATTGGTGATTCACACAGGAATGGAATCGCCTAGAAATAAATTAACTTCGTTACAATTGCCTCAAGAAAAAATAATATTATTTAAAAGTGTCGATTTTCCCGTTTCGGGCCCATTCAAGCCCATCCCACAGACAAACGTGAAATGTCCCATGTGTCTGCACTTCTACCGTCACTCCTTTCTAAACGAAATACAGCACCGCCGCTTGGTGGCAAGATGAAGAATGATGTTACTTCCCTGAAAGAACTCCTTCACAGAGAGGTCTTGTACTACGGAAACGTTCACCTCCATCACGGGTGACTGTAATCGGACACCAACCTAGTAGGTTAATGGCTAAGTGAAGATGACAATAAAAAAATTAAAAAAAACATTTTACTCCTAGAAAGAAAATTCGATTAATAGGGATGATGTCTAGTTAAAAAAACCTATTTCATCCGTCAGTCAGATAAAAAAAACCCTAAATTATCATATTAATAAAAAATGACTTAGATAAAACGCATTAAAGCTGGAAAACTTGCCGTGACGTCATGCCAAATTTTATCTCAATGTATCGTCATAATTTTTGGTTTCGTAAAAAAAGAAAAAAATACCTGTCCAACATTTTTTAATAATCTACCTGACGGAATTTACCTAAAAAATTTTTTGTAGTACATTACTGCCGCGGCCTGCAAAAGGGGCATTTATGGATGAACATGAAAATGTGGGTGCTTGTCTAGTACTTTTCCCAAACATGCTTGGAAATTGGAGCATTATTTTGAAATAAATGCGAGCAGGCGGCCGGCAATATGAAAATCCAAATCTGTTGTATTTAGCTGCTGAATAAAAATGGAACGAACTTTACTTCGATACCTATATGACAACCAAGGAAGTAACTTATCAAAGACTTTATTTAAATTTCGAACTGGCTTGCAAATATAGCCGTTTAAAGTAAAAAAGCAACAAATGAGCATGAAAATGCGCGCGAAAATGTATTGTTGTTCGTCATCGATTCTGGAATTTATAATTAATTTACTTAGTTTGAATTTCCGCGCATTATTTGAGAAAAGTACTAGACAAGCGCCCACATTTTCATGTTCATCCATAAATGCCCCTTTTGCAGGCCGCGGCAGTAATGTACTATAAACTTTTTAGGTAAATTATTTTACATAATGGATTTATCCTCATTCATTATTATTATCATTACATAACGCAGTTTCAGAAGGTCGCCAGTCAGGTCGGGCAAAGTGTTAATGGGTTTTTCCATCAGGAATTTCTCAGTAGCAGCCCGGTACAGCGGTGTCTTGAATTGTGGCCGATTGATGGCAATAGACTCGTCCCCTTTTACATGTGACCAAAACATAACTGGCAAAATGAGGGTATAACTTTAGATACACCTCTGCTTAACCCTTCGGGTATTATTTATAGGCCTGATGTGATGTTATTTTCTTTATCTATTAAATTAAAGGTTGTTTTATGTGATTCCACAATCTTATACATAGCTCATTAATTAGATCAAAACAGAATATTAAAACTGCGATCTGCATGAGAAACAAGGTTAATCAAATTCCTTTACAACTTGGCTTTGCTTGATAATAAAAACGGAACAGAAAAACTTACATGCATCTGATTAATTAATTATGCAATACTTGTAGTTATCAACTTGCTTGGTAATAAGGATGAAGACTAAAATTTTTGTTTTTGTCCTTCAGGTAGATTATTAAAAAATATTGGACAGATATATTTTTCTTTTTTTAGATTTTATATTTTATTAGATAAAATTTGGCATGACGTCATGCCAAATTTTATCTCAATGTATCGCCATTATTTTTACTTTTGCTGCTTTTTTACTTTAAACGGCTATATTTGCAAGCCAGTTCGAAATTTAAATAAAGTCTTTGATAAGTTACGTCCTTTGTTGTCATATAGGTATCGAAGTAAAGTTCGTTCCATTTTTATTCGGCAGCTAAACACAACAGATTTGGATTTTCATATTAACATTGCCGGCCGCCTGCTCGCATTTATTTCAAAATAATGCTCCAATTTCCAAGCTTGTTTGGGAAAATTTTCTTTATAAACCAGATTAAAATTAATAACACTGAATAACTTTTCCTTTTCCGATACGTACAAAAACAAAATTACAAAGAATTTTAACAGAAAAGGATTCAACTAATTGAAACAGGAACTTTACCTACCCGAGAGTTTTATAACTGTAGAACTTTTTTTTAAAGTTTTTTTTTTTTGTAGAAGGTATCTTACATTATTTTACCGTTCCTTACCTAACAACTTAATAACATAATTTCTTGGAGGATTCGTGGTTAGCAAGTTCACAAGGAATCTATAAGCATCCTCTCGTGTAAGCCACAATGGTTCCATCCTACTTACGTAATCCCTTAGTCGACACTTGTGACACCCATGGGAACTGACAGCATTGTTGTAGCTATTGTACTGGATGTACATATAAATAATGAGCCTCTCTTTGTCCTCTTCACTTCAGCTTTTTTATTAATTATTTATTTTGGTCTCTTTACTATATACTTTTAATGTTTTTTATACGCAGCATGATGGTTACTTGTTGTAAGACAAAAAAACGAATACATTAAAATAACTCATTTTTGGAATCGATCGAATAAAGAACCCATGTATACTTGAAGCCCAAAAAACTGACGCTAGTATAAAAATCTTTCCACATTTGCCAACAAAAGAACAATCAATTCGATTTAATATTCAAATATCCCAGCAGGAACGATAAAAAGGAAGTAACCAGCCAATTTATGTTTTCAACATCAACATCAGGAGTGTTATTTAACCCATTCAAATTTACCCAAAAATACCTCTATTTACATTTCACCATTCAAAAGTGCTGCGGAAACTTTTCCGCTGGCCATTCAACGTGTATGGTGGATACACGGCTTTTTATCTTTCAAACTCCAACACTTTTTGTTGCGTTGCCTCGCACTCTGAAAATAACCAATGCATATAAAATGATTCATGGTCTCAACGTGGGCGCAGGCCGCTGCATATCGTGCTCACACGGTCGCATTAATTACAAAATGTATTCTGGACTCTGGGTGTTATGCTTTGTGCAGGATTAGGGCTTTTGTTGTTTCAATTTTTAGTGTAAAAGTGGATAGTGAGCGGGTGAATGTACGTGTAATGTTATGGTTCAGACTCGGAACATTAAGTTGTGCGCACGTTTTTGGTGTTACGACTTCTAACGTGGGTAACTTTGAACTTGCAACGTGAACAAAGCTTGGTCTGGACAGGTTTAAGGACTGGTCTGGTAGGTACCTGGTCCTGGATATCGATGTTCTAAATTAAGGCACTTGCTTCAAGACTTAAGTTTGATTACTATATATTTTTTCTTAGTCTAATATAGCAAAAAGCAGAGATCGCTGATAGGGAACGATAATACCGTATATATGTTATTTGCTTTCCTTCGTGTGCAATAAAGACTCTCTATCTAAAGACACACAGTGCCGGCGTCACGGACCGCCGGCTTTTGCCGAGCAGCACTCCTTTGTTTGGCGGTTCCTTTGTGTGGCAAGCCGGGCGGACCGTGGCTTGCCGGGCGGCAAGCCGGCACTGTGCGTAGGAGCATTAAGGTAAATTGAAGGAAACCTTGTGATTGAAAGAAAACATTAATTTATTAGTCTCACATCGCCAACATCTAGTGAGCAAACGTAGTGATCTACGCTCGTTCCTAATCTGTGTGAAAATCAGCCTGCAGAGAGAAAATTAGAAATGATATCATAATTATCACATTCTTTATTAAGAGGCCGTGCACGAAATCGACTGATTCTGATCAATTTTGTTCATTAGTTGTGAGAAAGGCAAAAATAATTGAAACAAAACTATTTGTGATTTGAAAAGTCGAGTTCTTAGTTTTGCATGTGGCTGAAAGGGATTTAAGTTAAATAAGTTAGTAAGTGGTCATGGAAAATCATAAATATTCGTAATCATTTTTCCGAAAAATGTAGCCAGATTGACGGTAGATGACTTTTTACAGGAAACTACTTTTGATTTTGAACATTTAAAAATTTCATCATCATCGTTATATGGTCTACTTGCATGTGGCTGAACCACTTTTTTCAAGTTTAATACAAAATATAGCAGAAAACTAATGTTGAAAATACCTTTTTTTTTAACAGTCTCAGTAATGTGTTAATTAATCTCACATTATTCTTCAGCTATCCTTGAAATAAAATCAAAATTTTATTTTATGATTATACAATATCTTAATTAAGTAAATTAAAGGCGAAATAAACCATATTTTCGAGAGCGCAAACTTATGCAACTATTAACAGTTGCTGTGACTGACACGAATGGGGTTATCACCACGAAAACTGTACTTTAATAGTTACAGTTAATGTTTCAATTATTTCAAGCTTTCTTAAAATTAGATAAGTTATAAAGAAAAAGGGTTTTTTTCGTGCACGGAGCCTTAATACTTCGGGGTTCCAAGCAATACGTCATCTTGCTCATAATGTAAACGGAGTGAACAGGCCTAATTAATTTAATTAATGGAGTAATATATCAGTCCTCATATCATCTTAGCAAACACGCTCATATTCCAAATAACGTTATGTTCTATAGTTATATACGTGGCAATACCTTTCAAACATTCACCACCTGCCTAGCCTTTTCCCAACTATGTTGTGGTTGGTTTCCAGTCTAACCGGATGCAGCTGAATACCAGTATTTTACATGGAGCGACTGCCTGTCTGACTGCCACAACGGGTCTATCCTTTATAGCAGAACTTTTTATGTCATAATATTATATTCCATAACAGCTGATAGCATAAACTTCATTTCACCGAAAATCGTTTGGCATACACACATTTACGTCATAATTTTGTAAGTCAGAAAAATCTTTAGGTATCCATAATAATTAAAACGTAGAACCATAATATCGCAGAAAGTTCACACAAACATGCAAACAAGCATACACTATGCATGCAGCAAGCATGCAGCATGCAAGCGAGCATGCAACATGCAGCAGGTATGGTTTCTGTCACTGCTCCGGCGCTGCGGGGCTCTTTTACAATATTCTTTTAAAAAAGATTATGCTAAATAAGTTATGCCAAATAAATTTCGGACCGTCAAGACTCTGCCAGATGGAGGGAACTCCTCCACAACACATTTAGTGAGTAATAGAATGCCCGTGGTTATCATACGACTGTCAAAGATCCACGAATGACAGCCGAGGTGCTTTCCGAGGCACGGAGGGGTCTTGGTATGTAAAGATAGTCACCCATCCACGGATCAACGGCGATAAGCGTAGCTTAACCTGTTTGCTCGACCTGGGCGGCTGTTATCACTTAGCCACAAGTTCTATCTTATAATAATTTTCAAACATTATGTCCTTAAAATCATAGATATCAACCACGAAGTTATGTCACAGAATAATAAGAAAAATCGTTTATTTGTGAAAATCCAAGGATTTTGACACTTAGATTAGTCTATAAACAATCACGTTTCCAATCGGCCTAAACAGACTTTGTTTTTATAAAAATCCTGATTTATTAGCTCGTACTATTACGAAAATCTTTCAAGTTTCCAATAATCTGGTCCGGAACCGGATTCTCGCAAAAAAACAATTTTTCCAATATTACACATACATTGACGAGAATGTTTAATTGTCTACAATCTTTGTTACATGATATTATGTAGGCATATATATTTAAAAGCAAATAAAGTAAAGTATTTACTAAATAACAATGGGAGGATATTGTTATTTTGTAAATACTATAGACATATGTTGATCACAAAATGGAACCTCGCAGCCAACTTGCGAATACTCGTATATTCGGGTTCTAGTATTGGTTTTACATAGAAGGAGCAAGTTTGCATTCGATGACCGATCGATCGCCGACAGGAAATAAAGCGGTTTGGGACAGTTTCGCTTGCAATAGCTATTTCTATTTACTGAACTACGTCGGTTTTAGCTTGACCCAAACGAACTGTAGTCATAGTAGAAATATAAAATAGTAGTTCAACTTCTTTATGTCTGCGAGAGAATTACCAATGTATACCTAACCTTCGCTGCGAAAAATGTAAGTAATTTTTTTCTTTGGGTTTTAAATATCTCCGGAAAAATAGGTCTACTTATTACCTATTATAATATAAACGCTCAACTCTGTCTAAAAAATTCCTCAGTCACTTTTTATGATACTATGAAAACAATGTTACAGAGAAAATAAAAACATAGTTAATACCACCTACAAAAAACATAACAAGGTAACGTCCCTTTTATAGCAGTACCTAACATTCTAACCAGCAAAACCTTTTACACATACAAGGCACTTTTACAAAAGTATGTACCCAATACTAGAAATCAGTGTCTGTACATGCTCTATAAAAATAAACGAGTCCAATTTTCCCGGTGTGCTCCCAATAAAAACATTAGTGATCGTCGGCGCGTGAAATTTCCTTTTTACATGCCTGCATACACAGTTAAGGATAAATCTACGTATATACTTAATGATATGGCTGTATAAAAAATGGGCTGATCCTATTTCTCAAATGAGTTTATACTGGTACAAAGGTAATTTGATACTCGCACAGATTTTTGTCTTGTTTCAGAGATTTTTTTATTTAGTACCTACTAGAGACACGCTCCCGCTTTTCACGGTTTTTACGAGTTGAAAAACATCAAGATTTCTCTATTATATCGAAGTTATAGTTTATACATATAAACCTTTCGGAATAAATTCTCTAAATGATGGTAAAAACCGCACAAAAACCCGTTGCGTAGTTTAGAAGGATAACGCGGTCACACAGACAGACACGAAAAGCGACTTTCATTTATTACATATATTATAAATTTCACTTACTGCGACTTCTATTGGTAATCCAGGATCTACAATGATGAACGAAGAATGATCAAAAAAACAAAACCGGCTTATTTACTGATTCGGAACAACTATTTGAACGAACTATTAACGATTTTAAGAATAAAGTCCTTAAGAGCGTTTATACTGGGGCAATTGTATTTAAATAAGAAATATGGCTAACTAATGAACTAACAAAATATTGATTAAAATGCAATATTAGATGCCTCTTTTAAAGTCCAGACATAATCTTGGTCTGTGCTGTGTACTCTCTAAGCGAAATTCGTAGTTTCGGACGTCGTTACGGGCGCTTCGCTCTCTTTCTCACGTGAGTGAGACGGAGAACTAAGTGTCTGAAATGGTCTTTTAAGGAAAGAACCACACAGACCTATCCAGTCAGTGCAAGCATTTGTCAGTAATCGTGGAGCTCAACTCAGAACTTAAGGAGGTCAACGACTTAAGTCTCGAGTCTTGAGTCTTGGGTCTTAAGTCTCGTGTCTTGAGTCTTGGGTCTTAAGTCTCGAGTCTTGGGTCTTGGGTATTGGGTCTTGGGTCTTGAGTCTTGAGTCTTGAGTCTTGGGTCTTGGGTCTTGGGTCTTTAGTCTGGAGGCTTGAGTCTTGGGTCTTGAGTCTTGAGTCTTGGCTCTTGAGTCGTGGGTCTTGAGTCTTGAGTCTTGGGTCTTGGGTCTTGAGTCTTGGGTCTTGAGTCAGTAAGTCACAAGTCTGAGTCAGTAAGTCACAAGTCTGAGTCAGTAAGTCACAAGTCTGAGTCAAAAGTCACAAGTCACAAGCCATCATAATTTATAAGTCATAAGCCACAAGTCACAAGGCACTAATTATTAGTATTATTATTCATAAACGTTGGAATTAGAATCGTTTTAGTGTCGGTTTGTGATCCTTTCACCGACTTCACAAGATTCACAACTCATTTGTTGGTCTTCGTTCAAATACATAATATTCTATCAACGAAGACGTAAACGATAAGAATAGTTGGTCGTTATGAATAACTCAAGACAATGTTTATGTTTTTCTCCAGAATTAGCTTATATATTGAAAAGTTATATTGTGCTCATATAAATTAATTTTTGACTGTGAATGTCAATTTATCTATACATTTAAGCGGGCAAGCCCTTTATGCTTGGAGATTTTAAATACATAGGCATTCAGTTCTGTTTACTTAAGTTTTGGTTCTGTTTGAGTAGTTTCCAATGTTTTTGTTGGTATATTGGCGTGTGCTAGCTGACATAATTATGGCAAATTATTTTATTAAATGGTTTGTATTTCGTAAATGTTAATTACTTTGCATACTAGTATGTCGAATCAAGTTCTTCTAACAAAACAGACAGGTGTGTTGCAGAGGAGTTTGTTGCGCTGCTTCTTCTTCCCAGCTTAAGTACTAGGAAGTGGTAACAGGCGGGCGTTTTGGGGGAGTGTCTTATGTAATTTTGACGTTCAGAAAGTGCTGATTCTCAATATAAGTTGAATAAATGACGTTTGGTTTTGCTTTTGTATAACGAGGGGACACGTTGGTTAACGGATGACCGAGCTGTAAACAATCTTATTTACTAACTCTATTTTATTCAAAATTCAAAAGTCATTTATTCAAACTGGGCTCAGAATCAGCACTTTTCGAACGTCAAAATTTCACCCACCCACCCCCGCCCACCCTTCACCACTTCCTAGTATTTTAGCTGGGAATAAGAAGTGGTGCAACAAACACCCCAGCTACTCTATTCTATTACAATTCCGTTTATTAATATTAAATGGTAGTTAATTTGACGTCAGTTAGCAAACGGAAGTATGTAACATCAATTTGCTATGATAAAAGTATCTCAATTGACTAACTTCAGAATTATAAGAATGAACTTGCGGATGGCATTCGGGTTTCAACCGTCAAGTCGTACAGACGTTCATAACATTAAGTGTAAAACAACGCTGAGTTATCATGTGCTATGAATGGTTATGTTGAACGATTAAACGAAAAAATATATAACTGACGTTTTATTACTAGTTTGGTACAAATGAAATGTTAATGGTTTTACAATATAACTATAGTTCGTGAACAGCTCCAATTCTAATTCCTTACCTATCAAGTCACCTATGTGATCCCAAAGAAAATAATTTTTAAGACCAATTTTGGACTAAAATAGGTAGTGAACACATTTTAGACACTGTTGTTTCCTTTATTATATTAAATTTCTGCAGCCAATTAAATTATTCCGCAAGTGGACTATATCCTTTAATTCTGTCACTTTTGACGGCCGTCGTCGTCAAAAATGACGAGAGGGTCGTTGCTGAAGAATGACTTAGGACTGTATGTACCAACATAGTGTAATCCTGCTAGAGGAACAACAATAGACCTTTATATAATATTATGACAGTAGCCGAAGGTTTTCCGATGACCCTACCTCTCACCTCCAATAAGGCGGGTATAATTTCATCACACTTACAAAATATTTTTACATAAAGTCCTTAGGCTTTAATAGAAAAAATAAGGCTTGATGGTCATGCTCATAGTAATGATACAAGTAACCATGTTTGAATAATCTTGAAGTATTTAATTGTCAAAGTAGGTAGCAGCGGAATCAGCGTTTTGTACGGTGGGACTCAACATGACAAACCATGTTTTCCCGTGTGTAATTATATGTTCGTATCTGTGTGTACCGTGTCCCACAGCTATTAAAAAATACTCAAGTTTAATGTATGTAAGTATAGGTAAAGTTAAGGTCTCCATAAAATGAGCGCTCTATTTCGTTAAATTTAAATCGATTTAACTGCAAATTGGAATTTGATTGGATGTGCCGATCGCGGGCGGCTTGAAATGAATTTTTGGGACTATTGGAAACAGTAAAAGTATAGTCCCATATAACTTTACAAACGAATTGGGTCGGTAAACGATTTGCATTCATTAATTATAATTAATATTCAGTAAAAGTTTCTGACAACATTCATTATATTTTAATTGACGATCAATTTCGGGTCTGCCATAATAATTGTTTTTTCTTGTAATACTACACATTTCGGGGGAAGTTATTTTTGGTAGGAAACTTTTTAATTATTATAATTACTTTTGACTTATTTCTTATTCCACAGAATGTTGGTTAGACCGTGGCATGCCTGAATAAAAAATTACAAAGGTACGACGTACGTTACGGTTTCTTACGCCAATAGTGACACTGCCGGGTACAGAATTGGTTTATTAGGACTCATATTCAGAATCAGCTTGATTTATATATTTATTTTATTTTATTGTATTCGAGAAACTTACAGCTAACCTACACAGTGCTCTTAAACAATATATACAAGTTTCCACTGGTAACTATAAACATAAAAACGAAAACAAAAAGGTCGGTACAAAATACCTATTAAACATCAATTAGAAAATAAATAGTACACGATATCTGCTCGTTCTATGCTCTTTGTATCAAATAACTTACTCATAAAATTATGTTGTATTTCGGTATGATGACTGCAAAAACATTTCAAGCGACACATAATACATTCCACTCATGTGAGTACTTCACAACTCTATAATACGTTACCCTCAAACGTTGTATCGTGTTTTCCATTTCATTTAATATTCACAAAGTTTATCAACGTTAACGTTTCCACTCGAATGGAAATCCTTGCAAACTCCACAAACTTTTCACATTAAGAAATGACAAACATAAAACATTTATTTAAATTCGTGCATTTGTGGGTACTTGAACTATTCTCAAACAAAATGTCCACGTAAATTCGAGGCTGGTAGACGAAAAGCGGAACTTCAAAGGATGTAATGTGGAGGCTCGTTTAGTGGGGGCAGATGGGAGTCGGGTCGCGGTCAGCTTCATTTCCGAACACAAACCTAGATCAGCGGCTGTCCACAGGGTTGACCAAACTCACGGATTATTTACTAACGCTCAAGTTTGTTTAGGAGCGCTGGGTGATATATTTTTAGTGGAAAAAATCGAATTGCGTATTGATAGTTGTAGGCGTAATCATAATATTCCAAAATTGCTTGTTGACCTCAACCTACTCACTAACTAGCTAGTTATGTACAACTGATCCAAGCCATGTTAATTTATTTTATATGGAGGTCTTTACTGACTCTCATATTTGGTTTATTTACTGATTAACAGAGCGTAGTAATTTTCAACCATATTACTGTAATATTATATGAGAACACACATTGTAACCAACGTCCTGGGCTTGCTCGTCCCATCATAGTCCTCATTCATCGCTTTTCGTCAGGCGAGATCGAGGTCAAGAGCAACTCCACATATAAAAAAAAAACGTTATGAAATGTTATCAAAGCAAGCAATAATGATCTCGTAAATACTTGAAGTTAATTTTAATAAAAATTATTGTTATTTATTATTTATTTATATTTATATATACTTTATTGTACACCAGATTACACATTACATAAAGGAAAAGTAATACACTACAAAATATAAAATGGGCGACCTTATCACTTACTGCGATCTCTTCCAGGCAACCTTGGATACCTTAACTTATTATTATTTTAATAACTATTAATGAAAGAGAAATAGTAACTTTACGTCGGAATATATCTGTCATTTACGTGACCCAAAACTATAATAATATGTCTCGGTACCTAATACATTTATATGTTCCATTAGCATTTTGGCACCAAGAGAAAGCCAGAAATGCAGTATGTAGTGCCTCAACTGATCGAACTGCATGCATTGTAGACATTGGATTATTGACCTCTCTCGTAAATTGTAATTCCCACACTAAGATTCAGTGAATGTAAATTCTGAAAGGTTTTTTCTTCAGGTATTTTAATCATTGTATTTGGCTTTTGAGTTATGGCCAAAGCCTCATCTTTTCAAAATCAAATAACGTCATCATCTAACATTAACTGAAGGCCAATTCGCCAATCATATCTCAGCGATAATCAAGGTAAAAAACTTGTCAACATTTTGGATATTTTTGACAGATTGAGACTTAGATTACGATGCGAACATTCTTATAAATACGGGTATTGCCCCTCTGAAAACTTATAACTAATTTCGATATCCCAAAGATTCCAAGACTGGCAGCCCTACATGTCGAAACTGCGATGTCACATTAAGGTCTAAACCTCTAACATATTGTAAGCTATCTGATAGCAAGTGAGTCTATTGCGGTAAATTTTCTGCTGGCCAGAGATTTTAACGCAAATACTCAGCTGACCTATAAATTGTTCAGGGAAAATAGAATGCAACGTTTAGAATATACAGACCTATTGACACCATTATTAGTAGATACGTGGTCGGCCTTAGTGAAGAAGATCATTGCGATGAACTGAACTTTCACATCACGAGAAGCATTCCTATTATTACCATTAACTTTGCAGAATAATTGGTAATTCAAAAAATACACAAAAAGAATATAGCAGCCCTGTACGTTGGTACGTATATGCCATTAGTCGTGAATACAAACACTAATGGGATAACCTCATACGACTAAACTATATGGCTAATACGACTTGCCAGGAAGTTGATTTTGATCTTTTTACTACTGATGTGAGTATAATAAATAAAAACCCAAAACAAACAGTCTGATATCCATTAACTCTTAATTATTGGTGAAAACTTGTAATTTCCCATAATCCTGTTATTAACAAATACACTATTATTGTACATGCCTTGCCTAGCTAAGTTTTCCAAAAAAACATTAAATGAATAAATTTGCCATCCTGCCAACTATAAACCAATAGCCATAACCTGTATACTGTGTAAAGTGATGGAACATTATGTTACTAGCATATTTGGAAGACAATGAACTCCACTGTGACTATCAGCTTCCGTCGTGGTCGGTTAGCTCCACCTTCTTGTGTATGTTACGCATTGCTGGGGCGAGCCCATTGAGAAACACGGCGAAGCCCTTGCTGTGTCACTTGATATCTCAAAGGACTTTGACAAGGTCTAGCATATGGTAGTCTGTTGGGTAAGCTTCTTCGTGCACTCGCATACTTGCTGATTTTAGCAACTGGATTTCCGACTTCCTGAGTGATCGATCTATCAGAGTGGTCATGGATTGCTGCTCATTGGATCATATGGCTTTTTTTTTTGGGTGGGGAATTATCAAATAACTTCTCCCGCTCTGGGCGGAGCGGGAGGGTGTGACAGACTTTAACTGACTAAAATCCACCCGTGTTCCTTCCGTTGCCTGTGTGCTGGGGCCGCGATATCCCTTTCGGAGAAACTCGCAACCCTGGAAGGCATTCGCCCTTATGGGCCCCGTCAGTTGGTGCTGACATCTCTTTGAGGCGCGCGTGGAACACAACGCGCCGTCGCGTCGACCCGGGCCTGGTCCTTATCGGACGACGAGCTACCGATCGCTCACCGTCCACAAGCCCGCGCCTACGGTGGCCGGAAATCGGCTTGAGACTCCCGATGACCGGGGCGTCTCCTGCGGCGACTAGGGGCGTGAGGGCGCGAATTATCCTCTCCCTCACGCGTTCGAACTCCTCCTTATATGGCGACTGATGCCAGTATTGCGCAGGGGTTTGTTCTTTCTGCGACTATATTTCTGCTGCACATCAACGACCTGCGACAACTTGGTGCTATCGGGTACGCAGATGACAGCACAATCTCAGAAAGATACCTGTCCAGTGCAAGAGCCAGCAGAAGGGAAATAGCTACTCTTAGAAAGGCAGGAAACGAGGCTTAAGTGAAATTCATTCGCTCCATTACGAAGCAAATGAATTTCACTTAAACCTCGTTTCGTTTGATGACAATCTGTTCAAATTCAATGCTCTGAAAACACCGGCGTGTCTTTTCTCTACCAAAAGGAGCTAGTTTCAGTTATCTTTAACTTTTCGAGGTTCATTTGTACCAGTTGCCAACTTTCTAGAGCTTTGGGCATGGATTTGACGTCTGATCTCAACTTTGGTTCAAACAACGAGTCAAAAATACCAACTGCAGCCAAGAAGCTGGACAGTGTTTAAGTCTGTACAAACTCAGGTCATTCTTGTGTGGAGTATTGCAGCCGCTTATGGGATGGCCCAGCAAAATTCCAGGACATACTGGACTTGATTTGGTGGAACACAGAGCAAAAAGGCTTGTACAAAGGCTTCACAGCCTGACTCATCGGCGTAATGTTGCTTGCATGTTGGTCTTTTATAGACTGTACTTCGGAGACTGTGCGCAGCATCTCCACGACCTGATCCCACCATCGCCCTTTTACTACTGGTCTAGCAGAAATACTGAAGGGTACCATACGTACTTGGTTGATATCCCGACCAGTCGTACTCAGCGCTTTTCCTGTGGAAAAAGTTTTTCGTGGAACTCTCTGGCAGCGTCTGTGTTCCCTTCCACATTAAAGCCGTCTGCCTTCAAAGCAAAAGTGAACAAGAACATCTTCTGGGCACGGTCGGTCCATCATAGACCTTATCCATCGCTTTCCATCAAGCGTGATCGAAGTTAAGACCAAACTCATGCAGCAATAAAAAAATAAAAACGAGCGAGCGTTACAATATGTATAAGATGAAATAATATATACATCTGAAATCTTGGCTGACAGCAACCTCTCGGGAAATGGGTTGTTACCATCTGACGGCCAACTCTAGCCCCGCGTGTGCTCATTGGTCAAATGAAATAGCGTGCACTTCCCCGGCTTCCTGTTATACACTTCCGTCCTTTTTCAGGAAGAAAAAGGATTTTATATTGTGAGGGCAATGAAGACAAAAATAATTAATGAACTCTGCATTCATTGGTTTAAATAAAGGCTTATTGATATGTAACATCTTTCGTCTCACTTTCGTGCAATCTGTGGGAGATCACTCCCACCACCAACCACCACCACTGCCTTTTGAACCAATGAATACAGAGTTAATTAATTATTTTTTTCTGCATCGCCTTCATTATAAAAAAACTTTTTTAAGCTTACTTGGATTAGAATAGGCATGATGCCTGGGTAAAAAAAATTAAATAATAATTAGTCCGTTAGTCAGATAATAAAAAAATATTAGAGACGTTTTTTTTTGCTTTATCATATTAATAAAAAATTACTTAGATAAAACGCATGTTAGGTTGGCGAGTGGGGGTCGCTACGTCACTAGTAAGTATAAAATCTACATACTTGTGACGTCATGGCACATTTTACCTCAATGTATCGCCGTAATCTTTAAATTACGTAAAAAAAGAAAAAATACGTGTCCAATATTTTTTTATAATCTCAACAACGGACTAAAAAAAATTTTAGTCATCATCCCTATTGGAAGTGACGTTTCTTAGCTCAGTTGTAGTAAATTGCAGTTGTTTTTTCATTATTATTTTATTAAATAAACTACCAACAAACTGCAAACAAACTAAAACGTCGTTGCTCTCTGTTCAAGAACAAAATAATTCATGACGTCACGAAAGAAGAATGACTACGTGCTGTACATTTACTAAACTTTTTATAACTGACGACAAAGTTGGTTAGCTTGGTCGTACGTGAGCATTCTGTGGGCCACTTAATTATACCATCTGGACCAAGTAGCAAGCTAACCGAGAACTTAATTGTGATAGTGTTACTGTAGGTACGTACTTTGAGCTCATTACAGCTCCTAGCTAAACGTTGACCATTGTCATTGCTTAGTTTAGCAGAATTGTATTCTGTGTGACTGAACAAAATAATAAAGTTTTTCTCTGGTAGGTATAGTCGATTTCGTTAGTGCTTTATCACCCGTAGGTTGAATGTCACTAACAGGTCAAAACGTTGTCATTTTAGTAATTGTCACAGAAGAACAAATAGATCTTGTAGTCTATTTGTCTGTGACATTACATAGTTTCAACCTTAGTGAAGTTTAACTTTTCAGGAAAGTTTTGAATATTGTAAAACGTTTTAAAATAACGGTGGAGTTTCTTGCCCATTCTTCTCCATATGAAAACTACCTTTTGGGCGATTATGAAATAATTCCATTTTTTTTTGATAATTTTAACGTAAAGGTGCCTAATTGAAATAAATTATTAGACTTAACTTGTTATTAAAAGTGGTAAATATATTACAAGATTGACTATACCCCTATGTGACTCCACAAAAGAATAAAGTTTTACATTATGTATATGTCGCATTTTATGACTAAGAATATTAACCATGGATGAAGTACTTGATCTTAACAACCTTGTTTGTCTCATTTTACCTAGAAATAAAATTCTTATATTTTTTTATTCTGTTGCTCTTCAATGAAAAGATAGTTTACAAGATAAATTAAGTCAAAGGGAAGGCCACGGCAAGGAAATATTTTTCTCGAACTTTTACCTCATAATACGTAACCAGTTTGAAAGGAATATAATAAACAAGTGTACCTACCTAAGATATAAGACCTTCCAACGCGCTCAGCAAAAAACAACCTTTTTCTAATATCATCACACGGACCACATTTCTTCATCCAAACTCTGTTGTGTTGCTCATCGAGTTCTGCGCTTGGCAAGCAATTTCCTCGATAAAATATTTAGCATTTACGCGACATCCACAGTAAAAGATGGAGATAAAATTAGTTTTATACACGTGGTTTTGCTCCATCCACAAGAGAAAATAACTCCTATACCTACCTATTTTGAATGACGTGATTTAAAAGTATTTTATGTTTTAATTAGATTTTGCGCGCGGCTTCGTGGATGTCGGAAAATATCCCACGGGTTAATACTGCCGGGATTAAAAGTACCTAATGTGTTAATCCAGGATATAAACTATCTGTGTGCCAATTTTCATCCAAATCCGTTCAGCCCCTTTTTGCGCCAATCCGGAACGATTGGCGCAAAAAGAGGCTGAACGGATTTGGATGAAAATTATAAATACATCTAGACAAAAATTCTATAAACTATATTTTCGGCAGTCATTCCCACACCTCGTAGCAATTGCTTAAAGCAATTGCAATTGCAAAAATATTTAAAGTACAGGTTCGACTTCTTTACAATTTTATTATATGTATTTGTTTTAATCTAAGAAATAGTCTATATATGTGGCAAATGTCATGAAAATCAGTCCAGCCGTTTATGTGTGATTTAGTAACAAACATCCAAACATCTTCACATACTTTCACATAAGTAGAATATTAGTCGGATTGCCCGTATATTTGCCCCTCAACAAAGCTAAATAAACTACTAACTTGACCTACCTTTTCATGAAGCGAACCTCTAAATATCACGAGACCTACTTGGAACCGTCACCACGAAAAAGCTTGACGCAAAATAATTTCACCCGTCGCATCACTTGACCCACTCCACTCAAGTAGCTAGTGGCCGTTGATGGGCCAGCCCACCCGATGTACGCCATAAATAAATAAGTGTCTACACCACTGATACTTGACGGAACTGCTGTGGCTTATACTCGTTCCTAGTTAGTAGTACCCACTGAACAATAAAGTCGATTATGACTTTCGCCAGTTGAGCTGTAATTAAAGTCCGGTCGCAAAGCAGAAGTCGAAGAATATATTGCCGTCGCGCTCGCGCATTTGAAGGTCCTTCTAATGTGCGTGGGCTACGGCAATACATTTGTGCGCGAGCGATACAGTGAATGATGAATGATTATTTATTTGTTAAACACAGGTAACATACATTTGGTCTTCAGTTAAAATTCAGTTGGCTCTCTATGTTTTGCCATTGACGTACAAATTTTATAATTACAGTAGGTAGGTAAAATAACATTAAAATTAAATTCAAAGTCATAATAAATTAAGTATTTACAAATTTAGTAAGGTATTTTTAGATTAATTAGCATTAAATTCAATACACAATTCACACAATATACAACAAAAACACACATTCATTATTTAGTCAAATTATAATAATATTATTGTGATTAAGGAATTCATCTACAGTGTAATAACATTTATGGATATAGATAAGTAATGAGGGGTCATTGTACGAAACTCTTTCTGCTTCGCGACCGGACTTTAGTCAAGTTTTCTACGAGAGATTGTAAATGCCTGTTGTGGGTACCGGTACTGCATTTTGTTTCATACTGAACGTCACTAACCTATGTACCAGAGGTATTGACAGCTTGGCAGCATAAGGCACTTGGCAAGTTAATTATTAAGTAGATAGTAACTAAATTGTAGTCACATTATTTAATTCAAATACTTTCCCATTTTGTTCAATGCTGTCAGCATTTATGAGTCTAGACGCGTAAAAAACTCAATTTAGAGTCAACAAAGCCAATTTGGAGTAAATTCCTCATAAAAAATGAAACAGCATTAGTCTGCTGTTGAATAAAAACTTCATGAAAACTTATTATACCAAAATTGGTAGTTACGTAAATTAGGCCTTATATCCTTGGAATCCTTATGAAAAGATGTTACTTATACGAGCCGAGGCAATATAACTAAAATATTTCACACACTTAAAAATGAGTGTGAGCGTTCAAGTGAGACTTATGACGAGCGACTTTTTTATATTAAATACCAACTGACCCGAGACTTTCTCCTGTCCTGATTTCAATAATTTATATCGATTCAGGGGGACAATTCCTGTATTTATAAGAATTTTTGCATCAGAATGTAAGTATCAATCTGTCAAAAATATAAATTAAGTTAAAAAAAAATGACATTGACTGTAAAGACCACGTAGGTGGACTCTCCAGAACCTTCTCATTACAGAGACATATTACGTATTATTCAAATTGAATCAGTGGATCAGTGGTGGCCCAGTGGTAACGGCCCCGACTTACGAGATGTAGGTCTTGGGTTCGAACCCAGTCAGGTGCTTTACTTTCTGTAAATAATTTATTCTCCACTGCTCTCAAAACGGTGAAGGAAATCAACGTGAGAAAACCGGCATGTCCTAGTACCAAAAATTCGAAAACATGTGACATCCACCAACTCGCACTGGGCCCGCGTGGTAGATTATAGCCCACTCCCTCTCACAGGTTTTTCTGACCCCATAGAAAAACGGACGTTCAGTTTTTCCCAAATTTGACCTGTTTTCGGGAAACTTTTCAATATTTTCTTTCCATAAAAACGAATTCTAATTCGGTCTACTACGAACATTTTCAAACAAAACATAGCCAAATCGGTCGCTATGATGCGCTTACCAAAGAACAGCATTTCATTTTTATTAATATAAATTATTTTATCAAAACCTTAAAGCTAAAAGGTTTAACGTTCATTGACGTTGCTAGCCAAATTACACTCCATATTAGCATAGACTTCCTCGAAATCTACCAATACAATAGTAATTATAATTGGATTAAATAATGCCTATCGACAGAATAATTCACAAGAGAAGTCGAAATAGACAGCTATTGGCCTTCTAATCTCTCCCTTCTCTAGGGACCTGTCGATCCCTACACATAGGCACAACAAAGCCCTGTCAATACCTAACTCATCCGAAAAGACCACAAAGAAAGTAATTTTATAAAAATCCTTCACCACGTTGAGAATGTGATCTGAATAACAATGTTCCATCAACGCCCTTATCACGAGCTCACAGCTTATCAAATTTGTTGGCCAGCCTTTATTAAGCCTCTTGAGATTTTCATTAACTTTATATCTCAGAAAACACAATGGAGTTCACATAAAATGTAATTGTTTCAGTCAGAAAAATATAATACAAAAGATATTGAGCCCCAGCGAATGTTAAATTTAAATTATACGAGAGCCTATGAACGGCGTCCAGTGGTATTTTATTAACTTAATAGGACTTAAGTTAGGCATAATTATCTTGGGCAAAGTTTTAATTTTATACATTCCGCTGAAATATCGTCGAAAATATTACTTCGTTTGTTTTATTTTTTATCTCTTTGGCTTGGAAATCTGCGAATTTAAATTTGAAAATTACTTTGATGTAAAAGTTTTTATCCATAATTGTCTGTTCTTGACAAAGTTAAGGTATAGTCATGTGCACACGTTGTCAATTCAATTTCATCAAAGTGAAGGTACTACTTAAGTAAGTATTTAAAAAAACCGGCCAAGTGCGTGTCGGACCACACACAATGAAGGGTTCCGTAGTTGGGATGAATTTATCCCAAGAACAAACTTAACATTGTAGTTGAAAAACATGTTCTCCGATACGGAATTTATGGGAGATCATGTTTTTCAAACCGCAAATTTAAGTTGGTTGGACACTTGACTCTAACAAAAAAATTCAGTTCAAAACCTTAATATCTCGCAAACGGATCCCTGAATCCAAAAATGGTTTTCACAAACTCACTATATATTTTTGAACGACTTTTCTAACAATACCCCACAACATGGGGTATACGAGAAAAAAAAAGAACACTGTACGTGTAGTACCCAAAAAAAAAAAAAAACTTGATTTTATTTTACCACTTTATTGGCATGATTAATATGTATACATATGCCAAATTACAGCTTTCTAGTACTAACGGTCTCTGAGATAAGCCGCGGACAGACAGACGGACAGACAGACAGACAGACGGACATGGCGAAACTATAAGGGTTCCTTGTTAAAAAAAAAACAATGTTACTCAAACGTTGATTTTGGATGTTTTGACGTTCACAAAAAGAAGTCCAAATATTATATTGGAGTGTTCAATAATATTTTTAGGAGCGCAAATGGGCACTATTAGAGGTTCGATTAGATATATTCCTTTAAAAAAAAATGTTCAAGAAAATAATTAAGAAACTAACATAAACGTCGCTTAACTACGTCCAACAAACAGCCGACCTTCACAACTAACAAAGGGACCAATTTTATTCTACATGGATAACATTCAAAACCACTGTTAAGACTACTAAAGTCCGGTCGCGAAGCAGAAAGAATTTCGTACAATGACCCCTCATTACTTATCTCTATCGCTCGCGCACAAATGTATTGCCGTCGCACTCGCTCATTTGAAGGTCCTTCTTTCTGCTTCGCGACCGGACTTTACGTGGACTCCCGACTACCTTCTCATTACATATTATTACATACCTATTACTGAAGCAGTGGAACAGTGGTGAACTAGTGGCTCAGTCGTAACGGCCCGAACTTCCGAAGTTCCAGTCGTAAGTTCGAGACCCAGCCAGGCGCTTTACTTCAACACCACTGCTCTCAAAATGATGAAGAAAAACATCGAGAAGAAAACGGCATTTTTTAGAACCAAAAATTCTAAGTATGTGACTTCTATCAATCCGCACTGGGCGAGCGTGGTGGATTACAGCCCACTCCCTCCCAAAGAGAGGAGGCCCTTGTCCCATCAGTGGGAATAGGCTGATTGTGCCTATGCTTATGCTATTGAATCAAACGAAGCATGAAATTCCATTCTTCAACAATTACATATTTAATTAAAATGTCTAGACTTTTAAACACGTAAACATTTAAACAATGGAAGTTTAAAACGGAGTTCGTGTAATACTAAGTTGAGCCTGAAACAATATTGGGAGGAAATGTAAGCAGTGCCAAAAAAGTTTTTAGTCATTAGAGAATTTATATGAGAATACAATAAGGGGTAGGTAAATATTTTATTTTCTAGATTGTAAAATTGTTTTGTTTTAGCTTTTATGTAGTAACAGTCTAATAACTTGTTAAAAAGACCCACAATAAAAGTATGACGAATAGAGAATAGGCTCGAACGTTAGCTTAGAAACAAAATCATGCATTCCATTTTTAAGTGGACACTGGAAAAATATGCAATGGTAATCGCATGTATTACATTGAAACCACAAATTCGAACAATACACGTCATAAGTGCAAATAATACCATAGACAATTATATAGGGTAGATTTTTGAGATAGAGCAGTAGGACATCTTAACCGTTGACGCAGCAAGAAAACAGTCTTAGGAGACTATCCTTAACACTTTCGCTATCCCATGATCCACATAAGGTTTAGGACAATCCCGTCGCAAAAATCCACGGTATAGCAAACTAATACGAATATTTACGGAGAAAACAATTATGAATTCCTGCCATCATTACATTATTATATTCCAAGGCAGGGCTCGATGCTCATAAATTATTGTCAAAAATATTTTGTCATTATATCATGATACAAAAATGTTGTAGCATCATCATATTACTACTTTGCCATAGTTTAGCTCACCCCTAAAACAAAAACAACCGTAAATAAAAAGACCCACACAAAACATGACGTATAACCGCATTTCTTCCCATAAATAGCGAGTCAACTGTGACAAGAAACGTTGTATCTATGAAATACGTTAATTCGTGTGTGCTCGCAGGCGATGAGCCAACAAATTGTGATTATTTATAGTTGTGTGTGTGCCAACGCCGTGTGATACCGTATGGTTCGCTCAGTGGAGAAAAAAGAGAATAATTAGAACGTGTGTCTTTGTTTTCAAAGTTCTTTATGTGGTGGGAGAGGGGCGCAATAATGTCTAACATGTCGCATTCACTAGATACAATGTTTATCTAGTTGATACGTCATAAAACGTTTATGGCAGAAATCGTATGACGGTATTCTTCCAACAGTAAAATAATTATCTATGAAATTGTCTTTAAAACGGTTTTCAATGTGTCCAATTCATAAGTAAATCATAATCCATTAAATTGCTTTTAATTCATATCCCTCGCTTTCAAACAATCCCATAGAGGGTGAAAACCATTAATAAGTCCACTTAACTTTTCCTCCGGCAATTCAGCAATTCAGTTGCAGTGGCATATAAATTAACCAAACGCTGCAACTCCAGTCCTCCGTTAATAATTCCCCACATGATTACCGGTAGCTGTTTGCCCATGGAATTACTCTGAATTTTTCATTAACCCTTCTATCTAATTACAGAAAGGAGCAGTTACAGGTATTTGCGCCGTAATTACTGAAATGCTGTTATTTCCTCGAAACCATCAATGTATTATGCGGAACAGAATTCTTGTAACGTCCTGTTACGTAGCTGCATTTAATTCATACCTACAATTTAACGTGAAATTAAATGCCAGGGCCATTCTCATTTCATTTCCATATAGACGAAAATTCCGTAAGTTGAGTGATGATGGGCGAGCCTGGCGTGGGCAGAATTCTACACATAATTAACATTATTTTTCTGGTGTCCTCGTTTATATTAATTCGATTGGAGAGATTTTGTGATGAAACGAAGGCACATCCATTTGACCTACGAGTAGATAGGGTAGGTGTATGCGGTGAGAAGCAACGAAATGCATAAGATTGAGTAAATAATATTGAGAGATTGAGTGAATAACTAACCTAGCTCTGGAGACTTAGTGATTCAAACCTTAAATGTAATTTAAAAACCTGCTTTCAAGAACAAAGGACATCATCGATTAGCCATTGAACAAAGAAACAGAACTTCAGACGTAGCGCCACCGATCAATGAAGATTAGACTTAAGGTTAAAGCCCGCGCCATTTGTTCTAATCCTCTAGGATTGTCGTGGTGTTTGTGTTCCATAGACTATTTAGCGCAGTTTGTTCGACTTAATTGATGGAAACGGATTATTGTAATGCTTGCGAACTTGTTGCATATTCCCATTCGTAGGATTTGTACTCGATGGTAGAGATCTCGGAAAAACAGCCTTACTAAATAATTTATTAACCGTGGCATTCAATTGATTTCAATTTGATACCTATGTAATTGTTTCATGTGTGCGTATCATCACTCCCGTAGTATGCGAAGGATTTTGGTTATTTTCGTTGATACTGACCGCAGAAGCAACACTGTTATTTCGCTGATGGAGTACCTATTAATATCGTTCAAGCTAATTGCTAATTAAAAATTACGAAAGATGATTTAAAAACCTTTATTTTAGCTTAGTACTCAGCACGATATAGTCGCAATTCTCGAATTCAATATGTACACTGTCTGCAATGCAAATGAACCAGAACTTTCAAATACAACACACGTACAGTACACACACAAATATAGTTGGAAAACTCGGCAGCGATCAGTGCACAAAGATAGAAGTCTTAGCAGTTGCTTCCAAGTTTAGTGCGTGACCGGCGTTTTACCACTTACAGTGTTCTTGGCTTGCGCCAGAGTTTCGATCAAATTGAACACGAAGCGTACACTTGCAGTCTCTCAATGCTGAATGAGAGCAATTTACTTTGGTATTATTTTGGACACGTTTGTAATATGTCTGGTTGTGAGTTTGGTGAGATGGTGCTACAAATTGAAGACTTTGAAGTTTTGTATGAATTTTATCGAATGCTTTTCGGGTTTCCTTTCTGAGACTGCAATGCTCGTGTAGGAAATGTCTGTTAGCATAAGGAGCTCGTGGTTAATTAATAACAGGAGCACGGGAGCAAGCTACGCTTGCCGGGGTTGGTTTGCAGATGGGTGACCATCTTTACATACCGACACTCCTCCGTGCTTCGGAATGCATGTTAATCCGTTTGTCCCGGCTGTCATTCGTGGATCTTTGATAGTCGTTACGGGTCTTCAGAAGCCCGAAAGTCTGTCAACCAGTCTTGCCAAGGGGTATCTTATTACCCAGTTACTGGGTTGTGGAGGTTAGATAGGCAGCAGTCGCTCCATGTAAAATACTGGTATTCGGCTGCATCCATTTAGACTGGAAGCCGACCCCAACACAGTTGGAAAAGGCTTGG
Organism: Agrochola lota; assembly: GCA_947364205.1. Lineage (NCBI taxonomy): Eukaryota > Metazoa > Arthropoda > Insecta > Lepidoptera > Noctuidae > Agrochola > Agrochola lota. Next base: position 9,065,489 of record OX376227.1, on the reverse strand, counting down.
CAGATTGATTGCGCTCATTTCATACCACGTCCAGATTAATCATATCGCTCATGGTTACTTTATAAAATGAAATGAGATATGCCCGCCGCATCACACACGAAATCGCATCACATGCAAAGGAAAATCAGCAAGTTAGACTATTCGGTCTGACGGGCCCTAAACGGTCTAGCGAATAAGCACAAAAGAGAGCAATTGAGTACCTGAATGTGAATACAATTTGATTGCCACTCACCCTTCCATACTAGTGATAGACAGCCGTCGGCGTCAGAGTAAAACGTGTCCAGCTGTGACGTATAGCCGCCATTTTGCGCGCCTTAATAATAACTGTCAAATCATGTCCGCTCAGTCCTAGAACAAATAATCATTTAGGAAATTAATGCTATGGTATTATGCGTGATTAATCAATCTTTTCATATGAATGAAGGCTATTTGTGTACTCAATATTAGGGTGGATAAAGTGAATGCATTTATTGAACTAATATTCTCGTTTTATGACTAGGGAAATTAAACTGTTTTAATTTATGTTTATTTGAAAACATGTTACGAATTTTCATAGAATCGTGTTAAAACCACATAAACTAGGCACATTTACAGCTTATTTCATGTGGAAATATAAACTAGAACCTGCCTTCTCACCTCACATAATTCGACACCGCGGCCGTAAAAAATTGCATGCTGCGTAATCCGAGCACTCGTGCACGAAATGCGGTATGCTACTTTAATTATATTAAGAGCCGTATTTACTCATATTTAACGCTAACATGCCGTCATAATAAGATTATGTTCATTTCATTAAGCGTGCCCGTAACTCGCTAATCCCGTGGTGTTAATTAAACCCAACGAAATTAATTTAATATTCCAGATACATCTGTTTGCGTCGGATTCATTACTATGTATTCGTGCATTTTATCTATATAATAAAAATGAAATGATATTCGTTGGTGAGCGCATAATTACTGTTTGTAACTGAGGTCACATCGGAATGAATTCAGTCATTTACATATCTCTTCTGAGAATAAGAGACCATAATACCTACCTACTTATTTTTATACTCTTAATAGCTGCCCACCCCGGCTTTGCACGGGTAGCAGCACTATGTAATTATCTACGGTGCGGTGCACCTACCTACCTACCCTACCCTACCTACACATACCTACCTACCCACATACCCACCTACCTACATACATGCCTACCAACCTACCTACATACATACCTACAGACCTACCTACCTACCTTCCTACCTACCTACACTACTTACACCTACCTAGCTGACCTGACAGACGTCTTTTGTTTGTTTTGGTTTTAGAACAGTTTGTATTGGAAAAATAAAAGTGGGGTTTTACGTTTTTCCGGGCAATGTTTTCACTTCATAAGAACATTCCTCGAACTTCAAGGAAAATTTAAAAGAAAAAATTTGCTAAATTGGACCAGCAGTTCTTAAGTTTTGCGCTTAGCAACACATTTAGCGATTCGTTTTTATATAGATAGATAGATAGATTTAAAAAAATGTGCAAAATTGGCCCTGCCGTTCTCAAGTTTTGTGCTTAGCAACACATTTAGCGATTCGAATTTAATGATATAGATAAAAAAAAATTGCTTAATTGGTCCTGCCGTTCTCAAGTTTCATGTTTAGCAACACATTTAGCTATTCATTTTTATTTATATAGATTTAACTCTTCAGGTTCAGAAACTGTGGCTGTGCCTGTAGAAAATGGATTCAAATTAACAGTAGACATAAGAAATTGCCTTTTACGACACCCACGGGAAGAAGTGGGATGGTACTATTCTTTACGGCCGGCACCACACGTAATGTGTGACTATTTCTCCTACCTACTTAAAACAATGAACGAGTAGGTATAAATAAAACAATTTTTTCGTCGATAGGTAAGCCTCTCTAAAAAAAACATTTTGTCAACGACAATTATTTGATATAAATCTCATGGGACTACTACTATCATTGGCAAACATTTGATCAAACTCGTATTCACAATTTACCCCAGGCTATCCTATCTTCACTTATCAACAGCTCATGGATTTACGTGTTTGTTCATGAAAATTCGCCAATACTTGGAAATCTAATCAGATAAATAATAATATAGCTGTTTCTTTCTTTATCCAACGGGAAGGCACTATCGATAAGAGTACGCTATGTGTTAATCCAGATTATAAACTATCTCATCGTCGTGCCAAATTTCATCCACATCCGTTTAGCCGTTTTTGCGCCACCAGTCCAGACCATATATCCAGACAAACCAACGAACAAACAAAAAATCTTCATTACTCCGTCCGTCTTCGTTTTGTATATTACCAGCAATCTGTATAATCCGGTATTCTATAGAATACCGAGACATTCTATAGAATGCTTATAATGTTCAGGCAAAGTATGAAATGTAGTGTATTCCACACCTTGCCTAGGCATTCTATACCATAACGAATTTTCAACCGGCAATGTGTGGAATATAATATATACAAGGCAGCAGGTTATGTTATTTCGTCAGAATATACTTAATGAAGATGACGACCCTAGCCAAGATTTATGACACTCCGTTCCTTTGCAAATTTACAGTCTATGGGAACGGATAAAAAAATTGCGAAATGTAGTTGTAAACAGCATTGCGATACTCAGAGGTACTCAAGCTTTAAAAAGAAAATTGTCATAATAGTTCTTCTTATAAGGACAGATAAATACCTAGGTACCTTTTTATTTGTACATTTATGTTAAATTTTATTATTACCTCCCTATTACTTCAGAAAACGAAAGTCCCTTATGTTAATTTAAGTTTTATTTCTAATTTTAAGCATAAATTATTAATACTTAAGAGCGTTTATTCTGAAGGTGGGCAACGTCGCAAATAGATGTCAAATATTTCACTGTTTTGATTAATTTAGCAATATTACTGTGTGGAAATAAAAAATGTGGCTCACTAGCGAACTAGAATATTGATTATGAAATGCAATAATTAATATCGTTATACCGAATGTTTAGTTTTAGATGTAAAAAAACTATTTGGAAACTTTCCAAATGCGTTTTTTACACCTAAAATGGGTAAAACATCAAATTCAACGTTATAATTGCTATTCATTATTAATATTCTAGTTCGCTAGTTAGCCACATTTCTAATTTCTATTCAATAATATTGCTATAAGAATCAAAACAGGTAAATATTTGACAGTTATTTGCGACGTTGCCAACTTTTAGGATTAACCCTCTTAAGCGTTCAGAGATGCTTCATATTATTTTCTTATACCATTGTAGCACATTTTAGTTTAGTTAAATACTGTTATTTTTAGTAAATTTGATTTTGAATTCGCAAAAGATGTTTTTTGTTCTTCATTTTATACTTTATCTAATCTTCTCGTGGCATTCTATATAATACCGAGGTATTGCATACATTGACTAGGCAGGGTAATATAATGATAAATGATAGATAAAATATTCTATACAATGCCTAGATCAGCTCGAGATTGTATAGAATCACTAGGTATTCTATTCATGCTTTGCCGGTAACATATTATTATAGATTCCATGAATTATTAATATCATTTCAAATAAATCTGTTAGTTCAAATATCAAGTTGATTCCAAATACATAAATAGCCTTGGGGATAACTGGAACGGTACGCGTTCTAGTAAACAGAATTATTTATTCTAAAGAAAGTATTGATAGATTTCAATAGAAACTCAATCAGTAGTTTTAATCAAATTCTCCTTAACAACTATGAATTAGATCATTTAAATGAATGTTATTGAAAGGAAATATTGATTACAAATCAAAATGCAATCATATATAGGGTGTTAGGGACATCGACGCGAAGTCTGTTACCATGGAATCAGTACATGATTCTGAAATGGTCATTATTAAAAAAAAAGGTCGGTTATTAAAAAAAAACAGCTGTTCCTTACATTTTGACCGCATAGGTAATTGCACTTTTCTATGAAACAGCACATTTTTTTTTAAATAATCGACGAGAAGTTTCTACGGTTCAGAATCTGCTTGGGTCGCGGGAAAGTCTGAAAAGGATACCGTGGCCCCTGGCAATGTATAGGCAACTGAAGGAACACGGGTGGGTTTTAGTCAGTAAGAGTCTAACACGCCATCCCGCTCTGCCCTCCGATGTCCCTGACACCCTTTTTTTTTTTCTTTGTTGAGGGTGGGAGATTATCAAACAACCCACCCGCGTTCCTTCCGTTGCCTGTGTGCCGGGGCCGCGATATCCCTTTCGGACAAACTCGCAACCCTGGCAGGCATTGGCCCTTACGGACCCCGTCAGTTGGTGCTGACATCTCTTTGAGGCGCGCGTGGAACACAACGCGCCGTCGACCCGGGCCTGGTCCTAATCGGACGGCTAGCTGTCCCTGACACCCTGTATACATCTCCAGGTATTAAGTGAAACTTTTATTATCTGCTACATTTTTATATAGATACTAACCAAAAGTAAAAAACCCCAAAATCCCTTTTACTAAGCCAACTCACCCAATACATCCGCCAAACAAAAGGTATTATACTTTTACTTTCAATCCAATCAGAATTAGGTTAGTATCCCATGTAATTACTTAAAGTCTCCAGATCTACTCGGACCAACAAAAAGAACCTGGCTATTTTATCGGTTACAAAGGGAATTTCGGTAAACTTCATCAAGGGTTTCCAAGAAAAAGTCGGGAACGGGAAAAAAGATTTGACCCTCGAAAGCTGGGGGCACCTGACATACATAGGGGGAAATGTCTTCATCTTATTTGTTGCTACTTTAACTTTATCTACATGTAAGTCTGGAATAAGAATGGTAATGGATGATTTATTTAGGTATACGAGATCTAATAGATACCTGAATATTTTATTATTCCTTATTTTCCCGTTAAAGAGAATCTTATCGTATTGATTTTTTTTTTACTCTTTACATTTAAGATGGTTTACACTCTATTTCTACTTCTTTGAAGGATAAGATCAGAAATGAAGCTATCCGGAAGAGAACCGGAGTTACCAACATAGCCTACAGACTAAGCAAGCTGAAGAGGCAGTGGACTGGCCATGTTTGTCGAAGCACCGATTGCCGGTGCAGCAGACGAGTCCTGGAGTGGAGACCGCGTATCGGAAGGCGGAGTGTGGGAGGTCCCGCAGCTAGATGGACTGCTGACCTTAAAAAGGTGGCTGAGACAAACTGGATGCTGAAGGTGGGGGACAGGGTGTTGTGGCGCAGCCTGGGAGAGTCCAAGTGTCCAATACTGGACTGCGATAGGCTGAGTTCATTGCCACTCTATTTAAATATGCTATACTATTAAATGAGCCATATTTATATATACTCGTATATACAAATTCGTTTTCTCCGTATTTTCACTCGAGCAGAGCTCGGTCGCCCAAAGTTAAGAACAAGATGACTACCATAGGTAATTACATAATAATACACTATATGATGGCTACCTTAGAATAATAATATGGCAGCATGGAATTAGTAAGTACCTGCTATCATGGCAGCATGGAATTAGTATGAACTATCGTATACTATTTATTAAATGAGTATTCTCAATTTTCACCCGAGCAGACCTCGAACGAAACGACCAAAATTATAATCGTAGGTCAATCAATCAACTCAGCCTATCGCAGTCCACTGCTGGACGTAGACCTTCCCCAGGCTGCGCCACAACACCCTGTTTACCGACTTCCGCATCTAGTCTGTCTCAGCCACTTTTCCATTCTTTTCCTTTTCTAATCGTAGGATCCAAAATTACCTGACTAAAAGTGTCCGTATGGATTGAGAGGCCATTTCTCTTACTTAAACGCGGGTAGGACCAATAATTAGTAGTAAATTAGCTGATTTTGTAGGCCTGATCCTGGAATTTGTAGTAAAACCCTTAAATTTGATCCTGTGGCAGGATTACCCAACCATTTTTAATTAATCTGTTTCTATAACTTAAGAACCTTCTCAAGTTAAATCTTAAGTTTACCGATACTGTCGAAACCCTTGCAAAATACACAAATTATACGAATTATAACGCAAATCTAATCGTTTCTTGTTATCACTCTATTATATCTAAGTGGTACCTAAATTAGGAGAGGAATTGGTTGAATATGCTAATTTGTGGTATTCATGATTGCATCTGTACTAAGCCGCAATTTCTGGTACACGTAGAATTAGCTGCATAGAGATAAGTACTAGCAACTTTTGCAATTAACAAAGTATTACGTATGAGTGCGCCTGCTATATTTAACTTAGGAGTAGGGTTCCGTTTGGTAAAGTATACCCAGTGGAGTAGATACAGCCACTATATTTATTTTATTATATATTTCCTACATAAGGGGTTTCAGCTTAGCCCGTGGGTGATACATCCTATTGTATTCACATTATATCCACTTCCACAAAAGACGTCCACTGTGCCCGTGGGTCACAGATACTATTTTATTCATATTAAGTATATCCACTTCCACATAAAACTTTTCAATTGTGCTCGTGGGTGACACATCCTATTTTATTTACTGTATATCTACTTCCTAATAAGACTTTTCAACTTTGCCCGTGGGTGACATGTCCCATTTCATTCACATCCACTTTTACATAAGACTTTGCCCGTGGGTCACACATCCTATTTGATTCACATTATATCTATGTACTTACTTCCACGTAAGACGTTTCAACAGTGCCTGTGGGTAGTACATCCTATTTGATTCACATTATATCTACTTCTACATTAGACGTTTCAACTGTGCCCGCGGGTGAAACATCTGCTTAACGTCAGCTTGGACCTTTTGCTGATTCCAAAAAATAAGAACAGTGTAGACTTTTATTGAACAAAATTTATTGAGTTTTACTGATTTATGAACTTTTCAAACCTTTTTTTAGTTAGTCAGTAATGAAGCTGTTAAAGTAGGTAGAGATAGAAGAAAGATTCGTTTAAATAATGTTGGTTACCCATATTAAAATTCTCACAAAAGTATCTACATACCAACCTACGAGTACTTACTTAATTAATTACTTGCATCGTTCGCAGTAAAATTTTAATCATTCTCAGTATAACGTCAAAAGTGTTAATATATACGGTTTCCCTAGAAACGTATCTTGTGCCACTGCTTCGTCGAAGTGTCGACGGCAATTATAAAACAAGTTGGATTTTGATGTTCATTTTTGTATTAGTACTATTTCAATTTATTATTTTACCAAATTAACACTCAGTTCGCAGTACCTACTCACCTATTTTAAATTTTATATTCACTTAATTCCTCAGTCAGATCATATTCAACTAACACAGTAAGAAGTAAGAAATATACCAGAAAAAAATAAAAATTCAAACTGCTATTCGGAATATAAAAACGGTATTAACGGCTATAGACTGTATCCTCTCTATCTCTTTGCACAGTCCATCAAGCAAAGGCGAATAAGCATAAAAAGTAAAGGAAAAATAAATACAAAATACTTCGTAAAAGTGTGGCCATAATATAATTTATTTTGTTTTGATGTCGTTCTTCCTATACGAGCCGAGATAAAGGAAACTTTGCCTCAGTAAAAGTAAGTACTCAATGTGGTGTTATTAAAGTATTTCGTTGTAATCTATTCGTTTCGGTTTGTTCTGAATTCAAATGTTCAAGTTAAAAAAAAAAAATATGTTCAGTATGTTTTAACGTATGTATGTCGTCAGATGAGCGATATTAAAGATTATATTTTCGTATTGACTTTAATTATAATGAAAGTCGTGTTTAAATAATTGAAAACATCAAAGGGGTAATTCCTGCATTTTTAAGAACGTACTTATTCTAATCTCAGTCAATAATACTTCAAAATTACCTACTCCGTTGACAACTTATTGACGTCGATTGTTAGCCCGGGGAATTAACGCCGAATTTTAGGCTTACTTTACATTATTTAATTTAAACAATAATTTAAAACAGTGATTTTTTAAATTTAACTTGAGGGGTATGGACAAGAGACTAGTTCAAATGTATACCGCCAAAATGTCACCCCTGCGTGTACATTTTTTTAAAGAAAACATGGGATTTCAATTTTACGTGGTAGAAAAAAATATTAATAGATATGTTTATATGGAGTTTTTGTCGAAGAGATGAGGTATCACGAGTAAGTCAATAAATGAAATATTTTTGTCCACGGAAATTACGATAAAACTATTTTTTTTTTTATTTTAGCAAAAATGTTAACAGCAATTTTTTTTTGCATTAAAGTACCTAGTTAAATATTTGAATATGCTATCTAATAGTTTTACCAATTTTTTACATAACAAACATACCACTACTATTTTTTACTAAACTACTAATTTTCCTGATAACTATTTTGCCTCAATTTTTATTCACAAAATCGCGTTTTTTGTTATTTTTCACCATCCTGGAAAATGTTTGATTTTTTTATATTATTTGAAGAGCTAAGTTCAAAAACACGATTCAAGAAAAAAATCGCTGTTAGGATTTAGTGCAGGGTTCAAATCTAATTTCCCCGGCCTATGTCAATGAGATGGGATTATAACTAGATTTTGAACGTTTTTAAATACGAGATCTTCAGACTGCCAAGATTTTCGCGTTCTCATTTTATTATAGCACTGGCGATCCGCTCTTGCTTCGCACAAAATATCGATATTTCTTTATATAATTATTTTTATAATTACTTTAAATTAATTTAATAAACACATAAACTTTCCGGAATCAATTCCCTAAATTATGGCGACAAATCCGTTGCCTAGCTTAGAAGAACAACGCGGTCACACAGACAGACACGAAAAGTGACTTTATATTATAATATACGTATAAAAAAATGGAGGAGTTTGGAATGTTGGAGTTTTTTTTTTTAACTTAGTAAGCTATAGCTAAGCATTTCTAAACTATAAAAAAAGATTTTTCTGAACGAGTGAAAGGTGAAGTAAGAATGCAAGATGGATTGAAACAATTCATGAAAGACCTGTCTATGGTGTAAAGGTATATTAATTTAAATAAACCGTTGTTTTGAACGATTTGGCGTGTTCCTGGAGATCCCCAAACTAGAAACATAATTTGTAGATTTTTTAGGTTGGTAATTATAGCTCAAGCAGCTTTCATGACTCAAAAATTTAGTACACAATTGTTAAATTTATCGCGGTCTTTACCCTGTTACTATTATTAAAAACAAACACAAAAACGTTTTACTGATAATTCACTGTTCACTCGTCTCGTCTAGCTTTGTATGGAAATTAAAATAATAGTCTTGTTTTAGGCCAGGCCTATTATTTTAGCAAATAGGCATAAATTAACAGTATGTTGGCCATACTGTATGGCCAAAGTAAACAAATACTACGCGAATGTAAGTGTGTATGCAAATGTAATTGATTTGATGTTCATGTGAATTTGGCGGGCTTTGTGCATAATATGTTGTTTGTTATATGCATTTGGACATTAGTGTTAAACGTTGACGTCATATGCACAGCTGTGTAATCATCTCATCACAATTGAATCGACATTTGCATAATTTGAATTGTCTCACGCTTTTCGTTTGCAAATATTGTCCGCACTAAAGTTGTCACCAGGAGAAAACATATCATAAATTGAAGGTGTTGTACATTGAACAGGTGTTGTAAATTAAGGGGCGTCTTGAGACAGCAAGAGCAGTAAGAGCTTAACTGTTGTAGGTACAGGAAAAGTTCTAAAATGCTTTTTGAGTAATTTCTGTTTTGGTAAAATGTTCAGTCAGCTAGAAAAACGTAAATTTAATGTTTAAAAAACAAAATATGTTGCAAATCGGTTCCGTTTCGTTAAGATTAAAAGACTTCTGCACCAACCGAGTTTGGAGTACCAAAACAACCCCAATCTCAAAAATCCACCCTGTATATAAGAAAATCTGTGGTGGGTACAGGTTATATTGTGTTTGTAACTATCGATTTAACTGACTATAGCTAGTTCCTTTACCACCACAAGACGAGAAAAGAGAAAATGCCTCTTGATTATGTATCAAGGCGGTTTTTCTCTTTTATCGTCTCTTCACTCTAGTCCACTCAAAAAAAATCAAAAAATTCAAAATTCAAATGTCATTTATTCAAACTAGGCTGAGAATCAGCACTTTTCGAACGTCAAAATTACATAAGACAGTCCCCCAAAACGCCCACCCTTCACCACTTCCTAGTGCATTAGCTGGGAAGAAGAAGTGGCGCAACAAACTCCCCAGCAGCACAGCTGTCTGTTCAGTTAGAAGAACAAAAAAAAAAAGATTCTATATAATAGTATTCAAAATAATTTACATTACGCAACACAAAACATAATTTAAATTATTAGCCATATGTTAGCTAGCACACGCCAATATACCACACAAAATCATCGAGAACTATACTCAGGCAGAAATAAAAACTAAACGTAACTGCCGAGCATGGTCATATTAGTACCTAGGTAATAGGTAATACGGGCTGGTATCCGCAACTCCACGTTTAAGCGCGTATTTTGCGTACGGGTGGGAAAATCGGTTATTCGATCCACCCCAGCTCCTCAAAGAAGGCCAGCAACGCCTTGGTGTCACTGACAATCTCACGTAGGATACCTGGGTTACCGAACTACTTTGCCCTGTATGCGGCGACCGCCGGGCAGTATAACAGCACATGAGCTACTGTCTCCTCGTCCACTATGCAGGCTCTGCACAGTGGACTGTCTGTGCCTCCTATGACAAAGAGGTGTTTATTAAATGACCCATGGCCAGTTACAGCTGCTGTAACTGTACGCAGCTGTTGTTTCGTTAGTCGGAGAACCTGTTTCGTGAGGCGGCCATCAATTGTAGAAAGGGCGTCCTTAGCCTGCCTGCACTCACCGTGGTCCAACCATAGTTTGTGAGGTTGGTCCCTGGTATTACTATCTAATAAATCACACAAAAACCTAAGTTACCAGTTATTAATAAAAACACAATAAGTAGTAAAACTATCAATTCGTGCAATATGTTTCCAGTGCAGACCTTCAACTTTCATTTTATTACACAAGAGTTCCCAAAACTTTCTCAATAGCTATTTCCTTCCGCATGCGTCTGTAACTCATACAGAACTTTTAGAATGCATAGAATTTCTTCTTCCCGTTCTTCGTTGTTTAAGTTTTCTCGGACCCTTTAATATGGAAGATAATGGAAAATAGCTGCTTGGTATCATTGCGTGGGAAGATCGATTGATAAATATAAAATATCCTAAATTAATTTATTACTATGACTATAGCCTCCTAAGTCTATATATTAAATTGCAGAAACCCTACAAATAAAGTACGTCATTCGTCATAACAAAATAATACTAAAACTACCTATAATCAAATTAAAACAAAACACAATCTTGTACCTGCATACCTCGTATAAATATAATTGGTTACTTTAATATACGTTCGAAGTGCTCACTCAAACACTAAAACGCTGCAGGCCCCGACAACGTGACAACGGACTCCCGGGCCCCGCAGTCGTAAAATGACACACAGTCACAGCTGAATTAACGTTTCCAGATTACGATTCCTGGGTCCTAGAGGTGGGTCACTAATAAATCTGCTCGAATAAACCCAGTCATAACCGCAGAGTTATAAAACTTTACAGGCCCGTGAAATAAATTTCCATACATTGAGTGCAGAGCCTACGTCGGTTATATACGCATACAAATGTAACCATTACGCGTGAGATTTTGAATTAATGATGTTATTGCTTCCAGCGTTGTGCTAGCTCATAAAATATGTAGTTGAAATAAAATTATGAGAGCAGTTTTTATCAATTTTAAAGTTAAAATACACAGGCACAGTTTTGTTTGGGGTTTTGGAAAGTTAATTTTGTAGATTATATTTTAACATAATTAATTATGTCTACTACCGGTCGAAGTGGCGGTTCTTGGGGAGGCCTATGTCCAGCAGTGGACGTCTTTCAGCTGAAATTATGATGTCTACAGACATATTCCCACTAAACACAAATATAATTTGACGAATTAATTGATCATTAGATAATTAATATATTTTAATGGGTAATTAGTGATACGCGCAATAATATTATTATCAGTTGGAGACGAGTTAGTAACTAATAATTACGTACTTCCTAAAATTAGAGGGAAATTATTACTCCATTAGTTGCAAAAATAACACAAACTAGACATATTTTACTGATATAACTAAAGCTTTTAGTTATTAAAATTATTCACTATATAATAATAATAATAATAAAATGGAAATATCACTTTGTACTGGGATCGATCCATCATCACTGACAGGACTATTGTTGCCAATAAACCTGATATAGTGGTGGTGGATCGAGTAGAGCGGAGCACAATGATTATTGACATAACGGTTCCGCATGACGGGAACCTCGTGAAAGCCGAGAAAGATAAACAAATCAAGTATCTTGACTTGGCTCGCGAGGTTGTCGACATGTGGGATGTGGACTCAGCGATCATTGTGCCGATAGTCGTATCAGCCAATGGTTTAATTGCCAAGAGCCTCGACCAACACTTAAGGAGGCTCTCGTTGGGCAGCTGGATCAAGGGCTTGATTCAGAAAGCGGTACTCTTGGACACGGCTCGCATTGTCAGGAGGTTCCTCTCTCTGGAGCCCTGACCGCCGGTAGCTTGGACCCTGTTCCCGATACCGGTGGGCTACTATTTTTTATATTTTTAAATGTTTTTATATTATTTTATTCTAATATTTAAAAATATAATTTATATGTATAATATAGTTGAATAAAGGAAAATAATAATAATAATAATTCAAGACACTAATTAAAATAACTTGCACTCAGAAAGTTGAGTCATAAATCTCTACAGCTGTCGTACTGACGTTGAAAGAAATAATATTAAAGTTCAAGAAACGTGAACAACCGAGAACAAAAAGTTTGAGTAAAAATCATTTTGATTATAAAATCGTTTGCCTTTGTCAAAAACGCTACTATTTAATGATGATATTATATAACATATTTCTAATTTATTTAGTTCAATTGATCATAAGCCTTGACTGATAACACCATTTAAAGTTTGTCAAACAGTCACTCTAGAGAGTCTAGAGTCTAGACTCTAGATCAGAGACCGGTTGCTAGATTGACGTACAAAAACTACAGCTAGCTGGCTTTTCTAATCTATATTTTCACTCGTTGAGAAGTATCAATACGAAATGATTGAGAAAATAAATATGACGGTCCTCTCTGTGCAGTTTTATTTCTTAATTTGGAAACATCGGCACCAAAATGATCTTAGTATGAACATTTTTATCCGTCCGTAATCCGTCCGTAAGACGGAGAACGAAGCACCCGTAACGACGGCCAAAACTACGAATTTCGCTAAGGGAATAGGCCCCCAGCTTACAGTACAGTAATCGCGGAGTGGGTCGCGTCTTCGTGGATGGCACTATCTGTAGCGTGCGAGCCTTTTGCTGTGAACCTGACACATTTAGACTCCAGGCTGCTGCTAAGAAATTTCTAATGAACCTTAGGTGCAGTAGTCAAGTTTGCATTCTCTTGAGACCAACGGGGCAGTCAAGAGTCTTTGTTGGCTTCTATTTACTTGACACTTTGAGGGACATTTAATGTGTCTCAGTCCCGAAAAGTTGGGAAAAATCTTAATTGTTTCTTTCACTGACGGACAACGCACAGCCTAAACACCTTTTTGTTTCTTTTTTTTTGCTGTCGAAAAATATCAAATAACTTCTCCTGCTCTGGGCGCAGCGGGAGGGCGTGTCAGACTCTTACTGACTAAAACCCACCCGTGTTCCTTCAGTTGCCTGTACATTGCCAGGGGCCACGGTATCCCTTTCGGACTTTCTCGCGACCCCGGCAGGCATCGGTCCTAGCGGAGCCCGTCAGTTGTGCTGACATCTCTCTGAGGCGCGCGTGGAACACAACGCGTCGTCGACCCGGGCCTGGCCGGACGGCGAGCTACCCATTGCTCAACGTCCGCAAACCCCCGCCTACAGTGGCCGAGAATCGGCCTGCGATTCTCGACGCCCAGAGCGTCTCCTGCAGCAGCTAGGGGTGTGAGGGCGCGAAATTTACCTCTCCCTCTCGCGTTCCGCCTCCTCCTTCGCGAGCATTACTGCTTATTGGCCTAAACCCCCGAGTCTTAAAGCATGAAATTTTGCACAAGTATTCCATAAATAACGAAAATGAGCAGTATCGAAGTATTTTTGAAAATCCTTCCCATAAACGGGTTAAATATGGTATGAAAGTGTTGTATGGATGTTCGTCATTTTTGCCGATGGGATTTTCCATCGGGCACATAAATAAATCCCATTTCCCAATCTGTCAGAACTTTGTACTGACATTGCTGCAAAGTAAGGTTGTTTTCGACGTACATTTTTTACCATTTACATTTTTACTTTTGCGTTTTCATTACGACATCAAACGAAATATCAACCGTAATCCTTTTATTTTCTTTCTTCTTTCTTTCTTTTTTTTAAAAAACGTTGCCCCACACTAAGAATTTCTTCCTGTATCGTGGGTGCGTTTACAAACATAGAAACTCGCATACAATAACACCCAGACCCGGAACAACTATTTGCAGATCATACAAATATTTGTTCCGTGCGGGGATCGAACCCGCGACACGTTGCGCAGCAGTCGATCGCTCAGCCACTGCGCCAACCGTGTCGTCAAAAATTACAAAAAAAAAAAAAAAAAATTACAAAATTAAATTTTACATGAAGGGTCGGAATTCCTTTGCGATAATATTATGTATGCGTTTTATTTTGTTTACTTATTCCATTTCGAGTCTGCCTCCCCCAACTTACTTTGAAAAACGCGAAACAAATTCAATTAATGGTTTATTTAATACTAGCATCTGCGTGAAATTTATTGTTACTCTGACCAACCCCGTCGCATCGCATCGCCCGCCCGCACTATTACTATTGCCTACGTACTTCGTTTTCGCTTAGCGTTCTTTCAGACTATTTTTTTCTCGGCTCCTAAGGGTCCTAAACCTTCCTTCCTTGCCTTCCTCAAGAATTGAGCTATCAAATGCAAAAATAATTTATCCGATATTTAAATCCGACAGGAAGATCCAGCGATTAGCGCGTTCAACAAAAAAAACTGTTTTTTTGTTTTTTGAATGGCTTTTATAAAGGAATAACATCAAATAAAATATTGATGAACATTAAGGAGAGGTACACACCAAGAATAAATTGTCGAAGTGCCTACCTTTAAGAATATTTTCGTGATTTTCAATTTTATCTTCATTCATAACAAAATTGGTTTACTGACATCAGAAAAATATCGCCGAAAAACAGTACTCGTTTTAAATGCTTATTGGTCAATACACACATTAAACATCACCTGAAAAAAGGTGAACATCTTGTGAAGGCCGCAGGAATCCGCTGGTTCCGGGACGCACAGTACCAGTTGAAATGGTGGTGCTTGGTGAGGCCTGCGTCCAGCAGTCAACGTCTTTCGGCTGAAATGATGAACATAGGTACCTAATTACCTATGTGAGAGCAAGGGTTTTCTATAGAAATTCTGTGGAGATAATAAAAACCATCGTGAGATGACGCAGTATTTATACTTATACCCATAAATTCAAACAGTTAAAGTCTCAGATACATTTATCATATAGATATCAGTAAATGTGACCATTAATTCAAAACATGTCATTTGAAACAAACTATAAGCATTTATTGTGTTCACAAAAGAGGTTAAACGGAAGGTTTCCGTGTACAAAATTCAATTTATTAATATTAACGAACCTTCACTTGATAGTTTCGGCGCTTTATTTTCCATTTAAAGTTTCCACACAGAAATATTCAATTAGGAATATTAAATTCTAATGAATGAATCCAACATTTTTGTAGATAATGGGTGGATCTATCGAAATGATATTTCCATTGATGAATGATATTTTATTAAAATATTAAAATAATTTCAAATCAGTTTTTCATAGCGGGCTCTAGAATTTTCACCTATAAGTTTAGAAAAAAATATTTGCTTTCTATATTTTGCATCAAACTACTATCTAAATCCGTTCTCTGTACGCCATGCGGCATTTTTCTATTCACTCAATGCAAAGTAACTGTCATGGTCGTCACAGCTGCCTTTTTACTTCCCCTGAAGTAAATTAAAAGCTGTTCTTATCTTAGAATTCCGTTTATAGATCTTCACCTTTTTTTTTTTTTTTTGGATGGGGAATCATCAAATGACTTCTCCCGCTTTGGGCAGAGCGAGAGGGTGTGTCAGACTTTTACTGACTAAAACCCACCCGTGTTCCTTCCGTTGCCTGTGTGCCGGGGCCGCGTTATCCCTTTCGGACAAACCCGCAACCC
This sequence comes from Agrochola lota, assembly GCA_947364205.1. Classification (NCBI taxonomy): domain Eukaryota; kingdom Metazoa; phylum Arthropoda; class Insecta; order Lepidoptera; family Noctuidae; genus Agrochola; species Agrochola lota. Next base: position 9,049,297 of record OX376227.1, on the reverse strand, counting down.
CAGCAGGCATTGGTCTTTCGACCCCGTCGGTTGGTGCTGACATCTCTTTGAGGCGCGCGTGGAACACAACGCGCCGTCGACACGGGCCTGGTCCTTATCGGACGGCGAACTGCCCATTGCTCACCGTCCGCAAGCCCGCGCCTACGGTGGCCGGAAGTCGGCTCTCGACTCCCGACGCCCGGGGCGTCTCCTGCGGCGACTAGGGCCGCGAGGGCGTGCAGCTTGCATCTCCCTCGCGCGCTCTGCCTCCTCCTTCGCGAGCATAACTGCTTCGCAGAAGGAGGTGACGGCCTCCCATGCACTCTCGCTCCGAACCATGGCCTGAACCAGGGCCGGACGCGAGAGATCGCCGCCGCCGATCGCCTCCGTGAGGACACGGCGGTGCTCCGCCCAAGCTGGGCAGACCTCCACCGTATGCTCCACCGTGTCCTCCGGGCGATCCACACAGTGGTGACACCCGGGCGTTTCCTCCCGCCTCACGCGGAACAGGAACCTCCCGAAACAACCGTGTCCGGTGAGGACCTGCGTCAGGCGGAAGGTGAGGACGCCATGGCGCCTCTCAAGCCACTCCTCAAAGAGGGGACTTATCGCCGCAATTGTGGCGTGCCCATAGATCTTCACCTTGGACGCGCATTTAAGATCTGGGTGAGTAGGTACTCCTTTTTTGTTTACATTACTCTGTCCCCTATTCCCCCAACCCTATTCATTGTATTTACACTCGTTTTCCGTCGCAAGTAAGTAGAGGTCATTAACCTCGAGTTTTTACTGTCCGTAGCTGAGCGTGATCTTGTTCAAACTACCCACGGTAATAAAGTTTGGAGTTTAAAGAGTGCATAAAACAAACTGCAAGTCTATCAACGTTATACAACTCTATCTTCCTTTGTTCATAAACTCAAACTCAAACTCAAAGCATTTATTTCAATTAAACCAATTACAGGTACTTTTGCATTGTCAAGGGGTCGGTCAGTCAGAAATATGAAGCTAGTTGCCCATTCCAACGCGTAGTAGGTTCCTATGGAGAAGAACGGGCAAGAAACTCCACGGACACTCTTTTCAATCAGAATATTTTCACAAAATATTGGTTACATCATCCATTTTTGTAATTATACATGTGAGAACAATGTAAAAAGACGTGCACGTTAAAAGCGTCAGTAATAAAAATAAAATCAAAAACAATTCAAATAAGCCGTGGCAGCTAAGAGATGACCAGTCCCCACTGACGGCGCCCGTTCACAAACATGACGCATGCATCTGCACCATTTAGCTCAACCATTTTGAAGGGAACTTAACGATCCAACACACACGCCACCACCAGCGAGACATTTGAGTGAGCATGACTATCATCATATATTATGCTTATCATATATATATTATGCTGATCTTCCTTTGTGAGTACGACATGGTAAATCTATATATCAATATGTTCACAACCTGCTATCATTTTATACTACGGCTGAACCCTATGTGCACAATACTTGCTGCCTTATACAAATGTATGTTAAGATTTTTGTTTAATGGATAATAACGACATAACTATTTACTACCAAAATTGCAGAGGGGTGAGAACCAAATTGCATGCCTTGTATTTGAGTATTCTGTCGTTTTCCTACGACGTAATCATATTGACTGAGACGTGGCTTATACCCGAGATTGCTAGCTGTGAGTTTGTGGATCCTCGATACGTTGTGTACCGCTGTGATCGAGATCGCGACACAACTTGTAAACGTGATGGTGGTGGGGTTCTGGTCGCGGTGTTGCGTGGACTCTGGTCATGTTTACTTGACATTTCTGGTCGACCGACGTGCACTGAGCATCTTACGATTGGTATTCCGAGCAAGGGCAATAGCTCGAAAATGCATGTAGTTAGTGCTGTATACATACCACCTTGGGCGACTACCGATGTATATACATCTCACCTTGATACATTGCAGGACATGTTAAATGAACCTTATGTCGAAAATATATTTATTGTAGGTGATTATAATCGTCCCGAAATTATATGGAAGGTCGGACAGTCTGCCGGGTCGCATGGGCATACTGGTATGTCATGCTCTGGAACGTCCCCTGTATGTTCACAATTGGCACAGCTCATGTCAACCCTGAATGCATACCAATTTAATAATATACCTAGTGCTAATGGGAAAATCTTAGATTTGTTTATTTTTAACACCACTAGTACTGTTAGCCCTCCTTTAGACTCATTGCTACCTATTGACACACATCATCCTCCGTTCGTTGCTACAGCCCCCACAAGTATATCTACACAAGCTCTGAAAAGAAAACCGTTGAGTAAATATGACTTTCGCAAAGCTAACTATGACGAGATTAATGAGCAATTCAGTGAGGTTGATTGGGTGAACCTGCTGGAGCTCCTTCCTTCGCAGGAGGCCGTGCAACGCTTTTATGATGTTCTCGGTGGCGTTATTGAACGCAATGTACCGCGTGTTAAGTCCCAGACACTTGATTTTCCGGTTTGGTTCTCAGCACAGTTAATTAAAACTTTCAAGAGAAAACAACGGCTTTGGATTAAATGGAAAAAATTTAAGAACATCAAAGACTACATTGAGTTTTCAGAATACAGAGTAACCTTTAAGGAAGCCTGTAAGACCTGCTACTCAAGCTATATTAAATCAGTTGAAGATAAACTTACCACAAACATTAAGTACTTCTGGACATATATATCAAATCGCAAAAATAAATCAGGTATTCCATCCACTATGCACTATCAAAATATTAAGTCTAGTGCCCCAGAAGAAATTTGTGATATGTTTTCACACTTTTTCCAGTCTGTGTTTGAACCTAGTTCACCCTCATTGTCCGCCTGGACCCCGCCTACACACTGTAATGCCAATGTTAGCTTGATCGATAACTTACATATTGAAGAAGACAAAATAATTAGAGAATTAAAATTACTGGATCCATCCAAGGGAGCAGGTCCCGATGGATACCCAGCTCTGTTCTTTAAGGCCACTGCTGGCAGTATCTGTAAGCCACTTTTTATTATTTACAATAAATGTTTAAGCGAGGGTGTTTTCCCGGATGAATGGAAACGGGCTAATATCACGCCAGTACACAAGAATGGCTCAAAACATGACGTGGAGCAATACCGGCCTATCTCGATTCTGTCGACCTTGTCAAAACTTTTTGAGAGACTCGTACACAATGAAATTTATCCAATTTTGCACAGTGTTATCATCCCAGAGCAACATGGGTTTGTTAAGCGACGTTCGACTGTTTCAAATTTATTAATTTTTTCCAATTATCTTTTTGAAAACATGGACAGGCGTTTGCAAGTTGACGCAGTTTATACAGATTTCCAAAAAGCTTTTGACAGGGTCGACCATGAAATCCTATTGAATAAGATTGCGTTTAATGGTATACGGGGTAATTTGCTTCGTTGGTTCTCATCCTATATTAAAAATAGAACACAAAAGGTTGTCGTTAATGGTCATCAGTCTGATGCAGTGCATATAACCTCGGGTGTTCCACAAGGTTCAATCTTGGGACCACTATTGTTTATTCTATACATTAATGACATAGACAAATGTTTTAAAAATACAAAGTTTCTTGTATACGCTGATGATCTAAAAGCTTATAGGTCTATACAGACTGTAGAGGATTGTCGACTTTTTCAACAAGATCTGGACAGTCTCACTGACTACTGTCTAAACAATAAACTACACCTTAGTCTCTCCAAGTGCAATTGTATCAATTTTACAAAGAATAAAATAGTTATTAACTTTAAATACTCATTGCATGACACAACACTCAGTAATGTATCTACTGTGAGAGATCTTGGTGTGTTATTTGATGATAAGTTGTCCCTAAACCTGCATGTAGATAAAATTGTTAATAAAGCATTTAAGATGTATGGTTTCGTTATGAGATCGTCCACTGAGTTCAAGCGGATCTCCACATACCTTTACCTATATAAGACCCTTATACGATCACAATTAGAATATGCCGTCCCTATCTGGAACCCGTTTTACCAGAAATACATAGACGAGATTGAAAAAGTCCAGCGTAAGTTTCTACGAGCCATGCATTACAGATGCCACAAAACTTATTTGTCGTACTCACAATTACTTGATAAATATAAGCAGGTTAACCTAGAATCTAGACGTAAGTATCTAGAGGCTTCTGTACTGTATGGTATTGTTCGTGGTGATTTTGATTGTATCGATCTCACGAGCAAACTATGTTATGTAGTTCCACGCACTGTTCAAATGCGTAGTATCCGTGCAGGTACCCTATTCGCTGTCAATACCTGTCGAACTAATTCTGGTTTGCGCTGCCCTATCCGTCGAATGGTTGAGTCTTATAATTGTAATTTTGTTAATATTGATATTTTTGTATGCTCAAAATCCAAATTTAAATGTAATGTTATGAAAATTATTATTAGCCAATAATGTTATTAGGAATGTAAGCTAATCTTTATTCTATTATTTATTTGATTTTAGGTTTAATTGTTATTCTGTTGCCAAGCAATCAATGAGAATCTCTATTTTGCATGATGTAATTTATTTTTATGACTGTGATGTAATTAATTATTAATGTGATGTAATTATTTATTTATTATTAATGTGATATAATTATTAATGTGATATAATTATTAATGTGATGTAATTAATTATTATTTATTAATGTGATGTTATTATTTATTAATGTGATGTAATTATTTATTACCTATCTAGTGGCACTCATTATCATATTTTCTTTTGTTAATATGCGGATAATGTAGTGGGCTGCAATATTGTTAATATTTTGTGTTATCATTTCTCTGTTCTAACACATATTGTAGCTGTTTATTGTCCCTAAATAAATAAAATAAAAAAATAAAATGACATACTCACAACCGCCAGGGCAAACTCAAGTCAATGAAAGACGTACCCAGTAAATGGTAACTGTAAAGTAGGGACATAGTGCTCACACATGTGCTATGCAATTATATAATACTAAGAGATTGAATTTATACATTCTAAAGATAGTTTTACAATCTTCAGCAGCTGCAACAATATTTTGAATGCTAATCAATTAGTTTATGCGCCCTTGTGGAGCTGGACCAGCGCTGAGCCAAGCATTTTTGTCGTCGATGTAATCCCCCAACTTATAATATGCTTGGCAGCATAGTGTGCGTTTTATACAAGATTTAAATTTCGTTTCGTTCAATTGGAGTATGTGGGGAGGTATTTTATTGTAACATTTCAAACAGTACCCCATGAAGGATGAGTCTACTTTAGCCAGTCTGAAACCCGGTTGAATCAATAGGTCCCTATTTCTAGTCCTATAATTGTGTCTATCACCTCTTTTACTGAAAAGACTTAGATTTTTCCTAACGTACATGATGTTTTCATAGATATATTGACAAGGTACCGTCATGATATTAATATCTTTAAACAGTTCCCTTAGAGAATCGCGTCTGCGGAGGCCATATATTGCTCTGATGGCTCTTTTCTGCAGAATAAAAATAGAGTCGATATCTGCAGCCCGTCCCCATAGTAAAATACCGTAAGACATAATACTATGAAAATAACTGAAATAGACCAGCCTCGCGGTATCTACATCAGTAAATTGACGGATTTTTCTCACAGCATATGCTGCTGAACTTAGGCGTCCTGCGAGAGATGTTAAATGAGGACCCCATTGCAGCTTGGAGTCGAGCGTGATCCCCAAGAAAACAGTTTTATCGATGAATTCCAATTTCTCCCCATTCAATACTATGTCACAATCACTACTTTTAACATTCGGTGAAGCAAATCTAATGCATTTAGTTTTTTTCCCATTTAATACTAAATTATTAGCAGTGAACCAATTTTGGACCTGCAGTAGGGCGTTATTTACGTCGTCAAGATTTGATGCACGTCTATTTATCTTAAAAATTAGAGAATATCATAATATTATAATCATAACTAGCTAACTTAGCTTGCTGCTGCCAGCGGCTTCGCCCGCGTTGAGTCTTATATCTGCCAGTGAAAGTCCCGTTAAAATCAATCCAGCCGCTTCGGAAATTAGGAGGAACATTCAGACAGTGGCGGAAAAAAAAAAAAAAACCTCTTTGTCATAGGAGTCACAGACAGTCCGCTGTGCAGGGCCTGCATGGAGGACACCAAGAACAGCAGCTCTTGTGCATTCTAAACTGCCCGGTGATCGCCACTTACAGGGCAAAGTATTTCGGTAACCCAGGTACCCTCCGTGAGATTGTCAGTAACACCAAGGCGTCGCTGGCTTTCCTTGAGGAGCTAAGGTGGATAGAATAATCGATTTTCCCATCCGTACGCAAAATACGCACATTGACGTGAACTTAGTACGAAATCAAATTATTATTAAATTCTTAGTAAGAAAGAAGTCGATGGCATGTATAGGTACGCTGCTACAAGAATCTTTTGGCGTTCGAATGACGTTAACAGGGGGGGCGCTGTTGGTAAACATTTAAGCAATTGTTTTGTGAAATGTATTGAAAAAACAAGATGGTGGCGTTAGTTCCAATGTTGGGCACGCGCCAAAAGATCCTTTACAGCTATAAGTTAGTACCTTCACTATTTGAAAATAAAATTGCCGCTATAAAATATATAATGACTATTTTCACAGAAAACGAATGAGGTTATCAAAGCTAAAAAAGTTACTTATGGCGTAATTCATATGCAATTATTATTACCACATTCGTTGAACTACTAACCGTATAATTTCCCATTACCCTACTTAAGCAAACGACTCATTCTTCGAAAGTTATTAACATTGATTCTAAGTAAAGGCCACGGAAAAAGACTAAAGGAACGTAGTAAAAAGGCTATAAAACTTAAAGCACACGTTAGGAGTACATTCGATACAAAATGACGCCATTACCTGTACTAAATTGCGCACACTTAAGCGACAGACCGATATGCCTTACAAAGTTCTTCATATCGGTTTCGGCTTTATCAACCTTTTGGAACGTTCTATACTCTTTCAAAGGACAAGCTTGTATAGGATAGATAGTTTACGTGTGAACACTGATGGGTTTTGTGATTTATTTCTATGGTTTTTTTTTTAATAACGAAAACGTTTTGGTACGAAACATGTGAATTCAGGCCAAGTATGAGGTAGCAGGTACACGGTACGTTATACATTTTCATACAATTAAACCGTAATCGTTCGTGATGCTGTCTTTTCAAACCGTTTGTATTATGTATCGAATAAGGTTTCATGGCATCTGACCAGAAAGAGTTACTGGGGCTAGATTGAAACATAATGACCTATCTAGGCAAACTACAAGTTTATATTCTCTTGATGTTAAGATACACTATAAAGTATAATCAATCTGCCTACCCTTTTCCCAACTATGTTGGGGTCGGCTTCCAGTCACCAGATGTAGCTAAATGCCGTATTTCACATGAAGCGACTTCCTGTCTGATCTCCGCAACCCAGTAACTGGGTAATGGCTTGTGCAGACCAGCGCGACTTGTCGCGCGACGCAACAAGAACAATACAATTTCTAAGAAAACTTCACAGTATAACAATAATCCGTGTCGCGCCGTGCGACAAGTCACGCTGGTCTGCACAAGCCTTAATACGATACCCCTTGGTAAGACTGGTTGTTAGACTTTCGGACTTCTGACGACCCATTAAGACTGTCAAAGATCCACGAATGACAGCCTGGACCAACGGCTTAACGTGCTTTCCGAAGCACGGAGGAGTCTCGGAATGTTAAGATGGTCACCCATCCTCAGACCAACCCAGGCAAACGTAGCTTAACCTGATGGATAGAACCGTGCGGCTGTTATTACTTAGCCACGAACTTCTCCTGACTATAAAATATAATATAAAAGTTAAATAATACTAGTAAACAACCCAGTCTCACGTGGAAGCGTGGTGTTAACTTGCTCATTAGCAATATTTACAACTAAACACAACTTTTGTTACGGAAATGTTTACGATACCAACTTGCAAACGCCACTGGCTTCCACTCAAATAATTATATTTACAGCTGTAGCTAGTTTCTCGTCTAGAATGATCTCGATAGTTTAGCAAATATAGTACCTAGTAGATAGTGTATGTAGGGCGTAATCTTCGGAACTACCGATTCCATTTCGAAAATTCTTTTACTAATTGGAAGTGACAGTATTCCGGAGTATCATATATTATGTCATAGTGTATTATTTTAAATTATAAAACAAGAAATGTCACGCGGATAACGTCGCGGGCACAAGCTAGTCACAAATATGACATATATATATTAAAGTAATATCATACAAAGGGACATGAGAACCCAATACTTAATCCAACTTGAAAATTATCATTAATCTCAAGCTGACATGAGGCAGAGATTTTCTTAATAATACCTATGGACCTAAGTCCATAGGTATTATTAAGAAAACCTCTGAACAAGAATAATTATGAGGCTCTCTTTTATTGAAGCTGTCTTTAAATAACGCTTCTTAACTCTGCAAAGGCAGATTTTATTTCCAAACAAAAAATTATAACCTCAACCCTAAAATTCTACCCGTGCGGTATCCTAAATGAATTACAAGCTAATCAAAACTTTCGTAGCAACGTATTCCGACCGCATTGAAATTTCACTGTAATTGTCAAACTTTTAATTGTTATTACTGTAATTAAAGTACGATAAGTCAGTATGGCAATTATGGACTTAACTACTAGTTTTCTTTTTGATCATATTGTTTATAAATTTAATTTATGGTGTTCGTTCGTTTATAATATTGAGTATTATTTTTATTCAATTATTTTTAATGATTCTGAAATTCTAGAAAAAAAAATCCTGCCTAGTGGTCGCAAGCGCTACTGCTGAGAAGCCATGGGTTCAATTCCCAGGTCGGGTAAAGTGTTATTAGGTTTTTCCATTTGGTTGATGACCATAGGCTCGTCCCTTACTACATGCGACTTAAACATAACAAGCGATATGTGGCTGATCTATAGGTACACTTCTGCCTAATCCTTTGGGGATTACGGGCGTAAATTGTTATAATGTAATCTCTACAAAAAAAGTTTTAGATTTTTTCAAACGTCTAGATTTTTTCTTTCAAATAAATCTTCACGTAAAAGTTACTTTCAAAGTCATTTTCAATTTTATTTTAACTTGTAAGCGAAACGAAACAATGAATTTATAATTTTGCGGCTCCAAATATGTCAGAGAGAAAATTATTTTTAGTTTGTTAATTACGCGCGTTTCCAGTCAGTAACTAACTGGATTATTTTTTAATTTCGTTTTGAAAGGAAAATTTTGCAGCGCGTTTTGGCTGTACCTAGTAGACATTGAAAAAAAAAAATGTAATTTATGGATGAATTCAAGCGATTTTATATGAAAGAAATATGAGTGAAAAGAACTTTTGCAATATTTCATAGAATTCAGAAGAAATTGTGATCACGTTTTAGAGATTTTCGGTACGTTTTTTTCAGATTTAATATAGAAAAGAGAGATAATGTACCTAACTATGTTATATCAAAACAATAACAGCACATCATCATCTGGTACAGTGCGTCGGGCATGTTCGCGAACGCACACGTTGACGGCTACCACGCCGTGCTCCGCAAGTGGTGCGCCGCCGCGCCGCCCGCTGCCGCGCTCGGCAGGTTGCGCACCAGCACCAACAGCATCCTGGCTGTTATTGCGGATAGGCTGGACACGCGTTACGTCCAGCACTGGGTTAAAACCCACATTATAAAATAAGTATTTCTAATGTTTTTAACTACTAACACTAGTTTCATAAGTTTAACTGTACTAACATTCTATGGATTTTTATGTCTGAATTAAAATGCTTTTTTTTTTTTTGTTACCTACTGCCGCATTCCGCTGCCAAGTGGACCTCTTTATTTGCGAAGAAGGCTTAACATGTATTTTTTCTTAAAAAGATGTTACGTGCTTGACACATTTTTGAATTCGTTTTAATCGAAAGAAAAAAGTCAGGTTTTGTTTTTGAAGAAGTCGTCATTCAAGAGTCATTGGTGTCGTTGCGAACATACGTACTCGATCAAATAAAATTTTCCGATTATCATTCGAAATCTCCAGACGTCTCGATGCCTTACTTTAAAAATCTTACGATATTTATAATAGTCTGTTGGTGTTTTTTTGGTGTACCCAGGAAGAAGTTCAATATTTACGCGAGAGTATTCCAGTTAGTCTATAATTCACCCCCCCCTACGTAATTTCGCCTTTCTATCGGGTCTAAAATAGTATTTGTTTCGGATCCGTACAGAAAAAGCCTCGTTGAGGTCCGAGGTCTATCCGACTCCACGCCGGCTGAGGCAATAGCGACAGAGGTGCGCAGTCCGCCGCCATCTACCCGTGCGAGATCCCAATTCCACGCCTCCGCGTGGCCCCGCGTGACCAACCATCCTGAGCTAGCAGCGTCGACGGCTGGCCGAGCGCCGTCCTCACCCACTACAGGCAACAAACATCTGTAGCCTTAATTGCCATCACAATTTTCTATTTTTATTCGTTCGATATCGTGTTGTTTTTTACCTCTTGCCTCTGTAATTTTTATTTATTTAGTGACTGTAATCAGAAATAGGAATGAGTACCTCACCTAGTAAGCACTACGGTTCCTCGTGGCAAATACTCGTACGTAATTTTTTTTTAACGCACCTGAGCTCAGCCAGCCCTGGCCAGCGCTATTCGCGCCGCGAAATAGTTACAGGAATAATTAACATTTCCCGATGAACCTGTCGTACTTCAAGGGTATCTTCCTTTCTTAATTATCGTGCGGTTAACATTTATTTTTTAAAACGCTATGACACCTAAATTTTCATTTTTTTTACTCTGTCAGAATTTTTATTTTTTATTTTTTTAACACATTTATTAAGATATACTTCGTGTTCTCAACCTTGGTATGTTTCATTATTCGTTCTTCATAATCGTGGGTTCGATTCCCCGTGACTGATAAATATAATGTGGCGAAACATCCTTTTTTTTTTCGCTATACTACCTACTATGTTGGGATTGGCTTCTAATCTAACCGGATGCAGCTGTATACCTGTATTTTACATAGAGCGACTGCCTATCACCCCCACAACCCAGTTACTGGGTAAAGACTTGTGCAGACCAGCGCGACTTGTCGCGCGACGCGACACCGGTTATTGTTATACCGTGACGTTTTCTTAGAAATTGTTTTGTTCGCGTCGCGATGGTCTGCACAAGCCATAACACGATACCCCTTGGCAAGACTGGTAGTCAGACTTTCGGGCTTCTAGTCAGAAAGTCTCGGGTAGTCACCCGTCACAACTATCAAAGATCTATGAACAGCCGGGACCTTTTTTTGTTTTTTTGATGAAAATTTACCATGGACCACGGTATCCCTTTCGGATTTTCCCGGGACCTTAAAGTGTTTTCGGAGGCACTCAGGTCTCGATTTTGAAATGGATGGACCCATCCACAGACCGACCTCAGCAAGCAGCTGTTAAACAGTAACTGCTCAAGTAGATACAAAAACTTTCTTAATAATAACTATCCAAGAAGAAGAAAGACAGTTGCCAGTTAGACGTCTCATATTTCTACTAATATTATTTGTTGTGTCTACTAACTTGCAAACTACGAGCTTCGGTGTTATACTCCTTCGTTGAAACCCGATATTGAAGGCCGTAGACAGCGAATATAAATGACTTTAACTTTCTGTAGGTTGTCTTAGTCAATAGATCTAGATCTAGCTTGCTTGTCTAGAAATCAAGGTGTAAAATATAAGAGGTAAGTTTCGAGATGCAAAAAAAACATATTTTTTTAATCATTTTTAGGGTTCTGTAGTAAACAAGAAACCCTTATAGTTTCGCCATGTCCGTCTGTCGACAAAGTGGTAAAATAAAATCATGAAAAAATAATTTTTTTCCGATTTTTTTTTCTCCTCTATCCCATGGTATGGAGCGTCGTTGGAAAGGTCGTTCTAAAATATTGAGGGTGTGTGAAAATCATTTTTCAATTCAGGAATCCGTTTGGGAAATATTAAACTTAAAAGTGTTAATTTTTGTTAGAGTATAGTGTCCACCCCCCCTTTATTTTTATTTTTTTGCCCCCCCCGCCCCCCCCTGGCAGCTAAATGGTTGTACTTGGATTTGTGAAAAAAATCACAGCATTAATATATATAAGAAGTTAAAAGGAAAACTATCGCAGTTAAGAAGGTTTTACAGGTTAACGAGTAATAATCGACCAAATTAAATTTGCTGTTTGAAAAACTTGATCTCCCATACATTCCGTATGGAAGAACATGTTTTTCAACTACAATGTTAAGTTTTTTCTTGGGATAAATTCATCCCAAGTACCGAACCCATCATTGTGCGTGGTCCGACACGCACTTGGCTGGTTTTGTTTTTCAATGAGCACACCCATTTACCAAACATTGTAGGCCCTAATTGAAAATAGTAAAGTTTTCATACCAATAAGTAACTAGGTACTGTCCCACTACACGGCATAGATCTTCCAAATAGACTTCACAAATGTTAGGTAAGTATCTGTTTTTCTATCTCTCGACACTGACGCACATTATTTCCTACCACCATTATTTCCCACTGAAAATGGTTGTAATTTTGCCAAAATTACACAGTCGAAACAAAACACGTTTTAATTAGTGTACTTTATCAAATTGAGACAGTACACGTGTATACCCAGCGTCGTGTTAGCTCTTTTTCGGAAGAATACATTAATGTCAAATTGCTATAACGTCGCACGCTCAAAATGACAAAGATTTCACATAATCATATGTAACTGTACAGTTACTCTTTACTTTAGAGTACAGATCATTCTATAAGCAAAATCTTCACTCGCTTCTAAAACAGCAACTACTATATATCCAATTCCAAGGTATACGAAAGCCTTTACGAATAATGCAGCGTCGTCACTCGATACCAAAGGCCTAATCTACTGAGCACCGCACTCACCCAGCACAATGTTGCCAGCATTACTCAAAGGCAGCTGATCTAAGGGTTCATTCGTAACTGACAGTTACACGCTTTGATCTCCACAATCCAGTACGTTTCCAATACTTTACGAGATTACAACCTCCTTACTAATAGAGTGATGGCCTTTCCCTTTGATCCCAAGACAGCCGGATATTTGAGGACCCGGTTCCTATTATGTTTCTAATCCTTTCTATTAGAACGTATCTGATATTGGCATGTCGCAATTTTACGCTCCGGGCTCTGATAATATATCTATCAGTATGCCTAACACGACACGCGTCAGTAATTGTCGTCTATTTCTGTCACTTTTCTGACAGCGCTGAAATAGTCGACTCGTTCTGTCAAACTTGATGTTTTTTCGACAAACCCTAACATGACAATTTAGTTATCTCAATTTTTGACAATTCAACACGAGATAATCTGAGATTTTTCTGTCATTTTCTCGTATTTACTCTTCCTCGATTTTGACGACGAGAAGAGTAGACAAAATAATAATACAAAAAAAAATCCCAAATAACATGGCAGTTCCACAATTGTACTTATTTTAGTCATATTTTTTTTACAATATATTAATAATGAAAATACTTAGTTTTAAACTACTATTTATATTGGGACGACATGTTTTATATGGATTTTTTTGCTTTTTGTATGGAAAAAATAATAATATTACCTACATGTTGAGTTTTAGGGGTTTATAGGTTTTATTAAGGGGGTCGAAATTTTCATTATTTTTGCGAAAGGGCACACCATTTTCGAGATATAAGCACAAGAAAAGAAAAAAAAACATACAGTACTGTTTTTGCACCGTCGCCGCGTCGAAGTGTTGGTGTGAATTTTGGTTCATGACAACTCAAATAACTTTGGACAACGTATTCTGAATATAAATTGGTTGAAAGAAGGTATAAATGGCTTCTTAAAGAAAATTGGACAAATATTCCGCGCAAGTTTCAAAAAGAAGAAAAAACGGGTGAATTCTAAGAAATGTCAAAAATCGTCCTGAGTAACGAAAGTAATTAGAGTCTCTACTAAAATGAAGCGATTTTTGCTTCAAATATAAACATTGTGACCTGTACGGAGAAAATAAGGGCATATACAAAATCATACATTAGAATATACAGACTAGTCTTAAAAAAATCTAGACGCAGTGCAGTCAATAAAGAACTAGCCAAAGCAAATGAATCTTCTAAAGCTATATGGCAGGTTGTAAATAGGCACAGGAACACAAAATCAAAACGTGCAAATAATAAAAACATGCTCCTTAAAGTTAATAATAAAATAATATCAAATCCCCAGCAAATAGTAGATATCTTCTCAAACACGTTCGACAATGCAGACACAGTTGGCGACTCTAATTCTTTCGATCAAGCTATAAAAACTTTACAAGATAGCGTAAAAAGAGTAGATCAAGAAATGATTTGCGATCTAGTTACTGCCTCCGAAATAAAAAAAACTGGTAAATTCTATGGCTACCAAGAAATCTTCTGGTCATGATGAAATACCGATACAGACTGTTAAAGATCACATTGACATACTGGCAGGACCTATGGCACATCTTATAAACATATGTATAAATATTAATATATTCCCTGAACAACTAAAAATAGCAAGAGTCTTAACACTTTACAAAAAAGGGTGCAAATTAGATCCTAATAATTATAGACCGATTTCTCTGTTACCAATCATCTCGAAAATTTTTGAGAAAATACTCAAAATTACACTTCGTAGACATCTCAATCGTAATAAAATACTTAATCACAGACAATTTGGCTATTTGAAAAATGTGGGAACAAATGACGCAATTAATACTTTAATGGAGCAAGTAGTTGACAGAATTAATGATAAATTGAAAGTCGTAGGGTTATTCCTCGATCTTAGTTCCGCTTTTGACACGATAAATCACAAATTACTGTTAGGAAAAATGGAACATTACGGAGTAAGGGGACCGACCAGTTTTGCGTCTATTTAAGTCTTACTTAGAAAATCGAAAGCAATATGTGGAAATTAAAGTGAATGAAGACAGTAGTCAAAAAGTTTTCAAATCGGGACTTAAACTAATAATACAAGGAGTTCCACAAGGTTCGATATTAGGACCAATCTTTTTCATTTTATTTGTTAATGATTTAATTAGCTATATGCTGGAATGAAGTGATACTGAACTTGTGCTTTTTGCTGATGATACGAATGCTATTATAGCTGCTCAAGATATTGATACTCTCTGTAGTAAAGTAAATAATGCTTTCGCTCTCTTTCATCATTGGTTTACCATCAATAATCTCAAATTGAATGTCAGTAAAACAAATGCCATGTTATTTAGGACGACGTCGAGAAACAAAGAAAATATTGACATAGTTTTAAATTAAAATACAATAACATTGGTAGACAGCGTAAAATTCTTAGGTATTCACATTGACGAAAGCCTAAACTGGAAAAAAGAATTGACAGCCATAGAAAGTTCAATTAGCTCAGCTTGCTATGCTCTAAGAAGTCTTCGAGATGTGATCGCAATCAAGCAACTAAAGTGGTATATTACTCGCTTGTAGAGTCAAAGCTTAGGTACAGTATCACTCTATGGGGAGGTAGCTACGCGTACAATATAAATACAGCTTTCATTATACAAAAAAGGGCAATAAGAACCATGGTGAGAATTCCGCAATGGGTTCGTGTAAGGAGTACTTAAAAGAACTTCAGTTACTAACGGTCCCTTGTTTGTATATTTTAGTTCTTCTCATGGATCTTATGAAACAGCTGCAGAATTTCGAAACACCAGAAGAATGAGGTAGGCGGGAAGCTACTAGGCGTAGGGACCTACAAAATAAGATACAACCTCATTTAAAAGTCGTGAGTCATGCAGCAGGTTATCAATCAATTAAACTATTTAATAAACTACCTGTACACTTCAAGTCATTATACAACTTAAATCAGTTTAAAAGCAGCAGTTAAAATCATTTCTGATAGAAAAGTGCTATTACACCCTTGATGAGTTTCTCTGTGACACATACAACTAGACTTTAATTATTATTATACTTTTTTTATTGACATGATAGATTTTATTTTTTTATTTTTGACTTTGTGTAATGGATGAATCTTATTTAATTTGTTTTTATATTCTTTATTTGACATATATGATAGAAAAGTGCTATTACACCCTTGATGAGTTTCTCTGTGACACATACAACTAGACTTTAATTATTATTATACTATTTTTTTGACATGATAGATTTTATTTTAAAATTATAAAAAAAAATCGATTCAATGTAAATTGTTACAAAAATAAATAAATAATAATAACTCATTTTAATCCATACCTTTTTAATCGCGATTAAAAATAGTCAGATTTAGATAAACAATCAAAATTTAAGGTGAAAACCTCAAATTTAGAATAGCAAAATTTTCATTTTCACAAAATTAATAACTCAGTGCCATATTAGTGGGAAAACGTCGGCCACGCCACAATTGTGGGGATAAGTTCCCTCTTTGAGGAGTGGCTAGAGAGGCGCCACGGCGTCCTCACCTTCCGCCTGACGTAGGTCCTCACCGGACACAGCTGTTTCGGGAGGTTCATGTTCCGTATAATGTGTCACCACTGTGTGGATCGCCCGGAGGACACGGTGGAGCATACGGTGGAGGTCTGCCCGGCTTCGGCGGAGCACCGTCGTGTCCTCACGGAGGCGATCGGCGGCGGCGATCTCTCGCGTCCAGCCCTGGTTCAGGCCATGGTTCGGAGCGAGAGTGCATGAGAGGCCGTCACCTCCTTCTGCGAAGCAGTTATGCTCGCGAAGAAGGAGGTGGAGCGCACGAGGGAGATGCAAGCTGCACGCCCTCGCGCCGCTAGTTGCCGCAGGAGACGTCCCGAGCGTCGGGAGTCACGAGCTGACTTCCGGCCACCGTAGGTGCGGGCTTGCGGACGGTGAGCAATGGTTAGCTCGCCGTCCGATAAGGACCAGGCCCGGGTCGAAAGCGCGTTGTGTTCTACGCGCGCCTCAAAGAAATGTCAGCACCAACTGACGGGGTCCGTAAGGACCAATGCCTGCTGGGGTTGCGGGTTTGTCCGAAAGGGATATCGCGGCCCCGGCACACAGGCAACGGAAGAAACACGGGTGGGTTTTAGTCAGTAAAAGTCTGACACGTCCTCTCGCTCCGCCCAGAGCGGGAGAAGTCATTTGATGATTCCCAAACTAAAAAAAAAAAAAAGTTGGAAAACGTCGTTTAACAGGAATAAACAAAATTTTGCTCATTTTTAGTCTAGTTTAGAGGCATTTGTAACAAGAGAATCGGCACCATTGAAAGAATGAAGCGAAATCTCAAGCCGATGCGATGTTGCTATCATAAAATTGTTTTTTTGTTTTTAATAATTTGCAACGTCAGTTTCTCGTCGCGAGATATAGAAGTGTCAAAGTGCCTTTTTCGAGTTTACTCGTCGTTTACGGTCATGTTAGGGATTAGAATAACGTCAGAATCGACGACAAATTGCGACAAAACGAGAAAAAGAGCGTTCTCGCGCTTGTCATGTTAGCTATACTGGTAAGTTGGAGGGATGTCACAGACGGATTGTGTCGTCGACACAACCAGTGAACAAATTATTTGTTTTGCCTTGATATATAAAATACAATTTCCAACTAAAAACTTATATCACAAAAATTACATTTAAACTAGAATTAATTTCTGTTCTGTAAACAACCTGCAGGAAATAAAAGGTTTATTGTTTTTATTTATTTTTATTTATATAATCACAAGGAGATATGTTTTCTATAAACAATAAAATATTCATATATTGCTGAAATGAAAACATTATTTGAAAAGGCAGGCTTTAAACTTTTTTAGAAAACAGAATAATACTTCCAACATTAAAAATAAAATATGCACAAAAAACCGAAAGTGCAGTTGTACATTCAAGGCACATAGATCTACAATAGTAAGGCCACACACTAAATATAATATAGGTACTTCCCTATACACTGAAATACGTATTTACTTAGCAGTATTTCAGTATGAATGCAACAGGCAACAGCTTTGAGGCTAAATCTTAGCCTGGTACCATTTATACTATTTGCATTCACATATGTACAGCGGCTTTAAATAATTTACAAAGTGTTACACTTAAACCCATGTCGTGAAACAAAAAAGAATGTTCGCGGCAAGAAAACAAATTGTAACAAACATTCCGTATGCCGCGGTGGATATTAAATTCTTTCCCTTTTGTTACTGTCGCTTCGCTTATTTTGTTTACAATTTGCGGAAAATTTTAGACGCAAGTCAACTTTTTGTCGAGTTTGTCGGATTTTAAATTGTGAAAATGCTTGCTTTGAATAAATTTAATTCCAGGAAAGTGCCTACAACTTTCATAATGCGTCACTTTTCACCGCAAACATTTGTAAGAACCTGCTTATTTCATTCACTTAACGCGTTTATTTATCTTTTTGTAGCGTCTTTAACACAATAAAGAAAGTTATTAGAATAATTAAATCATTTCTCTCTGCTTATTTTGAAGAACGAAGGACACGCTTTATTTTTATTAAGTAGGTACTTAGAGGCAAAATTAAATGAACCGCAAGCAATACAATTAAGTTATCAAAAGGAGGACATGGTCGTACTTCGTAATTATAAATGTAATATATCGCAGTCATCTTAAACTACCTCATATTTAGCACAAAAATAATATAATTACAAATGAGACCGATCTATGATTAAGTACGACTACTTACCTACTTTACTGGAATTAGTTTCTGACTTTTTGCCGAAATCCCGTCTCACAACTTACAGATGCAAACTTTTTCTAATAACCGAATACATTTAAAATATTTACGAATGCTTGAAAAATAAGTTCAATCGTAAAAGCGAAAGACTTTCAACTAACTCAAGGCGGCGGTAAACTTTGATAAGTTTCTGAACGTTACCGTAATAAGTTCTGTTACTTGAGTATTTTAATCGGAAAAAAAATCAATTTCATCTGAACTATCGCGATTGAATTTCTTGAGGGAGATCTTTTATGTTGGTGCGGTAACTACTGCGTGTGACAGCAATCAGCGTTCTCGGAGAGACCACTTTAAATTCATTTGAATTCAATCTTCAAGTGATCAAATAAATCGGAATTTTCAGAAAAAATTTAGAGTACAAATTGAATGGAAAGAACGTCTACCTTAAATCGAAAATGATGAGCTGTCCAAACAACTAATAGTTAGCATGATTAATTATGATAAATTAATTTTAATCTAAAAGACTCAAAAGCTTCAAGTGATTTTCATCGTCCAAAACATCTGAATAGAAAACAGACAAATCTCTTTCCAAATGTAAAATACTTTTTTAAGAAAAGTTTTAAGAGAATCTCTCATCAAAACATCTAATACGCCTTGAAGGTTACTTGTAGCTAATTGGTTTTTGAGAACTTTGTAATTCAATTTTAATTTCTTAATCTTGAAAATTTTAAAAGAAATTAGCGTCTTAACGTAAAAAGTTTTTACGACTTTAGAAGTTTCGCATACCTGCTTAGCTTACAGTTGGTTTTTATTTTCAATAGATATCAGAGTCAAAAAGAGAACAACTTTGGACTTATTGTGCTGAAAACAGTCCATTTACATGCAAAAGTCAAAATTAGTGCTTACATTTAGTATTTATTTAACATTTTGAGTGGTTAAACGTAAATGAGCATAAATTGCTATCAATGGTCCTAATAAACAATAAACAGGCCATTTACATGCAAAATTTCATTGTCACTGGCCGACAAAATTAGTGCAATAATAATAATAATAATAATAAGCTGGCAACACTAACGTCAACACATCAAAAAATAGTTTTCTCAATTTCCATAGCTTTATTCATTTTAGACGCAGTTATTTTGTTATATCAGAAGCCGAAAACAAACCTTTAACCCCTTAAATAAAAATAAAACTTAAAAAAGAGAAGAAATATACTTTAATGAAAAAATGCCATAGCGGAGGTGAACTGACAGATGTCACCTCCAATAAAACCATGATAAAACATAAAACGAAATGTTGACGAGATCAGCTGCAAGAGCACGCCCACCACCTTCGGACTCGTCGCTCAGCTCCGCCTCGCCGCCGCCGGTACCCAGCCCCACCGTGAGCGCTGGGACGACCCCGGCCGCGGTAGTTGCGTCGAGCTCGAGCGACGAGTATTTCTCCCCGCCGACGTCGCCAACACCTGTACGCCGGCAGGGGAGAGGCCGGCCACCGAGGAGCTTGGGACTTAGGGGCCAACCGACCCCGAGCCCGGTGCCGGTGGTTGTGCGTAGCGCATGAGATGGACTCAGTCTATAAACGAGAACGTCATGCGCGCGTATTACGGGTCTACAGAGGGAGGAACTCACCTCACTGCGTACCGTGTTAGGATGCTGTCTCTATTTCAGGAACTAGAGCCAACCGTCAACGTCTCAGCACAACGGCTTTCGGATCAGGTGCGGGTCATCCAACGCAATCATCGGTTGGACGACAACGCACTTGATAGGCTGCGCTCAGAGGTACTGAGCAACCATATCATCTCAACTCCGGCACAAACCGCGGCACAAGTGACACCTATTGATCTAATCCCGCCGCGGGTCCAATCGTGGTGATGAAGAGGAGGATGATAGGGTTACCACATTAAGTAGCCAGTGCAACGTCCGATTGAGGAGCGCACTGGAGGATGCGCTTCGCGAGTATAGGTGCACTCCGACCGATCTTAGGCCCCGATTACCACGCCTACCTATGCACAAAAAAATAGGGCGCTGGTGTGTGCCTTGCACTCGCAGCTTAGAAATGTTTTCGAGAGCAGCGAGGATCTCATTGATACACACTCGATCCTGTACTGCGCGGCTGTTGCGGCATGTCGCTTAGCTAACATCAAGTTCACAAATTGTGACAGAGCTACTCGACCAAAACCAGCCGTACCAGCCTGGCAGTGCAGGATCGAGCGACGTATCGATGGGGCCAGAGTACTCATCGGCAAACTATCCTGCTTCAGGGAGGGCAATACGAGACCACGAGTGATGCGCTTTGTGAGGCAGGCATTCTCGGGGACTGGAATCAGCCCTCGAGAATACATGTCCCGTGTGACAGAGCGCATCGACTTCCTGAAGCAGAAAGTTTGTGCATGGGCGAGCCGTATTCGGCGGTATAAGCAGCGGGTTGATCGATACACGCAGAATCGCATGTTCCAGAGCGATGAGAGGTGGGTATATAGAGCTTGGGAGCGACCCGAACAAAATGTGACGGACGTGAGCCGCCCGGATGATGCCGCCACGAGTGCATTCTGGCGCAGCATCTGGTCGGTGCCTGTCTGTCACGCTGAGGCTGGCTGGATGCAGGATGTCGAGCGAGTGTGTGAAACTATTCCAGAAATGGGAGCTGTACTAATCACGCCATTAGACGTAGACAGAGCAGTCCGTCCGTTACCGAACTGGAAATCACCGGGACCGGACGGACTGCACAACTTTTGGTTAAAATGGCTGATTAGTTCACACACTCGCCTAGCATCCCAATTCCAGTCATCCCTGGAGTCTGGGTCGCTACCACAGTTTCTAACAACAGGCGTTACCCACCTGCTCCATAAGTCAGGTAGTCCTGCGGAACCCAAGAATTATAGACCGATCACATGTTTGTCGATGGTCTATAAACTTCTAACATCCATTTTGAGAGTGAAAATTAACACACACATTGACAGTAATTCAATTATGTCTGCCTCTTCCCTTATTTCCCTAGGAATGGGTCCCGCGGTACTAAGGAGCTACTCCTCATCGACATGGCCATAAGCCAACAAGTTCGTCGATCCCGCAAGGATCTGTCGACATGCTGGATAGACTATAAGAAGGCCTACGACTCGGTGCCACATACATGGCTCAAGAGGGTGCTGGAATTGTACAAGATTGATGCAACTCTGCGCACCTTCCTGATGTCGTGTATGGGGCAATGGAGGACGGTCCTTCGCTACCCAGGATGTCAACAGATCCAGGGGAATGATGAGCCTGTATGGATTAAACGGGGAATATTTCAGGGCGACAGTTTGAGTCCACTTTGGTTCTGCTTAGCCCTGAATCCTCTAAGCACACTGCTAGAGGATTCAGGTCTGGGCTATCGGTTAAGGAGAGGTGGTCAGGTCATATCTCACCTCCTCTACATGGATGACTTGAAACTCTTTGCCCCCAACAAATTGCGACTGATGGAGCTACTGAAGGTAACTGAAACATTCAGTAGCGCCATCAGGATGGAATTTGGTGTGGACAAATGTACAGTCATGCATGTAAAGCGAGGGGAGATTATGGAATCCGAGGGAACTCAACTCTCGGACTCCATACACCTTAGATCCCTCTCCTCAGCCGAAAGCTATAAGTATTTGGGTATGTCGGAAGCGTTAGGCATCAACGTTGCTGACATGAAGCAATCGTTGAAGGAGCGCTTCTTTGGTCGCCTGAAGAAGGTTTTAATTAGTCTTCTTTCGGGCGGAAACAAGGTGCGCCTACAACGGTTGGGTCATGCCGGTTTTGATGTACTCTTTCGGCATACTCAAATGGACTCAGACCGAACTCGACGCCCTGGACAGAAGGGTCCGTACACTCCTGACCGCAAACCGGATGCATCACCCACGTTCATCAGTGATGAGACTGTACATCCCGCGGAAGTGCGGGGGTCGAGGCTTTTTAAACGCTAAGACCCTCCACAACCGCGAGGTGTGCAGCCTTAGGGAATATTTTTTTAAAGCCGAAGTGGGTATGCATCGGGATGTGGTCGCAGTGGACAAGGGACTCACCCCACTCTCCATGGCTAAAGAGAACTGGCGCAAACCTTTAATACTTACTACAGATGACCGCAAGAAGGTATGGCAGAGCAAGGAGCTTCACGGTCACTACTATCGGGCTCTTCATGAGCCTGGTGTAGATTTCTTAGCGTCCGTATCCTGGCTACGTTTCGGTGACCTTTTCGGGGAAACTGAAGGTTTTGTCTGTGCAATTATGGACGAAGTTATCTTGACGAATAACTACCGGAGACATATTATGAAGGACGGGACGGTTGACGTGTGTCGGGCATGCCATCGTCCGGGTGAGTCCATCAGACATATTATCTCTGGTTGTTCGCGTCTGGCTAACGGCGAGTACTTACACAGGCATAACCAAGTGGCCAGGATTATTCACCAGCAACTTGCTTTGAAATGTAAACTTGTTGGCTCTGAGGTACCGTATTACAAGTATGTGCCCGACCCAGTTCTCGAAAATGACCATGTCACGTTATACTGGGATCGGTCTATCATTACTGACAGGACTATTGTAGCCAATAAGCCTGATATAGTGGTGATAGACCGATCAGTGCGCCGCGCAATGATAGTCGATGTTACCATTCCGCATGACGAGAACCTCGTGAAGGCTGAGAAAGAGAAACAGATCAAATATCTCGACTTAGCACACGAGGTTGTTGACATGTGGAATGTGAGCTCGGCTATCATTGTGCCGATTGTCGTAACGGCCAATGGCCTGATAGCCGAAAGCCTCGACCAACATCTCTCGAGGCTCTCGTTAGGTGGTTGGTTCACGGGCCTGATCCAGAAGGCAGTACTCCTCGATACGGCTCGCATTGTGAGGAAATTCCTGTATCTGCAGCCCTAACCACCGGTAGCTTGGACCCTGCTCCCGACACCGGCGGAACACTATTTTTTATATTTTTAAATGTTTTTTATATAGTTTTTATAGAAATATTTAAAAATGTATTTTATATGTTAAAATTATAAATAAAGGAAATAATAATAATAATAACGCCCACGTCGCCACCACCTGCTCGTCGACGGGGAGGACGCCGGCCGCCGGATGGCTTAGGACCTCGAGGCCCACCGGCCTTTAATAGGGTCCCAGCTCCCGGCGGAAGTGTGCAGCGCATGAGATGGACACGATCCATTAACGAAAACGTCATGCGCTCATACTATGGGGCTACAGAGGGGGGAAACAACTTGACCGCGTACCGTGTTCGAATGCTCTCTCTCTTTCAGGTGCTTGAGCCAGCTGTCAACGTTTCGGCACAACGACTATCGGATCAGGTGCGGGTCATCCAGCGTAATCATATGTTGGATGACACTGTACTTGATCGCCTACGAAATGAAACGCAGAGTAGCCATGTCATCGCTTCTCCGTCGCAGGGTGTTATAGTACCACCGCAGGTGCACCGCACTACAAGTCAAGCTGACGAGAGGATTGACGACAGGGCTGCAAACGTAAGTACCCAGTGCAACGAGGAATTGAGGAGTGCTGTGGAGGGTGCGATTCAGGAATATCGGTTCATGTCGCCCGAACTTAGACCACGCTTACCTCGTTTGCCTATGCATAACAAAAATAGGGCGCTGGTGGCGGTTCTGGATTCGCAGTTGTCAAACTATTTTGATGACTGCGAAGATCTCACTGATACTCACTCAATTCTGTACTGCGCGGCTGTAGCGGCATGTCGTGTAGCTCACGTTAAATTTGCTAATGACTCTAGAGCTACACGACCGAAACCATCTGTACCAGCTTGGCAGTGCAGGATTGAACGCCGTATTGGGGGGCCAGAGCGCTCATCGGCAAACTAATCTGCTTCAGGGAGGGCAATACTCGCCCTAGAGTGATGCGCTTTGTGAGGCGGGCGTTCTTAGAGACTGATATCAGCCCTCAGGACTATATGGCCCGTGTCACAGAGCGCATCGACTTCCTGAAGCAGAAAGTGTATGCATGGGCGAACCGTATTCGTAGGTATAAGCGGCGAGTAGAGCGATACACTCAGAATCGCACCTTCCATAGTGATGAAAGATGGGTTTATAGGGCTTGGGAGCGACCGGACCAAGGTGAGACTGACACGCGTCTGCAGGATGATGTTGCCATGTGCTCTTTCTGGCGCAGCATCTGGTCGGTGCCTGTCAGTCACACCGAAGGTGATTGGACTCGGGAAGTCGAGCGAGCCTGCGATCCAATACCAGAAATGGGGGCTATTACCATCTGCCCCCAAGATGTAGCTCGTGCAGTTTGTCCGTTGCCTAACTGGAAATCTCCAGGGCCGGACGGGCTGCACAACTTCTGGATAAAATGGTTTATAAGGTCGCACGCTCGCTTGGCGGCTCAGTACCAGACTGCATTGGAGTCTGGCTCGCTACCCCAGTTCTTAACGACAGGAGTTACCCACCTGCTCCATAAATCTGGTAGCACCGCGGAACCCAAAAATTATAGGCTGATCACATGTTTACTGACGGTCTATAAAGTTCTTAAATCTATTTTGAGAGTTAAAATTAACAAACATATAGACACTAACTCCATCATGTCTGCCCCTCAAAATGGATATAGGAACACTCGTTCCTACATCCATAACTAAGGAACTACTCCTCATTGATATGGCCATTGGCCAACAGGTTCGTCGTTCCCGAAAGGATCTTTCGACATGTTGGATAGATTATAAGAAGGCCTATGACTCGGTGCCACATACATGGCTCATGAGGGTGCTGGAGCTGTATAAAGTAGATGCAACTCTGTGCACCTTCCTGTTGTCGTGTATGGGGCAATGGAGGACAGTCCTTCGCTATCCAGGATGTCGAAATATCCAGAGGAATAGCAAACCAATAAGGATAGAGCGCGGCATATTTCAGGGCGATAGTTTGAGTCCGCTCTGGTTCTGCTTAGCCCTGAATCCTCTAAGTACACTGCTGGAGGGTTCAGGCCTAGGCTATCGGCTGAGAAGAGGTGGTCAGGTTATATCTCATCTCCTCTACATGGATGACCTAAAACTCTTTGCCCCCAACAATTTGCAACTGATGGAGCTACTGAAAGTAACTGAAACTTTCAGTAGCGCCATCAGGATGGAATTTGGTGTGGACAAATGTGCGGTCATGCATGTAAAGCGAGGGGAGATTGTGGAATCCGTGGGAACACAGCTTGCGGATTCCATAAACCTTAGAGCCCTCTCCGCATCCGAAACCTATAAGTATTTGGGTATGTCGGAAACATTGGGCATCAATGTTATTGACATGAAGCAATCGTTGAAGGAGCGCTTCTTTGGCCGCCTGAAGAAAGTATTTAATAGTTTTCTATCAGGCGGGAACAAGGTGCGAGCCTTCAACGGTTGGGTCATGCCGGTTTTGATGTACTCTTTCGGCATACTCAAATGGACTCAGACCGAACTCCACGCCCTGGATAGGAGGGTCCGTACGCTGCTGACTGCATATCGGATGTATCACCCACGGTCATCGGTAATGAGACTGCATATCCCGCGAAAGTGTGGAGGTCGAGGCTTTTTAAGCGCTAAGACCCTCCACAATCGCGAAATATGCAGTCTCAGGGAATATTTCTTAGAAGCCGACGTGGGGATGCATCGAGATGTGGTCGCGGTAGACAAGGGTGTCACCCCGCTCTCCTTGGCTAAAGAGAACTGGCGTGAACCTGTAGTGCTTGACACTAACGATCGCAAGGAGGTATGGCAGAGTAAGGAGCTTCACGGACGCTACTTTCGGGCCCTACATGCACCCGATGTAGATTTACTAGCGTCCGTAGCCTGGCTGCGTTTTGGTGACCTCTTTGGGGAAACCGAAGGTTTTGTCTGCGCAATTATGGACGAAGTTATGATGACGAACAATTACCGGAGATTCATTGTGAAGGACGGGACGGTTGACATCTGTCTGGCATGCCACCGTCCGGGAGAATCAATCCGACACATTATCTCCGGCTGTTCTCGTCTAGCTAACGAAGAGTACTTGCATAGACACAACCTTGTAGCCAGGATTATCCATTAGCAACTTGCTCTGAAGTACAGTCTTGTGGAATCTGAAGTGCCGTACTATAGGTATGCGCCCGACCCAGTTCTCAAAAATGGAAATATCACTTTTTACTGGGATCGATCCATCATCACTGACAGGACTATTGTTGCCAATAAACCTGATATAGTGGTGGTGGATCGAGTAGAGCGGCGCACAATGATTATTGACATAGCGGTTCCGCATGACGGGAACCTCGTGAAAGCCGAGAAAGATAAACAAATCAAGTATCTTGACTTGGCTCGCGAGGTTGTCGACATGTGGGATGTGGACTCAGCAATCATTGTGCTGATAATCGTATCAGCCAATGGTTTAATTGCCAAGAGCCTCGACCAACACCTAAGGAGGCTCTCGTTGGGCAGCTGGATCAAGGGCTTGATTCAGAGAGCGGTACTCTTGGACACGGTTCGCATTGTCAGGAGGTTCCTCTCTCTGGAGCCCTGACCACCGGTAGCTTGGACCCTGTTCCCGATACCGGTGGGCTACTATTTTTCATATTTTTAAATGTTTTTATATTCTTTTATTCTAATATTTAAAAATATAATTTATATGTATATAGTTGAATAAAGGAAAAAATAATAATATCTTTTATTTCGGACCCATAACTAGTCCATTTGGTTAGTATACACACGACTTAAAAAATAGTGTTAATACTTACATCTCTACCAGAAAAACACCACAAACCATTAATTAACACGCCACAGTGGCATGTAGGCGTATCCAATGTCCCAGTATGGGGCTGTCCCACCTATCAGCTATAGTTTTCAGAATGCTGTTGGGGCTGGCGCGTACCCTGCGCATAATGGAAGCGCAACACTTGCGCATGATAGCGTGAAAGCCATCTATTCTCGCCTCTGCGAACATGCCGGAAGCACTGCAGTAGCGCGGCAACCCCATCAACACCCTGAACGCATTATTGTATTGAACGCGCAGGGCGCTGTATGCCCTCTGCGTGTAGTAGACCCACAGACTGCATGACAAAACAATGGCAATGACATTTAGTATTTATTTAGCATTTTGAGTGGTTAAACGGAAATGAGCAAACATTGTTATCAATAGTCCTAATAGAAAATATATTTCCTCTGTGGAGTCTAGTGGTACTTGCCAGTGATTCATGTTAAAATATTCATAGAAACTTCTTTCATAAACAAGTAAAGGATACATGATGAAATAATGAGAAACAGTACCTAAAAAAGTTAAAATAACTGGTGTGTAAAATTGAAACTAAACAACCTCCTCCCAAAAACAGATATAACCAAAAAATATTCAATTATGAAACTGAAAACACAAACAAACGTTATAAAAACAAGAGCCTTTAATCAAAACCTCCTCACCATTATTTTCTTTAAATAAATTGGTTCATCCCGATGTTTGTTCGAAAGAGTAACTTAATCGCGATGGACATGCCATTGGTACCGTCACTTCGGTACAAAGCTGTCAATAGGCCGTGCAAACAGACCGTTTGTCCTATATAAATACTTGGTGATGGACTTTTACAGCCGTTCGACCTCTCTAATCCGAAAAACCAGCCAAGTGCGTAGAGTACGCACGTCCAGTTGCGTAGGTATATATTTTAGAATGAATTAGAATGCTTTAATGGATATATAGTTTAGCGTATATAGGATCCACCTGTAAATCGAGAAGACTTGGATGTAATCTCAAATAACTATAATATCGGGATTGCTTACAAAATCAGGATTGGGCGGGATTGTAAATCTCTAATCTCTCTCTTAGAAAAAAACAAAAAACATTCAAGACTACACTGAAAAAACTAATTAACAAAAACAGTTGAGCTATTGTGAAAATAGCTAAACTTTGATAACTCACAACCAAAGTCGGTTTAAATGTAAGCCAACTGCCTCAGTTATATCGTGTAAAACGAGTTTTTGTCATTTGATTCATGCTACTTTTTACAAAACTTTAAGTTATTGGTTGTCAAATTACTATTTATGTAGGTACCCACCAAAGCAAGTTAATATGAAACAGACTCTTGAGTTTTATTTACACGAGTTTGTTTTACAAGCAACCAATCTTTTTTACCAATGTTTATGTTTTTAGCAGTCTTTTACAAGTTTAACAATAAACTGTACACGTGCTCATTATATTTTTTAAACTCTATCTGTGTTTGGGTTGTAAAAGTTTTTGTTTTCAGTTTACATTATTTTGTGGTTACTCAATTAAACATGACTTTTTTTAGTTTTGGTCTCGTCTGATTATTGTTTTAATGTTTATATTTGTTTTGGCTTAGGTACCAAAGCTGACAAAGATAAAGCGAGATATAAATCGTATTCATATTCTGTAGGTCATCGGTCGTAACTGCTGGAGCAATCAATCACTGGCAGTCACAGAACCGATTTACCTAAAGTATAAAATTCAATTCTGGCTTGACAGTACGATTGAATGGCGACGCTTTGCATCAAACAGTGTGAAGTTATTACTTTTAAGATGTTATGTCCAGACAAAATAAAATCGTAACGAGATACGAAAGAGAGACATCTGCACGCGCAGCATGACAACCATAGTGACTGGTATTCTACGGGTTTTGTCGACGAAAGAATAGACAATATTACAGATTGTGGTTGTTTATCATTCGTTTTGTCTATTCTTCCGTATTCCGTTTCTATGTGGCGGCATCTACAATCGCCACAAGCGAACTACGCATCAAAGACCTGACGTAACACAACATCCTTACGTCACACAAATCCTGCATCGCGTAATCAGAGTTTACCGCGCTATGGAGAGGAGTGGAAAGAAGAAAGGGAGGCATTTGCCCTGCAGTGGGACAACACAGGCTAAAAATAAATAAATAATATCCCAAAGTTCAACCTCTGGGCAGTTGCCCGCCAGACACGACACCCGTCTGGTCGGAGGATCCTTCCTTTTCTATGGAGGATGAGTGAACTTTACACCCTGTTCCTCATACCCCTAAATTGGTGACCCCGACGTTATATGTCAACGCAGCCTCATGCTCCTAAAATATTAAATAGTTAAAACTTAGGAATTTGACTATCTCTTTAAGAAACTTAGGCATAATCACTAGTGAGTGTTTAAAACTCTCTTCATTTAAAAAAATTGTTAAATGTATTATTTTTAATTTAAATAGGTACGGCTCGGTGGAACGAAACGCAACCTAACATAGTGCAGCAAGATTACGTCGGTGTCAAGTATTCACCCCGACGACCAAATTAAATAATTCGACCCTCCGGGAAATTCACGCCTGGCAACACTCTTGTTTTATTTAGATAGTTTGATTAGCTACATGTGAGAAAATATATGTATGAAATATACCAAGTAATGAAAACATTATTTCATTGGTTTCGCTTTCATATAGATTTCCCAGGGGCGAGTGGGTGATACAGGGACAAGCGACCAGAACGGCATGGTCTACCCCTCCCTTCCATCCTCTAATAACTTTGTATCACTACGGGAAATCACTCTAGAATACCCGGGGCCAAACTAATGTGGTGTGTTGAAGGTATTTCGCGATTAAACAAATGTAAAGGTTTTATTTACCTTATCCTATTGATCATTTCAGCAGTAAGTTCTACATAAATAGTTAAGTATCGACAACTTGCACGTCCTTGGAGACAGCCACAGGATGATGGATAGGTAAGTTTGTATTTTAACGTGACGCAAAATATACTCTGATTCCAAAATGCTCTTCCGGATATTGTTTATAGGTTTTTGCAAGTTGCTAGGCAATCAATTCGAAAGAAAAGCAAAGTAGATTAATAAAGAGTTATATCTATATATCAATTACTAAATCGTAACCCGCATTGCGTAATGTGTTGTTTCTTTTACTTAACTAAGGACAGAAAAAGTTGAAACAAACGAAAATGTTAATAAAACATTGCATGACGTGTATTGACTTTCATGTAGGCTAAAATATGTTATTTAAATAAAAATAATTAGTTTTTTTTTCTAAAATTCAGTGAATGTTACATCAATGTGGTCTCTAAACTAGGACACCCTGTATGGCAGCATGAGGCCAATATTCCAAGTCCATCTGTAGCAACTTCGTTGACTCATACTCGACTCAGGTCACCATGACAACCGCCGCAGAAACACCCCTAAAAATCTCTTAAAATCTAAACAGCCAAAGTAAACTTCATTGTTGACAAAAAAAATATTGCTTCTACACCGTATGTAGAAATTGTAAGATTTTACGTTCTATGTTATCGCTTGAATTAGGTGCTATTCGCGGATTAGCGGTATAAACTTTGCAATTTTCGTTATTATGCCCTACTTTATGACAGAGTAGATATTGATATTATATAGTAGATATAGATATTATAGAGTAGATATAGATATTATAGAGTAGATATAGATATTATAGAGTAGATATAGATATTATAGAGTAGATATAGATATTATAGATTTTGGCAATGAGCGTAATCTTATGCTTTACTGATCTTATTTAGTTGTTTTGTTATGATTAGATGCACTACACTATTGATAACAGTTTATTATTGAGATGTGTTGAAATTTTACTAATTTTGCGTCTTCGAAACTTAATATAACATAACATCATGCCTTGTTTCTCCGAAAGGTCTGGCCGGGGAAATTAGGTTTGAACCCTGTACTAAATCCTAACAGCGATGTTTTTCCTGATTCGTGTTTTTGAACTTAGGTCTTCAAATAATATTAAAAAAATTAACATTTTCCAGGACCGCATCAAGGTAAAAAAAACAAAAACGCATTTTTCTGAATAAAACTTGAGGCAAAATAGTTAACAGGAAAATTTTGGTTAAATTATGTAAAAAATTCGTAAAACTAATATATTATTTCAGAATGAAACATTTTCGTCCACGAAAATTTCCATAAAATTAATTCAATATTTTAATACGATATTCAACAAAATTAAACATATTGTACTAGCGCAGGATAATTAATAACAGTGTTTTTTGCAATAGCGGTTCAGGCAAAAATGTAACAGAGTTAAATTTAGTTTAACTTTTATTTATAGGCTCTATCTCACTTACTAACAAGAAAATTTAAAAAAATTAAGCAATTCTTTTTTTAAGAGATTGGTATATAACATTTTGCTTTAATGTGTTTAATTTTCTTGTAATAGAAAATAGAATAGCGCATTTAAATATTTAATTAAGTAATTTAATGCAAAAAACTGCTGTTAATATTTTTGCTTGAAGTACAATTTAAAAACAAACGTAATTTTATTTTTATGGAAATTTCCGTGGACGAAAATGTTAAATTTTTTGACCTTCTTGTGATACCTAATCTCTTCGACAAACACTCCATACAAACATATACGAGTATATTTTAATATTTTTTTCTACCACGTAAAATTGAAATTAGATGTTTTCTTTAAAAAAACGTACACGCGGGGTTGAACTTTTCACGGTATACAGTTTAATATACTCCCTTGACCATACCCTACACGTTAAATGAAAAAAATCGCTGTTTTAAATTAATGCAAAGTTAGCCTACAATTTGGCGTAACTTCCCCGGGCTATTAGGCAGAGGTGTACCTATAGTAGGTACACCCACATATCGCCAGTTATTTTATATTAAAAACATCTTCACATTTATTTTAACTTAGCGACGGCAGTACTCTTCTATACCTAAGTGCGGTCTCGGGAAAGTCATGAAGTCTAAACATGAACGAATACAACATATCCAAACGAAGTAGACCTACTTTGCAGTCATACTAATGAGTGAATCTGTAACACGCATACTTAATAAATGGATCGTTAGTTCCCCTTTCATCACGGTTCACTTTGATTCACTTCATATGCCCGGGCAGTCATCAGCCCTATTAGGAATAAAAAGGATTGCGTGCGACAACTTAATTATTTCAATAATTTCTTTTGAAAATAGTAGCGGCGATAAAAATCATGCGATGACTGACGTTTTTTCAGGTATAGTGTGTTAAAACTCATGCGTATTTGTTCACGCACGCAGGTTTGTTCGGCACGCCTTTTTTTTGGGTGTGAAATTATCCTTGCAATTATCGGCCCTTGCGTTCGTTTTTTAGCTTTTAACCCTGTGGCGGATCCAGTATTGTCGTTAGGGAGGGGCTTGACCCCGCTGAGGGTAGGTTTTAGCAAAGTATCTAAACACTAAAAAAGCACACAACATTTTATTTTGCATACCGCATAGCAAGCCTCCTCGGATTACTTTTCGCAAATTCCTCAATGTCTTCGTTAAGTTGTAGCCTTCCAGAGATATCTCGGTGAAAATGTAATACATGGCGGCCAATTCAGCCCGGCCATGCGTGGCGCACGGATCCAAAATTCGTCACGTAAACAAAACATCATATAGAAAAAAGACTTGAAAACGTAATACCTATGAAATTAAGGATAACTGTGTAATGTTTGCTAAAAAGTTTAATTAGAATAATATCAGGTTCACTGTAAGATTTTTCACAGAACAACTTAGATGCTTTTGTGGGGAGGCTTGAGCCCCTTAGCCCCCGCATGCGGGGTGCGGCCAGTGCGGGTTTTAAAACACGTAATACCTTACTGGTCAGTGCTAAGACGAAATTTAATCAAAATTGTTATCTTAACACTTCGAGGTACACTTAACGCCCATAGGCGTAATAACAATAAAATTTCTCTAGTGCCTTGTTAAGAGTCCGTCAACCGATTAATTTTATACTCGGGAACAATATCTATCTCAGTTTTACCTAAGCACTAAGATGGACAGAAATGTAGAAATTCTCACTCTTTTTCTCTTCATGCATTAGCAACTACAACACGATGGTACTTTAGATTTATTAGTTGCTCTTAGTCTGTGGACCGACATAAAATAATACCTACCAAGAGGACACATAGGCGGCCTAGGAAAAGGTCGAGTACCACTCCACAATGTCTCAGGTGTCTTGACTGGAGATCATCAATAGTTGTAACAATATTTCATCTTCCACTTGGTGGTAAGAAAAGTACCTAGTGTATTGAAATACATTATTTTAACACCTTTGCTGGAAAAACAGTATCTGCAGAATTATTTATAAAAAAAATACCTACACTTCGTATCGACGAGGTGTATTTTTAAAGATATGATTCCGAACAACGCCGCAAAATGTATGGGGACCCCCATACATTTTCTGGCACGGCAGCCATGCTGCGCGTCATTGCTGCGACAGCATTGCTGCGCGGCAGTGTCACTCTGAAGCAAGTGATAATTATACAATACGCACATGAATCCGAAAAGTCAGAGGTGCGTGCCTTGGGTTCGAACTCGAGACCTATGACTTGGTAGTCTGACGGTCACACCACTATGCTATCACTGTCCAGAATTATTTATAAAATACCTACACTTTGTATCGACGAGGTGTATTTTAAAAGCTTTTATTTAACTTGCAATGTATGTACCATCGAAGAATTTCATATCTAAGCAATTTGAAAACAAAATCCCGTGAACGCGATGACCACATCTGTTACCGCCCCGGTTCTATGGCGGCCGAGCACTGCAAACAGAAATAGTCCTTACGGTGCATAGATATGAACTTCTTCGATGGTACGTATGTTTGTTCTGGTGGAATCTTGCTACTCAATTTTGAAGCAGATTTCTTCAACCGATTGAATTGAAATTTTGTATACACGTTTGGTTTGGATGACAATACACGATAAGCTGCGTGACGTTATTCTAAGTCCAATATAGCGGACCATCCGAGATGGCGGAATACTTATTTTTAATGCATTTCTACAATATGGGTATCAAATGAAAGGGCTTGTTAAGAGTAACTCGAAAAATAATGTGTCGTCATTCTAAATCCAATATGGCAGAACATCCAAGATGGCGGAATAGTTATTTTTTATGCACTTCTGCAATATGGGTATCAAATGAAAGGAATTGTTGAGAGTAACTCGAAAAATAATGTGAAGTCATTCTAAATCCAATATGGCAGAACATCCAAGATGGCGGAATAGTTATTTTCTATGTACTTCTGCAATATGGGTATCAAATAAAAGGGCTTGCCAAGAATAATTAGAAAAATATTCTAACATCACTCTTAATCCAATATGGCGGACTTTTGAAGTCTTTTATGCTTTCCTTTAGTATGGGTATTAAACGAAAGGGTTCGCTGAGAATGAAAATGCAGGTTAAAAACTAAAAAGTAAAAAATAAATTAAAAGCAAAAAACCTTTTTAAAAAAAAGCTTTTATTTAAATGCTCTAAAAAGAAGAAAATAAAATTTTCTTTTTATATTTTAACTATCAACTTATAACCTCATTATACACAATTTATATGATCATAAAAGCTTGTCGCGAGGTTTGCGTAAGTACTTATAAGTATTTAATTAAACTGAAATTTAAAAAAAATTAAACTTAGCAGATTAAGTTACTCAATTAAATAGGCACTAGTTTATTTACACAAGAAAATCGCGCGACAAGCTTTTATGATCATATAAATTGTGTTTATTGAGGTTTTAAGTTGATAGCAAAAATTTTAAAAGAAAGTTTTATATTCTTCTTTTTAGAGCATTTAAATAAAAGCTTTTTTTTTTAAAGGTTTTTTGCTGTTAGTTTATTTTCTATTTAAGGGTGTTTCCGGACGGTCTCAATGACGCGTTTTGGTATTAGGGTGTTAGAAAAATTATAACAAACCGTTACGCCATTTTATAGCTTTAATCATCGCATTAATTTGACCGACAAATCACTACTGGAATTTACTTGAAAATTTAATGTTGGTACCAGAATTCCCTATTCATTAATACGAGCGAGAACCATGTAGCTGGCACGTTTTCGCTCAAATTCTGTATTCAACGTTTTATTTTGACGAGAAGTATTCAAACATACCTTTCGACTAATTAATCATAACGTTTTGCTGGAAATTTCACATTTGCGAGAATATCTATTTGAAGATTTAATTAGGAACTTTTTTGCATGAATAGCACATTATACGAATTGTGAAAAATAATTCTAATTAACGAAATTGAAAAATGAAGTATTTTTATGTCTAAATGAATTCATTTTTTGTACCAAGCATGTTTCATAACCATAAACGTAGAACAACAAGAATCGGAATTGTAAGTATAACGATTAAATTTTTTCAGAGAATCGGTAAAAGCAATGTAAACCTTAATTAATGATAGCATATGCGAATAAATAAGCAAACCCAACATCGTGCAAAGGAAAAAACCTTGAACGTATTTCCATACAAATGTCTGAATTTATACATTTTTTTGCCATTAAGTGTAAAAAATTGGACATTTTACCCTCTTAAATAAGGAAGGATGTGGTCAATGTTTACCCCTAAGTTAAGGGATGGTTAATATCAATAAAATTTTTGCCCTCCAAAATATTAATAAACTTTGGTCCAATGTTACTTTACCGACCCTTGTCCGTTGCCTACATATATTGAAAGTAAATTACTGAAATGTTTTGCGAAGTTATCTTATTAACCCGAACATCGAAGTTTAAATATTGATATTAAAGTATTTGTATTCATAACTTATTTTTGTGTTATCTTTGCCGGATTGGCATGTGTATGTGTTACATTACGACACATGTTTTGATTTACAGGATAGACACAAAGTAGAGCAATTGTCATAGTTTTGTAATTATTATTAGTGTGGCTAAAATTGCCTTAAAAATTTACAACAGATAAAAAATTGCGTTAGGTGATTTGTGAAAAACACTATTGTCATAGGGAATACAAGGACCAGTGCATGGCTAGAGAAGATGAGGAGAGCAGACCATGTGAGACTCAGAGGAAAATAGGATTCGGTAATGTATCTACGAATTGCCGTGGGTAAGGCAACTATTACTCGTATTTAGACTTACCTAATCATCTGCCTGGACAAAAATGGAGGAGGCCTTTACCCAACAGAGGCGTTGTCATTCAAATTAAATATGGGTGCTAATTAAGGCAGCTTCTTTAAAATGTAAGTCTCGTCTTCAAATATATTCAGTTGTCTAATGAATTAATAGGTCAGCGACGAACTTTTAGCGTCTAATAAATTGTTTTCAAGCGACCATATATTGTAAAACAACCTACTGTTATTATGACGCAGCATGGTGATAATTCTTAAGCAACTAAATATGTGATATGTCTACGCATTGCCAGCTTCTAATAAGTGTATCAACTGCATCTATAAAATAATATCAACGAACTCTCATTTCTTATAGTCACCTTTATTTTTATAAGTTAACATAAGTAATTGATGAGTGAATCTACTATATTTGAACATAAAATTACCTTATTATTGTCATCAAATAATGGTCAATGAAAGCTCTAATTTCATGTATTCACCTATCTATTTATAATGTTACCGTAATTGATGACTTGACTATTATACCTACCCAATTGAACATACAAAAAATATTGTCATCAAAAACAAATGCGTCGAAATGCACCTTGCGCTAATTAGCCTGCCTGGCTGCGAGCAACTCGGAAGTAGTGCTCGCCGGCCGCTGCCGCGGCACCGCTCGCTACGCTCGCTACGCTCGCTCGGCTCGCGCGCGATTGACACAGTTCTAACCTAACTTAACCTAATCCATTTCATATTCTGTTATCTGTTCCATTTCACCTAGTTCTCATTTTTTTTTTTTTAACTATTAAAATTTATGTTTAAAACTCATGTCAAGCGTAAGTGATGTAGTATAGTTTGGAACCAGGACGCGCCCGTCCACGTTACAAACTAAACACGAGCAGTACGCAAACTTCGTGAATACATTGTAATCACAGTTTTAAAAATAGCATTACAATGTATACGCGAGCAGTTTCCTATGGTTGCGTTCTGGCCTTGTATAGGTTGGAAATACGCGGCCGCGCCCCTCTCATTCCCAACGAGCGTCAGGTACAGTCCCGCGCTTGTGTTGCTAATTTTCACGAAAAAAGAATATGATAATAAAAACTTTGATTGCTAATTTTGAAGCTGGAATTTGATTTTAGTAGCAGAGAGCTGTTGAATCTCTAAAATATATAAAGTAGCTCACTTACAACATTAGTCGCTGAGTTATCAAGTCAGAAGTAAATATATTTATCGGTAGCTCTGAGTCATATTAATTTACGTTCGTAAATTGACGCTGGTTTTTTGGTATTCTGTTGGAATAGTAAAGATGTTGAATGAATATAATTGAAGCTGTTCTATTAACTCGTAGCCTATACATAAAAAAGACGTTAGGTTGCAGGTGCTAAAGAAAACTTTTATTGTTGCACTTATAATTTCCCATTAAATATTATTAAATGTAACAAAAAATTAAATCAAATAAATAATTATTTAAAATAAATATAAAATTTAAATTATGGAACTGAAAAATTTATTGATTAATTATTGACTTTGTTGCATGCTAACAAATATTGTATAATTGCATGGAAAAATTAGAAAAATAAAAGTCTTATTTATTTAATCCTCTACCTCGGTGGTCCAGTGATCACAAGCGCTACTGCTGAGCGTGAGATCCTGGGTTGGATTCCCAGGTCGGGAGAAGCGTTATTGGGATTTTCCATCAGGAATTTCTCAGTAGCAGCCCGGAGTCTGGATTTGTGCCCGATTGATGGCAATAGGCTCGCCATCTATTACATGGGACTTAAACATACTGGCGAAGTGTGAGTGTACTATAGATGCCTACACCTCTGCCTAACCCTGTCGGGGATTACATGGTAGGTGTGATGTTATGCTGTGTCCTCTGAATAATGTTAGCCATTCCCCACGTCACACTGCTATATAAGGACCGTTTGGCTTTCACCTTACACTATTGAATTACAAACATTTCATACAAAACAGTCTAATCAGTATTTTTTTCTCCACTGCTAATTACGTTTAATGAGAGTGAGGTGTACTGCGTGAGTCCCAGATTACACATTAACCAATCTCTCATATTTAGCGCGAAAATTTTAATTAATTAAGGAAAATCAATTAGCGTTGTAAACAGACGCTATTGTAAGAATGTAGACGAGGGCTATTCCCGAGAGTTTTGGTCCCTAAAATATTATGTAAATGTAACACATAACATGGTAACGATAATTTATAATTTTTGTTGTAATTATGTAGGTATCAAATCACGCAAATAAATAACCATCTCAACACAAGCTGAGAATACTAACTTTACTTAAACTCATATGTTAGAAGGTTAGCAAGCATATACGTTACAAGTATTGTTGAAATGAGACAAACTTTCCGTTCTTAAAATGTTCTCGACACATACTCAGATAATTTTTAAGATCCGCATCTCGAACAATTCTCACATATGTGAGAGCACAACTCGAAAGTCATGTCTCAAGCGCTGTCAACGAAAGAAAAGTTTAGATTTAGAGGGGTCTTCAAGTTTGGGTGTTTTCAACTCCCACGCTACAGGAGTACTCGGCGTTCTCGGCGTACTTGGGCAACTTGGCCAACTTCTGACACCTCCGTCGAGCCCTCTAACGTTATTTACAAGACGACTCCAGCAACCTATTCAAAGGATATTCTATTAAGGAGTTCTTACAACTTTATTTTCTGCGCCGGGGCAGGTAATCAGTGAGATACGACGACGTTATACCCGATCACGTTATTCGCTGAATTCACTTAAGTACGTTAAATGTTGAGAATTTATGTTTTTGATGTTATTAAGTGAGCAATTATAAGTTACGACGATTATGAGTTTTGGAGCTGAAGTACAAAGTTTACAAGTAGGATGAACAATGAAGTACGCTTTCATGTGCGGAAATTTCATCCGTCGTTTGTTGTGAGCAAACAATTTAATAAGAAGAGAAATGACACGAGTGACGGGGTGCTTTAATTACTTTTATTTGCGTCTTGTGTGTTACGAAATAACATATCCATTTAATGTTATTTTGTTTAGAATTTGATGCTGAAATTGAAAGCCTTTTTGTCTTTTCATATGAGCAAAACTTGGAAATTGTATTTTTAATCACGTTGTATTACGTAACGACATTATATTAACTCATAAAAAAAAAATAGATTACTGCACACTTTTTAATTTGAAAGTTTAAATTAAATCAATCACTACAGTTGCCAGTTTGTTTGTTATATATAGTGGAGTTAAGTAGTCAAGCTCATGGGATATATCATGACTACGGTAATTAAATTATTTCATTTTAGTTATAACACATATACATTTGTTATCCTATGATTCCACATCACAAAGCCGCAGTTTCCATCATTGGTTCTATTCCGGGAATTTGAGTCTCAATTTTAGTGCCTAGGATTTTGCTGGCCTGTAAGGTTTTCCGAGAAAGGTTTTAGTGTATAATTTATACGTGTGCCAAGCTGTTGGCGGCTCACTAACTTTGTTATAAAATATTGCTACAGGCGTGAGTACACCTACATAAAAGTAGGTACCTAAGTATAAAATCTGGTTACTGTGTGTTTGTGATGTTACCTAGAGCACAGTATACTACCTAGAAATTATAAAAAGTACAATGTGAGAATTATCAACGTAAATAAACTTGAACTTTGTAGTTACAATCAGCAATTATTTCACTATTACCTCAAGATAGACAAGAAAGAAATAAAAAAAAGTTTATTGGCGTTACAGTAAAAAATACATATTAAAAAACCAAACAACCATGGCCAAACTTCTAAAATACTAAATCAATTATTGAATGTGCCTCAAAACTAACAATCAAACCGTTGTTCTTAAATCCTTTCAATACCTGTATAACTCATAGCCTTCCATAAGCTTTCCCTTATTTCTTCGGACCAGACAATTTGCCTAAGAAAGTGTTATCATTAATTACACGCACACTCGATAAAACACTTAAGATTTTCACGTTATTTAACTAAAACTGCTCAGAGCGTATTTCTGTCTAGTAGGTTTAGCTCAGCAATTAATACAGGTACACAAAGCAGTGACGTCAGCTGTCTGGCATCGCTTACTTGAACACCTTATTATCGTTCGGTGTTTAGCTGAATCAGCATCCTGTACCGACAGTACTGGTTCTTTAAGGCTGGGGCACACGAGCAACCGAGTGGCAAGACATTTATCATCTTAAAAAAATCATGTTTTGTGGTCTATTTGATTTGATTAATTCACATCGTATCTTGTTCATTATGACAAGTCCACAATACAAAATCCCCGGTATTGACCAAATTCCGATAAATTAACAAGACCCGTCAGTGCCTCGGAAAGCACGTAAGCCGTTGGTACCGGCTGTCATTCGTGGATCTTTGACAGTCGTTACGGGTCGTCAGAAGCCCGAAAGTCTGACAACCAGTGTTACTAAGGGGTATCGTAATACCCAGTAACTGAGTTGTGGAGGTAAGACAGGCAGTCGCTCTATGTAAAATACTGGTATTCAGATGCATCCGGTTAGACTGGAAGCCGATCCCAACATAGTTAGGAAAAGGCTAGGCAGATTAACCAATAAAGATATTTTGATTATTGAGTATCATGAGGTGTACCTACCTACGAAGCTACACCCAATAAAGAGCCACGCCTTGACGTGCTCTCTGAGGCAGCTTAGTATTTGGAGATGGCTAGGTCCGTGTATATATTTTAGCCACGAGGCACTCCGACTGGCGTAGTCACCACTTATATGTACGCATATGTTTTGAGTAAAATATGCAAACATAACACGCAGTGAAACCACAGGTGCGAGCGGAATTTCATCAATTTTGGATGATTATGATACCCTCCACCGTGCTCTTATGAGTACAATGTAACATACGTTACTGAGTAACGTTGTAAAACCTTGGAAAAATAGTGCTTTCTATAGACACTGGGCATTTTTTGTGTATTGATCCTTTTATGACTAAAATAAATTAGTTTGTTAAAAATACATTACTTGAATAAACGATGCATTTTTAATGTTCCTTAGATCATGTAGGTATTATACTATAGCCTGTTTAAGTGCTTGTAACTCCACAAACACAACTAAATTTACCACTGACTCAAAACTATAGGCCAATCTTCCTACTTAATTAATCTCAGCGACAATCAGTATCAAAAACTTGATAAAAAGATGTAAATAAGTTAGAAGTTTATTGACAGATTGCGACTGAAATTATTATTAATATATTAATACATGAAGAAAAACCTTGTACCCCTAATTACGAAAATAACGCGGACAGGGGAGGAGTATGAAATTTGGCACAGTTAAAGTTTATATGAGTGCAGAAAGCTTTTTTATGTAATATACATTAGAAATAAATTAAATTATTTAAAAAAACATTACACACACTACCATGCGTTTGACATAAGATGGCTAACTTAGAATCATGACATTTAAATGAATTATGGTCGAATTTCGACCTCTGGGCGACCACTAGTTAGAATAAAAACGTAAAAAAGCGAGAATTGCCCTGCAGAAAACCAACAAAAGCTTCCCCATAGCAAGCTCATTAAAACACCAAGAAAACGCACAAAACAACAACGCGACTCTTTTAAATTTTTATCCGTCACCCAGAGTATGCACACCACCTTACAATGCGGAGGTAGCCGCTTGGCGTCTAGCCAGACCCTCGACACATCTAGTGCCCACTTTACCACGCTGGCGAAACTATGTGACCGTAGTCATAAGAACTGTGAGTGGTCGCCGTCGGAGCCTTGCAAATCACTGGAAGATGGGGTTACGGTTTAACAAGATGGGAACTAACTTTTTGCTCAGGTTTCCTAAGATTATGGACGTAGTTCGTGCTTCATTGGATAGTTGAGCCCGTCTATTTCAAATTCTCATCTCGAATTCCGCCTTTCTAAAGTTAAGAATGATCGAAACTAAAACTTACTCAAACACGTGAGAAGTTTAGTGTTCGAGATTGTTACTATCCTCAGTTACTGTATTGTCGACAATGTAGATGGATCACTTATTATAAGTTGAAGCTTGGAAAACTCACTTTGATTTATGATTCAAACAGAAAACGTGATCCGTGTCAGATGAAAATAAAAATAAAGAAAGATATTTTCTCGAAAAATCTGTCGTCTTTTCTTAATAAGCTTCTCGAAAAACACCATACCTCACTTTTGTAATATCTATGCAAATACAGTACCATGACGAATACCGCAAAATAACCTGAGGGGAATTCTCAATGGGGTATTAAGGTATTTCCCTATGACTAATCGAGCTTGACGTGTTTTAATTTCATTAAAATTTTACCCCTCAAGCCAATAACGGTGGTAATGTGGTCCCGAGGGAGACGAAAGGGGAATTGACCGTTAAGTCAATAGGTATTGAATTTTATATTGGAGCAAAGGTTTTAAATCTAAGTAACTTTGTGTGAATATTAGCGCTTAACCAAAGCATAATATGTAATCGTAACCTTTGAATTTTGATAAAAATAAATGAACGAATTTGGTAACCAATTTTATAAAAATTTGCTAATTGGGAGACACGCTTTGATATCTTTAAAGAATGTAAACCTACAATATATTAGATATATATTCATTTATTAATTCAAGTTACACTCATATAATATTCAATACAACACACTTGCACCAAACAACACATTTACATTACATTATATTACAATACAATACAATACAAAAACCACAGTACATTCAACACTTACACTAACACACCATTAATGGCCGACGACTGTAGGTGACGTGCAAGTCACTGCAGCGTCGTATGTAAGGACAGTCGAGCCTGTCAGCTATCATCATCAGCACGCTGTTGGGGCTGCCGCGCACCCTACGCACCAGAGACGCACACTGCTTACGCATCGTTGCATAGAAGCAGTCGAAGGTAGCTTCGGCAAACATGCCCGAGGCACTGCTGTGTCGCGGCAGCCCCATCAGCGCTCTGAAAGCGTTGTTATATTGTATGCGGAGGGCTTCGTATACTTTTTGAGTGTGATTCACCTACAGGCTGCACGTGTAAAATGAGATACAGTAAGCTCTAAAACGTGTTTGCTTGACCGACTTGGAACAGCGTGCAAACCTGCGGGCTATCATATTAGCTCTAATTGATAATGCCCTCCGCTCCCTCTCGATATCAGTACCAATAGTAGTAGTAGATTCCGTGTGATATTGATATTGATTGTGATATTGATTCCGTGGGACGTAAAGAATAGCATTTTTTCCCGTGGGTGTCTTAAAAGACGACTAAGGGACTCACTAGAGAATAGGCAGCAGCGTTCTCTATGCATTTTAACACCATTCTGCGAACGCCAACCCGCCTGCCAAGCGTGGCGATTATGGCAAACCCCCCATTGGCATCCTTAGGCATCCCCATTTGGGGGAGGCCTAAGCCCAGCAGTGGACGTCTTTCGGCTGGAATGATGATGATGATGAGTAGTAATGAGTTAGAAACATACAATATTAAAGTATTATCGAGACCTCACCTTGCCACCGTACCTACATCACCACTTCGGCCATCTTCTTTTACTCCGGCCTGCTTATTCCTCAATTATTTTAATGTCAAAAGCTGAACACATAATGAACATAATTCACTAAACGTTAACAATCTGTTCCCTCTGTACATTTTCTGCGCCGGGGGACATTTCTATCACATACTAAGAAGCTTATCTTTAGTAACAGCGCTCTGGAAAGGGACCGGCTTTCATCCGAGATCACCAATTTCTTACTTGATTGGGCCGGCTGATGGCTTTTGGAACAAAGGACTCGATCAAGTCGATGCAACAAATACGTTACGATACACATCATATACATATGTGTACCGGCTTTTATTCGCGACTTTGTTCGTCATATTGATTTTTCTTCCAATAAAGCATTAGATAACGCTCTGCTAGGCATTGATTGAGTTGTTTCCTGTCTCCTATAAAATCACAAAGCCAGACATAGGTCTATTTCGATACAAGGCTCATACCATTATTTCCTACAGATGTCATATAACATGAAAAAAGTAAAAGACTTAAATCCCATCAGACCAACCTCGAGAGACTCGCTGTTCCAACACTTCATTGAATTGAAACTTTTTACAGAAGAATTGAAATGGACAGCTCACCTGACAGCCATGTTGATCTACTTCGAAACTTGTTCTAACAATAACAATCGATACTGGGATTGTATAGCCACTCAAATGTCAGAGGAAACAATGCCTTTTGATTTTCACGCAGTTGATAGGTTTTCACATTTAGGGGTTTGTTTATAAACTTAGCTTAAAGTTAAGTAATGATAGTGGCTTTTTAACCACACATTTTTGACGTTTG
Organism: Agrochola lota; assembly: GCA_947364205.1. Lineage (NCBI taxonomy): Eukaryota > Metazoa > Arthropoda > Insecta > Lepidoptera > Noctuidae > Agrochola > Agrochola lota. The sequence continues at coordinate 9,004,656 of OX376227.1, read as the reverse complement.
AAAGTCACCTAACTTTAAGCAACGTTTATTAATAAACCCATAAGTAGATATCACAAATTTAATGCCGTTGAATCACCAAGTCTTCCAAGTTCCAAGCAATTTATTTATTTATTTATTTATAAAAATCTTACCTACACTATCATTACAGATCTATGATCCAATGCGACAGATTGGCCTTACTAACTAAATACTTACTAAATACCTTACTAAATAACTACTACTAATTGAACTATTGTAGTCGATATTTATATTAAAACGGTTTTAATGAGTTTCAAAATTAAACAACATAGGTAGTTGAAACTTTTGCCACATTATTTGAAATGCGAACGCTTTAAGGGATTAAAAGTATCATCATTAACAGCAGGTCAGTGATAATAAATTATTATGCTCAGTACTGGGATCTGTGGTACAATACTGTTAAGTTAAGGCGATTAAAACTGTGAGATATTACCCGACCCTGTTCTAGAATTCAGGAGCTTGGAAAAATTCGCAAACAAAACACGTTCAGGACATACGTATATAATTTTTAGCTGTACATGTTCACGTAGTAAGTACGTGTTCATGTACAGCTAAAAAAAAACTTTTCATATTACAGTAAAAAGGTCGTATTTTTCAAATATCCATTTTTATACTTACCAATAAAATACAAACATGCCAATTTCCTTAAATTCTCTTGGAAAAACGCGAGATATATCGTCACCTTTCCCCATGGAAAGGTGACGATGTATTTGTTTAGTTCAATATGCACTTTATCTTGTTTTATCTGCATACGTAAAAAGGTTCCAGAGGTAGGTATCACCAAAAAGTTTTATTTTACGGCCGTCAAGCGAAACTGCAGCTAACTACGAGTTCAGTACTATATAATCTACTCCACTGTACAGTTTTGGAGGTTTATGCGACCTGAAGTTTTATTTTGAACACGTTAAAAACCTTTTAGAATCTAGGACACACACACACACACACACACAGCGAGTGATTTTTGTACCATTTTTTAGGAAGCAGCAAAGCCTTCACCGCCTACAAGTTTTTGTAAAATTTGAGGTTTATTTATCTTGTTTCTGTGTAAAAAATCCTGCAGTTGCAAAATACGAGTAGTTTGCAACGTTTTAAATAAAGCCTTGTAAATAAATAAACGATCTTTTTTCCACCCAATGTGTGTAGGTATGTCAATTCTATTGACGGCTTTGCAACCGTGCCTTTTGACCATGGTTGAATTTGTTTTTTAGTCAAACCTCAGTTGCAAGTTCTGTGAGTAAAATAATAAAGGAAAATATAATTTTAAGTTTCAAGTAGTTAACAAAACAGAATTGCATCCGTCACCTCACACTTCAGGTCCAGTTGAAAACCAGCGTCAGGCACTAGTCTGGCATTTTTGCTGAATTAGGCCAATTTGGCACAACCGTGAGCACGGTTTCCTGTTAATTTTTTACTTTACACTTCTTATTTGCTTCTTTTTTTTTTTCTTGTTACTTGTGCCTTTTAGTCTGTGTTAATAAATAAATGTATTTTGCTTTCTCTTTCTATCAATGTGTCGTGAATTCGTGATCAGAAACTGTACCCGAATATTACTATATTATACCATCTAGATATTTTTCGTATAGCTGGTTTACATACAGGGTGGCAGGGAAATCAACGCGCAACCTAATACCATGGATTCAGTACATGATTCTGAACCACATCTGAACGTAAAAATTATTCATCGATTATTTAAAACAAATTGCAGTTGCATACATTTTGACCACGTAGGTATTGCACTTTTCTATGAAACCGCAGTTTTTTTTTTTTTTAACCAATGATACATATCTACGCTAGAGGGGGTCTAGAATCATGTGCTGAACTCATGGTTGTATTTTGCGCATCGATTCAAATTCAAATTCAAAAGTTATTTATTTAAACTAGGCTGAGAATCAGCACTTTTCGAACATCAAAATTACATAAGACAGTCACCCAAAACGCCCACTCTTCACCACTTCCTAGTGCTTTAGCTAGGAAGAAGAAGTAACGCAACAAACTCCCCAGCAGCACAGCTGTCTGTTCAGTTAGAAAACAAAATATTCTGTATAACGGTATGCAAAATAATTTACATTACGCAACACAAAACATAATTTAAATTATTAGCCATATGTCAGCTAGCACACGCCAATATACCAACCAAAAACATCGAGAACTATAGGTACTCAGGCAGAAATAACAACCAAACGTAAACAGAACTTTATATCTAAATAAAAGCCTCCAGGCATAAAAGCTAGAGGCAAGCTACGAGGTAGATATCCCTGCCACCCTGTATAGTCGTAGGTACCTTAAGTTGCATAGTATTTCCATTTCTTTATTGAACTCCATTCGTAGTCGTAGTCAAGTAGTAAATAATAGATAGATTCATGGCTCAGCACAATTTTCTAAGCTCTTGGATTGAAATTGCTTAAACATAACTTACAAAAAAATCTATATATATATATATATATATATTTATATAAATATATATACAGGATGTTAAAGAACAGCAACAGGCAACGGAAGGAACACGGGTGGGTTTTAGTCAGTAAAAGTCTGACATGCCCTCCCGCTCCACCCAGAGCGGGAGAAGTTATTTGATAATATCCAACATTCAAAAAAAAAAGGGTGTTAAAGAAATTGCGTGCCATAGCTTAGGGGAAGGTTCAGTATCGATAAAGGAACCCAGGAAAAAATAATATATGAATAATAATAAAAAAAAAAAATAAAAAAAAAAAAAAACCAAGATCAACCTAATTTAGTACCTACTAACTTAAAATAGCAATCGTTTAGAATTAAAATTATTTTATTGGTTTAAATGCTTTAATTACTTACTTTCATTGCGTTCTTTTTTTTTACGGGTTCCTTTATCGACTCTGAACTCACCCTGAAGCTTATGGCACGCAATTTCTTTAACAGCCTGTAAATTTATATATAATTCTATATATATATATGTATATAAAATTAATATTATATTTACATCATTTGCTCAGTGTCATTAAATATATGAATTAAAATGTTCGATGCCATTTTGTATTTAATAAAAGATACTTATTATTCCACTTACTAAACTATACTACAAACCTTTACCAGTATCTTATGAAAACCTGCCGATATCTTCAGATTAACTTCTCATTGTTTGCCGAACTTATGTACAAAATTACATTCTATATCAGCATAGGCGTTAGAAGTAATGAAAGGGCAGCGTTTCTAGATAATTGCGAAGATATGAGGACAATCCGACTTATCGCGGGAACTATCTGCGAAGATATATTACGTCTGTTGATGAAGCAAGTTCTCAAGCCTACTTCATTAGTAGTTACATTCCATCTTGATTTAGAATTGAGTACCTAGTTAGTTGTACGTACCTTACTAGATAACTCTGCTTTGATATTAATAGACATGGAATATAATTTGAGTGCCTAGCTAATTGCGAATAATATTGATGGGTAAGTATCAAAATTAATATCAATGTTTGTTACCTAATATCAATTTTGAAATGCGCCATTAAATTAATGCTCGTAGAAAAGCTTTTAGCAGGTTAGATAATTACATCAATATCCAATAGTTCTAATGAGCTGTTATAACTTACTAATGATTTGATATTTTGGATTTATACCTAATGGGTACATACAATGATGTTAATTTTGTATTCAGGGTAAGTGATCCGCTGACCTGGTAGCTATACAACGTGTATCAGAAATGTGTGGTCATATTTTAGGACGTTGTACAGACCATCACGCCGGTAGCACACCTCAGCAGCAAAACAGCAGTAGTTCAATTCGACTGGCTCGCGTCATGTTCCGCTACTCGAAATTCGAATACTACTGCGAACTACTGCGGTTTCGCTGCTATGGTTTCGCGGCGGAGGCCGTCTACTACTGGCGTCCAACTGATCAACTTTCTCCATGGGACCGAAATTAAAAATTATTAGATGTCCTATACATTTGGGTCGAGTAGGTATTGAAGTTTGTATGGGACCGCTGATTATTTTTACGATGTTGGTCCCACGGAGAAAAAAGTTCCGTTTGATGGTCCATGCCATCTCAACCCTTAAATATGACTAGACATTTCTAATATACGCTGTGCCTTGTCTACCTTTATGTTTCATTCATTACAAGTAACTGTGCTCTATTTTTTTAATTGTTAAGTTATTGTAAACGTGTCCCTTTTATAAATACACGATTATTATTAATTAGTTGGTCATGAAATGAAGAAAGGAATGATCTGAGTTGACTAGAGAATTGGATGTACGGCCGAGCCTGCTACTCTTCGGGAAGGCCACGCCTTACCCCCAGATAAGGTGCTCCAAACGTAAAGGGTGCTTTTGCCACGTCTCCTTTAATATAGTAATTTCACATTTATGGCAACCTTACGACATCCTAGAGAGTGGTGTAGCGTCCGTCTTGTGCGTTCAATTTCCGAACAACAATTTTAATCAAACTTTGTGTTTGACTGGTTTGTTAGTTGTGTTTATATCAAAAATATACTTAGGTATGAATATAATAGAAAACGTTTAAAACAAACACATATTAGAATATAAAATGGATATGGTTAGGCGTCTAAAGCTCTACCGTTTCCTTACAAATTTTCGACTTTGAACAAAGTCGAAAATTTGTAAATATCGCAGTGAATATCACAAACACACTTTAAAGGAACCAAATTAAAGCACGAACAAGACAAACAACACCCAACCAAAGCTTTTCTGTTCATTTAAACCCTCAACAAAATCAACGACAGACCTAATCCAACGCTACCGCAAACATTTTCAACACGTAAACCAAAACAAAATAAACTATGCAACAAAATTAAATAAACCTGCCTTCCACCACTTTGCCTTTACGCTGTAGTATTTTATACGAATCGTCCTAAAACTAACAGGGATGCGAGTGGATTCAAATTGAAATCAAACATGGTTTCTCTCAGCAGATCAAATCGATCTGCAGTCAGATGCCAATTAGCAGTGTTGACGTTAGCACTAGTGCCTGCTGCTCAGGTGCTCCCGATATGTTTCAGCGATGCATATAGGTAATCTTGATTGGGTAGTAAACTTTACATCGTATTGAATTTGTATATTAATTAGGGTCATGGGTGGTTTTGGCGTTGCGGAGTTTGGGCAAATGGGCTAATATTCGGCTAACCGTAAACTTTAGTTGATTTGCCAGCTGGTGTGGTAATGTGGGCCGTGTCACCGGCAACTAATAAACCCTCCCTTTCTGTGGGTGACGTAATATAACAACGATAAATATAACAAGAGGTGTTTATCCTCTATATACAAGAGGATAAACATTATGTGCCAGTTAGTTCAAAGATACAACTTTCGAAAAAAACTGCAGACAAAGTAAGATAAGACAAACCATACATTCTACTTAATACAACCTTATCCACATAATTGATAAAGTTACCATCAAACGCCTCAGGTAATACCATCAGGTACCCACAAAATTACCCAATGCAAAGTTTACGTTCACTGCTTATCCCAAGCTATCAGGTGATCACATCTCGCGGCTTATAGCAACGTAAAACTAGCTCCGTTTATGAGCCAACTTATTAAACTTATGTAGTTTCAGATGGGTGAATGGGATTGGAACGTTTGGAACATCACTATTTCGCTAAAAGCTGATGGGGATGTTTTTTTGTGCTGATATTATCTGTTTAATCAACAAATGTGTTTCTGCTTTGTAGTGGTATAAAGTTGCTGCTTTAGCTAAACTTTGGGATGCTGCGGGTAATTGCGTAACACACATACAAAGACAATTGATCGCAATGGGTTTTATTTTGATAGTTCACCCACGTACATTGCGTTATTTACGTTGTTGAACAGACGAATTTTTCAAATCTATTAAGCAATGGATTAGCAATATTCTTCCAAACTCTCGGATTGATATTGAAAGTGTGTTTCGTAGTTAGGTTGCTATGGTTTTGATTTAAAGTAATGATAAGCTTTGTCAGATTGAGGTTGGAGACTATCAATACTGTATATAATTCAAATATTTATGAATTTTTGTGATATAATGTACCTCAATGGAGGTACAGTATATCACAAACAATATATCTGAGATATATTTCTCGACGGCATGTGAAGCCAAGTCAGAGGCCCATGGGTGGCTTTAAAACTCTGACACCAGGTTAGTCACTAACCACATTAAAAGAAGAGAATGGAAATGGAAATTAAAAAATAACACCTCAAATGATACGAATTATGAGAGGCAAAAAAAAGAACGCGTTTGGCTGCCAGCGCGCTGTTCCGTTATCCAAACAAGTAATATTAAATCAAGAGTTTTCTTTTTGAACAGTACAGAATATGGCATAATATTTAATAGGTAGGGATCCGTATAATCCATTTTCACATTTTCCTACAATGTATCAAAGAAAGTTATTAAAATCTTGACTACATGAGACACTATAACTTTCATTCCTTCAACTAGGATTTCAACTCCTTCCTCATCATCAGAATTGCATATACCTACCAGGGTAACATTAACCGCCGTTAAAAACGTTCTTAATTACGTGACAGTAATTGTGGAAACGACCCAGTTAACGCGACATTAAACTGATATTAGAAGTCGATTAAGCTTCCCCAGTTACTTCCTTAGTACGTTCATTACCTACCTACAGTGCATCCGCTAAGCTTCCGAAGCATCGAACGCGAAGTTTGCTATTTATGAAATGATGTACAGTACCGAAAACAAAAGCACGTCTGACTAATGGTCCTGATAAAATGTCCCTAAATGATCGTTTTCACTATTTACGACGGAATTTAAAAACTCTAGCAAAAAAAAATAATGACAACACTCACATCAAGAGGCCTTTGAACAAATTGCGTCATAAATTGTGAGTAGGTATCCCCCTCGCGAACGATACTCAGACTGAAAAAACATTGAATAACAAAAAGAAAAATTATATTTAATGTGTACCAGCCGTTTTCCATGACCTCCTTGAGCGCCAAAAAGCGTTAAGAGACCCTTTGTAAAACGCTCCGATGTATTTTTTTTTATTATTTTTCTTTGTCTCAGCCCAGTTCTGAGCCTTCAGAAGTACCCCGTCTGTTAAAATAAAATATTCGACCCGTGAAATAATTGCGCCGGTAATTTTTAGCCCTCATTTAGCAACGTTTTATTATTGCGGGAGACAAAAAATGAGAAAAAGTGGCCCTTCGTTAATTCTAGATAATTATTGCGCCGCTGTTGTTATCAAATGGCACGTGCTAGAAATTGGAATTTATTTTTGGGTAAATATTTACATTTACAAATGGGTACGGCTATCATTAAAGTTGGAGGAGTACAATTATTCTCAGGGCGACAACAATTAACCCAAATAAAGTTTACTTGTGGATTTTGCACTGTATTAAAATCGATCCATATAGGCTAATAACTGATAATAGATACGTACTTAGATGGAGGAAAGATCATCAACTTTTACAAAGTCACAGTATGGAACGAATATTTTCACACAAAGGTAAGGTATTGTGGAAATCTACCAATTACCAATATAACTACATAAAATGCACCTAAGGTACGGCGTTTCAAAATTTTCCAAAGATGTAAACAACAATGGCCGCTAAAATTGTCTATGGTGTATGATCTTTAAGTTTTGGTGCTATCGATATTACGATTTTGTTAGGTAGTAGTATTTTATCAGTATTTTTTTATATCGAGTAACTTTTTTTTGAACATCTATACATATTCACATATTTCAATTCCATTGAAATATATTCCTATGTTAAACCGTGAAAACGAAAAAGATATAAATACAATCTACAATCACCTATAAACATACGACATTATTTAATAAGGAAAAAAAGACCGCATTTTTGAAAATCCTAGCCGAAAATCACGATAGTTGTCAGTATAATAATTATAAATACATTAAATTGGGTTTTTTTTCAATAAGAGTATCAAATATTCTTTGGACAAATAGTCGATATTTATTATGTCAATCCCTGGCATTTCAATGACAAGGTAAATTTAGACGAGTAAAAAAAGGATGTCGGGCGTTTGACATTAGTAAAATTCAAAATCCATCTCAGTTTTCGCTTTTATTGTTAAATATAAGTATAAGTATATTTAAAAGTTTAGAAACACGCACAGGATGTTAAAGTGGCTGTATCCTATTTAGTGCGTATTTAATCAGTGACACACAGATATCGCGTTCAATTTCCAGGCAAGTTCAATGATATTGCTTTTGGCGAGTCGCGACCAAATCCAGATTACACCCAAACTGTGCTTCCAAACTATTGAAAGCACAGTCTTGAGGGAAAAGGTGGAACTACAGTCGGAATTCGAAAAGGAAAACAAAATGCATGAAACGTGGAGAAAGGAAACTTCTAACGCAAAACTTTTTTCAACCCCTCGCTAGATGTCACTGTATTGCTAAACGTGTTGCTCCATCCTCTTTCGCTTCCTCTGATGTACTAAATCTAGAAATGCTCAACAGATGGCGTACCACGTTGGAACATTCATCGTCCAAGATTGCGTGGAAAATTATGAGTAGTAAACGATTAAACTTATTACAATTATTTCTCAATTGCAGTTATTAAAATGTTCACCGAATGTAACAACTGCTTTGTTCGCCGAAATTGCGCTGAAAGCTAATAAATTGGTCACGCACAAAATAATAGTTCGTCGTAAAAGTTTAATTGAACATAATCCCCATCATCGTTAAGTTAAATTAAACTATTACGGGAATCTAAACAATTTAAAATAAATTGTTTGCGTTTAATCATATTGGTAACTAATGCGTTAGGCTAGCAAGAAATACTTGTTTTTATACTTAAACTTTCGCTGTAAATAGATGCCGTGTCGTGGACGTGGATGTCCACGATAATGTCGTCACGTTAGGAATCATAAAGCGCACAATCTTCGATCTATTGTCAAGGTAGCTTGACTCCAATATACTAATCAACTAAAATAATTCTCATCCAAACCATGAATTTAATCAGACACATTAACAAGAAGCAGCTTCATAATTACACAAATAATACATGAACAGACTAAACAACTCTATTCTAGTCCGTCGAACTGTATTGCAGCTCTCTGCAAGTTATCATTGAAGTGTGCCCAGACAGACTGGAGGGTATTTCAACTTTAATCGAGTTGTGGAGCGCATTATGCTTGCATTGCGATGGCTACTACCAGGCCACAATTGGATCTTGATAGGATTACCTACCTCTCTTTGCTAAATCAAGTGCTTGGACTTTGGAGTATAAATCGACGATAATGTGTGTGCGGCTCTATGATTAGAACGAATCTCTTGGCTAGTCTACATATGTGTATACGTATATGTCGCAATAAAAAGGTTATAACCGTAATATAGCAATATCCCTAGGGATATAGCTATATCCCGTAATATAGTAATGTGAAAGTGGTTCATAACTATCTTACTAGGAATATAACTATGATACCAGCACGACCTAGTAATATAACTATTAGGATACTCATACCAAATAGGTTAGGTTAGAACTGTGACCAACTACGCCGAAATTGGTCGTAACAAAGTTGTTAGTAACAAAATTAGGTCACTCCGACAGTTTGAACCGTTTTCATATAACTATATTACGATATACTATATCCCTAGGGATATAACTATATCACGGCTATAACCATCGTACAGCGACTTAAACAATGCTACAAGGGTCATTTGGTGCTTGAATGACGTTAGCAAAAAATTGTGAAATTGGTTTCTGATATTGTATTGAAAAAGCAAGGTGGCGGCGTTGGTTTCGATTTTGACCACGCGCCAAAGCGCCGCTTGTCGTCTTGTACATGTGCCTGAAATTTTCAACCGCTGCATCCTAATCTTTATCAAAATGCTAAAGTTTATTTTTATTGGCTTGAATAAAATATTGACATAAACGCAAACGTTCCCCGTTTTGATAGTAACGTCGTGACGCCTGAAATTTTGTATAAACTACCAATGAGATTATTAGTTGTTTGTGATAAGTATAGCTATTGGCTACTTTTTTGTAGTTTTCAGCACCATTCTGTAAATAATCTAGATACAAATAAAACGCTTTCTGTTCACCCAATAAAACTGATTCCTCATCAACAGCTACATGAATAGGCCCTATTATAAGATTCGGATGTACCAGCTTAAGGCAAATACACTTATATAATAGCCCTTAATAAATCTGGTCCTAAAGGTACTGCAACCTGACGAGGGGATGTGTCGTGTGCGTTGATCCACTTTGTCGACCCAATAAACAACAAAGATATTATTTGTAGCCATATAACGGAAGTGCACCCATCATGTATAGAAACATTCTCGTGGATTTATTTCCTTTACAATGGAGTCTTGGACAGTGAACTACTTTAGGCCCCTAGAGGACCATGAGGTCGGGTCAGGTCCGGTTTAAAAGCGCTTTGTGAATTTTTACTTACTACTTAATTTTGGAAGATTTTTACGTAGAGCATGAGGTGAGTTGAGGGAACGCATGGGTCAACGTATTTTTTATAACTTTAAAACGAGTTATGCCCTCGCGTTCTCGAAAATTCACCTCATGAATCACGTGGAAAATTCAGATCTCGAATTGCAAGCGCACTGACGGAATGACACATAAGATAGATGTTGCGTTTTACAATAACAAAATCAATCTGCCTAGCCTTTTCCCAACTATGTTGGGTTCGGTTTCCAGCCTAACTGGATGCAGCTGAATAACAGTATTTTACATGGAGCGACTGCCTATCTGAGTTCCACAACCCAGTAACTAGGTAATACGATATCCCTTAGTAAGACTGATTGTCAGACTTTCGGGCTTCTGACGACCCGTAACGACTGTCAAACATCCACGAATGACAGCCGGGACCAACGGCTTATGGTGCTTTCCGAGGCGTTGCGTTTAACAATAATAGGCAGGTAAAAACAAAGATAAGCCCAAAGAAGAGCAAGAAGAGAAAATAAATTCCTAAAGATTATTTGTATATGTGCTAATCGTAATTAAAGCTGTCTACTTCGTTAATACTATTGACTAATTAACTCATAAAGAGGTAAGATTTGTGAGTTTGTAGTTAATCTTCGGAACTTCTGATCCGATAATGGGAAGCAAATTGCCAAGTGTCATAGGATATAATATTATATGTAATAACAAGAAAATTCACGCGTAAGAGAAGAAGGTAGACAGTAGCTAGTTTATTAATAAATCTTAGACTTACCCCGATCTCGCCAGGTCGTCACCCGCGCCAAAAATTTTAAAACACAGTAAGTATTAATAACGAACAAAATCACAACCAAGCACAGCCTTTTGGAAACTCTAGTTCATGAAGTAGGTAGGTACCGTTTACTGCTCATACACACAAGCATAATATTATTTATTAAGAAATAATTATGAGCCCTGCTTTCGTCGGTCAGCGTCGTGACTTCCCCAAAATAATACACGTTAGTAAAACCATAGCAGGTGCATAAACATTTCTCTCGTACCAATATCAGATTTTGTTCAAATCTTTTAATAAATTAATTTATCTAATTCACTCTGCAAAACAACTTCTTTCAAAGACAAACATCTTATAAATTAAAGCTCAATTACCGCTCTTTGACTTCAGATATTGAGTGCTCAAGAGATCTCCCGTTGCGAGCTAATTGGCCTTCTGTAGTTACAATAATAGTAATTGCATCTATCGGAACAGAAAACGAAGGATAAAAACAATTTGCCTATTAAGATAACTGCGCTATCTAAAATAAGTAGTTTTTAATGGATTTCGCCGTTGACTTGTGACGTTTAAACTTACTTTTAATTTAATTTTATACTGACTGAATGTCCACCTGAACTAGGAGGGAGGGGGAACTTTACCCAACAAAGGTAAGGTACTAAATAAAAAAAAGCCTGCAGTAAACTAAAGTCCTTAAAGTCCTATGGTAAGTAGGTACAACAGTTCTATTCTCACTGTATAGGTACGGGTTTACTGATAGGTACCTAATACGCCTTAGGATTACATTGTTACAAATCGGCCGTCGAAAGAATGCGTTTCTGACACCTGTTAGTTGGACAATTTTTTGCAGTAATAAGAATCAAATTCGCAAAAAACATATTCGTTAGTATGAAACGGACAGGTGTCAAGAACGCATTCTCGACGGCTATTTTTTTTTTTTTGAGGTTGGGAAATTATCAAATAACTTCTCCCGCTCTGGGCGAAGTGGGAGGGCGTGTCAGAATTTTACTGACTAAAACCCACCCGTGTTCCTTCCGTTGCCTGTGTGCCGGGGCCGCGATATTTCGGACAAACTCGCAACCCTGGTAGGATTCTCTCGACGGCTGGACTGTAGTTTAGTTTGCGGGTGACCACTGAAAATCAGCGCTGTGCTGTGGGTCTCCATAGCACAGCATCATGCTGAGTGGAAGCTTCTTTTCACAGTCATGACGTGCCAGCAGCTGCCTACTATTTCTGTTTTGTACTCGTTATTGTATACGTATTGTTATTGTTTTGTTACCTACTCGAGTTTTTATTATTTTTTTATGCACGTGTTTCTGTGACGAATAAAACTATTTTTCTTTCTTTCTTTCTGCATGCAGCAAGGAAACCTGCTACTAGAAGTTACCCATTCACCATGCGTACGGTTATAGATTGCAGCGTAGTATAGAGTTGTGAATCTAATACAAAGTAAGCCTATCTACATGCAAGAAATTATACAAGTACCAACCTATGTAAATCGTAAACCCATACCATAATCCAGGTTCCAACCGCGTTTCTAAAGTAAATATTCCCGAACACGTACATTTCGTGTTTCACTTCGGTCCGTAATCCGTAAACGTTGTAGTCCAAGTATTAGCGTAAAACCAAACGTAAACCGGTAAGTCCACAGTGCTAAACCGAAAATGCGCTCACGTGGACCTACGCAAACAAATTGCAACGTATGTAAACAGAGACCGGTAGTGCCCCAGGCTCGGCACACGGTAGCGATTTTCGTCAATCGCCCGAAACAAAGAACCGGGGTGAATATTAAAGGGCTGTGACACTTGAGCCGGTTTTTCATCAGGCAACAGACACCAGTGTGCCTCTTTCAAACCCTCCTTTTGAGATCCCGCGCAAGATTAGGCACTAGTTCTTATGGTGTGACCGTAGTGATGTCACTGGGGTGTTAAGATTGTAAGCCGAAAAAATGTATCGATACAATAGAATGTATTGAACTATCAACCGTGGTCCGATTGAACTGAACCTGTGGATGGTTCTCACATAATTGATTTATAAACGCGCATAAAGCGCAGGCCACACTGGGAATGGAGCTAAGTTCGTTTAGCTTCGCTCATGTAGCTACCGCGTCTTTTTATACTTCAATTCAAAATGCACGTGTTCGGGAATTTTTACTTTTTTCGTTGGTTAGAATTTGGATTATGGTATGGGTTTCGGTACGGTGTAGAAACCATATATAGCATTGTATGAAAGTACAGTTTTTCAGATATAACACACAATAAAAAGCTCAACGATTAACTAGTAACTAAGTTCCTACCTACTCAAACTCAAACTCAAAGCATTTATGTAAACCGAATAAGGTGAACAAAGTTTATATCCCGAGTAGGTATTTAGTGTTTATGTTTAGTATTATCAATTCAATCAATCAATTTTACAAGTATTATTATTTTGTTTTTAAAAGCCTAGCTTATGTTTTTTAAAGACCATTAAATATTAACGTCAAAAATATCGATACCTCACACATCACTAGCTCGTTATTGCACGTCATCACTAGTATAGAGCGGCGCGACGCCCGCCACTCGACACCGCGATGATTCAGCATTTTCAATCCAAAAGCCTTTTACGATTCCTCTTTCATTCTCACCGCGTGAATTCGACTCTCGTTCCCACGCAGTTTTGAACGCGACTGTACTAGAAACTATTCGACAGTTGTTGGTTGATGCTCATTTATTCATTGGTTGCCAGGTTTGAGTCATGCTGCCGTATGTTAGCTTTTGAACTTTTCCAAATAATTTTTCTAATTACCCTCGAGTTCCTGAACTGAAAATGTTGTATATGTCGTAGGATGATTTGATAATTCGAATTTTCGCGAAAACCCTAGGGATGTTGCGAAAACACGGATAATTAGACAATGGTGAACACATTTCTGCGAGCAAATTGGAAGTAGCGGTCGCCGGCCGCTCGCGGTTGGTCACAGTTCTAACCTAACCTATTTCACCCAGTTCAATATGACGGATCCTCCAATCTGCCTGCGACTAGATAATTAGACAATGATGAAAACATTTTTTGGCAGATTATATGATTCGTCATTTTAAACAGGGTGAAATAGGTTAGGTTAGAACTGTGACCAACCGCTACTTCCAAGTTGCTCGCAGAAATGTTTTCACCATTGTCAAATCATCCGTGTTTTCGCAATATACCTAGGGTATCCTTAGGATTTTGGCGAAAATACGAATGATCAAATCATCCTACGCCATTTATAAAAACTTATAGTATTTATAGACAAGTAGCAAACAAATTCTTGATAAGCACTCTTTAATCTAGATACTTGTTATACTACTGTCTCGTATTATAAATCAATCAAGTGTTGTCCTGCTCTTCCTTTTTAGAATGACAAGTTTTATATTAAATCGCTTGGTTAGTTCTAGTTTCCGGTTACTCTCTTTGTCCTCCATTTTTCAAGCACTTCTATTTATACTAGTCAACTCGCAACACCTTCAACATAAAATATTAAGTACCTACGTACCGAGTATTGAAAACAATAGAACAACTTCTTATGTTGGTTTAAATATGTAGATAAATAAAAAAACTTTGCTTTCATAAAACCTCCTGAACCGTGACGAAACATTTTCGCGAAAAAGTTTTACACAAAAAGTTTTATAACACAAATCTCTGTAGCCAAGAATAGCCCTGGTTTTGTTCAAACTAAAGCAAATTGCCTGAATTGGGCCATTCTGCAGTGTTAACCGAACTTTGTTACATTACAAAGTTGTACACTGACCGAGCAATTTAAGTTTGTGACTTACTATTGGCTGGGATCTGTCTTAACTGGACCATAAACAGATTTAACGGTTTATCTCACATTTATTTCCTAATGGTTTTTGCCCCATCCACATATTCAAATACGTATGTTACATATTACTTAACCTGCACTGATTCCCACATTTCTGTTTCCCAGAAAAAAAAACAAAATAACGTTATCCATATCGATTTTATGGCTAGTAAAAACAAAATTCGTCTACTTTATTATATAATAAAAGTCAATAATATCACAGTAAAACGTTATCATTTCACAATTATTATTTATGTACAGCCATTTCAGTTTAACTAACTATAGTAAATAATGCATCGAACGTCAGAAGGTACCTTATTTTATACGAAAAGTTACTGCTACTTCTTCGACCCATTTTATGGAGAAACAACTTCAAAATCGACTGCCTTGTTAGTCTTGTGGTCCTGTAGAGACCCTGGTTTCGATTCCCAGGTCGGGTAAAAAGTTATTTGGTTTTCCATTTTAAAAAAATCAGTAGCAGCCCGGAATTTGGATATCTGCCCGGTTCATGGCGATAGGCTCGCCCCCTATGACATGGGTCGTAAACACAACTGGCGAAATGTGGGTATGCAATAGGTACACCTCTGCCGTACCCTTCGGGGATAACAGCCGTGATGTTATGTAACTTCAAAGTCTAGGCTTGTTCGCCATAAAATGGGCTGCTGGGTATTTATAGACACTGATTTACACTGTGCGATTTATTTGCCTTGTGGCTTATCATAAATTGGAGCAACAATAAAAGTTGCACCGTCTATGTTTCAATTGTTGTTTCAATTGTTGTTTCAATTGCTGTTTCAATTGTTGTTTCAATTGTTGTTTCAATTGCTGTTTCAATTGTTGTTTCAATTGTTGTTTCAATTTTATTGTAAGCCACAGGCAAGAAACTCGCATCATGTAATGGCTTTACACTTGTGCTTATACCTTTTCAGCAAAAGGAATTTTATCAAATCCCTTACCGCGAAAAAAATCTTAATAAAAATATAAGCATCAATCAAGTAAGTGGTATGAGGCCAATGAAAAATGGCAATTTCCATTAAAATGTGAACGCACAATGGTCGCAGACGACGTTCGTCATTACAACGTTTAACTTACATCAATCATCGGACGGATTTCTGCTTCGTTTTTATTGCGTTCCGTTGTATCATTGTTTTATGTTTTGATAGAGTATGTTGATATAGTGTGATAGGTTTTGTCAACGTTTCGTGTCATGATCTCTAGTGCCTCTTGATCGATATAAATACGATGTAATAAAATGTGTCTCATAATAATTTATTATTATGTAGGTAGTAAGAGAAAATAATTCTCTTACTTTTCTAGGCTCTGCCAATCGCTTGAAAATATTTCTATTTTGGAGACTATTTCGTAGGACAATATGCGGTAACATTGTGATCAACGAGAAAGTTATAAATAATCTTAACTTTACCTAAATTACGACTATAGTTACAGATAATCCTCTCATATCCATAGCTAGCACTTTTTTTTCTTTTCGCTGAAACAATAAAAAACTATTTCCACCATGGAAATATAGATACGTTGAGACTTGGAAGATGCGTCGAGATGAAAGAACCTTTTATTTTGATACACCTCTTTGCTTATTGCATATTTATGGAACTTTTCGTGGATTCACTACAACAATCTTCTAGAAAAGAGACAGAAAAATGAATGAAATTGAAGTGCCTGAAGCTTGTTGTGTCTCAGTCGAAATTCAGTAAAAATAGAGTACCTAGATAAATACTCGAATACATATTAAGAACTCGAGCGCGTACAGGAGAATACGAACAAATGAAACAAAGAAACTCCTTTTTTTTTAATCGGTTAAAAAGAAAATGGGTAGTCTTCTTGCAGTCGGCAATCACAGCCATGCAACATATTAAGTTCCGATGATTTAATGCCTGAGACTTTTGAAAACCCATTGAGTAAGCATGAACCAGAATTGAGAACAAGCTTAGGTTTAAACATTATTTTATTTCTCATAAGAACTTGGATAACAGTTCACTTAAAATTAGATACAATGTGCTAACATCTAAGTTATTAGAATTATCATATTTGGCTCTGGGGTGTTGGTGATGCTACAGCGTTCTTGATTATAATTAACATAACATTATAGCCATTCATATTACACGCCCTGAAACTGTCCGTGCAGTATGATATTTTTTATCAGCAAGGGTAAGCAAGGTACCCACTCAAATTATACTCGTACATAGTAAAACCAACTTCATTAAATTATAACTTTAGACCCACACCTACAAAATCTTAACCCCTCAACTTCCCACCGACACCCAGTCTCGGGCCAACAACTCAAACAGTATCACACTCGGTATTAATGTACCGTGAGTGAAGCACAGTGGAACTTGCTCTAAGTTATTCAACATTTGCACCACCGAGACGTGTCTACAGTTCGACGTTCCCTACAGGGACGGAACGATTCGCTCTCGGTAAATTATGAACACGTCATCGTATGTGTCTACTTTGGTTCATATTCATGGGCAAATTTGGGGAATAAGTAGCTCAGAGTGGTGGTTTTCGTGTAAAATAGTCGCGGGGAAACCGATTTTGACGACTTGCTCTCTTGTTAGGTTCAGGGAAAGTTTTACAGCTGTAGTCTGTATGCACGTTTTTAGTCACTTTCGACTTTCAGAAGAATAATATAGGTACTATCAACCGTCCGTTGCCCAATCATCAAGTAAAATATCAGACCTTTTCGATATTGCATTATGAATATCGACCAAATCGAGTTAGTATTGAATGATTTGAACGTGCATATGTATAACGCATCGTAGCTACGTCTATTAAAACTTAACGCGCACGCTTGTGTCAGCCAAGCGATTCGAGAACAAAGGAAGCGGACGGCAACGCGGGCTCTTTTCAAATATTCCACCATTATGGGATACACACCGATCTCAGTTTTGAACAGCATTTACGTTAATAACATTATCTCGAGCTCTACTTAATTTACAAGAAACTGCTTGGTCAATAGAAACTCCTGAATCACATACTATAACTAAAACTAAAACTGATAACATAATAAGTTTTGATGAGTAACATCTTTTCTCTAAGTTTCCTGCAATCTGTGGGATATCGTGAAATGGGACGGAAGTCTTCTTCTTCTTTTCGTGTGGTTAGTGACTAACCTGGTGTCAGAGTTTTAAAGCCACCCATGGGCCTCTAACTTGACTTCACATGCCCTCAAGAAATATCTCTCAGGCATGCCAGTTTCCTCACGATGTTGCGCTTCATTTAAAATACTGGTATTCAGCTGCACCCGGTTAGATTGGAAGCCGACCCCAAAATAGTTGGCAAAAGTCTAGGCAGATTGATTAAGTTTTAAAATAAATTTGTACGAACGTCAGTAAATGAAGACACAAAAACTTTAAACTGTTACTTTCTTTATTTAACAATGTGCGTCCGTGTGTATCTCCCACTGGCCGAGCGTCGGTCGGCGCGTCGGCGTCCGCGCGCAAACTTTACCGCCAATTTGTTAGCACCTCACAAAGCAACCTCTTTTAATATTATTCTGCGAGGCAACCCTCTCAAATTAAACGCTACAATATAATATTTGTGGCAATATGAAAAGCTTGCAAACTGGATGTTATTCCCGAGTATTCCCTCTCCACTTTTTTGTGAGCGAGGCAAGAACGGTGCAGCCCGAATTTATTTGTTTATTTTAATGTTTATGTTTTTTTAAGCTGTAAATGGGTTGGTTAACGGTTTGTGATTATTACGAAACATGTTTCGTATATTCACAAACTGATAGAAAATGTGTTACTGATTTTTTTTTATATAAAAGGAAAAATATATTAAATGTTAATAAGTTTCCGTATTTTGTCCTCAAACGTTACCAATTTACGTATTGTCGTGTTGCTAAGAACAAATACTACAACAGCCACTAGTGAAAATCGTTTCTAAGTATACAGGGTGCGTGCTTATAAATCCTTTTGTTCAAAATGAAGGTAATAGTTTTTAATCGTCTCAATCAAGTGTTTCGAAATGGATCGAAGAGACATTGTAGGTTTTATAATGAAATATTAGATTAAATGTCTAAAACACCGAATTGTAATATAACATTACATAAATGTATCGGATATAATTGTTTTGGACTCTGGAGTAAATAACCTACCGACATAAGATTCTGCTGAAAAAAAGCTACCTTTAAAAAAATACAACCTGTACGTCTACCTTTTGTTCAAGTAACAAGTGTCTTCCGAAGTAGCTATTAACTACTCCAGAGACCGAAGAGAGCCGACAACGAGGTCTCATTTCTACTAGAATCCGAGGGTCGAGGGTCCACAGACTTTTGTTTTCCCTACGCTTTCAACACTCATTTTCACAGAAATTACACCACTAAAAAATGCAGGAGTATTGTTGAATTTGGTGACGATTCTGTAAGCCCACGAAAACATTCCGATGGAATAGTAACCTAACCTAAGTACCTAAATTTGAAAGTAAAACTAAATCTTCATGTTCGGCGCGATTTCTGATGGAAGGAATCTGCTGGCTAATCTTTTGTTAGCTGTACAAATGGAGAACTTTCAGAAAGAACTTTCTTTTTATTTTCGACATTGTATGGTTTGTTGTTGGTTTTAATTCTTTGAAATATTTATACGCTGGAAACAGCAGAATATTATGGACATCATATTATGTGTATCACCTTTGTAACAAAAATATAAAAAAAAAAAAATATATATATATATATATATTATTAAATACAGAAACGTTCAAACCTTACCTACTATACCGCAGAATGTATAGTTTCAATAACGCACCAACAATTTCATAATTCGCAGCTCCGAAAATCTACCATCTCTTTCTTTTTTGCATGTTACTTTAATAAGAGACAACAAATTATTTTATTTTATTTAGCTTACTAACAGAATTGACACCCGCAAAACTTTGCATAGATGGAAATAGTATGATGTAATTTGTGGTGTGAATGTCCTCAGTTATTTTTGTCAGGCGAAAAACTTTCCGGTGGTGCTAAAATGTAAAACAATAGAGCGTCGCTAAGTGCACCATCTAGTTGACAAGCTTTCTGCATTCCTGCCTTTCGTAATAATTTGAAATGAAATTGTTTGTATATAATAGCAGATATATTCAAGGGTCGAGTTCTCATTTTTTCTTTGCACTTCAACCGACTTGTTTATTAAAGAGAAAGTTCATATATGGTAAAATTCTATAATATTGGTGATAAAAGAATGCATCTGGTTTTTTTCAGTTTGATTATGCAACCCTCCACATATTTTTACTTTGCAGTCAAGTTCGTGGTTTTAACCATAAATCATTTAAAGTATCATCTATTCTAACCCTGTACCTCAAGTTAAGCAATAACGTCTCACAAAGTCTCATCAGACGCATAGAATATGAACGTACAAACTTAACTACGAAATGAATAATAGGCACCACATCCCCCGTCCATCCCTCGATAGTAATACGTCACGGCCCGACGCAGGTCCAATTATTTGCCTAGTTAATTATGTACGTTCAAATCCAGACCGATGAGGCCACACTAAATGACCTCACCGCAGCATTCGGCCTAATGTGTATACAATTCTAAATTTCAGGGCAATATCTGGCTCAGTAACACTTGCATCATTAACTCTCTAGCCGAATAGACATCACATTAGCTTTTACGCATCTACTGCGAACGAACGCAGCGCAATCCCTACCCTTACAACTTATCATACAGTCCAATTTTATTGAAACACGAGGTTTTTGGATCAAGTAGACAACGCAACCAAAACGTTACAACAAGGTGTAAACCTCCAACGCATTCTAGTCGCTGTCTGAATGGAAATAGGATGTAAATTAGTTTAATGCATATGAGCAATATACCAGACCGATTTATTCCATTTCATGCCGGCACAGATTGCAGACAGTTAGGTTAACTGTTGCGCGCAGTGCTTTCTATCTTTGCTATTGTATTTTCCCCTGATGTATTGCAAAGCATATTAGAGCAAAAACCGGAATGTATAAATTGTTGCGTGCTCCTGCTACAATCATAATGTGCGTATCTTACAAAAAAAGGGCTGTGGAGAACTTTTTCCATGAAGGAAAATAAAGGGAGAATTTAGGGGCTCACAGAATACGCACATACAACCAATTTCACAAGACGCACGCAAAAATTGTTAAAGCATAATACATTTGGATCAAAACCATAATATAATAATATTAATAGAAGAGGAAATAATAATTAGATTACGTACACTAATTAAATGGCAGGAAAACAATAAAATGAGGCATATTCTATAAATAGCAGCATCCAGCAATGTCCCCTCTTTATATTTAACTTGCTATTCCACTCAAGTTGATGATTCGCTTCCCCATACAACTTAATACTAATGTGAAAAGACCCTTACAGCTGCCAAACTGCAGATAGCGAAGTAAACATAACTGGCCATCAAAAGCCCGTTAGACGCCGTCCACGGACGGTATCAATTCAAAAGTATCAATCCACATAAATTTATGAGGCGATATCCTGTTTATTGCATCGCTGGCCGTAGCGAACCAATAAAAGTGCCTTGTTTTATGTTAAAAGTTTATGAGCAATATTTTATAAAAATAAATAAAATACACAAGGGAGAAACGATTTTACACTCGCATAAATCGCCGGGATGCTTTATGTTTATTATAAACGAGGATAAAAGGCGGGCTTTGCTAACTAGGCCGTGACGGACAAACGCTAACGTCGAAATTAGAATTCGAATCCTAACTTATATTATAAATGCGAAAGTGAGTTTGTTTGTTTGTTTGTTAATCTGTTTGTTTGTTTATTTATTTGTTTGTTTGTTTTTTGGTTTGTTTATTTGTTGCACTTCCACGGTGCCGATTACGCAGGCACTAGGCCCGCGTGGTTAAATGTCATGAGTCTCTGAATTTTTGGTTCTAAAACCACGATCAGCAATCGAAACTTATTCAGACAATTTAAAAACAAAACCGGCCAAATGCGTGTCGGCCCACGCACAACGAAGGATTCCGTAGTTAGTATGAATTTATCCCAAAAACAAAGAAGAATGAGCAAGTTGGTCTACCTACTCAACACCAATAAGCCATACATCAATGAAAAGTAAATAGTTTATACTTTATTTCTTTATATGACTTTATATAACTTATGGGATTCTTTGTGTAAATGTTAAAAATAATATAGCTCCCTTTTACTTATAACAGACTTTCCATCTACTGTAATACAGTTCCACAGGGTATAGAGGCATGAAGAACAGGGCGTAAAGTTCAGTGCTTATATGGCGTTAGTGTTGAGTAGGTAGACCAAGGTTCATATATTTTTGCCCAATCTCCTTTAACTTTGTTAATGAATAAAGGCTTGTGCAGACCAGCGCGACTTGTCGCGCGACGCGATATTGCGATATTATATCCGTAGAACAATTTCTATGAAAACACGCGCGACACTTCACACAGGAGCGATCTGTAGCGCCGCGACACAGATATATCGCGTCACGTGATGCGACAGCGCGACACCAACAAAGGAGAATGTTCCTTTGTCGGTGTCGCGCTGCGAATCGCGGCGATATCGCGTAGCTGTGAAAGCTGGCGCGACGCGACACCAAGAGAGTATAAATGGCGGTGCATCCCGAGCTGAGCTCAGTAGTAGACGATCTTCGTCATAGGACGAAGGCAGGTCTGTGCTCGTTTGCTGACCGTGGGGACCTAGGTTCGATTCGTCGGTCAACATAATTCAACCTAACCTAGGTACCTAAACTTGCCCACCCGAGCACGAACGGTGATGCTTAACGTCTGTACTAAACGAGGGCTTAGTTTTATTCCAAAAAGTAATAACAGCCGCACGGGTCGAGTATCAGTCCTATCCTGTCAGTATGCCTAGCCTTTTCCCAACTATGTATGTTGGGGTCAGCTTCCAGTCTTCTCGGTTGCACCTGAAAACCAGTATTTTACATGGACTGCTTATCTGTCAAAGATTCACGAATGAGAGCCGGAACCACGAGGCACGGAGGAGTCTCGGTACCTATGTAAAGATCGTCACTCATCGACGGATCAACCCCCGCCAAGCGAAGTACAATAGATCGACCCGTGCGGCTGTTATTACTTTTTGGAATAAAACTAAGCCCTCGTTTAGTACAGACGTTAAGCATCACCGTTCGTGCTCGGGTGGGCAAGTTAAGGTACCTAGGTTAGGTTGAATTATGTAGACCGACGAATCGAACCTAGGACCCTACGCTCAGCAAACACGCACAGACCTGCCTCCGTCTTATGACGAAGATCGTCTACTACTGAGCTAAGCTCGGAATGCACCGCCATTTATACTCTCATGGTGTCGCGTAGCGCCCGCTACGCGATATCGCAGCGATTCGCAGCGCGACAAGAACAAAGGAACTTTCCTTTGTCGGCGCGCGCTGCGAAACCCGCGCGATATCGCCCCAGTGTGAAAGGTGTTGCGTGGCGATAATATCGCAGATTCGCCACGCGACACGTCGCGCGACAAGTAGCGCTGGTCTGCACAAGCCTTAAATGTTCATACATCGATATACGTCACGGTCATCTCCAACAGCAAAAGTGGAAGTATCAAATCGTAAAAAAAAAACAATTAAGTATATGATAAAACTATAAATTAACGACTTTCGATTTTCTTTTTCCTTTCCTTGTGCTTAATTTTTTAGAGCTCCATGGAATCGTAAACCTTGATACCACGCGTTCCTTAGAAAAGGTATTGGCAGACAGACAGACAGACGAACGGACGTACAACGAAGTGATCCTATAAGGGTTCCGTTTTTTCCTTTAAAAGTACAGAACTCAGAATTGAATTTAAAAAAACCTGACGACACGGTTGGCGCAGTGGCTGAGCAATCGACTGCTGCGCAACGTGTCGCGGGTTCGATCCCCGCACGGAACAAATATTTGTATGATCTGCAAGTAGTTGTTCCGGGTTTGTAAACGCACCCACGATACACGAAGAAATGCTTAGTGTGGGGCAACGTTGAAAAAAAAAAAATTGTCGACCAGCCCATCTCTCGACCCGCAGCGACTAAAATATACGAGCTTTCCGACTACCAACCACCCATATATTGCTCATAAAGCACGTGATACGAGTATTTGGTTCACTCACAACCTCGACTTCAGACCGTCGATATGCTTACAAGCTTATAGTATACATATGCAGACTAGTAACAGTTACAATAACCCGTGTACTGATAGGGGAACTAGTTAAAAAGTAGTGTTGTGTCGGTATATGCACGTGATGTTGCGTTCAATGGGCTAAGTTTAATTGAAGCCAGATACAGCACTACCCGAGTGTGGATAGTGAAATAGTGTATGCAAACGTCTACTGTGCATAAGTTCCAAATAAGTTCAATCTAGTCAAATGCTTCTAGCATTGTTGTAATGACTATGATTAAAAAAAAAAAAAATCTTAACCACTACCTCCATACTTCTGCAAAGACCTGAGAATTTTATCGTCACTGCTTACCGCAACGTAACAAAATACCACTGAAACCTAGCCAAAGAGAAAATATCTCTAGACGAAAAAAAAACAATCAAGAACAGTAACAAAATCAATTAGTTCTCGATCATTTTTCAAGTTATACGCGTACTAACGAACAGACAAACAGAGAGTTTAATTTTTATAGTTTGAAGCCTCCCCGCGCCCTCTTTACGTCAAAAGCTCCCGTATATCTGCCATGAAGTCATTAGTCTCCTCCCCACAGTATGTTTCGGAAGTAGAATCGTTCAGTGCTTCCCAATAGTTTACCAAAGTACCGAAACTAAGGTAACGGGACTCATCAGTCTTAGGTTGAACTATATTTTACCTAGAAGTGATTTATACTTCCTTTAGATGGGTAACTTACGTAAACGCAAAGTAACGTTAAGAGGATTTTATTTGTAGAGATTTTGATTTGGGGATGGAATAAACATGTTGTCTGGTACTAAAACTATTTTTAATCAATTCGTTATGACTAAAGTTTTTTCATGTATTTTATATATTTTTAATTTATAGATTTAGATCTGATGTAATGCAAAACTTTAGTTATTTTAGTTATAATTTAGTTATTTTATCATGGGAGGCACCGAAAGTAATCCCAATCTGCCTAGTTTTTGACGTCATTTGGAGGTCAAATGAAAATCAAGTGATTTCACGTGTTTATGTTAAAATAAACGCCATATTATAATTTTGAGCGCTAAAAATAGAAAAATAAGGAACCTAAAAGTTCGAAATGGTTTTGGAATCAGCGTAGAACACTTTTACTTAGTTAATTTATTAAGTACTATTATTTTTGCTATTTTATTTTACACTTTTACTTTACAAACCGAAATGCCATGATTGACTCTCTTGTAGCATAAGCGTATTCAGCCTATAATTTTTCCACTGCTGGGTCACAGGCCAGACGAGAAAGGCAATCCACCACGTGGGCCAATTGCGGGTTGGTAGTTTGTGTTAGTACTCTCTTGTAGATTCTTTTAAAAAGTAATGTCAAAATCACATATTTTAAACTATTCGGTACCCATGTAAACATGGGCTAACCAATATCGCACATGGCAGATTGGTTAAGTACTAGGTATAGTGCAAAAAAGTGGTCTTATTTTTTTTCGAAAGTAGTTATGATACACGAACACATAGGAACACAACAACATGTAGAAGACAATAAACCGCTAGCGCATGGTTTTATTCCCATACACAAACGCAATATACTGGCTGAAATTTTTTACCGTCTCGAGAATAATATGGTGTGTTGTGTAAGTGAAACAAAATTCAAAATTCAAAATTCAATAGTCATTTATTCAAACTAGGCTGAGAATCAGCACATTTCGAACGTCAACTAAATAAGACAGTCCCCCAAAACGCCCACCCTTCACCACTTCCTAGTGCATTAGCTGGGAAGAAGAAGTGGCGCAACAAACTCCCCAGCTGCACAGCTGTCTGTTCAGTTAGAAGAACAACAAAAAAAAGATTCTATATATATTCAAAATAATTAACATTACGCAACACAAAACATTATTTAAATTATTAGCCATATGTTAGCTAGCACACGCCAATATACCAGACAAAATCATCGAGAACAGCTACGCTCATCGAGAACAGAAGCCATACCCTGGAATATTTGCTTAGCGGCATTGACCACTGCGGGCGGGCGGGGATGCGCGAGCGGCTTGTGCGCCTGCGAAAGGGTATCAAAGAGGCCGACGGCAAGTGCGGCGACTACCTATCGGCCGCTAAGAAAAGCTACAAATTCATTGATACATTCCGCGCATTTAGTAGGATGCGTATGATTTGTTTTTCAATATTTTTTTATCGTTTAAAAAAAACAAATAATAAAAAAAAACTGAGCCATAGGCTTCTACTCCGTTCACCTATTATACCCTATTTTATTCGAGACGGTAAAAAAAATTCATGCGGTATAGTTTGGGATATCCCGACTAGTTTTAGGATCGTACCTAGACAAAATCAAACTGGTTGCTATTTTAATTGTATAATTTATAATTTTTATGACATTGATTTTACATTCTGTGATTACTTTACCTAACACACTAACTTATTAATTGTAATAAAACATGCGGGGCAGTCACAGTATACATATAGCTCATGGAAAGCGTTCGGTGACGATGACGCGAGTTCCATGATTTTTGTTCACCCAAAAAGTGCCTAACGCGCCTAAAGAAGTTTTCACTTCAAAAATTAGGAAAATCGTCTACTTTTACAAAGTTTGTAAATATGTGACCATGATTCAACTATCACATAATTGATTTATCTGTCATTGTTTCATTTTTAAATCTTTTTACCTCGTGTGATGTAGTAATTTTATTCTAGGTGCATCGTCATCTCATATAATTGTATAATCAATGTATACAAAATACCTACTGTAAAACATTTTTAAAAGAGTAACGGTAACTACCTTTAAGAAGGGGCAACTAGAATGAACTATATTTTTCTGTAAATTATGACGTTCAAAAGTGCCTTTTATGTGCCTATTTGAAATAAATTATTTGACTTTGACTTTGAACAGAGCATGCTCAAAAAGTCACAAAAGTAATAACAATAGCACGCTCAAAAAAGGGTACTCACAAAAGTAATAACAATAAATAAAAAAATACCGCTTTCAATTTTACAATACCAAACTTAAAAGTATTTCTTGCAAGAAAACTCTATATAACGGCGGCGTCCCGTTAATCTACGAGTAGTTTCAATAAAGCTGTCTTGTTCTTTGTGTCGTATAACAAAGGAATTCCTAGCTCGTGGTGTTACAGCTTGGTGCAAGAAACTTTCATATGAAGTGTTAATTTGATCACAGACAACAGCAATAGTGCCGACATCCGATGCTGTTAGTTGCGTGTCTTAGCTAGCTTAGAATGTCTACGGTTTGTTAATTGAATTTGAAGATACTGGGAGTTGAAGATTAACAAAATTTTTGTCTCGACCGCTAACAGATTAGGTATCCAGATAGACTCTAGGTACCACTGATGAATGATTTATTTTTGTCAGTGGGTTTATACAGTTAGAAGCCCAAAAGTCTGACAACCAGTCTTACCAAGGGCTATTGTGTTACCCAGTAACTGGGTTGTGGACGTCAGATATGCAATCAATCCATGTAAAATACTGGTATCCAGCTACATCCGGTTAGACTGGAAAAAGCTAGGTATATGATAAAGTGGATTTCTAGAAACACTTTTACACGTCAATCATATAAAAAAAAACTAGATTAGGTCTTCAGCGTGACGTCATCATCATCATCACTCCCGCAAGCTTTCGTGAGGCGAGTCACACAGCCAGCCAGCACCCACGGCTTCAACGGGTATCCTGACCACCAGCATGCAGCTGACGCGCATTCCTGGTCATCACCCTCAGCCTCATCAGCAACCTTGGCACAACACCTGCACTTTCGGCCGGTCTCACAAGCAGAGCCCATTCTACACTCTCCTGGTCGACGCCAGCGGTCAGCCACAACCCGGCACTGTACCATATCTGACTCACTGGGGAATTACCGCAATAACCACAATCACCGCAATCACCACAAACAGTTCCGACTCACCGCGAACTATGCGACACCCGGTTCCGACTCTCTGGAACCTCAGCTGGCACTGTGAAGCGTCGCAAGATACAACAACAGAGGGGAGTGATGTGGCGGCATCTACATCGCCATATGCGAACTACGTATCAAAGACCTTAAGTCACACAAAAATCCTGACGTCACACAAATCCTACATCAATCGTTGGGCAGTTGCCCGCCAGACACGATACTCGTCCGGTCGGAAGATTCTCCCTTTTCTATGGTGGATGAGTGAACTTTAAACCCTGTTCCTCATGCCACTAAAGTTTATTTTAAAGTCCAGACACAATCTTAACCAGATAATGTGAGGAACATGTAGATTAGTATCTGAAATGGTGTTTTGAGGAAAGAACCACACAGATTTATGTGAATCTGTCCAGGGAGTGCACGTATTTGTCAGACTACGCGAAAACTCAGCGATGATGGCTACGGTTATTTCTATTGCAGAGTTGTAGTAATCGTTATCTTAGTTTGTACTTTTACATCACTCAAAATAAGTTTAGTTTATAATCGTGATTTTGACTACACGCTAGACTGACCTGACCCTGTGGCAAATTTTTTTCATGAAATAAAGCATAAGATTTCCCACTCCAAGTTTTTCTTGTCAATAACATCGTATTCTTCTGTATACCTACAAGTAACTTAAGATAGGACTTTTCCAAAAGAAAACAATCTAATAATCCAGATACCGATGCACTAACCCTTACAGTATATTGCACAGCTAAAGTGCTACACATGATACTCTTATTTTACTGGTTACCTGTTGCCTTTCACTCGGGTCCGTCTGACAGTTATTACGTTACCCATTCCTTATGGCTTCCTACACCCGTATATTCTACCTGCATTCAACTTTATCAAGAGCTTCAGCTTAGTCTTTTTATTTATTTAAGATATTAGTTCAGAAATATTATTGTGGTGACAACTGACAAGACAAGGATTTTTTTTTTTATGCATTAAAGGGAAAATATTTAAAAAAAAATCTTTTAAATGTAATTTTAAGTTATCCGATATATGAGTATGTTAATGTTTAATCATGTAATCGACATTAATGAACTCTGCGAGAGATGATAGAAACGTGCAAGCTGATCACAAATTCATACGCTTAATAATACGCCCTAACATTTTTAATAATGTAAATTGATTAAAACCTTTTCACGTAAACTCGCTCGAAAAATAAAGCGTAAAAGCCGAGTTTTTGGCGTAAATTAAATCGTGAATATCACAGGGGCGGCCATGTTTGAATGGTACTGTGCAATTTACCTCGAGGTACCGCATAATAAGCTGTTTACGTAAATCTGGCTTCCGATGAATGTATAATGTAATCAGGGACTAATAACATAAACGTATGCGACCTTTGTGTCCGGATTGACAATACACCTGTCCTGCATTGATTGAAATTCGGTTGTGAAAGTGGTCTGTTCGAGATAAGACCCTTTTTGATACAACTCTTAATTGTACACTGTGAACAAACATGCAATAGTGAAAGATTAACACGTATTGTCTGTTCCAAAAGTATCTGACGAAAATGTAAACAAAAGGATCAGAAAACGTACCAGTGGATACAATTTTGTAGTGCCACTTACAAAGTGAGTGCTTTGATTTGATTAAACACAAAATTCTAATTCTAAATCACCTTAAAGATATTTTTTATTTGACAATTGAGGTTAATTTCATAACCTCAATTTTCTTCGATGATTCTTCAATCAAAATTTAATGATGTTATTCAAACAATAATATTAAGAAAAAGTGGTGAAATAAAAAAAGTTGAAACCTACGTAATACAGATAAATGTGTTACTAATTTCCTATAGTGAGCGTAAGAATTTAACCTGAATTGGGTTTGTTTCACTTTATTTGTTACACTTTCTTGAGGTTCCTTTGGAACAGGCATTAGGTACTGTCTTATGCTACGGAGTAATAGTATACCACAAAAGAAGAGCTAAAATAACAAAGTCTCCGCCAATTTAGAAGTGCAGGCAGCATTAGTACAGAGAGGTTCAACTTGAATTTATTGGTGCCGGGAAATTCCTTTGAACTCCGTAACGATCTCTGCGGATAGGTATTTTTTGCATAATTTTGTTACATTTTATGTCACTAAAGATATAAATAGTGGTAGAGTATCTTGGAATGTTGCTACTGTTTAGATTTTTCTCTCACTGACATAAAAAAAAAACTAACTGTTCAAAAAATGTGTGGTTAGACTGGTATTTCTCTTAGCGAAACTAGCTCATTTCGTGTTGTAATAGGTAATAAGAGGTTTGTCTTTTAAAGGTGATAACATCAATTTTTGCATACGTTTATATTCATTAGGTACACACGGCTACACATCAAGCTATGCATTTCCAGTTTATGCTGATCTCGCATTGTATAGGATTTCCGTCTAATGCGAGGTCAGTTTATACTGGAAATGTATAGCTTGATGTGTAGCCGTGTGTACAACTATCAGGGTTCGTTTAAAAGTTTATATAATTATTTATTGACTACTTCTACCTTTAAACATAGTGTACGACGCAGCCGCATCCATTCTACTGCCATTAAAATAATAGATTACACCACTTTAATTGGCTATTAATTTGAATTACTCGTATTACAATGGTGATTTGGTGAACGCCATTACCTGCCAGAGGCATTTTTAATTATGTTTATCCAAGGCTTTATTACTTTAGTATTAATGTTTAATTTAATTACGAAGGTAGTCAAAATATCCGGTTTATCAAATTATTATTACCATAAGGTTTTATTCGCGGACGGTTATTGTTTTTAAAGGATTAATTGGGTGCTTATTATGATATCGGTCTGTTATTATCGCTGCATGAATTGGGCCCCTCTCGTACCTACTACGAAGGATTAGGTTGCCTGTCCATTGATGCGGAGCGAGGTAGTGCGGAGCGGAGTTGCGGACTGTGAGGATCTAGGACGAGTTCAGGCGACGAGTAATTTGAGCGGGCTGCAATACCCCACCGCGCGGGTTTTTCCTTTTCCCCGCTCCGCTACTCCGCTCCGCTTCCCCGTTTTGTATGAATTTTTAAACTGGTTCGCAAATCCCTTTCCACTGAATCGGAGTGGAGATTTTATGCAATTCCATTGGTTAATATTGGCACAGCTCCGCTCCGCTCCTCTCCTCTCCACTCCAGTGGAAAGTTAGCCTTAAGGTTTGATCACGACGCTTGAAAACATTCTAGACCACATATTAATTGAGATTATCGCACTATTTTTATTCACTACTTCTCACTAGTAAGTCAATATAACAGGTTAAGCGCGTTTTCGTTCGAAATATGATCATACCTACGTACATATTTTTGAAGAGAATAATTATAGAAAGAAAATAAATTCATATCATCCAGAATAATTTCTAATTATCATCACCCATTCAGACATGGCCAGACTTTATTAGAAACTTCTTAATTTAAGCCTAAGAATAATGAATTTAGACAAAAAGACCTTCCTTCTCTCATCCATAGATCCATACAATGTTATTTCAATTACTAAACATAAATGCACATTATTTCTAGCTGGTGCAAAGTTACGAGTGGCACTCAAGGGCTTGTGTTTCGTAATAAACACTATCTGGCACTAAGTACCTCATAAAGAAGAACTAGCGGACTCTCGGATAGTTAACTAGATATAGTGGTTATAATCAAATATGCTTGAATTTTAATGTGACTTTTGATAAATTTTGTAGTGTATTTACCTTGGACATCACTGATATCGGTGAAGGAAAACATTGTGAAGGAACCAGCTATCTAATTAGGTAACATATTTTCGTAAACGATTACGACTAATCTGTTCCATTTTGACAGTTCAACAACTTTCATTGCATTATTTACGTTGTTCGGCAGATTTTATTTTCGAATTTATCAAGCAATGGATTAGCAAACTGTTTCAAAACGATTCGATTTGGTCGTGTATTACGCAATAGGGATGATGCCTGGGTTAAAAAAATGAAATTCGAATTACGTCCGTCAGTCAGAGAATAAAAAAATATTAGACACGTATTTTTTGCTTTATCATATTATTAAAAAATTACTTAGATAAAACGCATTTTAAGTTGGGGAGTAAGGGTCGCTACGTCACTAGTAAGTATAAAATCTACATACTCGTGACGTCATGGCACATTTTACCTCAATGTATCGCCATCTTTAGATTACGTAAAAAAAGAAAAAATACGTGTCCAATATTTTTTTATAATCTCAAAGACGGACTAAAAAATATTATTTATTCAGCCTATTATGGTACTGGACTTTTATTTAATATAAGTCTGAAATTGTCAATCCGCCTTGTGCAAGCGTGGTGAACAATGCTCGTGCCTTCTCTGTATGAGAAGAGGCCTTTTCCCTGGAGTGGGACAATGGGCTGGTTGATTAAGTATTGTATTAGTATGAATTTTGCTGCCAATACTTATTACTATTTGGAACTAAGAGGTCTCACCTTTAGTCACAACGCTTATCCAATCTGCCCGCCTTTTCTCAACTATATTGGGGTCGGCTTCCAGTCTAACCGGATGCAGCTGAATACCAGTATTTGACATGGAGCGACTTTCTATCTGACCTTCACAACCCCTATATCTGGGTAAAACGATACTGGTTGTCAGACTTTCGGGCTTCTGACGACCCGTAACGACTGTCAAAGATCCACGAATGAAAGCCGGGACCAACGGCTTAACGTGCTTTCCGAGGCATGGACGAGTCTCAGTATGTAAAGATGGTCACCCATCCAAAGACCAACCCCGGCAGGCGTAGCTTAACCTGATCGATCGACCAGTGCGGCTGTTATTACTTAGCCATGAGCAACACAACGCTTATTGAAAGAATATTTTTGACGTAAGTACTTGAACCCTGAGTAACGAACGTACGAGTGATGTTTGAATGAATACACTGATCCATGTCTATTTACATACATAAGAACGCCGTGCGCTCAGTATCAAAATATGATACCAAATGTATGAACTCGTAATCTTCCGTCCCTTTCCTACAGCTTCATTATGACATTAAAGGTCTGGCGTAAATTGTTTTACAGAAACCTCCCTGCTTAAATTATTTCGTGTGTGCTACGACCGTAGCTCTACGAGTCGTTCTCGTAGCGCCTCACGCGGCGTAGCAACAGTTGCATCCGCTACGTGCTACGAAACGGGCGCACTCTACGGAATATCAAATTTTGAGAAGCTACGAAAGTTGCGAATAACAATGTGACCTACTTTCAATTGGAGTTGTTAAAATTACTTTATGTAAAATAGGTGACGCTCTTCATATTTGAATAAAGTTTAAAGTAATGAAGATAAGTGTAGTGTTGATTGTGGCAGTTAAGTGAAAATGGGGAGTTTGACTGTGTTTTGTTATTTTTTACTATCTTACATAAAAGGTAAAAGTGTTGTTTTTAAGGCATGTTTATGCCATATTATGTATTCAGTTCTTTATGAATTGCTGGCTCGGTAACTACGTACTGTTATTTTATTTGCAAACAGATTTTCATATCAAATTACTTATGGAATGGAAATAAGACGATTTATGGTCTTAATTTTTGCTATTTTACCATTATTTTATTTGGCAAAAGCGATTTAGGTTCTTATTTTATTCAATCCATAAAATAATTAAACTACAAATTAAAAATAATTTATCGGGTTAAATTCAAGTTTCCATCTACAAACATTGAGTTCTGAAACAATTTAGTATTCCATTCAGTTTCGTAGTATTGCATCGTATTGTGGACTCTGACTTACAAATACATTATTAACATTATATTCATGAGGCACTGATGTTAGTCTATTATAATATTACTGTTTGTTTTGTTCTAATAGTTGTGTTGATGTTGTTCATATATTATCTTTATAGTCTAGAGAAGAATTCTTCATCTATCAATCTTTAATGGTATTTTATGACAAAATTTTAGAATATTCGCTCTGATTTCCTGGTATGATAATGTTATTTTTTTTAATTTAGTTTTTTTTTTGGTTGCGAACTATAGAATAGGTACAGTCATTCTCAAGGTGTACATAACTCGACCAAGGATTCATACGATTGTCTACAATTTGTGTTCCATAATACCTACTGTATCAATGTGTAACTACAATTTAGTAGGTATCTAATGTAATATGTTTTGTGGTGACAAATTAATACAACATTATGGAACAAAGATTGTAGACAATTGAATAAATTCTTGTCGATCCTCTATCTTTTTGCGACTGACTGTACTTTCCAGTTTTGTGAAACTGACAACGGCTTTCATGTATATGACGCCGGAGCCACACCGGCGCCGGACGGCAAGATATTTTCTTTTTTATAATATTTCTAAAATCTACGCGGCGCTGGCGTGACTGCGGCGCGGCGTCGGTTCGCCACATGGGCGATATTCATTCGTATGTACAAACATGCGGTCCGGAGCCGGTGCGGCTCCGGCGTCATGTACGACGGGAAGCTGAGTTCAATCTTGCTGCCCAATCGTCGTTCCTTCACTGTACGAGAATATACGTTTTTCTTAAAGTATTTTTCATTTTTACTCTTATAATTACTCCTATCCTCCTCAGTATGCATATGCCTCCGCATAGTTGGCATATCAGTGCCAACCTTGAAGCAGCGTGGGGAATCCTCCACCCTGACCTGTGACTACGACCTGGAGGGTGGGAGACTGTACTCCGTCAAGTGGTACCGGGATAATGAGGAGTTCTACCGGTACATGCCGCGGCTCAGGCCTCCGCAGCATGCACATAAACTAGATGGAGTCAAAGTTGATGTGAGTTTAATGGCTGTGAATACTTCTTCTCCTTTCATATCGGCACGAACTGTTTTGAGAATAGCTTAAGTTTTATTAAAAGGATGATTGAAGGAATTTGCATGCTGCAGCTAAGTTGAAAACTAAGAGGATGTAAGGTGTTTGGGGTTGCGGGTTTGTCCGAAAGGGATATCGTGGCCCCGGCACTCAGGCAACGGAAGGAACACGGGTGGGTTTCAGTCAGTAAAAGTCTGACACACCCTCCCGCTCCGCCCAGAGCGGGAGAAGTTATTTGATAATTTACCACCCTCAAAAAAAACAAAAAAAAAGAGGATGTAAGGTGTGTGGTATTACGGGGACATAATAGATAGAATTAGAAATGATTACGTAGTGAAGTCTGGCTCGTGGCTAAGTAATAACAGCCGCATTGGTCGATCCGTCAGGTTAAGCTACGCTTGCCGGGGTTGGTCTGTGGATGGGTGACCATCTTTACATACCGAGACTCCTCTGTGCTTCGGAAAGCACGTTGATTCCGGCTGTCATTCGTGGATCTTTGACAGTCGTTACGGGTCGTCAGAAGCCCGAAAGTCTGACAACCAGTCTTACCAAGGGGTATCGTATTACCCAGTAACTGGGTTGTGGAGATCAGATAGGCAGTCGCTACATGTAAAATACTGGTATTCAGCTTCATCCGGTTAGACTGGAAGCCGACCCTAATATAGTTGAGAAAAAGTTAGGCAGATTGACGTAGAAGAAGTCTAAAAGTGACTTCGGTGATTCATGTCGAAATCGATCGTCATGGTATAGGCATGGGATGCGGAGGAATTAGGAACGTGAGGAAAGTGTTTGAAAATGAAGGTGGATGGCTTCATGAGGGGTCGAAGGCCAAGGAAACTATGAATAGACTGTATCAATGTCGACATGGCTAGAAAGGGGATGACTTCGGAGATGACGGCTAATAGAGATGTATGGAAGAAGATATATTGCACCCCAAATAAATCGGAATTACTAAGGGCTGAGTGATGATAGGTAGGATGATGATATTGGATAAGATGGTCAACTACGTAAAATAAGTTTCTTAACAAGGAGATCTTATCTCAACTTTAAGTGATACAATATCTTCCACAGTTGGAGAAATCAACAGCACGCCGCGTCCACCTGCGGGAACTGACGCTCAAATCTCGAGGGTTGTATCGGTGTGAGGTTTCAGAGGAAGCCCCTTCGTTTCACTCAGCGCAGGCCGAAGCTTTCATGGAAGTCTACTGTAAGTAAAGATGTACTTTTCCTCGTGAGGAAATCTTCATGGTTACCAATTCGTCAAGTGATGGCAAAGGATTATTTATGACGGACTCATGAAAAGGCAAAATGCACTCGGTTCGGTCGATCTTGGGACATGCAGTCAGGGGACCTTCCTTGGAACGTAGCCCTGTGCCCAAAAAGTTCATGTTACGCAACTCGTTGTTTCTTTGAATATCTACACAAAGTGGTGGTAGTATAACCAAGGATGTTCGCCTTCTCTAAAGCACGTTGCTCGCGTCACGTCCGTGAAAGCGCGGTTCAAAAAGTTTGAACTATGCAGCGTGAGGGATTTACAGTCTAGACAAAGATACGTGTCGATAGATTTCAAACTATCTACATAAATATGTATAAATACCAGCCAAGTGCCGGACCACAAACAATGAAGGGTTCCGTAGTTGGGATGAATTTATCCCGAGCACAAACTTAACATTGTAGTTGAAAAACATGTTCTCCCATACGGAATGTATGGCAGAACATATTTTTGTAACTGCAAATGTAAGTTGATCGATTATTGCTCGTTAACTTGTAGCGCCTACTTAGCTACTTAGCTGTGATAGTTTTCCTTTTAATTTCGTTATATATGTACGAGTACTACTGCTGTGAATTATTTTTTATCATCCAGAACCAACAATTTAGCTGGCAGGGGGAGGGCACTTGACTCTTATAAAAATTAGCACTTTAAAGCTTAATATATCGCAAACGGATCCCTGAATCCAATAATGGTTTTCACAAACTCACAATATTTTTTTTTTCATTTGAACGACCTTTCAGCTGTTCCATACATTTTGACCGCGTATGGAACAGTAGATTCTTTTTTTAATAACTGGCGAAAAATTTCAATGCAGGGGGTTCAGAATCATGTACTGAATCCATGGTATTAGTTTTCGCGTCGATGTTCCCTGCCACCCTGTATATCATCATCATTTCAGCCGAAAGACGTCCACTGCTGGACATAGGCCTCCCCCGGCCTATATGGCCCGGGGGGTTTGCCATAATCGCCACGCTTAGCAGGCGGGTTGGCGATCGCAGTATGGCGTTAAAATGCGTAGAGAACGCTGCTACCCATTCTCTAGTGGGTCCCTTAGTCGCCATTTCCGACACCCACGGGAAGAAATGGAACGGTACTATCGTCCGGCACCACACGGACCCTGACTGGACCCTGTATATACACATGCCAAATTACAGCTTTCTAGTACTAACAGTCTCTGAACTAAGCCGCGGACAGACGGACATGGCGAAACTATAAGGGTTGACTAGGGAACTTTATATATATGATTCTTCTGTTGGTCTCTATGTCACCGAACTCCTCCTAAACGGCTGGACTGATTTTGATGATTTTTTTTTTGTATGTTTAAGTGGGTCTCTGGATGGTTTAGATTCACAATTGAACTGGGTAGGTGGCGCTGATTAGGCAGGACTACGTCGGTCAGGTCCGCTAGTGTTAGTAAAAAAATGTTACAGAAATAAACCACCGTTTTTTTTACGTTTTCACATCTTTCAAATTAATTGAGATCTCATAAAAACGCAGATCCCAAACACATTTCATTTGAAACGGCCCAAACTCAATTCTAACAAAATTGAAACAAAACAATGCTGTCATTCGGTTTTACTTTATTATATTGTCACAGCTACTATTCGTTAAAATCTGTAGGTAAGTAAGTAGGTACCTAGCCACGATATTTTAAGATTCGCTAATAATAACAATAAATAGATGGCACCTTGAGGAACTGGCTGAGTACAGTGGAACACACGTCGTCGCCGATGGTAATATTTTGACCTTGAGCTGGGCTAGCGTAGTACGGACTTTCAATAAGATGAGAAGCCAGTTTATTAATGGTGTTCGTACCACTGACATGCGGCTTACTGTTGCGGGTTCGATTCCCGCGCAGAACAAAATATTGTATGACCAACATATATCTAGTTTGTGAAGGTAGGTATCGGTCAGGATACGTGAAGGAATTCCTAGTGATAAGACACTCAAATCGGCAAACGTAAAGTAGGACGCTCTCAGGCTAGGTGGAGCGCTGGATGAGAGTTGCTGAGGATCGAGCTGAATGACGTGCAATTGGAGAGGCCTATGTCCAGCAGTGGATTGCTTAGGCTGACGATGATGATGATGATGAGACATTCAAAAATGGCTAATCTACCTACTTCGTCATTTCAGATTTCCCCCGCGAAACTCCACGTATCACGGGTCACGAGCGAGCGTACCAACTAAACGAACCACTGGACGTGAACTGCTCCTCAGCCAAGTCGTTTCCTGCGCCAGACCTGCAGTGGCTAATCGACGGGCAAAAGGTAATCACGGCTAATGTAGGTAGGTATTTACACGATTGACTGACCTTTGGATAGTTTAAGTAGATAAGTAGGTACCAGGCCATGCTATACTGGGATACCGGGATATGCAGGACTTCTTCTTCTTTGTTGATGCACTCTTGACAGATCGGTCGTGGTCATCATGTTGCAGTGCTTCATCATGTTGCGTTCGACATTTGCTTTCTTTTCCCCGTCGTGACATATGCCCAAAGAATTGGAGTATTCGAGCCTGTACTGTGGCCGATAGACGCTGCTTGATGCCGAGTTCTTGGAGTATAGATTTGTTGGTGCGAAATTCTGTCCACGAACCCTCAAGCATTTTCCTCCAACACCACATTCCCAGAGCGTCTATTTTCTTCTTCTCGATTTCTCTAAGTGTCCACGTCTCAACAGAGTACAGGAACATGGGAAATACTAATGCCCAAACAAGCCGGGTTTTGGTCGCTTTGGTGATGTTGCGATTCTTCCATATTTTTTTCAGCCTGTCGATAGCAGACCTAGTTATGCGGGACTAATCCCGCTTATAAATTGTGCGAGATCCACGGCGGGATTGCGAGATTGTGGAGAAATGAAGTGCATGCGCGTTACTATTTGCGCATGAGTTTTGTAGTTACCTGTAAAAACATTGTGTAAACAGTTTTTGGCTAAGAATGCTAAGAAGACCCTCTGATCGGGTTCTTAAATATAGAGGAATTAGGTACTCTACTTACAAAAACACAAATCCATTGTCAAATACTCACAAAAACAACTGCAACCTTTAACTCATAAAACACATGAACTTTGTTGGCTCGTAAAACAAGTTTTATGACATTATTTCACGAAGTTGCACTAAACACTTCATCAATCATCAACGCTACGTCTAGGTCTTCCGCTACGCGGTCGCCACTCCAGAACCTTTCGGCCCCATCGGCCATCTGTTCTGCGAGCAATGTGCCCGCCCCC
Organism: Agrochola lota; assembly: GCA_947364205.1. Lineage (NCBI taxonomy): Eukaryota > Metazoa > Arthropoda > Insecta > Lepidoptera > Noctuidae > Agrochola > Agrochola lota. Next base: position 8,965,442 of record OX376227.1, on the reverse strand, counting down.
AGTGCCCACCCCCACATAACTTTGGCAATTCTTCGGGTTATGTTAGTTACCTTGGTTCTCCTACGGATCTCTACATTTCTGATTCGATTATGTAGGGAAACTCCAAGCATAGCCTTCTCCATTGCCCTTTGAGTGACTATCAGCCTTCTTATGAGGCCCATTATGAGCGACCACGTTTCAGTGCCTAGTGATAGGTAATCACTGGCAACACGCACTGGTCAAAAACTTTCGTCTTGCGACTCTGTGGTTTATGTGACGACAAGATAGTACGTAGCTTCCCGAACGCTGTCCTTACGAGTCGGATTCAACGATTGACCTCTTTCTCGAAGTTGCACCTACATAACTGGATAGTTTGCCCTAGACCCTAGGTAGGTAAGCATAATCGTTCACAACTTCGAGTGTAGTCTCCGATTTTCATGGGGGGTGTTATATGGTTAAATTTGATGACCTTCATTTTGTCCATGTTCATTTTAAGACCCACTCTTTCGGAAGCTCTACTGAGGTCATCGGGCATTGTAGGTACTGAGTTCCTCCATTGTTTCAACCAAGACTACTTTATCGACGGTAATTCTAAGTTGAGTGATGTACTCGCCATTGATGTCGATGTCAACCCCTTTCCAGTCCAGAACCTTGAAGACATCCTCCAGTGCGGTGACAGAACAGTTTTGGAGAGATCTCCGAATCCGATCAGTCTCCCTGTCTTACCCCTCCCTGCAGAAATATAGCTAGGTTTCGAAGTCTAGTCCTGGAATCGGACTGACATAATAGCGTCTTCATACAAACACTTCAGCACCTCGAGGTACCGATAGTCTCGTAGTCTGACACCGTTGGAGAGACTGCAGTACAGCCCAAGTCTCGATCGATTCCAAAGCTTTCTCGTAGTCCGCAAACACTAAGCAGGGAGGCAGGTTATTCTCTTCGGTCTACTGTTTAACCTACCGCAGGGTATGAATCAAAATGAAAAATCCGGTACTAAAGCCGTATCGTAAAACGAAAACATAAACTAAACGCAGACGGCACACAGCGGGCAGCGGCCACCTAGGCGCTCACTAGTCAAAAAATCGGGCTTTACTTGTATCGCATTTCATTCAATAGGCCCTACTGAATGAAATACTATACAAATAAAACTTTTATAAAATATTATTATACCTAATTATTAATTATAGACATATATCCCTGCATACCTATCTCTCGTAGATATATACTGACATTACCCTATCCAACAGGATATGAACTTGAGAAGTCTATTAATGATTTTAATGATTATAATTCTGTAAATAGGTACTTACATATTGTTCTGGTCGCGAATCATAAGCAGGGATTCAATTAACATGAAGACCGAAAAATTCAAATCTTTTTTTTTTTTTGCATACCTATGGGTACGCTGGTTGTATATTGATCAAAATATAATGAGGTGTACCTGTGTTACGGTCGCGTTTACAGATTTATAGTCATTAAAATCATCAATACAACTCTACAAGTTCAAAATACTATATTGAATGACTATGAGGAATAAAAATTGAGGTTTGACAGCGTTTGTATCGAAATTTGTCAAACCGCCATATTTATTCTTCAGCTAAAAGATATCCGACGATTAAAAAATCGGCCCTTAGGTATATAGCTAAACTAACTTTACAAGTAGCCATGTTTTTCCTTCCTTCTGATCCATATCTAGATATCTCACAAGGTGAAACAAACGATGCTGTGAGTCTTGGGCCGTTTCTACCTAGATAACCCAATAAAATACTCGAATAATATTTCATTGATCCTCTAAACACTTGATGACCTTTTAATTAAGTACCTTTTTTTACAAAATGAGCCTTTTGTGCTTCTATTAATATACTTATAACGTTTTTTTTTTTAATAAATATCCATCCATGTTAGTTGCAGTTAATTGGTTAAGTAACTATTTAGTCATTTAAAACAACAAAATGGGAATTACCTATTTATGACTCACAAAAAGAGGTACACTTATTATTTTTGGGTGTCATATTTTTAGGACGTCAAAATGGTAATTATTTGGCGTTCGACCTCAGACCTAATAAAAATCCAAGACAGAGCGCTGCGAACAATACAGCGAAGTATGCCAAAACTACACCGCCGCTCGGTGCATATACGCTCACACGCATACATTTAGAACCTTTTTACAATGATACTACAATCAAACTACACCACACAAACTGCACACATGTTCACGAAACCGGCTTCACTTCACTCTTAACAGCGTTGTCTTGGTTTTTTATTTGGTCTGAGGGTTAGACTAATAAATACCTACATATTATTTACCAGCTTTCTCACCCTTCCAGATCACGGATAGATCGTGGCTGATCGCGTTTGGGGCGAAGCCTGCTCCGCAGGGACTGCTGGTGACTACCCTCGGCCTTAGGGCACCCACCAAGCCTCGTATGAAACTCAAATGCGTCGCCACTATAGGGACCCATAGAAGGGAACGCACTGTCATTATAGGTAAAAACTTTTTCTACTTTCTCTGAACCTACTTTACTTTCTCGCTAACTACAAAATTATAATTTATATGTATAAGGTATGACTGTAGTGACCCCAAAATATACCCGCTGGGTGGGCAGCGCAGACTATATGGTTATATACCTACATTCAATAAAATAGCGATACCTACATACCTAATGAATTTCCGATAAGGCCTTCCACGGAGTAGATTATTCTATTCGGGAAACTTATAGCTAACCTATAGTGTTGTTAAACAATATGAAATTGAAGGTCATTTACAAGGTCCCACTGCAGTGTAGCAGCACACTGTAGGTGTGTGTGTGTGTTGGTGTGTGTTTGTGTGTGTGTGTTGTGTGTAGTATGTTTAGTCTGCAGTTACAGAATAAAAGGTTATCAAGATTTGCCTTTGCACTTTGCTGTCTACCGAATATTAACCAACTGTTATCTTTATTTTCAGAAATAAACTCTTCAAGCTGGAACAAATCATTCAGTTTGCTAATAATGATAACGCTCAACATTGTTTGTGTTAAGATATCGTGATAGTTCCATTTTTAAATACCTAATGTAAATAAAGATACATTTGTATTATGCCGTTTTATTGTACTCTCAACAGATGAAATAATAAACACAGTATTTTAGAACATTATAATATGTAATCACTTATTTTTAACAATATACAAAAGAATGAACGAACGAAAAGTTTACACTACATAAGATCAAAATTAAAAGTATATTACGATAGTTTGCAAAATCATATTAACTAAGATAATATTAATGTGCAAAAATATTTTAGTATTTGTTTATTAAATGAAACTATGTGTAAATACATGGAAGATGCTCTTTTATGTACAGAATTCGGAAGGGTTAACATTAAAAAAATAATAAAATGCGAGCCAATATCACAATGATGAAATATATAGTTAATTTCAATCGAAATAATCAAGTAGATGCGCTTCACTAGTATGTTTGGAACCCTGTTGCCTAAGAAATATGTTGCAAAGTTAATAAATTCAAATGAACAATATAGAATACCGCCATAGTTAAGATTGGGGAATATTAAGCCTTTCACATTACAAAACATTCATAATATATAGAAATATACTTTGTTATAATATTAACTCTGAAGAAAGCAATATTATTTAAACTACCTAAGCATACTTAACTAATCAAGTAGTGTGTTTTGAAACTATTGAACATCAATTAATTAATTAATTGGATAATTTGGGTGAATATAAACGTGAGGTAAAACCGTAAATACAATGTTTCCTAATCCAGAAACAATTCTCTGAGCAAGCCACTTTGTAGTTCTGTACCCCTCGTAACAAATCTCAAAAACATTCCTGATTACCCCTCAGCCAAAACATTTTAACTCTTTACGGACCAAATTTCTTAAAAATTACCTAGAAATGTATACTAATTTATTGCGTGAAATACGGTAAAGGCATTATTTTATTATTTAAACATTTAACAATATCAGAAATTATTGTAGACATAAATTCTTAAAGCTGTAACACACCATACATTTAAACTGCCTGACAATCACGGTCAAATGAAAGTAAAAGCTGAAGATGTGTATATGTGATACAATTGATTACCAACTAACGATAATTGTGTAAATGTATACAGCTATACACGACATGTGGTCTAATCTAGATTGAAAATTTTATAAAAATAAAAATACTCCATTTGCAACACATTAGGCACTATGAATAAACTCCAGTAAATACAGCCAATAAAATGTTATATCTTCAAATAAGTCAAATGCATCAAATTTATCCTTCCTGACCAAAGTCTTCCATGAACTTCCTAAGCCTGACCATGTCTTCATCGTTTACAGTAGGTTTTGATATTGCTAGGGACCGAAGCATGTCAGACATAGTAACTGAAGGTTCGTTCAATTTATCGCTAGGGACATCCATCCACGTCATCTCCATAGCACCAGGGTCGCCAGGTGAACATGGAGTTAAAAGATCATTTACAATAACATCAGGGTCTACTGGGCTAGGACCAGATACTTTTTTGAAGTGTGTGGCTGACTGTACTTTACGCACAGGCTGCATCAATGCATCTCGAACTACAATGCAAATATCAGCACCTGAATATCCTTCAGTTTTAGCAGCTAGCACCTTCAAATCCTGCTCAGTGAGTTGATGTCTTGTGTTCCCCATATGCAGCTTGAACATGTCCAAACGTGCGTGTTCTTCTGGTAGGGCGATGTAGATACGCTTCTCAAAACGTCTTCTGATAGCCGAGTCGAGCACCCACGGGATATTTGTAGCGCCGAGAACTAAAATACCGTCCATATCATTGCCTACACCTTGCATTTGTACAAGAAATTCAGTTTTAATTCGTCGAGCTGATTCAGACTCATTGTCAGAACGAGATGAACATAGAGAATCAATTTCATCAATGAATATGATACTTGGTTTGTGTTGGCGAGCCAGCTCGAATAGATTCTTTACCAACTTCTCAGATTCACCAAGCCACTTAGAAACGAGATCAGAAGACGAAACAGAGAAAAATGTAGAGTTGTTTGCTTCAGTGGCAACAGCTTTTGCTAAGTAAGATTTACCAGTACCAGGAGGTCCAAAAAGTAAGATTCCCTTCCAAGGTATTCTTTTGCCAGTGAAGAGATGAGGGAATTTTATGGGTAGGATTACAGCTTCCTTCAATGCTTCTTTAGCTGCCTCTAAACCAGCAACATCACTCCACTTGACATGTGGTTTTTCTACTACAATAGCCCCTTCAAGTTTTCCTTGAAGCTTTTTCTTCTCAGGATTATCAGAATCACTGTCACTGTCGCTCTTTTTATCGTCACTTTTGGAGTTGGATTCTCCATCCTTGACAGGCTTTTTCTTACTGTCCTTTTTGAGGTACTCCTTGAGTTTTTCAGCTCTATCAAGGTACTGGAGACACTTTGCTCTTATACTTTCTTTAGCACGTTCACCTTGAGCTTCATACTTTACAGCGTGAAGAAAGTACTCTACACCATGCTCATACAAACGTAAAGCTTCTTCATAATTCTTATTCTTGTCTTCCTCAGTAGCTTTTGTGACAAGGTCAATAGCCTTTTGCAAAGTATTGGATGATGCCATTCTTCTTTACCAAATGTTTACCTGGAAAACAATTATGTACACATGTTACATTACAGTCATATTACCACATTTTTGAGGAACAACAATAATGTTGGTGTCACATTAAAAACTACCCTATTTTTACTCTGGCAAAACTTAAGAGGGTTTATCCTAAAAGTTGGCAACGGCGCAAATAACTGTCAAATATTTACCTGTTTTGATTCTTATAGCAATATTACTGAATAGAAATAAGAAATATGGCTTACTAGCAAACTAGAATATAAATAATGAATTGCAATTATAACATTGAATTTGATGTTGTACCCATTTCAGGTGTAAAAAACGCATTTGGAAAGTTTCCAAATAGTTTTTTACATCCAAAACTAAACATTCGGTGTTACAATATTAATTATTGCATTTCATAATCAATATTCTAGTTCGCTAGTTAGCCACATTTTTTATTTCCACATGGTAATATAGCTAAATTTATCAAAACAGTGAAATAATTGACATCTATTTGCGACGTTGCCCACCTTCAGAATAAAAGCTCTTAAGTCAACCATTCTTCTTCTTAACTTCAAATATTGATTTATTTACTAAACACAAAAATTTCATTTTGGTATAAATAAGTCATCATCTGCCTGCCTTTTCCGAACTATGTTGGGGTTGGCTTCCAGTCTAACCAGATGCAGCTGAATACCAGTCTTTTACATGAAGCGATTACCAATTGGTCCTCCACAACCCAGTTACTGGGTAACACAATACCCTTGGTAAGACTGGTTTTCAGACGTTTGGGCTTCTGACTACCTGTATCCGGCCTTATGTGCTTTCCGAGGCACAGAGGGGTCTCAGTATGTAATGGATGGTCACCCCTATCCACGGATCGACCTCGGCAAGCATTGGTTAAACTTGAAGATTGATCTGTGCAACTGTTATTATTTCGCTCAAGCCTCCTTTGGTATAAGTAAGTACAGTGGTACAATTTTAGTTATGCCTACATTTTTTACTCGGAATACTAGTACTTACACGTTCACTGTCCATGACCCACCTGTTTCATTTTGGGTTGGAATAAGACATCCGTGACATACATGTGGGTCACTCTGACGGGACTTAAAAACTAAATTGGACGTGAAACATTTCAATATTGCGGGTGAACAGTGAATGTGTTGAATAATATGAAAGTAATCCTGCAAATGCAATACCTGTTTCTCTGCAATTTCTTAAATAACAAAAAATATCCTTCTATCTACTCTTAGTACCTGAGACAGAAGTAAAGAATTAAAGCAGAATAGTTAAATATTTCTAAAGTAATGGTAATACTTTTTGTATGAGATTCAATATTTTACTCCTATATTTCTTTTTAAAGGTTTCCATTTCCTTTCTTAAGTAGTTGTTTTTTATCACTATTTTTAAACGGATATGACACAATTTTTTTTATATTGTTTTGTTAATAGCAGCTTCTAAGCGGTTGTGACAATGAAGTTATGCAACTTCAAAGAATTTATTGCTAAAAAGAAAGCAAAGATTTTGATTACAACTTAGAATGCCAACAACACAAATCTAATCAGAGGTCACGAACTTTAAAAACAAGCCTTATTTCAATAAAAAAGCATCTATCATCATCTGCCAAGCCTTTGACCAAATAAGTTGGGGTTGTTTTATGGTCTAACCAGATGCAGCTGAATCCCAATATTATACATTGAGCACCTGCCTATCTGACCTCCACAACCCAGTTACTGGGTAGCACAATACCCCAAAAAGCACCTATTTAACATAATATTGATTGTTTGAAGTTGACAAGATTATCTCTGCTGTCTGAAGGTTTTTACCTATGGTTGCAAGTATTTTTTAATTGATCTCTAGTAAAGTGAGAGCACTGGCCAATGACAGTCTTTCAATTTACCCAGATGTAATATTCCGCTCTTGAACAGTTGAACATACCATCTGTTCCAGCTATGGCTCGAAATTATACTCATACAAAAATAGATAGACCTATTGTATCCAACCGTAAGTGTGAGAACACGCCTAATGACAACAAGGAGGAAAAAACACGATTGTGCAAGTATCTATTATGTTTGTATGATCTGACCAGCATAAACATTGGATTGCACTACTACAATAAAATGGTTGCTAGTAAAAAATTACTAATTTAAGCTTGCTGGTCATTAATTAATGTGTCTATTCGTTAGGCTGTGCTCAATGACGAATTCGGCAGCCAAATGAGATCACGGACCAAACGGCCACGGAATTCAGGTGTTTTAACTAAGTTGTAATCATTAAAATACTGGCTTACCATCCACGGCAGTGTACTAATGCTTAATTTTAAGCAATACTTGAGTTTAATCCTTTTTTAATCACGTTTATTGCGACGAAAAAGCTAAAATACCATTTGAGACGAATCGCTGTTAGTCACATAAAATGACAGATTGCTTTTCATTACCACATTAAAAAAAAGAAATCTTGTTGTCTGGAATTCAGTCAGTCAACTGTTGTATTCGTTTTATTTTTTTTATTATTAGAGTCGTTGCAAAGTACACAAATAATATGAAGAAATGATAATTTAACCAGGAATAAAATTAATAACTTTTTTAGACTAAAATATCAAGATGTGCAAAAAATTGCAGAATTGTTATTTTTATTCATGACAACTTTTGATTTTTTAAACAAAGGCAAAGTGGCAAAGGAATTTACAGGATACATTTTACATAAATAAATCAATAAAAAGAGGCAACGAACAATATGAGTCCTTATTTGAACTGGCTTACTATGGGCTATGTTTCACTTGCAGGTTGTCTAAGGTCCATGAAATCTCCGCACATACAAATTATTTCAGTTACCATATTTAATACATTGCTGTCTGATAGTGTTTCCAAATTATCAATCAATCCCACACCATGAATCTGATTACGGTAAGATTTTATTTTTTTAACTCTTACTATGTATTCTGCACACTTTTCTTTTATACGATCTTTTGCTTGTTGAGATTCGGTATTATATTTGGCAACATGAAGTAAGTACATTACACCTTGCACATAAAATCGTAAAGCTTCTTCATAGTTTTGATTCTTGTCCTCTTCCACAGCGTTTGTAAGAATGTCTAAACCTTTTTGAAGAATATTGGCCGGCTTTTCCATTATTTTTGCGGTTTGTTTACCTGAAATCACAGAGAATAATAAATGGTACCTATGGGGTCGTCCATTAATTACGTGATGTTTTTTAACCCCCCCTTCCCCCTGGTGAGACGTGGTGAGTTTTTTGGGTACAATTCTGAATATTTCATCTTTATATCTGGGCTTGGATAACGGTATATATTTCCAAACGGTTTCATCTTAAAAACCTAAGGAACAATTTTTTGGAACGTTAAATAAAACGTTTTTGAAGAAGAACAAAATTGAAATCGTTTTCGTTTAATAAAACTCTTTTAACCATTTTTGGGTTGACCGATAGGAAACTCGCAACACAACCCTAATCAATAAGTAAGGGACAAGCGCATTGGAATCAATGATGTAATGTTCATGGTTGTCGGCGCAATGGCGCACCCACCGTGCGCTAGGTATGGGCGTTATTTCACGTCACTCGTTACAATAACTGGCTACGGGGCATGTAACCGAATAACTAGTTTCGATTTACACAGAAACACGTGATTTTTGTAACTAGTTACATAGCAATGCAGTGATCGAATGAAAAGAGAGAAACAAAACAAAAATACGTTGCGAGTGCATGTTGTTTCTTTCGCGCGTAATAAGTGACAGGTTACTAGCCTACTGGTACTGACCGACCGGCAAAGCGAGCCGAGAGTTCCCGAAGTCCCAATTGGCGACACGATTAAATCTTAACATGCACACGCACGCCAACTAGACTATTGAAAAAGTGTAAATAGAGAAAAAACTAAAACGAGCAAAAAAAACATCAAATTGTAAATATTTCAAATCATTGTATATACATAAACAATCAAATGAACTTCTAAATAAGCCTGCATAACTTTAATTATTATAATACATTATTTGATGCAGTTCATTTGTATTAGTATTACGTTAATAATGTAACTACTTATGTAGCTACAAAAACTTATTCGTTCAAAAACTTAAAGCTATAAATATGGTAACGGATTACAAAACCATTTATATTTTCGTTTCGCAAATAACTTTAATACTGAATCATTGAATAGAATTTGAAAAATAACTAGTTATTAAAATCACCTGTTTTCAAAACAGGTGACGACTTCGAAGTAACTAGTTACGTTACGTTTCGCGAAAATCACGTAACGACCTATACCTACCTAAAACCCAAAATTAATGTTCAAATAAAGAAGAAGGCAACACCAACCTGCGGCTGAGTTCTCTTTGCTGGATTGTCCTCCCATCAGACAGTGAGATTGGGCAAATTAAAAAGAGACAGTGCACTTGCGTTTGAGCACACTAAGGCTTGTCTTGTGCTCTTGAGTATCTCCTCTTCCTGCGTAGGTTTACTAGTCTCCGTTGTGATCGCGGTGCCTGAAATTCGACCAAGATTTCTTAGGTTTATCGACATCGTGAGAATTAAATGTGGTGTCAATTTTATATTAAACGAACTGGCCAAAATTGTTTTAGCTAATTTAAAAACAAACCACCCAAACACATTTTAACGTAGGTACTTAAGTACTTAAATGAGTTATAGGTACCTGGTACTTACCACGATGTAAATATTATGAGTGGTCGGATTTACCACGCCGCAGTTGAATTGTAGGTACGTACAAAGTTAACTTTTAAACTTAACTCGTCCAAAATCAGTTAATTAGGCTACGATGAAATCTTAAAATACACGAAAAGTAACACCACACTCGTACTTTATGTAAGTACTTGTTGCTAAAAACAAAGAGTACTCCGAGAGAATAACTTATTTATCATAAATTCATAACACTATGAAATGTCCACAGATTCATTCAAGATATGAAGTTTTTTCCTCTTGGGAATTACGCTAGATTACGCCACTGACGCTACACCAGCGCGCAGACTTTCTGTAAGCCGTGGTATAATAATATACTTCGCCAGTTATGGCATTCCGAAAAACAGTGGTCACGTGGGCAACACATGTCTACGTCATCACAACGTGTTACCAGAAGTTTGTAATAATAACTCCCCAACCACCTATATTACCTGTGCGAATCCGATAAAACAATGAGGTTTTAATTAACAATTACGTTGGTTTATGTTTAAATTGAATTGTTTCGTTTGATTAGACACACGAAACGACAATTTAAAAGCTTTGGTTTGTGAAAATCTTTCCTTAATCGTGTTTTGTTGCAATAGAGTGGCAACTGGAAAGTGACGTAAGCACGTGTTGGTCCCGGAATGCCAGACTTGTTTTATTAGACCATGCTGTAACGTCAATCTTTTTTCAATTTCGAATGACACATTTTTACTCAAGTTTCTCTAGAAATAATGAGATTTGAGCAGATAATTCAGGGTACCTTTCAAGTAGGCATTATTTCTCAAAAAAGGTAGGTAGGTACTTTGTAACATTTTTACAGAATACATTTGAAATGTCTTTATCAAATAAAGACATTTTAAATACATTCTATAAAAATGTTGCATTAGGTACTAAACTAAGTACCTACTTAGAAATCAAAATTAGGTAAGTATTTGCATAATTTGCATCCATACATATCACTTAAAAAAGTAGTTGTAAGTATAAAAACTTCGATCATAAAAGGTAGTACCAATAATATTAATCAAATCGAAGTAAACAAATAGGTAGGTACCTGAATACACTGGCGGACTAGGGTAATCTCCGGAACTACCAGTCGGATTCTAAAAATTCTTGAGGAAGGTTAAAGGCTTGCGGACGAAGTCGCGGGCAGAAGCTAGTACTAAATATAACTGTAGAGTGCCAAAATTTTCGCATCCTACATTATCTTTTACTTAGACTTTTCTGTGAAAGTCGACAAACTAGCGCCTATTTATGTATGAATAGTCAAAAGAAAACCTTACCTATCCGGGGCGGGGTGCTAAAATTTTCGAGCTCACTTCTCAAACTATTCTGAATAGGTCGACAAAATATTCCTATTTCTATACACCGTGACATTTTAGTCGTCTTACAAAAGCAGCCCACTTCATGTATCCAATGATTACTAAACATTCATTAAAATAAAAATATGTACACCGTGACATTTTTGTCGTCTTACAAAGGGCCACTCAATGTAGAAGCAATTAAAAAATTGTTACAATATATATATTTTTTTCATGACTGTTTAATAGTCATTGGATGCATGGACTGGGCTGCTTTTCTAAGACCACTAAAATGTCACGGTGTATAAATGTTCAAACAAAAATTTAACATAATATCCAGAGTGCAAACATTTTTGAACTCGCTTAGCTCGTTGTAGCATCCTGTATTCGTTTAATGCTCCAACTTTTCTGTGTAAGTCGACCAAGTATCTCCAATTTCTGTATGATGGTCAAAAGAAAACCTAACCTTTTTGAAGTAGTGTGCAAAAATTTCAAGTCCGCTTCGCTCGCTCTTATATTCTACGTTCTTCTAGTACCTAGTTCTCAAAGTTTTCTGCCTACCGGGCGGGATTTACCACCCCGGGCCCCCGATAGGATTAAATACTTACTTTAAGTCTTTAGTTTACTAACACAGAATAAAAAAACTATTATTATACAAACATACAAATGCATAACTTCATCAACGGCGAGTACATCTCATAGTTGAGATTTGCAGATGACATCGTCATACTAGCTGAGTCGCTGCATGACTTGCAGCAGATGCTGAATGGCCTAGTTGATTCTTCTGTAGGTACGCATTGATCTCCAGATGAACTTGTACAAAACCCAAGTTATGTTCAACGAACACGTTACTCCGGGACCTATTGCTGTCAATGGTGGTGCTCTCGATTCTGTTCGAGAATACATTTACCTCGGGCAAAGTCTGCAGTTTGGTAAGCCCCACTTTGAGAAGGAGGCTAACAGAAAAATTCACTGGACTGGGCAGCGCTTGGGAAGTTCCGTCGAGTCTTTCCGTCGCGTATTTTGCAGAGCCTAAAGACTAAAATCTTCAATTATTAAAGTCTTCAATCGTACGTCCTGCCTGTTATTATTTACGGAGCCGAAACGTGGACACTCACGGTTCGGCTAGGCCATAAATTCAAGGTCGGTCAACGAGCTATGCTTGGAATAACTCTGAGGGAAAGAATCTGTAATGACCTAATCCGACATAGAACACAATGTATTCACATACCTCACAGAATAAGCGAGCTGAAGTGGCAGTGGGCCGGCCATAATTATGACAGTTGGGGTAGACGTGTTCTTGAGTGGTGACCGCGAATCGGCAAACGTAAGGTAGGACACCCTTAGGCTAGGTGGAGTGACGGTCTTTGCAGGGTGATAGCGCCTGGATGAGATTTGCCGAGAATCGAGCTGAATGGCGTGCAATTGGAGAGGCCTATGTCCAGCGGTGGACTGTTTTAAGCTGGTGATGATACAAATGCAATGTAACAATGCGGTACTGGATATGGTATCAAATGACCTCCAACATAAAGCAAGTAGATTACCCGAAACAAAAAGTCTAGATTAATTTAGCAGGGAAAGTACTCTAAATACTGGAAACCATAGCAAATTTTACTCAAAGGAAAAAATATTCTGCTCAACAAGACTCGTTGAGCCGATTTTTTTTTCGAACTAATGAAGCAATGGATTAGCAATCTGTTTCAAAACGATTCAGATTCTGATTGATCGTGTTTGACGCAATTAGGGTAAAAATTTGTCGTAATCGTTTACGAAAATATGTAACGTAATTAGATAGCTCGTACCTTAATTGAATCAATCAAACTATACTGCTATCAAACAAGTGGCCTACCCATAGATAGAAGAAAGAAGTATATTTCTATGGGCCTACCTAACTGACATTCGAACCGGTAAATGAGTAGATACTATCATTTGTTCTGCTTCATAGATATGGCTCTGGTCACTACCCATCCCGCAAGTTTTAACTTTCGACGAGGAAAGTGAATTCTTCCAATTGTGAAAATGTGGAATGGTTGATGATCGATGTTCATCATGCACCTATAAGGAGTGTACTTACTACAAATAAAATTGAAGTAAAAACCTTTTTTTAAACAAGCCTTTAATTAACTAAATTGTACCAAATCAAACTTACGTAAACAAAGAACTTAAAAAAAATCTTAAAAGCTTGAGGCTTACACCTTAACCTTTAAATTTTATTTTCATCCTTATATCCTAACTCCTTCACCAATGAGTATTATTTGACACTTATGTAAATTGATATTATTTATCCAGGGACTGAAAAAAACCTTCCTTGATTTCGAAAACATACAGGACCTACTATTTTACCCAAAAAAAATAATTTAGTCATCTGTCCAGCTTGGTTTTACTTATTGTTTCTACGGATTACTCCAACGCTTGTTCTCTTTTTCCAAAGCAATAGTACTGTGGGGTAACTTTAGTTCACTGCGAAGCTGACTTGGGTCAGATGTGGCCAGCACAATCTTACTCGCGCGCCATGTTTATAATAAAAATAACAATAAGTCTATACTTAACCGAATATTTATAATTTGGTAACTATGTTTTATTTGTTACTATACTATTTTATTCCCTACCACTTCAAAAGTTAAACCTTCGTGCATCAATCTATCAACTATATCAGTTCTGTAAAACGCTGCTCCGGGCATGACCACTCCTCCTCTGTAAAAGAAAAATAAAGGTAAGCAATGTAAGCGTACTTGCGAACTTATTTTCTATAAGCCGACTGTTTGTTGTAAGCAAAGAGTTCGGTGATAGTGTGGCGGCATCTACATCACCACATGCGTACTACGCATCAAAGACCTGACTATACAAATCCTGCATCGCGCAATTAGTTTAACACGCGATATGTCGATCGCGCGTTAAACTCTAATTGCGCGATGCACAAGCTCCCGACTTCAACCATTGGGCAGTTGCCCGCCACACACGACACCCGTCTGGTCGGAGGATCCTCCCTTTTCTAATGAGGATGAGTGAACATAACACCCTGTTCCTCATACCTCTAAAATAACAATATTATTAAAGCTGGTTTCATTCAGTTAATTCAGGACGACCAAAAAATCAGGAAGTGCTTGGTAGGGTGTGGTTCCTAACTTCCTACTGAGTCCTATTCCTCATACAAACGTCTTCTTACGTTATGATAATCTGTGCGCTTTTGCATAATAGATATTAATATTTAAAAAAATGTATAATGCTAAAGTTCATCGCTGTTCATTTACGGAATAAGATATATTTCTACCATCTCTTCATGATACATAATACTTAAATAATCAGCCTTTAATGTTCCCACTGCTGGGACATAGGCCTCCTCTCGGTGGGAGGGAGTGGGCCGTAAACCACCGCGCGGGCCCAGTGCGGGTTGGTAGATGTCACACGTCTTCGAATTTTTGGTTCTAGGACATGCCGGTTCCCTCACGATGTTTTCCTTCACCGTTTTGACAGCAGTGGTGATGAAAGCTAATGCGCCTGAGTAAAAATATACCTACTGAATAATGCAAAAACTATCATAAATTGACTTCTCACTAAGTATACACCTCTCCTGAAATAACAGGAGCTGCAGAATTATCTTAAAATGAACAAACTAGATACGTAGGTGTATTTTAAGTAACTTACTTGGGCATGTTGGAGCTTTCTTTAAGTATTGTGATTGCACTCATGATAATCGCAACAGCTGTTGTGTCGTAACCTGGATCACTGCCCGATACCTGTGAAAATAGCAGGTTAGGTAAATTACAGAGTTGCTGGATAAGGCAACCCTAGCTTATTCTGAACGTCTCCTCTCCAGGTAAGCCTGGAGCCTGGTTAATGGTTGTTGAACCCGCGGCTCTAAAAACTTTTTATAAGATACATAAGTGTGTCCGATAAAGTCCCGCCCCTTTGTGACGTTTTTGAATGTCAAGCCGTTTGACATTGAAATGCGCGCCACGTCACTTTCCACATTTAAAAACAGCGGGCCTTGACGCAATTGGCAAACTGTCTCCAATTCGGAGCCATCGGACCTGAGCGTTTATTCTGAAGGTGGGCAACGTCGCAAATAGATGTCAAATATTTCACTGTTTTGGTTAATTTAGTAATATTACTGTGTGGAAATAAAAAATGTGGATAACTAGCGAACGATTATGAAATGCAATAATTAATATCGTAACACCGAATGTTTAGTTTTAGATGTAAAAAAACTATTTGGAACCTTTCCAAATGCGTTTTTTACACCTAAAACGGGTACAATATCAAATTCAATGTTATAATTGCAATTCATTATTAATATTCTAGTTCGCTAGTTAGTCACATTTCTTATTTCTATTCAGTAATATTGCTATAAGAATCAAAGCAGGTAAATATTTGACAGCTATTTGCGACGTTGCCAACTTTTAGGTTATACCCTCATAACGGTTAAAAAAATTCTATACTTATAAGATTCAGAGGATCAACCTACCTTAACTGACATTGTTTTCGTCGGCTTCGAATTCAAATCCGCTCCTAAGTCCCAGCCTTTACCATTCAGAACGTAATTGTACTTCGTGTCTTGTCTCGTCTTTTCCGATGGTCCTCTGTGTGATACGTATCCAAACGTGACGAGGCGTGGGAAATTAATTAATAGTTTTCTAAAGCACTTGAAGTAGCTCAAATAGTAGTATATGAACATTATGGGAACTACTATGAAATGGAAGAACATTGGCACTGTGGTATAAGCTTTGAAATGAGCGGGTTTCTTCTGAGTTTTCTCGTGCAAATATCTTTGGGACATATGTACTAATTCCTTATCGATTCCGGGGTAAGGGAACCATGTTCGGCTGTTGTGTCGGTGAAAAAATGATCTGCAAAAAGTAAGTTAAATTCATACTCTCATTATCATTTGGAAACCAGAAACTATAGAATGCCTCATGGTTTATCACTAAAATTTTATTATTACTTACTTTTTTACTTTTACTTTTTTTTTTACAAATTATCACAAGTGGGGAGGGGGGTGTAGTGAGATATCACGTGATTTCTTTTTTCGTTGAACAGGCGATTCCTAAACTGAAAAGCGGCGTGTGAATTTGACTCGCCGTTGCCAGACAACGATTATAGGTCCGGTATTTATTATAACAATAATATTAAATTGAATAAAACGTTTACAAAAACCGTACACTAAGTCAACAGTAAGATTTTCCAAACAATAATTATAGTGCCCAAAATAAACTAAAACTAACATATTATGTTTAGACCAAAGATAAAATACTCTGAAATTATTAAGTTACCTATTTGTAGGTACCGAAAAAGTACACGTGATTTAGGGTAGGGGGGGGGGGGGGGGGGTTAGTCTAAAACCTCACCACGTATCACCAGGGGGGAGAGGCCTAAACAGTTGCTAAAAAACATCACATAATTAATGGACGATCCCATAGGCGGACTCAATAACACTCACACACATTCTCTGCCTCAGCCTTTGGGTGAATAGGACCACTTTGAACCTCGTGCAAACAGGAGCGACGCGACTCTAATAAAACAATTTCTAAGACAAGTTCACGGTGGAACAATGACCGGTGTCGCGTTGCGCCAGTCTGCACGAGGCATTTTGATAGACTTTAATTTTCCCGCTCTTCTCTTTTTAATGTTAAGCATAACGATGATAGTAGAAAGAGTAGGTACCACAGCATATGGTGCTAGCAGGTTCACGAGACCCAGTAGTCTTGAACAAATTTAAAGTCTGATTACTTGTAGGTACCTAATTGTATTCTCGACGCTATTATGAAGGTACCGAGTTGTTTTCTCAATACGTACCTTTTCATTTCTTCAGGCTCTGGCTCAATATGGTTAGGGAATAGCTCTCTCCATAAAGTCAGGTGGTCTTTATAAGTCTCCAACTCATAAACGAGCGATGTCCATGTTCCACTGTGTAGAACAGTTCGGCCAGGAATATACGCTCTCTTTGGTATTAATAGTTCAGTGTAACATTCTACCGTGTTTAGTGTACCTAAAACATAATATAGTGAAATTATAATTAGGTATCTTGGCACAAAATAAGCATGACGGGTTTTTGGATTTCTCAAAAGTCAACCCATGACTGGGTAAAGGAGTAGATAATCAAGGTTTTCGGGGAGTATTTTACTGCTTGCTTGGATTCAGAACTCGAAATAAATTGATATTATTTAAATAATCTTAGGATCAAATTATGAAAATATATCAAAAGATTCATATTAAAACATTTTTCCAAAAAAAAAACTCTACAACTACTACTACTTTTCTTTGAAGGGTTTTTTACGTTTTTCTCCACAAATTTGGGGTTATGTTGGAAAGTGGTAAAAACAAAAGTTGAAGATATTTTGATTATCAACAACTTTTACATTTAACTTATTCCGCTAGGAGGTGTAGGTTTTAGAAATAATAAACAGAATGCAAATCGAGCCAATAACATTGGATATACCAGGATTTTACATGGAGCGATTAAATACACGCAAACTAGGCGACCAGTGAACCGTGACCAGCGAGTAGACCATGAGTCATGTAAAAAACTTAAAAACTGCTCCGCGACTTGTGACCTGGGTGCCTAACGTGTGGTGGATTGCTGGGAGGTTAGAAAGTAGTGGAATGGCATAAACTAGTCCATTAATTAGAATATCACACAACTTTAATATTTCAACAATTTGTAAATTCGACATTTGCCAGTATAATATTGGCAAATGTCGAATTTTCAAATTGTTGAAATATTTAACGACTGTTTCACCAGCACCACAAAATATTTTTTTAAGCGTTTGTACGCTAATTGCCATACAACATTTTTGAGATACCAAAGTTCGTGTAGTACGTAGATGATTTTTTAATATACTTTTTCCTTTTACTCCTAACCCTAACCGTTTGATGTTACTTATAAAAAAAATATTACATAAAAAGGTTTGTTAAAATATTAGGTAGCCAATAGAATACCAATGATAGCCATTCAATTTGAGAGTTTTGAAGAAAAGTTATATTTAGCGAAATAATCTGGGTTTTGGGTTTTCTCGAACACCATGAATTTTCGCCTAGTCTTTATGGGATGCTTAATTGTTGCAAATTAATCAATGTGTACCTTTGAATTGTCTCTCTAGATATATCATAGCGGTCTCAGTTGGTATGCTAGTATATCCACAGCTAGGTACCACTAGAACACCAGCGTCTTCTGCAGCCTTATGGAAGTCCCGGTACACGTTAAGAATATGCTGTTAGAAAAAGAAAAAAGAATAGATTAAAAACCATAGCCTCTATTTTCTGTTTCTCGCGTATTAGCACGAACTACCTACTTGTTTGTAAACCAGCTCGTGCTACAGTAAAAATATTTTAGTCAGCAAATTGCTGGTGGATTTAGCCTGTTATAATGTCCAGCCCGCATTATCTGAGTGTCTAACCACAGGGCTCTCTTTTCTCCCTTCTCTCATAGTTTCGAGAAACCACCTTCATATAGTTCTCTAGTAGGTACGGTAGGCTGCCCCTCATTGATAACAGTGCTCTGAGTGCTGCAAGCTGGCCTCATAATCCATTGGAACTGCGTGCTTCGCTAGGCCACCTCAAAGTGTTACCGCCGACCTTAGTTTTAAACAAAATGATTTTCGAATGGCTATTGCGTGGATACATCATAAAAATTATAGTCGATTACAAAAAGTAGCTTTTGAATTAAAAGATGTTGTTCAGATAAAAGTTGTCTGGCAATTGAAATGGTTCACAGATTCCAGTCTTTTTATTTTTCGTACGAAAAATATTATAGTAGTTTAAATAGAATTTCTTAGATGTCTACCATCACTTTTCTCTTTTGAAGTAGTCGGAGAAGTATCTGTAGGTAGAGATGTTGAAGAATAAAAACTTACAAACATTTCAGCAGATATGTCAACATAATGTGTTCCAGATTCGATGCAAGCTTTTACGATGGGCGGGCTGAGTATTGAGTTAGGTCCAGTACAGTTGATGACAATTTTCGCCATTTGCAATACTTTTTTTACGGATTCACTATTCTCAACGTTGCTTTCTACTATTGACATATTTTTGGTTCCCAAACCTGTAATGAGAAACACACGTAGTAAATCATCAAAGGTATTAAATAAAAAGTCCGTCCTTAAGCTCGATTCTGATTTATTATACTGCATTGTGGTGGATGTTAATATGACAAGATTTTGACACAGTTTTGGTTTACGGTACCTACTCTTTGAACATCATAAAGTTAGAGCTGAAGCACAAGCATTCTGACTAAGGAAGAAATTTTTATTCCTTACGTATTTCTTAAACTCGAAAACTTCAATCCAAACCCAGGAAATCTCAAAGTGGAATCTGCCCCACTAGTGCGATTTGGTGCGGCAGATTCCACTAGTCTAAAATCTTTAGATATACATTTCTTTATTTTCAAAACAAAATAATATAAAATACGAGCTACCTACACAAATTCTAAGGTGCCAACCCTAGTGGGGCAGAATCCATTAGACTAGTGGAATCTGCCCCAGCAAATCGAACTAGTGGGGCAGATTTCACTGATGTTTGCAGGCATTCCACTTTGCCCCAACAGTGCGGCGGACTTTGTAGGGCAAAGTGGAATGATTCGAAATCTCTGATAATTATAAACCTTGATGCGTTTGGTAACCCTACAAAATGATATTCTCAACATTAGCCTAAGCAGACCACTGCTGGACATAGACCTCTCTAATTGCATCACAGTACATTTAAATTAAATTGTAATTAACATAATTATACATATGAACGAAATTGGAACAATCTGACCGTCAAATGCTATAGTTATTTCATAAGCCTTTCACTGTTTTCCAAATAATTAGTAGGTGATTATGTAACCTTGAGGTTATAGAATGAATCTATTTAGATTAGATGTGCATTTTTATTTCTGCCGGTTATGAAATTAAACATATTAAAATAAATCGATCAACCTATTGAAAAATCCAAGAGGTTATCTAGTCTGCTAAAGAGGAAAATAAAAGGAGTTCACTCTGAACCTGTGGAGCAGTCTGGATGTTTTCTCATGTTTGTTTTTTTTGTTAATTTGTATGTAGGGCGTAATCTCCGGAACTACCAGTCGGATTTGACAATTTCTTCTTGCATTGGATAGCCCAATTCTTGAGGAAAGTTATGACTTTAGCATTTAGAATAATAGATTTAGCTTAACAATTTAGGTAATTTCTAGGTACTTACTTTTATACGTAAGCAAAAGGAGTGTGTAATGAATGAGCGTAGCAGGTGGCGTTCTATAGTTTCTGCTTACCCCCAAAACACAAACTCTTAGCATTTATTAAAAAAAAAACAATTACAGGCACTTTTGAATTGTCAAGGGTTCGGTCAGTCAGAGTCAGATGAAGCTCGTCGACATTATGTTTGGGGCTTACATTTTGGATACTTACAGAGATATTATTTTTATTAATAGGGACGTTGCTTGAAAAAAAAAACTATTTCGCCCCTCAGTCAGATAATAAAAAAATGTTAGACACGTATTTTTTGCTTTATCATATTAATAAACAATTAGATAAAGCGCATTAAAGTTGCGGAGTGGGGTTTTACTACGTCACAATTCAGTTCGAAATCTACCGAGGAGTGACATCATGCCACATTTTAACTCAATGTATTGCCGTAATCTTTTAATTACGTATAAATTGAAAAAATACGCGTCGAATATTTTTTAATAATCTACCTGACGGACAAAAATGTTTTGTCAACATCCCTATTTATTATTTATTAAAAGCCTATGGTGTCGCCCTACAGGGCAAAGATCTCCCCACACTCTTTCCACTTACATATATACATAAACTCACGCCTTCTTCCTATGGGGCTAGGTAGAAACTACAGACCGCCACCTGTAAGTTAACTCAGTAGGTTAGAGCATCGATATAATTCAAATCTCTTTCCACTAATATCTATAGCTTCTGAGGAGTATTAAAAGTGTCCAGGCTCATCCCACCATCTGCGTCTGGGTCTGCCGCGATGTCGCTTGGAGATGATGGAGGGGGTTCAGAAAAAGTCACAAAATATCACCAGGGGTAAGGGGGGGGTGTTGTAAATAAGATATCAAGTGTATTTTTGTTTGCTTTAACGCGCATTTGTAAACCGAAAACCGGCCCCCGAAATAAAATATTTTTTTTTCTTTCTTTCATTATATTTAAAGATAAAATAATCTGTAATTTTTTTAAATACTTTACACCAAAAAAAAATACAATAAATGATTTTGGGTGGGGCGCATGGGTTAGTCTAAATCCTCACCACATATCACCAGAGCGGAGGGGGGGTTAAAAAGTTGCCAAAAAACATCACGTGATTAATGGACGTCCCTTTGCCATTCAGCGAGATGCTATCATAATAAGGTAATTAAAATAAGTTTCTAGAGAGACATCAGCGAGAAAAAAGTCTGTAGTTCCGGGATTACTTGCCATTTTTTCGCTGAAGTCTCCCCCCTGGTTATAACTACTGAGGACCAGAGTGTGACTACTAGATTCAGATATACCGTTTTATTAGGTATACCTACCGTTATTAGGCAAATGGACTTGACCAAAAGTTAAGCGTCGTGCAGACCGGCGCGACGCGACTCTAACAAAACAATTTCTAAGAAAACTTCACGGTAGAACAATTACCGTTGTCGCGTTAGTCTGCACGAGCCTTTATCCTTTAATTTATTCAAATAAGTTAAATTTCTTTCAGAGTATCACAAAAGAAAAAAATTATTGAACTTACACGTAACAGTTATTATTTTTATACTATATATGTATAAAAAGGTAATAATAAGATAGCCTTGTTTTAATTTTTAATATTTTAATTAACCTGAATACCTTGTTTAAAGATTGCCGAGTAGTGATAAGAACAGACGAATGTAGATATCTACTTAGGGGCCCGAGTGCTCACGGCCTCTTTAAAGAAATCTCAAAACGGCTATTTGACACTTCCCGTGACCCAAGGGCTGGTTTTCATTGCCTTACAACGTGGCAATCCGGCCGGTCTCTTGGGTACATTACCAGTCGACAGCGATGCGGATGAATTTTTCGATGCTATATTTTAGTTTGTGAATAGTTTTAGTTAAGTGAGTATATCATTTTGCTATTTTTATTAATTAATTAGTTATAAGTTGTTTGTACCCACTTATAAATATATATATACAAAAATATTTGTCCATTTAATTTGAAAAAAAAAATGTTGCTTAAAGTTATGTGACGCTTACCTTGTTAAAGTGAATATCATAGAAGCTGTTTTTTTTTTATTTTTCATCGCTTATGTCATGTCTTAGTTCGTGTCGGATTGCCGTCCCATCGGACTATGCGAGTGAGAGAAGAATGAGTGCACCTGTGTCTGCGCACACACTTGTGCACTATAAATATTCCCCTCATAGATGGCTCCGCTGAGATTGGCTGCCATGGCTGAAATTCGGTCTGGACTTCTGTAGGACCGCTAAGACGTCGTGCTTTAAACAAAAACTATAGATTTTTTTTAATTTTCAGCAAGTTTTCATGCGTAAGGACTCTTGCACCTCGATATTGTAGCTAGCTACCTACTGTGAAGGTTGTCTGCAAAAGGGAACCTTGCAGCATGCAGGCTGGTAGAAAAATGATTCCGGTTAGATTCGCTCACTCAAGGTCTAAAGCGAATTAATAATCAGTTTATAAATAAATTGTAAAGTTGTTTTTTATTAAGACACAACTCATGCTGGTACCCTTCGATAAATAATGCACTATTGATCGAAGCTGGTACCAGCAGCCTAATTACGTAATGCGTCATCCATGCTTCATAAGTTTGAAAAATTAAATTACTCAAAAAAAATTGCCCTCCAGACTGTATTTCGGCCATGGCGGCCAATCTCAATGGAGACTAGCCATTGGCGCGGGAGATATTATAGTGCACAAGTGTGTCCGCAGACATAGGTGAACTCGCTCTTCCCTCACTCTCATAGTCCGATGGGACGGCTCGTAATCCGACCCGACCAGAGAGACACCACCGAATTAACATGCTTCCCGAGACACGGGGGTATCACACCGCCACCTTTCAAACTCCGGGTTATTACTAAGAAATTCCTAATGGAAAAACCCAATAACACTTTGCCCGACTTGGGAATCGAACCCAGGACGCTCAGCAGTCGCATTTGCGACCACGACACCAACGGGGCAGTCAAATCGTCGTCTGCTCTTCAACTTAAATAACGCAATGAACGTGGGTGACCTGTCAAAATGAAACCCATTGCGATCAATTGTCATTTCATTTCTGTTACGCAATTATCCCAAAGGGTTAAAAATGTCCCACAGCAGGTAGTCAGATGATACTTTATCAAGTCTACTTACATGGTTTTCCTATGAGGTACCTCTTCTTCACAAGTTATGATAATAAATCACAGTTATTTAGAACCATAAATTAATCTTACCTGTTGCATTGAGTTCCGTTATCAAACTCTGCAGTTTGTCTTTGGAGCGACCTGAGATGCCCCAAGTAACATCCCAATATTTTTCTTTTGTCAACCTCGCAAGATGTTTTACAGTGCATTTACCGGTAAAACCTGTAGCACCCAACACTAATATATCCAAACTTTTATTTGCCATAATTTATTATGTTCCAGTTTTTTTTTTCTTTTTTTTTTTTCTTGATACCAATTTTGTTGTAGTTTACTTCTACAGTTCCGCTCTACTACTGGTCAATTCAAAACAAAAGCGGACGAACAACTTCAAACGTTTGCTTACCAAAAATGTGTGCCTCAACGGACTTGAACCTTTCATTTTTTTTGCATATTGAACAGGTTCTTGTATCAAATACCGAGGTTTGTTATCATAGAAATTAATAATTAATAACATTTGTTCTGCTTCATAGATTACACTCTGGTCACCCATCCCGTAACTGATTGTAATTGTTATCTATTCCTTATTATCATTTTATTCTACTCTTTACTACTTACCTACTAATGCAATCTGACTAATTATGACTTTTTAAGTGTTAATATTGTGTATTGTAAATAACTGTTAATTATTGGACATCGTATCGACTTCTAGACTTGTATTTTATTTTTTTATTCCTGAAATGTATTGTATTGTGTTAGTCAAAACTTATCAAGTTTTGACTCAGTATGTTTTTTTTTTTCGTTTTTCTCTTTATTTGTTTTGGGGTTTTTATCTAAATAGGTATGTCAACCCTATCGTGCCTTTTACCATTAACACTTATAATAATTATCACATAAGCTAAACAGTTAAACAATATAATATGAAACTACTTTCATATATGAATAATATAATTATGAAAGTTTTGTTTTGACTCAATATGTTAATTGAATGTTTATAAACTCAACAGGAAACCGACATTGTGCTTTGCAGTGCCCTGACAGGGTTCATGTACAAAAAAAAAGACAGGAAGTCGGTGGCAAAAAACGAAAATTCAAAACCAAAGACACCGACTTCCGAAATTAAAGTTATTATTCATTTTGTAGAGTTTTTTTTTTGTTATCGTTTTTTTTTGGTTTTTTTTTTGTTTTTTTTTTTTTGACTAACATATTGAGTCAAATCTTTCATATATTATTTAACTGTTTAGTATAGTTTGTTTGTTTGTTTCTTGTTTTTTTTTTTTTGTAAAAAGTTTTTATTTTTCACTTTTTAGTTGTGGTACCTACCCCACACAAATCGAATACCACTACCTGTAAGTAACAGTGACAGGAAGTCATCATCATATCATCCTCATATCGTGAAAACCTTAGAGTGAAAAGCTCGGGAATGCAACTTTGACTTTTTTATTTTATTACATTTTTGGAAAAAAAATCCTCGCAACACACGCAGTTTTGTGGCGGCATCTAATCGCCACATGCGACCTATGTATCATACTGACGTCACGCAAAATCCTGCATCGCGTAAGCAGATTTAACCGCGCGTGCAGCATATAATATAACTTCCCAATTGCCCACCAGTTTTTCGCATTTATCTGGTTTTCACTCTAAGACGACGATATACTAAGTGGAAAAATTACGTGTTATTGAAGCTTACTCAAAAACTTTCTAACTAAGCAAAGTTAATATAATTTATATGGGACCAACTTGGGAGCATACCCTTTTATACAAATTAAATTATTTTCTAAATCGGTCCACAATTGACGGAGAAATGGCCGGATATATATTTTTTATTTTTTTTAAACATACATACGCGACGAACATAATTATAACCTCCTCCTTTTTGGAAATCGGTTAAAAACCGACAGTAATAAGTTGTAAAATGTATGTTAAGCATGAGAGCAAATAAATAAGTTTGGTTTGTACAAGCTTTATAATATAACCTTGCTTCGTTCGTATGTGTATTTCCAGTTACTCCAATTGTCATCCATTTTTGAAGCACTCTTTGACATTCGATTGAGCTGAAACATGGCATACTTATATAACTACGGACGCAAAATACGCTGTTTGACGTGGAGTTGCGGATACCAGCCCGTTTTACCTATAACTATTACGGAGACATTTAAAAAATATGATACCATGCAGCTGTCCTCACGATGGAGCCCGAAGATGGCCGTAGGAACTCCTCAATCAAACAAGATAGCGCCATCGTGTTTGGAGTCTTTGGCTGTGTCTTGACAAGTCCTATTACACTAGGTGGTGTCCAGGGCCTGATGATGGAGCCGAGAGTTGTCCATAGAAACTCCTCAATCAAACACTTAACTACTTACTTATGTTTTATTTGATGAAGTAAGTGAATCCCCCAATTGAGAACATGTGGAACGGTTGATGATAGGTGTTCACCATCTACCTACATAAGGAATGTATTAGATATAAAAGAAGGAAAGAGAGACTGTTGAGAACGATACAGATAAATGAATATTTTCGATATTGGTCCTGTTATTCAAGTTTTAGCGCAACCTTCACCTGAGATAACAAACCTGCTTTCTGATTTGTTTACACATCATTAATTCAAATTCTATTTTTAGACTTAGGGCCGAGTCACAGCGGCCGGCAACGGCTGCCAGGGGCCGCCTGCGGCCCCCGGCGTTGCCGCTGGCAGCCTCGCGCGACCTCCAGAACCACGCGCCTAGTCTACTCTTGACTAGTCTAGTTTCTACATTACATACGCGCGGCCGCCCGCGTTGCCGCTGGTAGCCGCGGGCAGAACCACCGACAAGATGCGGGTGGCGCGCGGCCGCTCGCGTCACCGCGGGCGGCCTCGCGACCTTTTGAAGCTTTTCAAGCGATACTGGTCTTTTAAGTATGTAGATAAAGTTTAAAATAGTTTCACACTGAAAGTGCTCGCCGCGTCGCTGCCGGCCGCTGCCATTCCGGTGTGACCCGACGCTTAGTTTAGAATACTTTAAATAATGAGAGGGGCGTAGCTAACGCCGTATCAGCCGTCTCAATTATATGGGGGCCCCAAGCTACAGGGGGCCCCCGACGCGACGTGTGACAGCCATAATTCGGAAAATATTATCCAAAACCTCAAATCTTATTGAAAAGACGTCTGTAATTCAAAACCTAATGAAAATAAATGTAAACAAATTACTTTAAATTATAGATTCGTAAGTAATTTGTTTATGTCAATTTAGTCTACTTACCTGAAAACACACAGGATATCTACATATATGGTAAGTACTGAATATTTTTTTTATAAGGAAAAAATAAGTGCCTACCTAGCCTGTCTGTACTGTACCTTCAGATCACTTTTGACAGAGGATCAGCAGCGAGTGCTTTCCGTATTAAACATACCTACCGATACGTTGGTTAACCGCATATCATTGGTAACAATTTGACATCTACAGCGTCGGCGATCTACATCGCCACATGCGAACTACGCATCACACTGACGTTACGCAAAATCTTGCATCGCGCAAGCAGCGTTTACAGCGCGTCGAGTATATTATATACAACGTTCCGACATCAATCGTCGGACAGTTGCCCACTAGACACGACACCCGTCTTGTCGGAGCATCCTCTCCTTTCTATGGAGAATTAGTGAACTTAACACCCTGGTCCTCATACCTCTATAGTAATACGGCTTTATGTCGTAACAGTAAGGGCAATAGGCTCGGTCAATATGGATAACTGGCGAAATGTGGGTGTAATATCGTACGATACCTCTGCCTAACCCGTCGGGGATTACAGAGGCCCTATCTCGACGTTACGCATCGACCTAGTTCGGCCCTTCACTCGTCGGTCGGTCGACGCGTAAAGTCGAGATGGTTAAAAGAAACTCACACTACCAATACTCAATGGGCCTCAGGCGTGATGTTATGTTATAATAATAATACATTCTTTATTTCGGACAACATAAGATCCACTGTGTTAGTAATTTTCTTATAATTAATGTTAATAAACATATTGTCTATACGAATTCAAACCTTGTATTTGAACTCGCTTCATGGGGATGACGCACAAGCGAAAGAAAGACCTGCACTCGTTCATCACCCCCACAAAACGTCTCAGAATAGGAGAGTAGATGTTCTCCGCCACTGTCCTCAGAATACTGTTGTCACTGTCCCGCAATGGACGAGATTATTTTCCGAATAACCGCGTAAAAGTACGCGCGCGTACTCGCTGCGCGTTTCGATTCAGCGCAAACATTTCAGATGCGCTTCAAAAACGGGGCAGTCACAACAGCATTCTGAAAACATATATATTGTATAACATACATATTATATTGGATGCGCAAGACCTCCAGCGATCCTTTGGTAAAGCTGACCCACAGACTCCCCGTGTACATACCCTGACAAAAAGCTTTAAAACGGGTTATTTTAACCTGATTAGTACAACGGTAAAACCTGCGCACCAACATAAATTCTCTCTGACCGCCATTGTCTTTAAGGTCGTCGGTAAGTATGTGCCCCAGATACTTAAAATTATTTACTCGCCTTATACTCAAGCCATTCAGAGTAAAACTTGGTACATAGTCGGGGGCCTTACCAGCGGCCTTAAAAACCATGTATTCACTTTTTTTTACATTATAAACGAGTCCGTGTGTAGGTGCATAGTTCTCGCATACTCTCAACATCTCTCTATATTGATCCCGCAGTCAGGCCCAACAGCACCATGTCGTCCGCGTAACTGATATTATTAGTGGTAACACCACCCACGCGGCATTCGACACGCATGCTGCCGAGCCACAATGTGAAAATGACCTTAAAAACGGTCATCCTCTTTTTATTTGTTTAATGGATACTACAAACTATTTCAATGGTCAGAGTAGAACTCCCGCAGTGCAGATGTAAATAGAAATGAAGTTACGGCGATTTTTAGTTTTCGATAGAATTTCGAACAAATCCAAATATATGTATTTAAAAAACATATTTTTATTTTTCCACTAATATAGCCACATAGCAATGATTTCTTGGCATATATTAGACATAATAATATAAAAAATGCTTTTAATAGAAGACGTAAATCTATACTTATTTATTTTTTATTTACTAACTAATCAATACGACATTATTGACTTACTAATTAATACGACATATTCTACAGAACTATATATATTATTTTAAAAAATCTCGAATCTTTATCTTACAAGATTTTGCAGTAAAATGCTTCCAAAGTTTCATATTTATTTCTATGGTTCAGTGATGGGCGTAACTAGTTACTAATGTAATCTAATTAATAATTGAATTACCTAATAATTTGATTAAAATGTAATTTAATTACATATTATTCAATTACATTGTAATTAGATTACTTTGGATGTGCTGTGAAATTAATTACAATGTATTTAATTACCAAATAATTTGATTACAAAGTAACCTAATTACATAGTATTTGATTATATTATAATTATAATTGCTTTGAACATGAAATGTCGCACGCTTGCATCGCACAGTTGCGATATAGGTGCAAGTGCGGCCCGTACGACGTCATCGGGAAGTAGTAAGTATAATGGGTGGGGGAGCGGGGGGGTTCTATGCATTGTGCTCGTGCGTCGTCGCTCCTAGCCACCCCGCTTCACCCGCCCCCTTCAGTTACTTCTAATCTTTTGTATTATAAGCACGTAACATTTTCTTAAGATTACAAGTCGTATGTATTTTGGTGATTAGTGCAAAAACTTTTTTGTTACGTACAATGAGTGAAAGTGCAAGACTACTTTTAGAAGATGACAGTTCAGTGGACGAATCTGTGTCTGCAGGTCAATCGACATTACCGTCACCAAGCAATATTTCTGCAGTGCAACCCACTATACTTGACGGTAAATTCTTTGAGATACTTCCTAATTCATCAGGAACTGATAAAATAGTCGCCATTTGCAAGAAATGTCTGCCTAATAAAGTAGAAATAAAAGGCTCGAGATTGTGTACATCCAATTTTAAAACACATTTAAAACGGAAACATGGACAAGAAACCATTCAAGAATACCAAGAATATATTAAAAATAAAAGATCGAAAAACGTTCGTACTTCCAGTTCGTCAAACGAACTATCACCACGAAGGTCGTCAAATGTACCCTCATATTCTCAAGCTGAATTCGATCGAGATATTGTTAAGTATTTTGTTAACACAATGATTTCTCTAAAGTGCACTGAAGACCCTTATTTTCGACAAATTTTACGTAGATTAAATATAGGTGCAAATAATCTAAGAATCATGAGCCGGCGGACACTTGGAAGAATGATTACGGAATTCTTTGATGAAGAGTCTACTTTAGTGAAACAAGAACTAAATCAAGTGAAACACGTTTGTACGACAGTTGATATTTGGTCTGGACGTCGAAGAAGCTTTTTAGGTGTAACAACACACTGGATTGATTCAGATAGTTTAAAGCGTGTCTCAAGGGCATTAGCATGTCAACGTTTTAAAGGCACTCATAGTTATGACAAAATATACGAATTGTTGCAAGAAATTAATTCAAGGTATGGCTTAACTAGCACAAACGTTGTGGCTTGTGTTACAGACAACGGCAGCAATTTTGTGAAAGCATTTAAAAGCTTCGGTGTACATCGTATCAATGTTTCAAACGAGCAAAACACTATTGATTCTTGTGATGAAGACTCCGATACTGATAGTACAGACGACGAATTAACGTATCTTAATGACCTTTCTTCAACAATTAGCCATTTAGAGACTCGTTTGCCATTACACCTAAGATGTGCTTCACATACTTTGAGTCTTTGTGCCACCGACGCTAACAAAATACTAGAAAACCAGGAAACGGAGCTATCGAAAATGCATGACCAAACAATCAAAAAATGTAACACATTATGGAAAGCAGCAAATAGACCAAAATCGGCTGAAATTTTACAAAATATTCTTGGCCATACTCTAAATAGGCCAGTAGAGACAAGGTGGAATAGCCTTTATGATGCCTTGAAAAAAATCGCAACCATAAAAGATGAATCTGCAACACTTCACAGAGCTTTAAACATAAAAAATCCACTTCGTGAATCTGAATTTACCTATATAAAAGAATACCTTTCATGTACTCAACCTGTCGCTGATGCGCTTGACATTCTTCAAGGTGAAAACGCAACCTATTACGGAATATTTCTGCCAACTATACTCTCGTTGAAGAAAAAGTTGACAAATTTAACTGAAGTAAGAGACTATGAGTACTGCAACACTGACTGAATCTTACCTCAAAAGTGTGCAAACAAGGTTTAAAGATTTTTTGAAAATTTCGGGACCTGAAGCTGAAAATGCGGCTTTAGCTGCCGTTTCTCATCCTAAATATAAAAAATTGAAATGGACATCATTAATTGGACAGGCAGAATATAGTATAATGAAAAATTTACTTGTAAAAGAAGTCGTAAAGATAATACCAAATCAATTATCTCGAGAAAGACCACCAACGAAGTCGAGGGCGGATGACTATTTTGAAATAGATTCAAGTTCGGATTCAGACAACCAGAGCAGTGAACCAAGATCCAAAGCAGAACTTATAGTCACTCATTTTTTGGCAGAAGATAGCAGAGAACTTCAAATATTAAATAATCATAAAGAAATTAAAGAAATATTTTTAAAATTTAATACCCCTCTACCTTCTTCTGCACCAGTGGAACGTATGTTTTCGTACGCGACAATGATCAATTGTCCGAAAGCAAACCGTTTGTCAGACGAAATGTTTGAAAAAAGGGTCATATTAAAGGTTAATTTAAATTATAAATCAGAAAACTAATTTTTTTTTATCAGCCAATGGTGAAAATTATAACTAATAAAAGATTTATAACTAAACAATGATTGACAGATGATTAAATTTTTTTTTTGTATAATTTAAATTATAAATCAGAAAACTATTTTTTGTTTTATCAGCCTATGGTAAAAGTTTATAATTAATAAAAGATTTAAAACTAAACAATGATTGACAGATGATTAAATTTTTTTTTTGAATAATTATAACGTGTTTTATTTTTGTATTTGTCAAAACTGTATTAAATAGTGCATTTTTGTAAGAGGTGTCCAATACTTATACAGTATGATTTTAAAATCGTTAACCAAAAGGAAAACATTTTCCGGACAAAAAAAAAATTGGACTTTGTATGGAGATCGGTCAGCTGATAGGTCAAGTCTCCATACAAAGTCCAAATTTTTTTTTGTCCGAAAAATGTTTTCCTTGGGGAAAGTTGTTCAGTATCATGAGTAGAAGCCACTGTTAAAATTTAGTTAAAGATTTTAAAATCATCCTGTATAAATGTGTAGGTAAGTAATTACATTTTATCAGATTACTTATGTAATCTATTATAATGTAATTAGATTAGCTTGTAATTCAATTACTTTGTATTTAATTACAGTATGTACTCATTGCAATTAGTTACTTAAGTAATCTGTTACAAAGTATTTCAATTACTAATTACAATGTAACTGTAATTTGTAATTGTTAATCTAAATACTTTTTGCCCATCACTGCTATGGTTATAGGGTGCTCAACTGCTCAATACCGAATATTCTTTTTATTAATTTTGTATGCGATAGAGATATCGTTGGGCATATTACATACCTATCATATGATAGTTCAATAATCTAAAACACATTTATTTAAAAAAATCCGATAGCTTGAAAATTTTTATCGTCACTTTAGACCACTTTATTAGCATGAACATTCATGCTAATCAAAATCATAAATTTTATGTAAACTCATACTTTTTCACAAAAATTAAACAGAAAAAAAATTCGATTAGATGACAGCCCTGACACAGTTTAAAAAAACTTAAATATCTCTGAAATCTTGCATGAGTAAGATTAGATATTTTTATGGTTTATAGAAAAGATTCTAAGGAACCTCTGGTTAAATAATAAAATCCACATTCGTAAAGAATTAAGAGATTTTTTTTAAAGAAATAACACAAAAAACGGCATAGTTTTGTTATTATTAGGGATAAAATTATAGTGATTGGTGGATAATGTAGATAATGAATCTTTTAATAATATTACATTACAAAACAACTGTATTTACCTAGTACCTTTACATCACTGGCGTTTCTATAGTTTTTTTTTTGTTTCCATAGACAATAATGTAAATTGCCGTAATTCTGGTTCCAAAAACAACTAGACTTCGTGAGTTCTACTCTTACAATTGAAATAGTTTGTAGTGTCCATTAAACAAATAAAAAGAGGATGACCGCTTTTACGGTCATTTTTCATACTGTGCGAGCCCGGCCAGAAGATCATTCACATAAAGGTTGAAGAGTCTAGGAGACGTCAGACCCCCCTGTCTCACACCGCACTCCAACCTACATGGATCAGAGAGTGTTGTTGACCATTTCACAATATTATTTTTGGTTTGCATATCAATACTGCAGAATTCCGAGAACTTCAGCCGGTATATTCCTGTCCCCCAGCTTTCTCCAGAGCACGTCATACGCCATGAGGTCGAAGGCTCTGGACAGATCCAGCACCGTGGTTCTGCGGTCAGTATAGTATTGGACAGTATTCTGGAGACTTAAAATAGCACTCTCTGTAGATAATTTGGACTGAAAACCAAACTGTGCATCGTGCATGCAGATATTCTTTTAAGCATGAATCTAGAATATTGTCCAATATTTTGGCAATTGTAGTTGCGAGAGAGATAGGACGATAGATGCCTTTATCAGAGATGTCACCTGTTCGGTTTTTAACTACAGGCATTACTATTGTCTTCATAAGATCAGCTGGCAGGTAGGCATGACTAGGTAATACACATTGTGTACAATAGAGACAGGATCCTTGGTTATGCAACAAGGATTTTCGTAGTGCAACTGTCTAATATTATATATATAATTTATCACTACCACTGATGTGCTGTTGACTGTTATGTATTTACCTAATTAAACTTCATAAATAGGGTTCAATGGTGAATTAAATAAAAAATGCGAATATAATCTTTTTACTTAACATAATTTTTATTCAGTACCCAGTATAACAATGACTAAAAAAGTAATATAAAGATTGAGTGAGCAGTGGTGGCCTAGTGGTAACGGCCACGAATTACGAGTTGCAGGTCGTAGATTCGAACCCTGATAGGCGCTTTACTTTGTGTAAATTATTTCATCACCACTGCTCTCAATACGGTGAAGGAAATTATCGTGAGGAAGCCGGCATGTCCTAGAACCGAAAATTCGGAGACATGTGACATCCACCAACCCGCACAGGGCTCACGTGGTGGATTACGGCCTACTCCCGTTCATTGAGTTGAAAGATTAAGTACCTGAGCGAAAACAGGTTCGTCAATGAGTCTTAAACAGGCTGGCAGGGACATCGACGCGAAAACTGATACCATGGATTCAGTACGAATGAACAGCATGGTTCAGTATGAATCTGAACCCCCCTGCGTTGAAATTATTCGTCGGTTATTTAAAAAAAAATCTGCTGTTCATTTGACCGCGCAGGTATTGTACTTTTCTATGAAACAACAGTTTTTTTGAAGTGAAAACTTCTTTAGCGTCGTTGTGATTTGAAAGATGATAAAAAAAAAGCGACAGTAAAAAGAGACGGACACATAAATTCATAAGATTTAACGTGGGAGAAAATGAGATAGGAACCATTATACAGTGTTTCTTATAATCGTGGTTCTCTTTGTGCTCTGCTTCGTACCCCCTCCACTCGTGTTTACCAAGGCATAGTGGGAGTTTGCTTGGGCCTACATTATTGAAGGTTTCACTTCTACCACGTGTGAATTGCACACGTTTTTTTTTTTTAATAACCGACGAAAAATTTCGACGCAGGGGTTTCAGATTCATGTACTTGTACTGAATCCATGGTTCGATATCAGTTTTCAGGTCGATATCCCTGCCTCACTGCATACCATAACCTC
This sequence comes from Agrochola lota, assembly GCA_947364205.1. Classification (NCBI taxonomy): domain Eukaryota; kingdom Metazoa; phylum Arthropoda; class Insecta; order Lepidoptera; family Noctuidae; genus Agrochola; species Agrochola lota. The sequence goes on along the minus strand of OX376227.1, from coordinate 8,930,747 downwards.
CTTTTTTTAAGACGGTTAAAAACCAAAGTTCAGTGATTTTTAGATAACTAATGTTATTTCTCTATCGACCATTTAAATACTTAGTAGTCTAGTTACAACTTACTCAAATAAAATATCCTTCTATTATCTTCACTGTGTGTGGCGGTTCGTTAAGTCAAAGATAATATATATTTTATATTATCTTCAAAGTGTGTGACGATCTTTAGGCCGCATAAAGCTTCGTGCAGACTACCGCGACGCGGCAGCTTGACGCGATTTTTATTTAGTTAAGTAGATATTATCAGTTACCCAATAACCGATAATATCTACTAACTAAATAAAAATGATTGTATTAGTATTTACTAACCTTTTTTTTTTTTTTTAAGGATGGAATATCATCAAATGACTTCTCCCGCTCTGGGCAGAGCGAGACCCACCCGTGTTCCTTCCGTTGCCTGTGTGCCGGGGCCGCGATATCCCTTTCGGACAAACCCGCAACCCCAGCAGGTTTATTTACTAACCTCAGACCAAATAAAATTGGTCTGATTTACTGAACTTAATGTAATCAATAGCTTTTCCTCTGGAGAAATAATATTCTTCTTAATAAGTACCTAAAATTAGTTTTTTTGTGGTCACGTCATTCTTAATAATCTCTAAAATGTAATCAAATGTACGAAAGGTCATGCGGGACCGTTATGTCAATAATCATTGGGTACCGCTCTCCTCGATCCACCACCACTATATCAGACTTGTTGGCTACAATAGTCCTGTCAGTGATGATGGATCGATCCCAGTAAATGTGAAATTTCCATTTTCTAGAACTTAGTTGGGCACATAGAACACCTGCTGGGTACATATAGTACGGCACTTCCGATTCCACAAGGTTGTATTTCAGAGCAAGTTGCTGATGGATAATTCTGGCTACAAGGTTGTGTCTATGCAAGTACTCTTCATTAGCTAGACGATTACTTACCTGTAATCATGTATAAATATAATGGACGGATGGATGACCCCTGTAACGCAGGATCCACCTAGCATGGGGGTCATTGATCCAATTTCTATGCAATTGTAAGTCCTACGCTGTAAATGTTGCGCATAATTACTTTACAATGCATTTGCTCGAAACGAGCGTTTTCCAAGCAGTCAATTTGTGCGGAAAGTGTCACTTTTTTAACTAGTGCATTTTACTTTTCTGTTTTTTTTTTAATTTTGAGGCCGTCGTCAGCCCTTCTCAGAGATTTTATTATTTGAGAAAAGTTTTACAAATCAGATGATAACGATGACGATGGCGATGGCAATGGAGATGACAATGGAGATGACGATGGCGATGACGATGGCGATGATTATGACAATGGTCAAAATCAAAGTCAAAGTTAAAGTCAAAGTCAGGTCAAAGTCGAAGTCAAAGTCGAAGTCAAAGTCGAAGTCAAAGTCGAAGTCAAAGTCGAAGTCAAAGTCGAAGTCAAAGTCGAAGTCAAAGTCGAAGTCAAAGTCGAAGTCAAAGTCGAAGTCAAAGTCGAAGTCAAAGTCGAAGTCAAAGTCGAAGTCCAAGTCAAAGTAAAAAATCAAAGTCAAAAGTCAAAGTCACGAATGTTGTTTTTATCATTTATATACGTCGTCATAAGTTAGATAGTTACACATCATAGGCGACTACCGTAAGGCTCGCTCGTTTTTTTTTTATTTCCTCGCACAATGCTTAGTAAAACGTTGTATGACACACGTCCGTAAGATGATTTCCGACTCGTGTCGACTTATACACTCGTCGGAAATCACCTACCTTCCGCACTTGTAGTATAAATAACTATTGTACATTACTTTTGGAAAATAAATTATTTGTTATTATTATTTTATTATATTATTATTTGAATGTGTTTGACATTTCTCGGGAGTCTGAGATCCCAGACCTTTAGAAGGCGTACGAGGGGCCGAAGCCAACTCGCAGAGGCCCGTTAGACGTTTTTAATTAAATGAGGCATCAAACGACGATTATCCCTGTATGCACTATGCGAGTGCACCCAAGGACAACCCCCGGTTGGTGTAGGACTACTGCAGGATATGGAAACAAAAATATTAGACTATAGGTTTGGGTGGGTTAAGTTGACTGGTGACCCGGAACTATGGAAGGACTATGGCCCCTGCCTGATCAATGTTGTATATGTACACGGATAAAATGGCAGGGTGACTTGCACACTCAATAATGGGCCCTCGAACACTATCGCTAGCACATAGTGACGTAGCGACAAGGGGGCAACATGTCCTGAGGTGCTTGAGGAGTAGAGAGGTATTCCAAGGCTTTCAGAACAATCCCAGAGCCCGGAAGATGGTCAAGATCCCTACGAGCTCTTACTGGAATACTTCGTTACTCCGAGCACGTTTGCTCTTGCGAATCTCCACTCAAGCCGGCCAATTAAGGCAAGAATGAGGTGGGAGCTCTGTTCCTCGTCAGTGTTCACTCCAACCGGCTAATAAAGCCAAGCCAGAGATGAGAAACAAGACGTCTCCCGGGAGATAGGGCCCGTGGGGTCGCTACTGCCCAACAGCTCGCCACAAGCTGCCTTTCGGGTTTCTGTATCTTTCTTGCTCTGGCTCCTCATCCTTGACCTGTTCCGGAAAAGTAAATTCTACCGGCACAGACCTAGAGTTTAGAGCGCGCAAGCCCCACCACGATGTCAACGTAGACATAAGGCGGCGCGGCGGCGGTGGGCACCTTATTATTATTATTATTATAATACCTACTCATCCGAGTGTTCATGGACACTCTCTTAATGATCAAAATATTTTTGAATTCCCCGTAAAATCTAAGGTCTTCAAAGAACTCGAGAGTTTACTAATAATTTTGAAAATGCCATTTTCTTTACGAAAAACACTGCTGTGAAAAAACAATGGAGTAAAAAAGTACGGGGGTACGCACGTCAGGTCTGCCAACTTCTTAAGGAATTAATATCTGTATTTTAAAAAAAAGAATAGATAAGTACAGTACGACATAACTTAGATGTAAGTAGCATAAATTTGAAAATTTGCATACATTTATTTGAATTTTACGAATGTATTTGGTTTTATGTCTTAACAAGTTTGCGTAAAGATGATTTTCACCTAAAGCAGTAATAAATATTGATGATTTTGAAGGCGCACTCAGTTCAGTTGTTGATTGGTTTTACGAATTTTGCCGACGCTACAACTAAGTTGTGTTGTACTATACTACCTTTCTTCATAAAGTTGCAATTTTATTGATATTTTTATTTGTTGGAGTTTATTTGAGAATGCGACATAAAATAAACTCCAGGGTGACAGTTGATTTAAGAGGAGGATAAAACTAGTAGAAGAGGGAAGAAGTAAACGATATGCAGCGGAATTTGTTTTTTCTTTTATTATACCCAAATGTGTACGTTTTACCTATATGCGAATTTCTACCCACAAGTTGGGGCAAAGGTACGCAGCCTGACCATGGCACAATTTAGCTTAATACAAAAGACCATATGATCTATCATCGAATATTTTTTGCATAAAACGCAACAAATATTCGTCTGATAGTTGTGCTACATACAGCACAAATAAACGATTAGATCCTAATATTTTAATAGTTTCGGTTCAGTGGAGACAAATAAGAAAAAGTGCGTCCTTTGGCCCCAAATTACTCTACATAAAGAAAACACAATCAGCACGCGAGACCGCGTCCCGCGGGCAGATTGTGTTTTTAACCGACTTCCAAAAGGAGGAGGTTGTCAATTCGGACGTTTTTTTTTATGTATGTTCGGGCATAAAAAAGTATCACATCAGTGATTAGTACGGCGAGGACGATTTCGTCTCTTTTCTTTGCAAACAAAATGATGCGACAGGCAGGTTTATAATAAGAACAACTCGTTATCTTACAATAAGTTTATACCTACTTAACTGATTATTTATAATTTTGTTAACTATGTTTTATTTATTTTATCCCCTACCACTTCATAAGATAAACCATCACACATCAGTCTATCAACTATATCAGTTCTGTAAAAGGCTGCTCCGGGCATGACCACTCCTCCTCTGTAAAAGAAAAATAAAGGTAAGCAATGTAGGCATAATCGCAAACATTTATGTGAGGAGACTGTTTATTGTAGGTAGACTGCTGATGGCAATATTATTGAAAGTAGTTTGGTCATTCAGGACGACCAAAAATCACGTAAAGCTGGGCAGGGTGTGAGTCCTACGGAGTCCTATTTCTCAAACAAACAACTTCTTAAAAAATATGACAAAGCCTAATCCTGTTTGAAAAATCCGCAACTGATAAACCGTTAATCTAATAAAATAGTTCCTAAGTAGACTATAAGTTTTAGCAATGCAAGGTACTATTGAAGACTACGGTCTTCAACCAGTTCGTCCTGCCCGTTATGACATTCGGTGCCGAAACGTGGACACTAACAGACGGGCTGATCCACAAATTCAAGGTCGCTCAGCGCACTATGGAGCGGGCTATGCTCGGAGTTACTTTGAAAGATAAAATCAAAAATGAAGTTATCTGAAAAAAAATTGGAGTTACCGACATAGCTTGTAGAGTAAGTAAGCTGAAGTGGCAGTGGGCTGGCTATGTTCGTCGAAGGACCGATGGCTGGTGGAGCAGACGAGTCCTAGAGTGGAGACCACGTATTGACGTAGTATGGGACGCCCACTAGCCAGATGGACCGACGACCTTAAAAATGTAACTGGAACAGACAGAATGCGGAAGGTGGACGACAGGGTGTTGTCGCGCAGCCTGGGAGAGGCCTATGTCCAGCAGTGGACTGTGATAGGCTGAGTTGATTGAAGGTGTTATGTGCGCTAGCGCTTTTGCATGATAGATAAAAATAATATTTTAATAACTTTGTATATAACCGCTGTTCAAATTACGAAATTAGATATATTTGACGGCGCGTCTAATGGTTTTACGACGCCAAACTTACGGACTTGATTTTAGAACGGTTATGACAGCTGTCAACTTGACGTCGGAATGCGACCCCCTGTCAGAAGGAAAGATCGCGAAGATGGATCGAAGCCGGCATTTATTAATAATGACGGTGATATGGCGACTGGGATAGTGGAGGTCATGGTGATTGGTGACTGCCCTTGCAGGATGTGCGCTCGCGTCTTACGTACTCGGGGGAATATCGTTTACATTATTGTTCATTCCCTAATGCGATCAGAGTTTTGTGATTATTCAGAATATTATTGTGTTTCATTTAATTAAATCTAGCCCGCAAACCCACGCATAAGAGACAATAAGACCTCTTCTGATAAAGACGACGTATTGCCTTTATATTTCTCCATTCTCTTCAGGATACATAGGCCCATAATATACCTACTGAATAATGCTAAAACTATCATAAATTGTCTTCTCACTATAGGCTTACCCACCTCTCCAGAAATAACAGGGGTCTGAAGAATTAATTTAAAATGAACCAATAGATAGGTGTATTAGTAACTTACTTGGGCATGTTGGAACTTTCTTTAAGTATTGTGATTGCACTCATGATAATCGCAACAGCTGTTGTGTCGTAACCTGGATCACTGCCCGATACCTGTGAAAATAGCAGGTTAGGTAAATTACATAGGTGAGCTATTTCACAAACATGTCGTGGTTTTTACGAAGATTTGGCAACCCTCATTCTGGATCCTCATGCATCTTTAGTAACTGTTTTTTTTTTAGTTTTTCGTGGAGAAATCGAGGGAACTCTTCAAATATTATAGGAACACCTAAAGCGATTTGGGTATTTTTTATAGTAACTCGTGCAGTTGCTCTCGGAAAGCACCATTTGGTAAAGTGGAACTGATGATAAAGACCACAGATGGCCACCGGAATTGCTCAATAAAAAGTATTTCACGGGTTGCGATTCAATTACTAATAAGGTAACCAAGCAATTTATGCTTGTCACAATGCATATGGAGAAGTGGAGCTGATGGTGAAGTACTAGGAGAACTCTCAACGATTAACGTCCCTGCATCGGGAAAAGCAATATTTTGTAAAAAGGTGATGAGTAGTTTACATCAGGTTATTGTAACTTAGATAAATTACAAACTGACCCACTAAAAAGCGAGTAAAAAAAAAATACATTATATTACATACACACTACATATATTTTTCACTATGTAGTGTTTTTTTGGAAAACTATTTTTTTTTAATGAAAATACAACATTCAGAATGTCAACCTACCTTCACTGACATTGTTTTCGACGGCTTCGAATTCAAATCCGCTCCTAACTCCCAGCCTTTACAATTCAAAATGAAACTGTACTTCGTGTCTTGTCTCGTCTTTTCCGTAGGTCCTCTTTGTGATACGTAACCACACGTGACGAGGCGTGGGAAATTAATTAGCAGTTTTCTGAAGCATTTGAAGTAGCTCAAATAGTAATAGAGGAATATTAAGGCAACTACAATGAAATGAAAGAACATTGGCACTGTTGTATAAGCCTTGAAATGTACGGGTTTCTTCTGACTTTTCTCGTGCAAATATCTTTGGGACATATCTACTAATTCGTTCTCGGTTCCAGGATAAGGGAACCATGTTCGGCGGTTGTGTCGATGGAAAAATGATCTGCAAACAAAAATGATACAGGGTAAAAAAATATGTCACCTATTTAACCACCTTAAAAAATGGAGCAGGTTCTAGCTCGTCGGCATGTATTTTTTATCTATATTCTTTAATTTCTCCGTGATTACTGGGCCGATTTACGTGATTCTTTTTTGATTGCAAGGGGAACCTTGCACGGTGGTCCTATATAAATTGTATTAATTTTGCTTGGGTAGTTTTTGAGTTAGCTTCAATAATACGTATTTTTTCCACTTAGTGTATGTATATGGTATAACATCATCAGGTGTTATAATAACTTCCTGTCACTGATAATTACATAACAAGTGGTGAAATGATGGGTCTACCCCACATGGGTCTATCAAAAAAGTGATAAATAAAAAAGTAAAAAAAAAAAAAACTGACATCAAAAAAACACTACAAAGCGAAAAATTACTTTAATTTCGGAAGTCGACAACACGTCAACAACATTTTTTTGGAAGACGGCTGTTTTTGTTCACCTTCGTTTTCCCATAACTGCAATGGTTGCAGAAATAGTACCATAGCCAATGATTAATGGTGCTATAGCAATTTCACTAGACCTAGTAGTTAGACACTAGATTTAACACCTTATTAATAATATCTTATTAAATTCTCGTTGTTATTGTGTAGATACATATCGTAATAGGTACCTTTTCATTTCTTCAGGCTCTGGCTCAATAGGGTTAGGAAATAGCTCTTTCCATAAAGCCAGATGGTCTTTGAAATGCTCCAACACATAAACGAGCGATGTCCATGTTCCACTGTGTAGAAGAGTGCGACCAGGATGCCTACCATGATCGAATTAAAAACGATTCAAAAGCAAGGCATTTCAGTTTAGGTTCTTAAACTGCATCGCTTCAAAGTCGTACCATGACGTCCAATAAATTCAGCGGCATTTGGATCGTTAAAAGTGAATGAAAGATCGCAATCTGTGGCTGAACCGCGCCGCCGCGTTTGGAACGTTTTTGGTGAAAACGAGACAACGCTATTATTGTCTAATAAGTTTGTTTCGCGCACATTATTTAGTGTCAGACACGTTCAGAAGCAAGTAACATTTTATTTGTTCTTAACTCAGTATCATTTACTTTAAAGTAAAACAGACACTCAACAGTTTTTTTTAAGATTGCACGTTAATACGGTAACTATTGTTAAAATAATTCTTAGTCAAAGTAGATATTTATTTACTTTTTGCTATTTATTAAGTATACGAAAAAAATATTTTTATTTCGACGTAATAAAACAAATTATGTTTCTGTTTCGAAAGTACCAGAGTAAACAAAATTGTGTGAGTTGAGTTGGGGCATAGTGGGCATAGTGTGAGGCAGAATCTTCCTCAAAAAACTCAAATAAAAGTAGTTCATCAGAAATCTGTTAGAGAAAAACGAATGCGGTTAAAAAAGGCATATAAAATTGGTATTTTAGAGTTTAAAAGAAAGATTAAAGCTCACTTACATTGGTTTTGGTAAAATTCCACTAAAACAGCACCAAAAAACTTTATTTTCGTCAATAATTCACCAAACGTTTCAGTTTATGTTAGAGAAATAGTAACTTTTATTGAATCGCTTATTTTGACAGTTGAGCGTTTCAGTTGAGCTGCTATATGGACGTCATGGTACCAAACAAGAATGAATGAAACCAAAACTTGCGACTCAGTTTGGGACAATCGCTGTCACATGGCATGGCCTAAATTGAATCGTTAAACTAACGTCATGGTACGAATTAGAAGAACAGTTCAGTTTAGGTCCTAAAATGGATCGCGCTAAGAGCTCGTGGTAGGCATCTTGGAATGTACGCTCTCTTTGGTATTAATAGTTCATTGTAACATTCTACCGTGTTTAGTGTTCCTAAAAACATAAGTAGTTTGTTGTTAGACTTTTGTGGCCCACACTTTTTGGGGACAAACTTTAAGCTAAGCTAATCTCGCATTCCGCAAATCGTTGCAACTTTGTCGCAAAAAGGCGTTTTTCACCAAGGAAGCGGAATTACGCGGGCGTTTAGCCTCGTTTTTAGGGTTACGTAGTAAACAAGGAGTTTCGCCATGTACGTCTGTCTGTCTGTCCACGGCTTAGCTCAGATACTCTTAGTACTAGAAAGCTGTCATTTGGCATGGATATAAATTAATTAATCACGCCGACAATGTGTTAAAATTTTTGCACTTGGCCGGAAGCCAACTCCAGCTCGAAATAACGCTAATTCGAATATCGAATCACTATATTTTATTCGTAATTAATCAATGCGTACCTTGGAATTGTTTCTCTAGATATATCATAGCGGTCTCAGTTGGTATGGCAGCATATCCACAGCTAGGTACCACTAGAACATTTGCGCCTTCTGCAGCCTTGTTGAAGTTCCGGTACACGTTAAGAATATGCTGAAAAAATTATAAATCGGTATAAAAATCTTCTGCTTCTCTCGTATCGATACAAACTACTTACTTATTAGTGAATGATATCGTGATAGATTAGTGATATCGTAGTAAAAAAAAGTGACTGTCACTAGGGTTAATTTCAAAATACGTAAAGTCCTGGCAAAAAGGAAATTTAAGAAACCAACCACTTGTCTGCGTAAAAAGTGAACTTTAAAAAGATGAAAACAAGAGGACCTATTTCTGTCTGATATTATAAAGTATAGGATTATTAACTTGTTCCAAAGAGTCCCCAAAATAAATAACATCTTTGGTGTTTCCCATGGCTTTCGAATTTCAGGAAGAGTGTTGAGATCATTAATTATCAGATTCAGTTTGTGGGACGAGCAATAAAAAAACAAAATTTTGGTGTATTTTTTGCATTGGGCCTCACCGTCTTTTCTTGAAATCGTCGAACAATCGTCAAATAAAGAAAAGAAAGAAGAAAGAAAACGTTTATTTGGACACAGTTCGTGAAACACAAAATACAAACAAAGTAAAATTTATAGTAATATTTTGACAATAAGTGTGCCTCACGGCTGCGCCAAATCCAAAACCAACGCATTTATCTGGGCCTTATGGGTACGCTAGTCGGTCATTCTTCCACACAAACGTAGTATGGTGATTACTCGTCTGTTTGACGGTGTACGTTCAAAACTAAAATTTATATCAATTTGTCTTATAATTATCTAGCCCTATATGGAAGCAGAATTGGAAAAAAATAAATTGGTTTGGAAGTTATGAGCGTCAAAACTTCCATATTTCAACACTAATTTTAACTCGTCTTTGGGCGTAAATAAATAACTTATATAGTAAAAAATGGCTGAATAGAAACCGTACAGGGATAGAAAATTAATTTAAAAGTTCAAATAATTTTATTTTAGTCATCACATCCAGTAGTTTTTACATAATATCTACACGCCTTAAGGTCTGCTCTTGAAATTTTACGCGCTCGCATTCGTTATAAATCATCGTCTATTTCACTTAATAAATTAATATAAATATAAGTATAAATAAATATAAGTATAAATAAAAACTAGAAAAAAATAAAAATATATATATACTAATTGGCATTCATATTTGTCACTCCCACTTTGTCTTCATTTATCAAAAACTCATTGATGCTATATGCATTATGCAATCGATTTTGCATCCACACTTTTCAGCTCAACAAATTCGACAAACATTTATTTTTCTTTGACTTCGTTGGTTTCCTCATCAAAATATCGCAGCCCAATCGATTGCTTAGTGCTAGAAATGTCAAAAGTTTCAAGTGCGGGAATGATCTGTCACGCAAGTCAAGTGAGTGGAGTTTGGTTCGGGTGGGCAGGTGCTCCTCCCTGCCCCCCTTGGCGACGCCCAAGGGACCCCAATGCCTTTGCCTGTTTCAAGCGTTGGGTAATAAGTTTTAACGTTTTTTTAACAGGTGGGCAAAAAACGTCTACCATTTCTACTCTCTTTTGAAGTTTTCGCTAAATCTGGAGCAGTCTAGCCGTATAGTTAATATTTAGACAGATTCAGATTTAGCGAATTAAAAAAAACGTGTGGTCGTGGACCCCCGTCAGGAAAAGAGTTCGTTACGCGATACTCGCACGCCCACACACTCGTATATATTGGGTCCTTACCTATGAAATTGGCGTTTTTTTTCTCACAAATAGAGAACCTCGTCACTTCTATGATTTAAAATATTCATCAATTGTTTGGTATTAAACCGAATAATGACCATCATAGACAACTACCAATAGTAAAAAAACCTTATTTCTTAAATTTTTATAAACATAAAAAGTACCTTAAAAATGGCTCCTCATTTTGGTAGTAGAAATGACCACTATTTGTTTTAACTTAGCCAAAACTTATTTTTGTAACGCAACAAAAATGCAACTTCTTTAAAATTCTCCATACAAAACGCTGATTTCATAGGTAAGGACCTATTAATAAAAAGATTCACAGACAGAGAGAGTCGAGGAAAAAATGGAGGCGGGCATAACTATTTTTCCTTACGTGACGATTTCTACCAGTCTCATTTCTACCACCTTTCCAAAAACTATATTAATGAATAAGACTTACAAACATTTCAGCAGATATGTCAACATAATGTGTCCCACATTCGATACAAGCTTCCACGATGGGCGGGCTGAGTATTGAGTTAGGTCCAGTACAGTTGATGACAATTTTCGCCATTTGCAATGCTTTCTTCAAGGATTCACGATTCTCAATGTTGCTTTCTACTATTGTCATATTTTTTGTATCCAAACCTGTAAATGAGAAATATACGTAGGTAGTTAATGATCAAAAATACTGAATAAGAAGTCCTGCCTACTTAAGCTCGAATCTGATAAAAACTGCATCGGTAGATAGTGCATATGGATTATTGTATGACGAAATTGAGACACACTTTTGATTTACGAAATCATCAACAAACATTCTGACCTTTTTTTATTCCTTACGTTTTTCTACTCAAAAACTTCGAAGCAAACCCAGAAAACTTGTGATAATACTACACCTTTATTTTTTTGGGAGATGTTTGGTAACCCTACATATTACCTACATTATCACCAGTCTAATAGTAAATTGGATCGGAGAGGCAACCGGATGGCGAGTGGTAATCTGGGTCTTGAAATGATACCGAATCGTCCGAATGGACCCCAAATGGACCGGGGCGGACACTCGACGGGAGTGATTGAAGGGATCATCATCAGCCTAAGTCGACTATGTCTAAAAATCCGACTGTAAAATACTATTTCCTTTTCGTATGCCTACTCTTTCCGGCTTTGTGGTTAGTGACACTAAACACTTCTTCCAGATTTTTTTATTAAGATCCGCGCCATCTAGTGATCTTAATAAAATAAAAATCTGAAAGAGGTGATTAGTGACACTAACCACTAAACCGGGAAAAGTTAAAACTACCTTCCAAATAATTAGTAGGTGAGTTACCCCAAGGTTATATAATACATAAAGGCAGCTATATAAATAACCTACATAAAAGATTTGTTACGCAATTTTATATCTTCCGGATATTAAGTTAACGAATCAAATTACTCCTACTAGTTTTTTTTTTAATGTTTTATCAATTTGATGTGTTATGTTTAAATGTAGGATAGAGAGACATGTTTTTCCCGTTTTTCTGGTACCTACTACGCTTTGGCTTCATCTTTTTGTCTGACTAACCCCTTGCCAATTTAAAAGTGCCTGTAATTGGTTTATTTGAAATAAATGCTTTGAGTTTGAGTTTTTTAATTTATTATTATAATATTATAAAATTTATAAATAATAAGATATAAAAAAATAAGTTACTAAGGAGACTTCAGCGAGATAATAGTAGCTAATCCCAGGATTATTTACTGTTTTCTCGCTGAAGTCTCCTAGCTAATCTGCGTTCGCAATTTATTTGCCAAACATGTAAACAAACACGAGTTTTAGGAAAAACAACTTTAATACCTACACATAAGGTTCAGTTTCCGCTACAACTTTATGTTTTTATGACTTTTTCAACAGTACTAGTAAGTCTAAAATCAACTTTATTTACACTTGTTGTAAGGGAAGCACAGTAGTGCGAGTTTAAATCATAAAATCATTGTCAACATAGCATGTAAGATAAAAGTATTGATTACAGACATGATTCTTGTTAAAAGGGTAGTGTAACTGAAATTATGACTATTCCATGTAAAAAAGCCTTATATATCCTTATATACTAACTAAAAAGCTCTGTAATATTTTATCCTTACATAGTACTATATTTTAAAGTAGACTATAACGCTAGATAGATCATTCCACCCCCTGTAACAGGGTTCAGCCGCATTACATCCTGGTTTGTGGGAAGCACAATAATCTTCGCTACGGGTCGACGCAGGACCCCGTTTATTGTTTTTACATCAACTACACGGACGATTCCATCATTACCGTGGTATACAGTTTTAATTAGACCTTTTGTCCACGCACTTCGTTCTTTATTATTGTCCGCTATTATCACTACATCACCAACACATACATTTGGTACATTGTTTGTCCACTTTTCACGACGTTGTAACGTTGGGAGATATTCCCGCAGCCAGCGTCGCCAGAACATGTCAGCGAGCGCATTCACGCGCCGCCATTGCCGTCGGGAATCGATGTCCTCGGTGTCACTCGATGCGAACGGCGTACTCCCGGACGCAGTCCCCAGGAGTAGATGATTCGGGGTTAAAACCACAGGCTGGTTGTGGTCATCGTAGACGTAGCTTAACGGCCGGCTATTTATGATTAGCTCGGCTTCGGTGAGAAGGGTATAGAGGACCTCCTCACGGGGGGCACGCTCCTTAAGCGTGCTTCGAAGTGCGTTCTTGACAGATCTCACCAGGCGCTCCCAGCAGCCACCCATATGTGGGGCTGCCGGGGATTGAAGTGCCACTCGATGCCTCGGTTGGTGGCCTCGGTCTTGATCTGACCTTGATCAAGGTCTTTCAGGGCCGCTCGTAGCTCGGAGTTGGCACCGATGAAGTTTGTACCTTGATCTGAGTACAGGTGGGCTGGTTGCCCACGGCGCGCAATGAGGCGCCGAAAGGCTAATATGGCGGAGTCGGCGCTCAAGGAGGCGGCCAACTCTAGGTGCACGGCGCGCGTGGTGAGGCAGGTGAATAAAGCACCCCACCTCTTCTCGCGACGCCGCCCAATGGTCACTTCCATCGGGCCGAAGTAGTCGACGCCCACTCTAGTGAAGGCTCTTCTCGAAGTCTCCACCCTGGCGAGTGGTAGGTCGCCCATTTTTGGTGGGGCGGGCCTAGCTCTGCAGATGCGACAGAGCTGGCAACCGGCGACCACCGATTTTACGGAGGTTCTCACCTTTGTGATCCAATACTTCTCTCGTAGATTGTTCACGACGGTCTCGTGATTGGCGTGTAAAGCGATCGCATGGTAATGCGCGATCAGCTTTCTTGTCAGAGGGTGACGTCCCTCCAAGATAATTGGGTGCTTTTCACCGAATGTGAGCACCTCGCAAGCACTTAGACGTCCTCTCACCCGAAGAAACCCACCGTCAGTGACCATGGGATCTAGGGCCTTGATGCTGCTATTGTTAGGCACAGGCAGCCCTTTAAGAATGGCGGTCCGCTCGCTGCTGTAGCTATCTTCTTGACACAACTTTATTAGATGATTGTGAGCTTCGTCTAAGTCGAGCCGCTGTAGCTCGGCTGTTGTCCGCCGCTTCCGACATTGGCCCACAAAAATGAGGACGCGTGCCATGACGCGCTGTATACGCCCCCACGAAGAGTAGCGCTCGTACTGCAGGAGTGGCGCCACCGGCGATGCGGTTGCGTGTACCCGCTGGATGCGCTCGAGGTCCTTCTCCGCAACATCAGTCTCGTGACATGCTGGCCACTGCTCCTGTGGATCACGAAGAAAAGAGGGGCCCGACAGCCACTCTGCGTGGTTATCGGGCCAAGACAATCTGGTCGCCTTGTCAGCAGGGTTGTTCTCCGAGGGTACCCAGCGCCAGTTGCCTCGGTCTGATAATTTATTTATCTCAGCTAATCTATGTGAAATAAACCTTTGAAATTCATGTGCCTCAGAATTTATCCATTTGAGGACTGTTTTGCTATCAGTCCAATAAAACTTTTTGGATATCATTAGCCCTAACGCTTTCTCTGTCGTGTCTGCTAATCGACAGGCTAATAAAGCTGTTTGCAACTCTAACCGGGGAATAGAAATTACCTCGTCGTCTTTATCTTGTAATGGCTCGTCCCACTGGATTCCTGGTTTCCAAATTTTCTGCATTAATATGCGTGATTGAATTACGCATGGATACAGGAAACCCAGTGGGTCATAAATGGACATAATCATACTTAGAAATTGTCTGTTAGTGGGCACTAGACTTCCATTTATAATATGTTCTGGAAGTCGCTTAAACGACAGATCAAAACCTAAGTTATCTTCTCTAGGTGCCCATATTAGGCCTAGTGTTCTCTCCACTGTGCCTATGCCTTTCTCGAGAGATACCTTTTCAGGCATGTCTGTTTTGAGCTTGTCCCTCAGTTCTGATGAATTGGTTACCCACCCCCGTATAATCAATCCACCGGAGGCGTGTATTCTAGTAACCTCTATCAGTTTGTTAGCTTCATCATCGGAACAGGTACTATCTAGATAATCATCCATATTGTTGTTAGGTAAATGTATCTTATCATGTTTCCACAATAACCCGACTTCCCATTGTGATTCGTCGGGCACACGGTGACTAGTGTTATCTAATACGTCTAACGCTCTTTCAATGTCTTTATGTTTACGAGCGTTCTGTGAAATGCCTATAGCCTCTAGCTCAAACTGAGACTTTACTAGGTCATGCAAATCAGGAAGGGAGACTGTCATGCAATTTACTGTTTCAATATTGCTTTTAATGTCAAACGGTCCATGTATGACCCATCCTAATTTAGTAAGTGAGGCAACTGGCTTACCGGATTTCCCGTGGCGGATGTCCTGGCCGACGAGTAGCTCCCAGTTGTCCTGCCCGAGCAGCAGCAGCGGCTTGGCACCCCTCATCTCCGCGCAACCCAAGTCGCGGAGGTGAGCGTTGTCGCGAAGCATCGAGGCGGACACTGTTTGTGTCGGCATGTTCATGTTCACCATAGTACGACACTTAATGTTATGGCACTGCCCGTTTGGACCTTTTATTTGAACTTGAACCGCTCGCGACGTTAAGTCCGTGACCCCGTGGCCACCTGCGGTCTTCAACGTTAGGGGTATACAAAGACCCGCTAAGTTGGTAGCGATTTCACTGTCTATTAAAGATACGGTCGCGCCGTCGTCTAATAATGCATAGCTTTGTTTATTGTCACCGTTATTATCACTGATTGTTACAGGGATTATTTTTAACAATGCTGTAGCCCGCCATTCACCAATATTTGTTACGCTTTCAATCTTATCTGTTTCACACGCTTTGTATTCTTTCTTTTGCTTATCGGCGTGTAATAACAGGTGGTGTGCGTAACCGCATTTCTCACACTTATTTGCGCGGCAGAATCTTTTGGGATGTTTACTAACTAAACATTTAAAACACGTATTTTTTTCTTTAATTGTGTCCCAACGCTGTTGTACACTAAGTTTTTTAAAACTTTCGCATTCTTCTATTGTATGTTCCTGCCGGCAGATAACGCATTCTTTAGGTACGGTATGTTGATCACTTTGTGTGTTTATCCTTTGTGCTGGCGGTGGCCTATTGATAAAGGAACGCGCGGTATTCATTTGTCGTGTTTGACTGATGACTTGCTTCTTCACAGGGGATTTGAAAGGACTAGACTCTATCATACTCGGTTGTACGTAATACGACGTCGAGCGCGTTAATTGAATTAAGAAGTGTGATAATATTTCTAAGTTAGGTGAGATTCTTAAATCCACCCCCTGTGAGATATCTATTCCCATAGCAAAGTCACCGTACTGCGCGCGTTGTATCGGTGTAAGTTTATTTAAAAGTTCGCTTACTAGTTGCGGATTATTTATATAACCGTCAGCGCGAATGTTTTTAAGTAGAGACACACAATTCCTTACTGTTGAAGAAATCTTTCTTAGCTCGCGGCCGCTCTCTGTTACTTTAGGTAGGTCCCTAACTTTCTTTATTGCGCATTGTAAAATTAGGGTTGGATGCCCAAACTCTTCTTCAAGCGCACGCATGATATCGGAGGGATCCGTACCTGAGCGTAATAAATCCTCTACTGAGGTCTTTGCCTCTCCATGCAATGATGTCTTAAGCCGTGCTAGATTTTCGTGTGTTCTAAAATTATACAATTCTGATGTATCCCAATACATATTTCTATAAGAAATCCATTCGGCTGGGTCTCCGCTAAAGTGTGGCAATTCGTATGCCTGTCTGGGTACCGGTCGCGGTCGTGCCATACTAGTGATTGCCTCCGCCAGTCTATCAATTTTCCTGTCCCTGTCGCCTGATGCCTCTCGCCGTCTTTCTTTTTCATCCACTCCGTGGTATGTCTGCTGCCTTGTATCCGACTCGAGAATCGATACTCGAGGTACATTGGCGGCCGGGGTGGTAAAGACGGGATAGCTACGAGGCAGACTGAACCTTATACTTTCGGTACAGACTGGCGTATACATCTGCGTCGTAGGTACCGTTAGGTTAGGTAACGGTACTGACGTAGACGCTCTTACATGCGACACATTATTGTTATTAGGCATGATCGGTACACAGTATATATTAGAGTCACGATTGAGACTACTTACGTTTAGTCCCTGTGTGACTTCTAGTTGATGACGCGCGGCCATATCCACAGGCGCGCGTGTCATAGGCGGGGTACACAGCACTGTATCAACTTGAGTTACTTGGGGCGTCGTGTCTATCCACTGTTCCACGCGTTGTGCTGTACCCTCGTCTGACTTTGAGTCGTCGCTCTCGGCAGCCGCTTCTATCTCTGCAATGTCGGCCTCCATTCTTTTCTTGAGGAGGTTTTCCTTGAGTTGTACTAATTCGCGTTCAGCTTCATATTCTATTCGCTTTTTTATGTATTCGACGCTCTTGTGGCTAGTATTGGATGAGGCTCTGTTTCGCGGCGACGTATGGCGACCTTGTAATAATATCTGGCCTCCCTGAGGTCCCTCTGACGTACTTCTTACACTGTAGTCGATTACTCGACCACCCGTCAGTGGGATGTTGAGGGCAGACGTTGATGCCACAGTCGGTGCGACAGACGGCGAACCCGGTGCCTTTTCAGACTGCAACCCGGAGTCCGATACTAACTCACTGCGACGCACACTCATTTCTTCAGCCAATCTTCTTAGTTTGCTGCGTGTAGTAATGGTGCTCCTCTGACTCATGGTTACTTGTTAACCTGATCCGGCACTCGAAGGACCAAAATGTTGACCTGATCCGGCTCTCGAAGGACCAAAATGTTGACCACCCTGATGCGGCAGCCTTAAAGACCGAAATGCTAACCAGATCGGCTTTCGAAGGACTAAAACGTTGACTTATGGGGCGGTCAATGATGTTGCTGGGTTTCTTCGGGTGAGAGGACGTCTAAGTGCTTGCGAGGTGCTCACATTCGGTGAAAAGCACCCAATTATCTTGGAGGGACGTCACCCTCTGACAAGAAAGCTGATCGCGCATTACCATGCGATCGCTTTACACGCCAATCACGAGACCGTCGTGAACAATCTACGAGAGAAGTATTGGATCACAAAGGTGAGAACCTCCGTAAAATCGGTGGTCGCCGGTTGCCAGCTCTGTCGCATCTGCAGAGCTAGGCCCGCCCCACCAAAAATGGGCGACCTACCACTCGCCAGGGTGGAGACTTCGAGAAGAGCCTTCACTAGAGTGGGCGTCGACTACTTCGGCCCGATGGAAGTGACCATTGGGCGGCGTCGCGAGAAGAGGTGGGGTGCTTTATTCACCTGCCTCACCACGCGCGCCGTGCACCTAGAGTTGGCCGCCTCCTTGAGCGCCGACTCCGCCATATTAGCCTTTCGGCGCCTCATTGCGCGCCGTGGGCAACCAGCCCACCTGTACTCAGATCAAGGTACAAACTTCATCGGTGCCAACTCCGAGCTACGAGCGGCCCTGAAAGACCTTGATCAAGGTCAGATCAAGACCGAGGCCACCAACCGAGGCATCGAGTGGCACTTCAATCCCCGGCAGCCCCACATATGGGTGGCTGCTGGGAGCGCCTGGTGAGATCTGTCAAGAACGCACTTCGAAGCACGCTTAAGGAGCGTGCCCCCCGTGAGGAGGTCCTCTATACCCTTCTCACCGAAGCCGAGCTAATCATAAATAGCCGGCCGTTAAGCTACGTCTACGATGACCACAACCAGCCTGTGGTTTTAACCCCGAATCATCTACTCCTGGGGACTGCGTCCGGGAGTACGCCGTTCGCATCGAGTGACACCGAGGACATCGATTCCCGACGGCAATGGCGGCGCGTGAATGCGCTCGCTGACATGTTCTGGCGACGCTGGCTGCGGGAATATCTCCCAACGTTACAACGTCGTGAAAAGTGGACAAACAATGTACCAAATGTATGTGTTGGTGATGTAGTGATAATAGCGGACAATAATAAAGAACGAAGTGCGTGGACAAAAGGTCTAATTAAAACTGTATACCACGGTAATGATGGAATCGTCCGTGTAGTTGATGTAAAAACAATAAACGGGGTCCTGCGTCGACCCGTAGCGAAGATTATTGTGCTTCCCACAAACCAGGATGTAATGCGGCTGAACCCTGTTACAGGGGGTGGAATGTAAGGGAAGCACAGTAGTGCGAGTTTAAATCATAAAATCATTGTCAACATAGCATGTAAGATAAAAGTATTGATTACAGACATGATTCTTGTTAAAAGGGTAGTGTAACTGAAATTATGACTATTCCATGTAAAAAAGCCTTATATATCCTTATATACTAACTAAAAAGCTCTGTAATATTTTATCCTTACATAGTACTATATTTTAAAGTAGACTATAACGCTAGATAGATCATTTCCCACCTGTATACCTATTTCACATAAGGAAATCGAGTCACTATGTCGAGAATTAAGTAAATTCCTTTGTTCACTAACGTAAACAATGTTATGTGCAACTTCTACTGCGCAGTTGAGTCCCCTTCATACGTTTCAGTTCCCCCGGAACGCCCAAATATGTTAGTACCCCGCATTCCCCGCGAACGTGGAATCCCCTCAAATACAAACACACTGACGTAAGTAGGCGATGAAAAAGTTGTGTAAGTAGAGACACACACACTGTGTGATAGTGTGTGTCACTACTATAAATAAAACCCAATTGTGTATTCGTCAGTTCAGTCGTCTCTCAACCTTTCATAAGGCAATACGTGTACAGTTCAGTCGTCTCTCAACCTTTCATAAGGCAATACGAGTACAGTTCAGTCGTCTCTCAACCTTTCATAAAGTAATACGTGTTCAGTTATTAGTACCTCTGAACACCATCGCGTTCAAGCTTAGTCAGATTTAAAGTCTGTTCTATAAATATTAGTCTCTTAGTGTTTAAGGCTGTTTAAGGCGTAATTATTTTATTCTTCTATTTCTGTGTATTGTGTGTGTATGTGTGTGTAAAAGAATAGAGGAATATATAAGTTTTGTGCTCATCCCTGTGGTTTTCCTTTTAAACTCCCACCTGAAATAACCCAGCAACATCATTGACCGCCCCATAAGTCAACGTTTTAGTCCTTCGAAAGCCGATCTGGTTAGCATTTCGGTCCTTAAGGCTGCCGCATCAGGGTGGTCAACACTTGTAAATAAAGTGGAAATCACTTTCAATTGGAAACAAGGTTTTAAATAGACCTTAGGTACTACTGGGGACGGGTAAAGAATAGGGCAGTCTGTTACTACTAGGTACGGATAGACCAATTGGGCAAACAAAAGGACTTACCAAAAGTGAACCTACAATATTATTAATCTTCAAAAAATGTCATTAAAATTATAAGTTATTATTTTTAAACTAATTACACAGGGATCAAGTACGTTTTAGAGTATCGCCGCAATTCAGGATTTTTTTTTCTTTTTTGGATCATTATTGATTATTTTTAGTGATATTCACATTTTATTTGAATAAAGAATTTTCTTAAAATTTTGATTCAAAATAGAAAATCAACTATCAATCAGGATTCCTATAAAAGTGTTTAATAGCGTTTTTACAAAAACATAACAATTTCTGCATCGGCACTGAAAAATATGCATCGATATGGAGCTACGACATCATTTGACATGAGAAGAGATGATGGGAGCCGTCGGATGTTGCAACCTGGTTCCAGGCAACGTACTGTGGCTGTCTCGCTCTTAGCACTACACAGAACGTCATAAGCCGCCTCTGAACACGCTATCGTATCACGGGTAGCGTGGCCGAGCGACATGGAGGACGATCTCGCATCACCACACGCAAATAGGACCGGTACATCCAAAATACTGTCCGACGGAATCGTACCATGACCGCCATGATGTTGGCTACGAGGGTCCACAGTCCTTCAGACTTGCTGATAAGCGACCAAACCATCCGAAATCGTTTACGTGAAGTGGATCTGCGTTTCCGAAGGCCGCTGAGAGTTCCAACTATAGCACCCCACTTAGGGCCCGTTTACAATGGGCTCGCGAACACAGAAATTGGGAGGAAGAAGACTGGCGTTGTGTTTGCTTTTCCGATGAATCTCGTTTCGGTATGAGACCGGATACAAGACGAACTCGAGTTCGGAGGACCTCTGGACGTCAAGACCGTTTGAAATTTTTCAGGTAGTTCATTCATGTGGAGGGGAAACGATAATGGTTTGGGCCGGTATTTGGATAGATGGAAGAACCGATCTCATTTGGATCAGGGGCAAACTCAATGCTCGGATTTATGCGGAGAGGATTGTTTCAGACGTGATTATCCCTTTGCAAAGCCGGTTGGGTGATTGGGTTCGCAACAGGGCAACACTACCTACTGCAAAAAAGTAACTACAAGTGCAAAACACTATTATTTTACTTCAGTGGGGGAAAGAGATGGAGCAATACGTCCTGTAGAGCTTCATCTCTTTCCCACACTAAAGTAATATTAAAATAATACGGCTTTTGAGGTGGTGGTAGGCCCCCTGACCATGTGCCAAGCCATCTTACATCCAAACAACAACGTGATTTGGTTTCGTGACTCGATCCAGCCATCAAATTGCATCTTTGGTACTAAATCCGTTCGCAGAAACTAAGAACAAATGAGATTTTTCTTTTATTTGTCTTGGACATTATATTTCCCCTCGATTTATTTCATTTTGATTTTCTATAAAAACTAGGTTTTTAGGGCCAGCCAAATAATTCAATATAAAGCTTTCCATATACCTTTATTTTTCTAGAGGCAATCTACGGATTTCTACGGACATTTCAGGGCCGACAGGCCTGTGTGCTATCAAATGCACGGTCAACAGCTTGTGCGGCTAGGGTTGCCAGGTGTCCGGCTTTAACCGCACATGTCCGTCTTTTTACAATCGTGTCCGGCCAATTATACACAAGTCCGGCCTGTCCAGCTTTTGTCAGGCTTTTGGTCAATCCCGCCCCGCCAAAAGATGCCTGATTATTGATTTCAATGTGATGGAGAAGGCTGATTATTGATTGTTTTAGTTACATTCAATGTGAAGAAATTACAAATGACCTTTATATAAAAACAAAATATGATTCATAAGAGAGTTAATGATGCCCGTTTTCACGCCTAACGCTAACGAAGTGACACTTAAATGAATCCCTAAATAAAAGTGCACTGTTGGATTTTCAACCTTCAATGCTAAGCCTAGCGTTGCAAATCCAATAGTGCTCTTAGAAGGTGAAAACGGGCAATCCAACAGTGAAGGTGAAAACGGGCAAAAGTCTCAAATGAATAACAATAATAAATACACAAATAAAGGTTTTGTTTTTTCTTTTAAAATCTAGTGTCAGGCTTTCAAGGCAAAATGTCCGGCTAAATATGAATCTGTGTCCGGCTTTTTTATTTTTGGGCCTGGCAACCCTATGTACGGCGTATTACGCAACTGCTTAGAAGGGCAACCAGTAGAGCCAACTATATCATAGGTACAATTTATACCGTATAATATAAACCGCTGGGTCTCAGAAATAATACAAAATCAAGGATATGATAGAATACTCGTTAATATGCGCACTATTTATATGTATGTATTATAGATTCTATATCAATAAAAAAATACACATTATTATACGAGCGGTCTTATCGCTAAAAGCGACTTTTTTCATGTATAGTTAATTTAAAAAAAACGGATGTTTTTTTTTCAATTTACGTTTTTTTCGAATCGACCAGCAAGATTTTTTTATCGTTGTTTTACTGTTAGATAGGTAGGTACCTATTAATGTTAGGACTGCTAAACAAAAGCACAATATAATTATGGTAATATCAAGAGGTTATAGGTAGGTACGTCGAGACTACACGCATGACAGCACGAGCAGTCACGCACGACCCGTCGCCGGTACTTACGGAAGTAATTATTATTATTCACGGAAGTTATTTATTTACGAAAGAAAACCTTAGAAATAAAGTCACAACCTTAACCCTACAATTATTGTAGTGTTAAGGTTGTGACTTTAATTTTGTAAACAATTAGGCCCGGTCCGTTTATGTAGAATACGGGACGGGTAAACAAGGTGGCATCCCCATCGACGCGAAGCCTGATACCATGGATTCAATAAGTTCAGATGAGTCTGAACCCACCTGCGGTGAAATTTTTCGTCGCTTATTAAAAAACAAAACAGCTGTTCCATACATTTTAACCGCGTAGGTATTGCACTTTTCTATGAAACAGCAGATTTTTTTTTAAATAACCGACGAAAAATTTCAACGCAACGGCGTTCAGGAGTATGTACTGAATCCATGGTATCCATTTTCGCGTCGATGTCCCTGCCACCCTGTATAGGGGACCGGGCCAGTTCGAACTAGGGATGAGTATGAACGAATCCCACAGGTGGCTCAGGCTTAAAATACAGTCGATTTTATTCAAATTATAAGTACCGAATACTATCCAATTGGGCGTTGTTTCCAGTTTTTAGGATTCCGTACCTCAAAAGGAAAAAACGGAACCCATAAAGGATCACCCGTGAGTCTGTCTGTCTGTCACAGCCATTTTGCTCCAAATCTAATGGACCGATTAAGTTGTTTGGTACACATATGTTTTTCTGTGACCCAAAAACTGACGTGTGACGTAAATAAATGAATTTTGAATGTCTTGTTTAGCCGAAGGGTTGAGTAGAGGTGTACCTATAGTGCACCCACATTTCGTCAGTTATGTTTAAGTCCCATGTAATAGGGGGCGAGCCTATTGCCATCAACCTGGCAAAAATCCAGACTCCCGACTGCTACTGCCAAATTCTAGATAGAAAACCCAATAACACTTTGCCCGACCTAGGAATCAAACCCAGGACCTCGTGCTCAGCAGTAGCGCTTGCGACCATTTTTTTTAAAATCAGTCGACCTCATATAGTTACCTCTTGACAAATATTTTAGATAAAATTACAAGCACAGCAAATTCGATTCTTGAAACTTAATAGGTAGTCAGTAAGAAAACAAAAAAGATATAAAGACGATTAGGTATACTGGAAATTAGTTACTTAAAATTCGCCAAATTACTTCGAATTTATAAACAATTTTTTCGTTGAACGCGCGATTTCTAAACCGAAAAGCGGTGCGTGACCTTGACTCACCATTACCGAAACGTGTATTTAAAGATAAAAAATTATCTGTTTTTTTTTAAGATACTGTACCAAAAATACATGATTTTGGGGTCTCAAACCTCAACTTGTATCACCAGGGCAGTGGGGGGGTTAAAAGTTCCTAAAAACATCACGTGATTAATGCCCGACCCCTTAAGACCTTGGCCAAATATTTTTAGATATTCGGATACCTCATGCATGACCTAAAGAGGTACCTTAAAGGATATTAAATAAAATCTAAAAAAATATACAAATCGATTATAAACATAACATTGCGCCTGGATTCCCGAAAGGGTTAGGCAGAGGTGTATATTTTAAAGGACACCCACATTTCGCCAGTTAAGTTTAAGTCCCATTTAATTCAAATAAAAAATATTTGTATTTGAAATTGGGAGCATAATTAATAACTTCGCGAAATTTCGGGGAATTATGCTAGTTAATAACAATAATTATTAAATATAAGTAGTAGGTAAGTATCTTACTTGTGTTGTACTTTTGGTTTTGTATAAATCATTCACACAGACAAACCATGAAAACGATTTTGTGGGGCATACTTTTCAGTAGGTACAATAATTCTTCATAAATAAATAAATAATAATAACCCACGATTTTCCTACGTCGACTTACTTGATTTTACTGGTATAGGTACCTCTTATGCTTCGGTACAAAGTTATAAAAATAAATAGTAACAATTATTCTGAACCATAAATTAATCTTACCTGTTGCATTGAGTTCCGTTATCAAACTCTGCAGTTTGTCCTTGGAGCGACCTGAGATGCCCCAAGTAACATCCCTATATTTTTCTTTTGTCAACCTCGCAAGATGTTTTACAGTACATTTACCGGTAAAACCTGTAGCACCCAACACTATTATATCCAAACTTTTATGTGCCATTATTAAATATCATTTGAAAAAAAAAAAAGATTTTTTTGTTCACTTGTACAGTGACGTTCTACCACTACACTGGTTGATTTAAAACAAAAGCCAACGATCAACTTAGGTGTGTAAGGCATCCGTCCCACCGCCAGCAATTAACGAGGAGCGAATAAAGCTAGCAACTAATAACTGAAAAGAGAAAAACAACAATTATAATCGATAGAATTTTGTTATTACATGCGGGACAAACCAGTAACCTGAAATATGGTATGTAGTATGGTGAACTTTTGTTTGTTCCTGCAATACCAAAATGTGTTTTGCAGTTGGGTTTTTTTGTTTTTGAAATAATTTTCTTTATTTCAAGCCTTTTATTTTTATTAATATAATTTAGAATTGACTCATTACGAGCTTTTATCTGATACCAATATTGGTGACCCCTTGACAATTCAAAAGTGCCTGTAATTGGTTTATTTGAAATAAATGCTGTGAGTTTGAGTTTCAGTTTGTAATTTATTAAAAAAAAACTTTCCCTTCCTTTTTTGTATTTGTAGATGTATTATATAAATATTATACAAGATGTAAAAAAAAACCTGTCTGATCTGTGAGGGTGTTGTTAGGTATCGTATCGAGAGTATATTTATGTGGAAAATTTCAGAAAAAAAGACAAAAAATCCCCCATATTTTATTCAATGGGGGATTTTTCCGGGGAAATATTGGGCTCGTTTAGCGGGTGTCTAAAAGTCAAAACTTCTGAACTATGTTGAATTTTTTTTATGAATTTGGGGTAATTTTGGTACCAAAAATGTGAATTTTAAATAGCAATAGTTAACTTTTTTTTCAATAATAATAAATAAAATATTACTTTTTGTTAATGTTATTGCAGTACCTTTATGCCCCTTTCGGATCGGACAGGGTTTTTTCTACATACTGTATAGCTTATGTCACTGCCACAATGAAGCCGAATTTAACGATACCTAACCCAACCGACGAGTAATAAACATACATACGAGTACGTACTCTCGAAAAACATTATCCTCCTTATGGGGCAGTCGGGTAAAAACGAGTTTGCGAGCAGCGACGCCGACGGTGGCGCCGCCCGAGCCATTTCCGCTAGTATACCTATGTAATAAGCGTAAAGCTCATCACACACATTGAAGATAATATATATTATTGCCCTTAAAAATCTTTTATGGTAAAATATATACTTATTATCTACACTGTGTGTGGTGGTCCTTTATGTTGAAGATAATATTATATATTTTATATTATCTTCGAAGTGTGTGACGACCTTTAGACCGCATTATCGGGCCGGCGCGGCGCGGCGGAACCGCGGAAGCGATACGCTCCTTTCATATATATTTTGTTTGTATTAACTGTTTTGAGCAGGTAGTGGAAAACGCGGCGGGTGGAGCGGGTGTCATAAAGCGGATCGCGAAACCTGTTTTGGTTTAACGCTCGGAACAGTCGAATTTTGTGTTTATTTTCGTCTTGCGCTTCAAGAATAAATATATATTTTCTACCGTAGATTTCATTACTGAATTAAAACAACACGGCCAATATACGGATCCATATTGGTATGGTTATAGCACGTAGCAATAAACTCTTTAATTAGCATATTTTGTTAGTTAACTGATAAATATCATAATCACCTGCCTAGCCTTTTTCCAACTATGTTGGGGTCGGCTTTCAGTCTCATCGGATGCAGCTGAATACCAGTATTTCATGGCCACTGCCCGATCAATGTTTGATTTGTACACGGATAAAATGGCAGGGGGTGGCTTGCACACTCAATAATGGGCCCTCAAACACTGTCGCTAGCACATAGTGACGTAGCGACAAGGGGGCAACATGTCCTGAGGTGCTTGAGGAGTAGAGAGGTATTCCACGGCTTTCAGAACAATCCCAGAGCCCGGAAAGGTGGTCAAGAACCCTACGGGCACATTTAAGCTACCTTTCTTCATGAAGTTGCAAATAAAATGATATTTTTATTTGTTGGAGTTTATTTAAGAATGCGACATAATATAAACTCCTGGGACACAGTGGGAGACAGTTGGTTTCGGATGAGGATAAAACTAGAATTAGAAGCGGGAAGAAGTAGACGATATGCAACGGAATTGGTTTTTTCTTTTATTATACTTACAAATGTATACGTTTTTCCTACATGCGTATTTTTACCCACAAGTTGGGTCAAAGGTCGCAGCCTGCCTGATCAAGGCACATGTTAACTTAATACAAAAGACCATTTGATCTATCGTCGAATATTTCTTGCATAAAACGCAACAAATATTCGCCTAATAGTTATGCTACACATAGCACAAATAAACGATTCGATCCTAATATTTTTATAGTTTCGGTTCAGTGGAGACAAATAAGACAAAGTGCGTCCTTTTGCCCAAAATTACTCTACATAAAGAAAACACAATCTGCGCGGGAGACGGGCAAGGTCCTGCGGGCAGATAGTATTTTAAAAATATTTTACGGATGTGCCAGTCAATGGTAGTACCAGTCACGTGGTTGGTACATAAAACATCCACGAGCAGTGAGATAATCATTTTATTTTTTAAATTATGTGGCTAACTGTATGGCGAGGTCAAACAGAACATAACGTAGGTTACTTAACATAACTTGTATTCGTGGCTGGTATTATTAAAAAAGAAATAAAAACCGGCCAAGTGCGTGTCGGACCACGCACAATGAAGGGTTCCGTAGTTGGGATGAATTTATCCCATGAACAAATTTAATATTGAAGTTGAAAAACATGTTCTCTCATACGGAATGTATGGGAGATCATGTTTTTCAAACCGCAAATTTAAGTCGGTTGATTATTTCTCGTTAATCTGTACAGCCCACTTAGTTCTGATAGTTTTCCTTTTAATTTAGTTATATATACTACTGCTGTGAATTTTCCACAAATCCAAGTACAACCATTTAGCTGGCAGGGGGGGGGGGGTGACACTTGACTCTAACAAAAAAAATCTGTTAAAAGCTTAATATTTCGCAAACGGATCTCTGAATCCAAAAATGGCTTTCACAAACTCTCAATATTTTTGCACGACCTTTCTAACGATACCCCACAACATGGGGTAGATGAGGAAAAAAAATATATCCCCACTTTACGTGTAGGGTGATTTTATTTTAGCACTTTGTCGGCATGATTAATATGTATACATATGCTAAATTACAGCTTTCTAGTACTAACCGCCTCTGAGCTAAGCCGCGGACAGACAGACGGACAGACAGATAGACAGACTGTCAGACGGACATGGCGAAACTATAAGGGTTCCTTGTTTACTACGGAACCCTAAAAATTATCGAGTTGACAACATTTAAAAAAAAAATGTATTTACAGGGTTTTTTCCATAAAGAATATGTCACCCCCATAGAAATATAAATTACAGGAGAAGTGGCATGGGGGCGTGTTTGTGTCCGCGCGTCCTGATCACAATGCTCATGCCTCAGGCAAATGGCCGTCTCCGCTAACTAGTGCGCTTTCGAACGCGTTCGTGATAACATTTAAGAATACCGTGTTGTTCAGTAGTTTCTTGTAAAAATCGAAGCTAAACTAGAAACTTTATAAATCATAGAACCACTTTTCATAAATCAGCACAAGTATTTTACTATATTTGTGTTGAAAATCAAAAAAAACAACAAATCGTAAAATATTTCTTGCCTTATTTTTGTTTTCATATTCATCGACTGTACTATTATTGTAGTAAATACATTGCTTCTTTACCACTACCAAAGTATGTCGCTAAGTAACTGGACAAGCAATGTAAAAATCACAAAACGATACGTTCTTTATACGGTTGCATCGTGTGGTACGTCCGCTGAGTCTTGCGACAAGTTAGTGATGTGGTTGTGCAGATCCACTAAAGTAGGCTATCGACAACAATGTCGATTGTCGTATGAATTTATATTACCATTAAAGTTTATTCTTCAATTTGTTAACAGTTATAGCCTGGTTAGAAGACCGATGTGAAATTTTGTTTTATACTCATTCAAATTTTCTCATAATGTTGTTTTTTTTTTATTTGCTTAATATGATTTTTTTTTAGCTACGTATTGTTTATTTATATCATCTTATTATATGTATATCGTTTTTTATTTATATTTTTTTTCAGGAACTTCCAAAATTTTAATACAATAATAAATGGGAGAATCGATAACTTTCCGATTTAGTCAATCACTAGCGTATATGTAAAATAAATGGCTTTTGCACAACACAACGATAGCGATCGTTGTTTTCGTGTCAGTGAGTTGTACGGAGCATGGTAGATGCACGCTGTGTTTGATGGGATAAGGTTTATAATTGATTGTGCAGCACGTTCTGATTTGTAAATTGCAAGTGTGAGCAGGACCTCGTGTTTATTGGGTTTACTGATCGCATGTGTAGTTGTAGGCTCGGTCGGGTCGGTAGTAGGGATAAATTGGAGACATTGGGATTCGATACATTCTGAACTCCTTCTTTCTTATATCTATGGTCACCCCGATTATTGAACACAATAAGTTTTTTCAAACTAGCCTACGCGCAACCTTGTACCTATAATAATAATTATGATTAAGTGTTTTGGTCTCATCTGACAATGGTGAGGCCAGAATCGAACGCTATTATAGAAGCTGCCGAGATGTGATACACATCTTTTACGACTCCACAGACGGCACAATTGGGAGAATTGAGGTTGCCTGGAAGAGATCGCAGTAAGAGATAAGGCCGCCCATTGTATATTTTGTAGTGTATTAAGTACTTTTTCTTTATGTAATGTATAATCTGGTGTACAATAAAGTATATATAAATAAATAAATTAACTTTGCGCATCATAAAACCAAAACTATTGACAGGCACTTACCGGATCAGAGTCTCAAAGCCATCACAATTTCCTGCCTATTCATTCTGTCTTCGCTGAACCAAATCATACGTGGAAGTCTGAATCGTCCTGTACGACCTACCTATTATTCAATCCTAGTGTGAGTTACAGATAAAGGGAAACATTTATAGTTCTCAATTATTATGCACTAATAGTTAAGCGTAATTATTTTTACT
Source organism: Agrochola lota (assembly GCA_947364205.1). Lineage (NCBI taxonomy): Eukaryota > Metazoa > Arthropoda > Insecta > Lepidoptera > Noctuidae > Agrochola > Agrochola lota. The sequence continues at coordinate 8,900,735 of OX376227.1, read as the reverse complement.
TATTGTTTTTACACTTATTTACTTTACATCGTCTGACAATTTAATGTGTGCAAAGCTTATATTTACATATACTTTTTTTTAAAGTATGTACAAATAGAGCACTTAGGTATTGGATACAAAAGTATTATAAACTTATAAATGGAAAAACAGGTGATTGGGTTGCTGGGGAGCATGATGTATTTTAGATCCCTTTAGGGTTTAGTATCTTTTTTGAGGTTTAAATAATTATAATCGGTATCAAATTAGTTATTTTTAGAGCAAGGATAGTTCTTATTATACTAATAACGATGCAGGAAGGTGAGCAAAGGATCAAACGAACGCAATTATTTCGCAATTTCCTCGTTCTGCTCTTAATTGCCTAAGTACTCAAGGAGAGTGAGTTCCATTGTTTATAAAATAGTGGTGTCGAGCAATTTAATAGCCTTTACATATACCTACACATTGTGATGAACCCTCGAGAGCTTCTGTAAATATTTGTTTTTTATTTTCCTTCTTACTCTGTTGATCAGTGACATCCACAATAATATGTTCGTTTTCTACGTCGCAGACAAATTATGAAATTTAATCTGGTCCAATTGAAAAAGGTACTTACAAAACATCGATAAAATGACAGCCACGAAGGTCCATAGGTCGCTTGCTACTGCTGAATATGAGGTCATGGGTTTCATTCCCAGGTCGGCTAAAGTTGGGCACGCCACAATCGTGGCGATAAGTCCCCTCTTTGAGGAGTGGCTAGAGAGGCGCCACGGCGTCCTCACCTTTCGCCTGACGCAGGTCCTCACCGGACACGGCTGTTTCGGGAGGTTCCTGTTCCGTATGAAATGAAATGAAATAACCCGAATCCCCCGTATACCCCCCCCCCCCCGTACCCGTATTCGTAGTCCCGTATAAGGCGGGAGGAAACGCCCGGGTGTCACGACTATGTGGATCGCCCGGAGGACACGGTGGAGCATACGGTAGAGGTCTGCCCTGCTTGGGCAGAGCACCGCCGTGTCCTCACGGAGGCGATCTCTCGCGTCCGGCCCTGGTTCAGGCCATGGTCCGGAACAGTGCATGCCCATGAGTGCATGGGAGGCCGTCACTTCCTTCTGCGAAGCAGTAATGCTTGCGAAGGAGGAGGCGGAGCGCGCGAGGGAGAGGCAAAATTCGCGCCCTCGCGCCCCTAGTCGCCGCAGGACACGCCCCGGTCGTCGGGAGTCGCGAGCCGACTTCCGGGCACCGTAGGCGCGGGCTTGCGGACGGTGAGCAATGGGTAGCTTGCAGTCCGATTAGGACCAGGCCCGGGTCGACGGCGCGTTGTGTTCCACGCGCGCCTCAAGAGATGTCAGCACCAAGTTGTAGGTCTTGGGTTCGAGCCCAGACAGGCGCTTTACTTTGTGTAAATAATTTCACCACCACTGCTCTCAAAAGATTGAAAGAAAACATCGTGAGGAGACCGGCTGGAAACAAAATTCGAACACATGCGACATATACCAACCCGCACTACAGCCTTACTACCTCTTGAAGAGAGGGAGTATAATAGGCTGATTATGCAGTAAATAAATGAGGTTTTCCTTGTGCAAGTGTTACCACTGACACTTAGGAACCTATTATAAATTGTATTATTCCGGACACGCATATCTCAACACTGTAAGGACAATTCCTGCTTGCAGCGCTCGGCCGGCACACACACAGCATAATAAAGTACTTAATAGTATTATATTTCGGCACTGACCATACTTACGCGCCCGCGCATAAGCCCATGGTCGCACGGACGTAAAATATCGCGGTGGGAATTTTATCGAGCGTTGAGAATCCAACGCGCTGGGACGCACTCCCGCCCCAGCGCGTTGAAAGAAAAACATACTGTTGGATTTTCAACTCCCAGCGCTAAGCAGAGCGTTGAAAATCCAGTGCACAAAAAAAAATCGCCGCAGAAAAAAATCGCCGTCATCTACAGTGAGCAGTGCGACCACGCCCACAATGACAATTATTGCTTGACGCGATAGCACTACTAGCTATCGAAATTTATGATAAATTTGGATGTTTTCCGTAATACCAAAAATGATGAATGAAAACTAAATGTTTTTCCATTATTTTTTTTCGATATTTTGTAACTTGATAATATAAGCTATGCTTCTGCTGAAACAATATTACAAATATTGTTCTTTATAATAAAGAAATAACATGTCATTTAAGCTATAAAAATGTGTGAAATGCAATTCGCTTATAACTTCATTTTTATTAAGTTTTTTTTTAATGATGTAGGAGCCTAGATAAATACTGTCTAAATCCGAATATCAACATAATATGGTGGAAATATGCTCAAATTGCAAATGATTTTGGTATTACGTTCGTGTGGATAATACATCCGTCGCCGCAGCCTTAACAAAATTATGTGGTCAGGTGGTCATCGTGTGCACGGGATTTTGTTTTCAAAGTGGTTAGATATGCCGATATGCGTGACCGCGATGTTACCTGCATACAAAATCTCTCAAGGTTTCATAAACTAGTTTATCAATGCGTGCGTGGAGATTACGTAACATTGCCCTGTTAGCCCCGTAGGCCGACACACAAGACGGATTTCTTTTAGTAATTTTTGTTCATTGTGAAACATAAGTGCAAAATTAATTACGATGTATATAATTTGTAAACGGAGAAATCACGACGAAATGGTAATGCATTCCTATGTAGGTACCTACCGATTACAGAACACTACACTTTGTTTTGCAAAGATTTGTTATTTTGGTTGTTCTTTTGTATACCTTAGCGTCTTCGTCATTAATTTATCACTTTTGACAAAAAATTCCCAATAATTAAATTAAATCTTCGCTAAGGCTGAAATTCAGACCAAATAAAAAACCAAGACAGAGCTATCAACAGGGACGTGAGACCGGTTTCGTAAACATGACGCCCGACACACTTAGCCCACGTACGCACGGACGTAAAAATATCGCGGCGGGATTTTATCGCGCACTGGATTTTCTACTATCGGTGTTGAGCCGAGCGTTGAGAATCCAACGCGCTGGGACGCACTCTCATCCCCGCGCGTTAAAAAAAACACACTGTTGAATTTTCAACTCTCGGCCCTGAGCAGGAGCGTTGAAAATCCAGTGCCCGAAAAGTGACCGCGATATTTGTGTTTAGCGAGGTGTAGTTTTATTGTAAATGTGTGCGTGTGAGCGTGTATGCACAGAGCCACAGAGCGGAGGTGTTGTTTTGGCTTGCCAGATAAAAAACCAAGACAGCGCTGCGAACAATACAGTGATGTATTGTTCGCAGCGCTGTCTTGGTTTTTTATTTGGTCTGAGTTTCAGCCTTAGCGAAGATTTAATTTAATTATTGGGAATTTTTTGTCAAAAGTGATAAATTAATGGCTTTCCTTGGTGTAAAGTGTAAAGTGATAAATTAATGGTTCCCTTACCCTTTATAACCCTTATAGTTTCGCCATGTCCGTCTGTCTGTCTGTCCGCGGCTTAGCTCAGAGACTGTTAGTACTAGAAAGCTGTAATTTGGCATGGGTATACATATTAATCACGCCGACAAAGTGGTAAAATAAAAACAAGAAAAAAAAAAATAGGTCCCTGCCCTTCACGTAAAGTGGGGATGATTTTTTTTCTCGTCTTTCCTATGGTGTGGGGTGTGGTTGGAAAGGTCGTTAAAAGCCATTTTTAAATTTAGGGATCCATTTGCGAAATATTAAGCTTTAAAACGCAAATTTTTATTAGACTATAGTGTCCCCCCCCTGCCAGCTAAATGGTTGTACTTGGATTTATGAAAAAAATCACAGCAGTAGTATATATAACGAAGTTAAAAGGGAAACTACTCGTATCACAGCTAAGTATGCTTTATAATAGACCAACTTAAATTTGCCATTTCAAAAATTATTCTCCCATACATTCCATATTAGAGAACACTCCGTTGGGATAAATTCACCCCAACAGCGGAACCCTTGGCTTCATTGTGCGTGGTGCGACACGCACTTGGCCGGTATTTTTGGTCTGAGGGCTGAAACTACCTAACAGTCACAACAAAAAGACCTTGTCAATTTATAACGTGCAAGCTGCAATAGCTTCAATCTTCGGGTGATAAACAATACGAGCTCGACTACAAGAATATTGTACGTATACAAGTGACCCATAGGGTGAGCCAAATTTTTATTCTAGGACGTGTCTACGTGGCGCCATCTACATCGCTAGGGCTCATAATGCTCTAAACTAAAGTTATCAACTTGTACCTAGTATCGTTTTATTAATCTATTATTTTTGAACTAAGAATAGTACACACGGCTTCATATCAAGCTATACATTTCCATTTTAAGCTGATCTTGCATTGTTTATGATTTCCGTAGGTACATTGAGAGGTCAGCTTATACTGGACGTGCTTATGCTTGATATGTACCTGTGTGTACTTACTACTACATGCAAGAACTACTTTTACATCATATTTTAAACAACCTGACACTGACCTGCAAAGTGCAAAAAACGTATGTAAATTTGAATTTTGCAGGCTACTACTGCAGATCAACCTTAATAAAAAGTACTAGGGCCAAATTGTGATTCAGTCTACTTACTCCTTGCAACTTTATTAACCTACTAAAGAATTTATTGTTTCATCAAAAGGGTTCTAACGTCTTATCTTCAAATATAAGTTAAGTACCTTAAATTAATAGTTAATCTTAGGGCTGATTTTTCAAATTGTCAATTAACTTTTATCTGAGGTATCAAAATTGCGATTTGTCAGCTTTTTTATAGAAAATAATATTTCAAACCGTCACATTTATTCTTCAGATTTAAAAATCTACCCATCCATACAGGTACAAAATGATTAACAGATAAATCAATAAATTATTTATTTATTATTAACTTAAATTAACAGATTGTTATTTCAAGCATTCATTTGAAGTTTTAATAATTTAAATTTTCCTACATACTTTTTAACCTCATCTTTTGGATATGGCTTGAGAGCTAGACAAGTCGGAATATTTTCAGGTTGTTCTATCCATAATTTATGTGATATGAAGTTTTCTTTTAATTTTTCTGCTATTTTTTTCAATGACTCCTCGTCTGGGACCTGTAATTAATATAAAAATAATCAAAATTTCTGTGAACACCTCTCATCTCCTTGCAAATACACTAAGTAACTATCTTAAATACCTAAAAGGAATTGCTATAAAATTCAGATGCCAGCTGTTTACCTACTATCTGAACACAGCAGTATATCAAGCAAAGTTTAGTCATAAAAATGTGTCCTGGGACACATAGTAGAAGTGAAACTTCAACGGACAAGTGGAAAAACGAATTGCAACGGACATAAAACGAATGGCAACGGGCAAGTGGAAAACCTAATCACAATGGAAAAGTGTCAAAACGAATGGCAACGGACAAGTGGAAAAACGAACTGCAACAGACAAGTGGAAAAACGAATCGCAACAGACAAGTGGCAAAACGAATCGCAACGGACATAAAACTAATGGCAACGGGCAAGTGGAAAACCTAATCACAATGGAAAAGTGTCAAAACGAATGGCAACGGACAAGTGGAAAAACGAAGTGCAACAGACAAGTGGAAAAACGAATCGCAACAGACAAGTGGCAAAACGAATCGCAACGGACATAAAACTAATGGCAACGGGCAAGTGGAAAACCTAATCACAATGGAAAAGTGTCAAAACTAATGGCAACTGACAAGTGGAAAAACCAATCGCAACAGACAAGTGGCAAAACGAATCGCAACAAAAATTTTATTTGACCTTTTAGGGGCAGTTTTTCAAATTGGACAAGTACATTAACAATCTGCCTGTAAAACGAAAAGTTAAAAATTTTCAGAAAATCCAACATCTAGACGTTATACAGAACACATACGTACCTCTAACACAACTTTGTGCATATTGTCCATATCATCTAAGTACTTTAAAGTGTTCTCATCATCTTTGTACAAGTGAAGTACAGCTGTGGATGCGTGACAAGCCTGAGCCACCACTGATCCTATCGACCATCCTAACTCCTTCAGTAAATCAGTACGTAGCAGAATATATTGCACTATTGGGTTAGACATATCGTACTAAGGTAATAATTTACAAAAGCTCGGCTTTTTGATACCAATAGGTTATTTACATAAATGGCAAGAGAACTGTGTGAAACATATACAGAAACGTTGCTTGGAAGTTTAGTTTAAGTGGTTATATACAGTAAGCATCACAATCATTGCATGTTTTCATAAATGCATTGAGAAGGAAGAAAAAATACACAACTGCAACTTTTTTCGTTTTGACAGAATTACAGACAGCAGTGACGGTAAGGTCGGCAAGCACTGTCAACTGTCAAGCATGTCATCATCTGACGTCATCAGTAGTCTCCACAGAATATCTAAACTCTTCGAGGAAATCAAGAAAGCCTCATTCTGCAATAATTCGTAGTTTTCGTTAGAGAAGTTGCCAATGCATAAAATTTTGCGTCAGTTCTGTCATGTCATGTCATTTACTGTCTCTCTGTCAGCTACTATCACTAATGTCATGTTGTTTTGATTTGACGGCGTGTTTGTGATTTTCATTTAATTTTCAAGCATTTATGAAACAACCTCAGACATAAATCGTAATTAGCGGCAATTATTTGTTTGTAAAGCAATTAAAACTTTGAGACAATGGCTTCGGGACTAGAAAATTATGTGAATCAAACAGTGTCAGTGATAACTTCGGACGGTCGAAACTTCATTGGAACTTTAAAAGGTTTTGATCAAACAATTAATATAATACTAGATGAATCACATGAGCGAGTGTTCTCTTCTTCAACTGGTGTGGCGCAGGTGGTGCTTGGACTTCACATAATACGCGGTGACAATGTCGCGATCGTCGGCCAAATAGATGAATCTATTGATAGCAGATTAGACCTTGGGAATATAAAAGCAGAACCGTTGGGCTCTATCGTCCATTAATTACTTTTAAGGATATGTAATAAATAAGTTTTGTGTACTAATTGTGTTTATTTTTCACAACAATGTTGATACCGTAATTGAGTATTATTCATTCAGTTCAAATTTAAATGTTGGTCTGCAGTTTTTCATTAGCCTAGTTTCATACTATGGTTAAGTTACCCCATTACAATTGATCAAACTCATTGTATACCACAGGGTAGGTTAGGGACAAGTCTGGAAATTTCATTGCATCTGTGATTGCAGCATTCATTTCAACTGGTCAATAATTATACAATAAAACATAAAAATGCAATGCCTAGTATCAGAACATTGCACTGGACTGTCTAAATCTGTAGAGCTGTTATTGGAAATATTGGAAGTATTAACTTAATTATTATTCTACAAAGAAGTTGATTACAAAACCAAAATTAAACAATTCAAATATAATAACATAAAACTTTTATTCTATACTATTTACAAATTCAATCAGTAAAATATTTACAAACTTTCATTTTGTTGTGTTATTTACACAGTTTCAAATTATACAAAATAAAGAAAATAACAAAACTAATAGAGAAAAAAAAAATACAAAGTCAAAAACAATAATTACAGAAATATTCGATAAACTTTTGAGGATCGTCAGAATTCTTTATTAGTTTTACTGATCTACTTTAATTTGTCAATACTATTTTGTTGCACTTTTGGTTGTTCTTTACTGCTACTTATTCTAAGGCAGTAAATAGTATGAAAAGGTGTCACACACATCAAATACTTATATTGTCAGCCTGTAATATTTTAATGTGCTTCTGACTGCAAATGTTTCATTCTCAGAGACTCACCCGCTTGAGAATCCAGTCAGGATACACACAACACATTGCTATAACAAATATAGCAATTGAGTTTCTTCTTATTGCCAATTGCCATTGGGTGCAAGTCATCTAATTCCTAAGATTTATTTAGTTGCCATATTACTGACAGCTTGCAATATGTATGTGCTTCTGACTGTACATGTTTCATTGTCAGTGGTTCACCCCTTTCAAAATACAGTTAGGGCGTTTGCATACTTATCCATATCCATATCATTATTCGATTTGTTTGTTTCTTATCCGGTTTGGCCATCCTAGTAATTGTATGGACATTTGTGCACTCTTGCTTATAGGGTTTGTGTTAGATTCGTAAATTCTCACTTCAGAACGAAGTTTTTTGACAGATCAAAACAGAGTTTAACAAACACAATAAATCAAATACGGATAAGTGGGCAGACGCTAGGACATGAATTTCCCATCCGTCTTTTTCACAAATCGAATACGAACTGGATATGGATAAGTGTGCAAACACCCTCAGGGTATAAAAAGTTACAGCAATTACGTTCGTTATTGCTAACTTTGAAATATGCATTGGGTGCACGTCATCTAATTCCTAAAGACTTAATTGTCATTATTCACTAAGCTTACAACATTCAACAAAAACATTTTTTCATTTAAACTTTTTAAAGTAGTTACATACCATTTCAATATAGTAAACTTTATTCATGTTAATTCAGATTTGGTAACTATAAACAGATATGAACAGCCACAAAATACTTAAACTGTACTACAGTTCTATCACATTTATTATCGTTTTCTGATATTTTGCTAAACTATGATTTCCCATTTGTCATATTATGAGTAATCATTACTGGAAGGTGGGCCCACCAGCAATATTTCTTGATGCCTGAAATTAAAATAATCTAATTATTCAAATTCTGAGTGAAATATTTTCAAGACATCTACAACAAATGTAGAAAGATAATGATTGTCTGACAAGAGCCAAATTGTCCAAAGAGGCTGGTAAAATTAATAACAAGTGTACTTATTATATTTGAATGCAGAACTTGGTTCTTTTTATTTTCGATTACTCAACTCACTTTTGATAATTATAGACAATTATTTCATAATTTGGAATATAAATTACAACAACAACAATTTCATTGTATCATTGCACATCTCTTTCTTTTAGCAGTCCGACAGTGACTGCGCTTTAGCTCTCGTCAGCGTCTTAAGTGCTCATGAGGAGCCTAACGTATTCGAGTTAGCTAAATACTTCTAAACAAGGGGAGAATTACACACAACCATTTAAAATAATAACAAAACTAGCTAATGACAATTATTATGTGTCGCGGCGGAAAAAAATCGAATTTCTTCATTTTACTTTAGCAGATATTTAGTGTATGACGTGGCGTAATTGTGTAAGTACTCGTAAGTACTTTGTGCATCCAACCATTGGGGAGCTATTCAACAAAAACGGTTTCCGCTGTAACTACGTCATCCCAACGGCACTTTTTTTTTCTATGGACACAAGAAAAAAATACATTCAATAATTAGTGAGTAACGAGAGGTAAATGTGTACGTGTATGTAAATGAAATTTGTGTGTTATAAAACTGCCAAGTTATTCAAGTTTCCGCTGCGCTAAAGTTTGGCTATTTGATGAAAATCATATAAAACGGTTTAGTGCGGTGTTGTAATTTTTTACGCACGTTGCTTTGAATTTGTCTGTAATGTTTGTGAAAACAGAATTTGAAAAAACCATACCGTTCAGAAGATATACACGTAAAAGTAAAATAAAGTTATTAGGTCCAAGTACTTAAAATAGGAACTCTAGAGCCCTAACTTATAACGTTTATTTGTATCTTGTAAGGGTCTACAATATCCTGTCACGTTTCATTCATGTGCTCTTAGTAATTAATGAGCAATGGCATAATTTACTAAGGGGGGTATTACACTATCAAATATCTGGGATCATAATAGATCTCATATCCTACTTAAATGACCCCATCAAATAACTTCTTCCGATCTGGGCGGAGCGGGAGGGTGTGTCAGACTTTTACTGACTAAAACCCACCCATGTTCCTTCCGTTGCCTGTGTGCCGGGGCCGCGATATCCCTTTCGGACAAACCCGCAACCCCAGCAGGCATTGGTCTTTCGACCCCGTCAGTTGGTACTGACATCTCTTTGAGGCGCGCGTGGAACACAACACGGCGCCGTCGACACGGGCCTGGTCCTTATCGGACGGCGAGCTGCCCATTGCTCACCGTCCGCAAGCCCGCGCCTACAGTGGCCGGAAGTCGGCTCTCGACTCCCGACGCCCGGGGCGTCTCCTGCGGTGACTAGAGCCGCGAGGGCGTGCAGCTTGCATCTCCCTCGCGCGCTCCGCCTCCTCCTTCGCGAACATAACTGCTTCGCAGAAGGAGGTGACGGCCTCCCATGCACTCTCGCTCCGAACCAAGGCCTGAACCAGGGCCGGACGCGAGAGGTCGCCGCCGCCGATCGCCTCCGTGAGGAGACGGTGGTGCTCCGCCCAAGCCGGGCAGACCTCCACCGTATGCTCCACCGTGTCCTCCGGGCGATCCATACAGTGGTGACACCCGGGCGTTTCCTCCCGCCTTATGCGGAACAGGAACCTCCCGAAACAGCCGTTTCCGGTGAGGACCTGCGTCAGGCGGAAGGAGAGGACGCCATGGGGCCTCTCAAGCCACTCCTCAAAGAGCGGATTTATCGCCACAATTGTGGCGTGCCCAGCGCTGGGTTGCGACAATCGCACTCTCCATGCCGCCATGAGATCCTGCCGGAGCTCTGTCCGCTGTGCCGTGATTTCTCGCGGCAGCGGAATTACACCCCGGCGTTTCGCCTCCTCGCGCAAATTCCACATGTGCGCGAGGACTTTCGCCTCCAGATCCCATGGCGTACTAATCAAACCTAAGGTTTACTTATACCTATATGGACTTTTACAGAAGGCAATATATTTGTTATTTATATTTAATAAAAAAAACGATTCTTTCTAACAATGTTATTATTACTATGTTAATAATGTTGTTTTTGTAATTTTAATTAGTCATTAACTAATAAATACTTGTAAGAGTACAAAGTAAATGCAGTTGTTTTCTGCTTAAGGCGGGGTTACCCGGAAAAACGTCGTTTTGTTTTGGTTTTTATTCGTAGACAACACGGATTAAAATTTTGAAAAAAACTTATTACATATTTCACACTTCGATCTAGGTATTTCGGCCGTCCGATACTCGATTACGTGCACTTTACTGGATCCAATTAAATCGCAAAGACACGTCTAAATTATGTTCTAATTATTATTTTATTTGAGTTATATTAGGTTTTGAATAATAAAACTTATACCATAATAAAGGTCGTAAAAATGTGATATAAATCGGCCAACATAATGTGAAATTTGAAAATACTTATACCACTAATTCCAAAATCAAGCGTTTTCATCTTTTCATGCGCTCGCCCCGTATCATTTAGTCCCGAGCGGGACGTCTTGGAGGTCGGACGTATGCCAATTTTTGCGAAAATACGCTCCCTCTGTCGTTGTTAAAAAAAAAACTAATATAAGTAGAACACATTAGTTATGAAATTGCGATAGCTCAGAAAAAATGTCTCTTAATTATATTATAGTTTTAATTTATAATATTGTTTTCGAAAGTGTGATTATTTCTATGTGATATGATGACGTTAAATTATTGTCATCTTACAATAGTGATGGACACATTACAAATTTATCGATACAATTATAGTAAGTGCGAGTCGTATATAATTTTTATATCTTCGCGGTCGTGAAGAAGAATAAAACATATTTTTCTTAAGAGTTTTTAATTAGATTCATCCATGTTACTTTCTATATTCACTCTCCATCGAACTGTATTTGCTACTATCGTATATTACATTAATAAATACATAAAATACAATGTGTCCTGTTGTCGGTTGTACCTATATTATTTAAAACAGCTTTCATTGAAAATTAGAAAAAAAAATTGTTTCAAACAAAAGTGCTACCTATACTAACACGACCAAATGTATGGTTTTTTTTTTATTGTTTCCGTGATTTTATCGTATTGGCTCAGTGTGAACAACTACGTATATGTATACGAAAAAAATGTCGTTCTAAAATGTCGATGTCCTAAAATAATAGATTCGATAAATTATAGCTGTAGCAAGCAGTAGGTACGTCCCTTGACAATAAAGTACGGCAATTGTTACTTCATATGTAGCAGTTAACATTAACGGATCGTCATGAGCGGTGGGAAACACCCAAAACAATAGAATATAGTCACAGAATAAGCGAAACAGTTAGACAAATTTTAGCCCATTCTTATTATTAAAAATCTCTAATTAAGGATTTTTTTTTAATTCTGTCACTGGGGTTAAATAGGGGATGAAATAGATTAGATTTTATAGATTTTTGTATTTTTTATATGGAATTTCGCAATAAGTGTCTTAAATTCAATTAATTGATTTAAAAAAAAGTGGCTACGTGCGAGTCGGACTCGCCCATGAAGGGTTCCGTTCTAATATTCGATTTGAATGAAAGGTAAATTGCGGTTTACGATTTATGACGTAAAAAAAAAAATGTACATAAATGTACATCATATAATTTTTTTTTAGTTTTATCATTCTCTTATTTTAGAAATTACAGGGCCATACATTTTACCACTTTGGAAGTGTCTCTCGTGCAAAATATTACGTTTAGAAAAAAATGATAGATATCCATAGATACACGTATTTGGGTTTGATGATTTTTTTTTTCGAGTTTCAGTTCTAAGTATGGGGAACCCCCAATTTTTTTTTTTTCTATTTTTGTGTGAAAATCTTAATGCGGTTCACATAATACATCTACTTACCAAGTTTCAACAGTATAGTTCTTATAGTTTCGGAAAAAAGTGGCTGTGACATACGGACCGACAGACAGACATGGCGAATCCATAATGGTTCCGTTATCTGCCATTTGGCTACGGAACCCTAAAAATCACTGTCAGACAACGTACAACTTGCACTGCTGGGTCTAGAAGCATGCAATTTTGCACAAGAGTTCCTTTTATAACGAACGAAATTACGACTTTGGTATTTTCTATCAAAATTACGTTTTGCGTGACTTTTGAACCATTGCAATACCCAACCCAGTAGAACCATTGCAATTTTATACTTTCACCTTACTACCGCAAAGCCACTGGTTGGTGGCTTGATACACTAACTGAGTCTTACATATTATTCCCGACTACCCCGGCTATCACTAAAAAAATCCCGTGTACAGTTTGTACACTGGATTTATCATAAACAGTCACATAACCATAGATATTTATTTTTAATAAAACCATAGATGGCAGAAGAGGCCTAAACTTCATGTTTTTCTTTGTACGTTCTACGAACTATCCCATAACACTATATCAAAATGTAAAAATTTTGTTTCTTTAATTAATAAAATGAATTGATGGTTACAACACAGCACATTAGCCGAAAACGACACCGACCCGACATCGTCACGATATCGCCGGTCAGATGATCGTATACGTTTAGTGCCTACGGTTAAACGGTTTTATATTATGTTGCTTTTGTCACCTATATCGTCGCAGACAGCGACCGACACCGATATCAGCACGATATCTACCGGCGAAGACACAGTGCGGTGAGAGTAGCGGCATTCTTTCATTTGAACACACTTTTTCGCACCGACTTCGAGACGTCGATACTTAGTAGGTATATACTGTGGCTGTTTGGTGCGTCGCGATGGTCATCGATATTCACCAATATCATCGGTCCGATAAAAATAATATTGGTATCAAATCGATGTCAGTATCGCTGCCGACATATCGGTATCGGGTTGGTGTCGTTATCTGTTATTAATGTGAAAACGCCCATCAAGTACACAAGACATTTAAAGTAATCGTTTTATTTCACTACACCATAGGTCCCATAAAATGAAAACTTATAGAAAAAAATCGAACCTAAGAAAAACTAGTTCAGTTGATCAACTGCAAATATTATAGGCTGTGGCATGGATTTTCCGCGAAATGATCGGCAGTGCATCGTAAATAAATACGTCGCACAGTGGATCGTCCCCATACAAGAGGTCGGACATAGAATTAAAAATTGAAAAAGTATTTAATTGAAAAAAATGAAATATACAGTTGCATTACTCTATTATGGAACTACAAAAAATGTTACTACAATTTTTTTATTTCACCAGTACTTTATGAGCAATTCGATGAAAACTGTTATTTTTCTATGGAAATGGTCACAAAAATGTCTGTATCTCATGATTCCCTCCTTGTTTCGATTTGCGGTTTTCACTACTGTTATTTACCCATTTTATGCCACATTTTCTTCAAGGACACATGGTGCCCCCAGCGACCCCCTTCCGAGATATTTTGCTTTTAGTAACTATACTTTTTATTGTATAACTGATGAAATGGAGGTACATTAAGTATATTCATTACTGAGAATAAGTCATCCCTAAGTAGTTCCTTAAATAACAGGTGCATTTGCGATTACTTTAATGACTTATGAACGCTTCTGTTGCCATACAACAGAAGCGTTAATGAGTCCTTAAGTAAAGATTACCAGTACTTGCTTAATCTAATTAGTTATTGTAATTACTATGTTAACAGCCCTTAATCTCTGCATTGTGATTGTCTAATGTCATCATTAGCTTATCAAATTCATTGCTAGTTGCCTACTTGCTGCCCTATATATTTGAGTGTGTTTAGCAAATGTAATTCAGTTGTAATTATAACTTCTATCAAGTGTTGTCATTATGGCTTTCCGTGGGTTTTCTACTTATCTAGATCTTTACGTTGCTCTTCGTAATCATAAAGATCTTCGTGACTATGACAATTTATTTAACACATTGAAGTCGAGTACTAACGTCCAGTTAAGTGAAAGTGATGTGACGGATCTCAAGAACTGGTGTCGACGATTTTGCTATAGGGTTTACACCAAATCGGTGCAATCAAGAAGGACAGTCGACAGGTTCATTAACAAGAACGGAGAGTGGTTAAATTCCGATATCGTTTGGCCAGATTGCTTTAAAGAAAATGTTGTTGACACTGAAGAAGCAAATGAAAATGAGGCAGAAGAGGTAGTCAGTCCATCAAAATCAGATGCATCAACTTCAACATATACATCTCCTCGCAAACGCTTTGAAGATTTATCGACTAGACACAAAAGAAGACGTGTTAATGAAAATGTTGCTAGTTGCAGTCGTCCGGATGAGGTTTTGCATACTGTTGAAAGTATACTTAAGTCTGCCGGAAAAAATGATATGGCCAGAATAATGAAAAATTTGCTGGAAAATCCTGAACACGTCTCAACAGTTTTAAATGTCCTGGAAACTAAGCAGAATCCTTCGCTTCGTGAAGTTCCTACTCACAAAGCACTTGCTCTTTACGTTTACTTGCAGTTATCCAAGTGGCGTTACATCACACTTCGGGACTTTAGTTTAAAAGAAGGTCATGCGAAATACCCAAGCTACTACTTGTTAGTTAAAGAAAAGCTTAAATGCTACCCGGCAAAAGAAGACATAACTGTGACTGAAACTTCCGCAAAGATACGGATCCAAGCCCTCCTTGATCTCACAGTTAGGAGGCTGATCGATTCACTTGAATCAAATTTTGATGCTGGTGAACCACTTGTGCTTCACAGTAAATGGGGTTTTGATGGAGCTTCAAGTCAAAGCATTTACCATCAAAACGACAACAACAAGTGAACAAGACTTATCCAGTGTATTTATGGCAAGTCTTGTACCGCTTAAGTTAGTGACTTCTAGTGGAAGTATAGTGTGGCAGAATGATCGGCCATCGTCAACCACATATTGTCGCCCGATTTCATTTACATTTATGAAAGAAACGGAAGCGAATGTTAAGGCTGAAATGGAAATATTTGAGACCGAGATTCGTGAACTGAACCCGACTGATTGCGGCAATGCTACTGTTACTCACAATCTATGGCTAACCATGATTGATGGTAAGGTACATTCAATCATATCTGGTACATCGGCAGCAGTGTGTGATTTGTGCAAAGCTCGCCCAAGCGAAATGAATAACTTGGAAGAAGTGAGAGCTAAACCAGTGAATACAGATTTATACAAGCATGGATTTAGTTCATTGCATGCTTGGATTCGGTCTATGGAGTGTTTATTACACATTGCTTACAGAATGGACATAAAATCATGGCAAGCAAAAGTTGACGAAAATAAAAAAAAAGTTAAAGATAAGAAAGAAGCCATTCAAGAAGCTTTCCGAAGAAGCACAGGCTTACTTCTAGACGTCGTTAAGTAGGGTAGTGGCAATACAAACACTGGAAATGCTGCAAGAAGGTTTTTTGCAAACCCTGAAACGACTGCGGAAATTACTAAATTAGACGTTAATTTAATTAGAAGACTCGCCGTTATTTTGCCATGCATTTCCTCAGGCGAAAAAATTCAAGTCCAAAAATTTAAATTATATTGTGATGAAACAGCAAATTTATTCGTGGAATTATATCCATGGTATAACATGCCAGCAAGTTTACACAAATTGCTGATTCATGGATCACAGATAGTGGACCACTTATCAGTAGTACCTATAGGTTGTTTGTCTGAAGAAGCATCTGAAGCAAGAAACAAGGATTTTCGTAAATTTAGAGAATATCATACACGAAAGCATAGTAGCATCGCCACTAATGAAGACATTCTTCATAATCTGCTATTATCTTCCGATCCTCTTCTCACCAGCTTACGACCGAAGATGACAAATAAAGCCAAAAAGTCTTCATTTAGTGAACTAGACGATTTACTCATAGTTGATCAGAGTGAATTGGAGTTAATTGACGTTTCAACTGATACACTTGCTGCATGTAGTGACGTTGAAGAAGATGATGACGATAATAATGATCATGATGTCGTTATTGATGAAGATGAAGAAAATATAGTTTAAGTCTTATAGTACCCAATATTATTATTAACAAGCAGTTTCTTTGTTAATTTCTTGTTTTTGTGTATTTTTTTTTTATTCTGTTCTTTTTTTGTTTTGTGTTATGCCACCCATCGGCCAATAAATGTTTTTTTTTTTCTTTCTTTTCTATTGTTGTTAGTAACTAAATGGTCGTGTTAATTAATTAATTTCCTATTATAATTTAGTTCTTAGTAGTTGTTTAATTTTTTAGTTTGTTTTAGGGTACATAGTTGTTTTATTTTTAAATTATTTTTAGTGTTATATTATTTAAATAAAAAATATTTTTATACCTACATATTTTCTTATTGATCATAAAACTCTATTTCTTTTCGATGTGTTATTGTAAATTCGACTCAGTCATTACTAAGCTAAAGATGACATTATCACAATGCAGAGATTAAGGGCTGTTAACATAGTAATTACAATAACTAATTAGATTAAGCAAGTACTGGTAATCTTTACTTAAGGACTCATTAACGCTTCTGTTGTATGGCAACAGAAGCGTTCATAAGTCATTAAAGTAATCGCAAATGCACCTGTTATTTAAGGAACTACTTAGGGATGACTTATTCTCAGTAATGAATATACTTAATGTACCTCCATTTCATCAGTTATACAATAAAAAGTATAGTTACTAAAAGCAAAATATCTCGGAAGGGGGTCGCTGGGGGCACCATGTGTCCTTGAAGAAAATGTGGCATAAAATGGGTAAATAACAGTAGTGAAAACCGCAAATCGAAACAAGGAGGGAATCATGAGATACAGACATTTTTGTGACCATTTCCATAGAAAAATAACAGTTTTCATCGAATTGCTCATAAAGTACTGGTCAAATAAAAAAATTGTAGTAACATTTTTTGTAGTTCCATAATAGAGTAATGCAACTGTATATTTAATTTTTTTCAATTATATACTTTTTCAATTTTTAATTCTATGTCCGACCTCTTGTATGGGGACGATCCACTGTGCGTCGCTCTGTAATTGGGGGAGGCGGAGGTAGCGTTTGAAAGGCCCACCGGCCCGGAAAACCTAGCCTTAACTCTTGTGTACGCACCTGTACGAAACTGTTAAACACAATAACGATACAATACTGGAAATTTTAGATCATTAGCTCAATATACTGGACGCCCGCTTTTTTGTAGCCATTCAAACTTGGTCGGTTTATTCATGTATTGCGGTTATTTTGGTATTTTTATTCTATCTCTTTTAATTATTTAGTGTAGTGAGCTGAAATTTTGCATGTGAATAGTTGCATTAATTATCTGAATATGTTTTATTTTGCTTTTCCATTAAAAAGCCCTACAATCGGATGACATACAATAGTGGTCCAGTCTTAGTAAATTATGCCATTGCTCATTAATTACTAAGAGCACATAAATGAAACTTGGCAGGATATTGTAGACCCTTACAAGATACAAATAAACATTATAAGTTCGGGCTCTAGAGTTCCTATTTTAAGTACTTGGACCTAATAACTTTATTCTACTTTTACGTATATATCTTCTGAACGGTATGGTTTTTTCAAATTCTGTTTTCACAAACATTACAGACAAATTCAAAGCAACGTGCGTAAAAAATTACAACACCGCACTAAACCGTTTTATATGATTTTCATCAAATAGCCAAACGTCAGCGCAGTCCGCTGCGCTGACGTTTGGCTATTTGGTGAAAAACTTGAATATTTTGGCAGTTTTATGACACAGAAATTTCATTTAAACATATACAATTTACCTCTCGTAACACACTAATCATTGAATGTATGTTTTCACTTGTAAGTAGGGACATAGGAAAAAAAAAGTGCAGCTGGGATGACGTAGTTCCAGCGGAAACAGTTTTTGTTGAATAGCTCCCCAATGGTTGGATGCACAAATTTGTACTTACCATACAAAATTACACGACGTCATACACTAAATATCTGCTAAACTGAAATGAAGAAATATTCCATTTTTCCGCCGCAACTACGCACACAATTATTATTACTACAATGTATCTGTAAAAGTACCCTAGTTAAAGTCTCTCCAATGCCTTAAACATAAAGGTCCATCTATCAATCATCAATTGTAATTATTTCGATTTCTATTCCTTGTCTGAAATTAGTACGATTTTACAGGAATAAGTTTCAACCAAAATTCTAGTCTTGAAGTTTTAAATAGGAATAAATAATTATATTTTAATTGTTTATTCTTACAAAATTCTGAAGTAATTATGAAACATCAAATAAGAAATAACAATCTTTTACAAAAGAGAATGTTGCTATCTACCTTTGCATTTTTTCCTTATATTTTTGTGTGTTGTATTTCTGGAAAAATTGTTTTCCGTATTCGAACGTCGCAATCATAATTGCGCATGCTGGTGCCACTTTAAATATCCGAGGTAAGAGTCCCGTGAACATTCCTCTATATCCGTGATTGATGTATATCGTCCGCGCTATTTCCTTCATATTTGAAGCTCTTTGATGGACTTTACCGTCTGAAACAGTAACCACATCAACAAAACCAAAACAAAATACAATCTGCTGGGAATTAGTGAGTGCCTTTTCACACGTCCCGGTTGCCGGGTAGCCGGCACCTTAGTATATCGTAATCTTTCACACGTACCGGCAAAGGATAACGTCAATGGGCATACAATTTCCCCGGCAACCGGGACGCTTGAGAAGGTACTTAAGCTTCCTGTACATGACGCCGGAGCCGCAACGGCGCTGGACCGCATGTTTGTGTAAAAAAAATAATATCGCCCATGCACCGCACCGATGCCGCGTAGATTTTACATTTTCATTCTGAGATGTTCCGATTTTTTTTGATCTTGCGGTCCGGCGACGGTGCGGCTCCGGCGTCATGTTCAGGAAATCTTATACTGTTCTTGAACTAAGCCCTCATACGCACTGGCGGTATGGCGGTTATTCTAAGCGGTTTGAATTGGCTGGAATTTTATAGCGGTTTAGTGCGTACAGTACGCAGTGCAACCCTCATTGCATATTCAAATGAAGAAAGCGGATAGCCGCGCGTACAGCGGCCCACGCGGTTGACCTCTAGTGTGCATGAGGGCCAATTATTATCAAACATTCTCATTGTTGTTATAGCGCTTGTTGTAGCATATCTTATGGATGGACATATTAAGATAATTCGATTGGTGACCAGATGTTTTTTATATTAAGACTTGGTATACAACTAGGAGGAGCGCAAAACAGCTTACATTGAATAATATACCTTATTTCCAAAGCCTTAAAGCAGAAATAAAACCCGCAATAAAAGCATGCAGAAGGAGCTGTTTGTCGTCAGCATCGGTATTCGTAGAACTTTGCACTCTATGCGTCTGATTTCAAAGGTTATTATTTAAAGCTATTGAAACATTTTACGGTTTGCGCTCTTCTTTGGTCTGCTTTGGACTTTTCGTCTGAAATTTTTCGCTAAAGTGAAGCGGACAAAATAAAATGTTGCCAACCTGTGTATATTTCTTTTTCTCCTAATTCTATTTGTTGATGTGTTTTTACAACGTCAAATGGAAGTGTTACAAATGCCGCAAGCTGAAACATAAGTTAGTAAACTAAAAGTATTATAATTTAGACCTATTTACTACTTGTATACTATCTTATTGGCTCTCCCCACGTAGGATAGATACCAACTATATAATCTAGAAGAGCCATTCTTTATCTTAAACGGTTATCAATGAATTTGTCTCTGTCACTAGGAGGCACAATATATCATCTGGGCGTTAACAAACTGGCGATTATGCGAGTGTCGTGAACTAAGCCGAAGGCCAGGCGAATATCAACCTTCTTCTTATTGGAATAAATTTAAAAATAAATAAACTTCCAATAGTCCAAGAGTGCATCAAAGAGAGGTCTGTGTCTCAGGTTATTTGTTTTCGACTTTATGCTAAGATAGGTACTGTCGATAATTGTTTGGTAGTGACAACCGTGCTGCGCTGCGCCTCGTCAGATGTTTGCCGGCCCACGGGTTTACTCTTGTTACAGTGTTAATGTTGCGGGTAAATAAAAAAAAACAGCCTTTTACTTTCCCACTGCAGGGCACATACAAGGTCATTGAATGTTAGATTTCAAACTTTATGATCCATTAATGTATCATAAAGAGAGAAGTAAAGTTATTGTTTCCATTTTATTTAGTAAATGGTATCGGCAAAAAGCCAAAATGGTGATACTTAGCATGAAATATTATCTTAGAAAACTTACGCTTCCCGCGACTGATCCACAGAAGAAATTAAACAAAAATGTATTCTTTTCCGAATCCGGTTTGTGAAACGCCGTCTTTGTTGATTCAAATGTAGTCCAATATAGACCTGAAAGTACATAACGATACACTTTTAATAGCTGTGAGAAAAACATTTATTTATTTCAGCTGTAACCGATTCGTTTCGAGTTCGTAAGTCCAACCTATCGTTCGATACGGCAGTAAAACCATAAGTAGATATTAATAAACGATGTTTCTTAGTAAATATAAAGGTAAGTAATGGAACACAAAGAAAATATGTGTTTCAATGTATTAACTACTTATTCAGACAAGAAGACCAATAGCAGAAGAAAAACACTTTGCACATGTTTTACAAAATTAGCATGACAAAGTTTATAACCATGTTGTGTTAAGCAGAATGAATAATTACCCGAAAATGGTACATCTCTTAATAACGTCGAGCCCAAACCTCGGAAGAGTCCTCTTAAACCTTCATATTTTACAACCTGACGCAAAGCATCCGAGATCTCTGAAAACAAAAGGATTTCCAAGTTTTTTAACTATCAGATAAAATACAAAATTATTTCCTATATTTTATTTTATTGTTCTGCCCCGCAATCTACCACTTGTGGGCAAAGGCTTTCCTCCGCTACTTTCATCTTTCTATTTTTATATCTGTTATATTATTATCTAAAATACTAATGTTTTCTTCTACTGTATTAAGGATTAAAATATTATCAGTATAAATAGATTATTATCTATTATGAGTAGGTATATAGCTGGTTTGTTTAGCCTATACGTATATAGGGTCTAAAGGTCCTGATAAGCGATTTAATATGATTGCTTATCTGAACCTTTGAACTGAATAATCAATGATCAATGAAAACAATTTTTTTATTTTTTTTGTTTCACTTTTCCAGATAGAATGTAGAAATCATACAAGCGAAACAAATATAACCTGCTGCTTCTCACAATGGGCCTGAGTAGGTACAATCATAGTTACATTATAAGTTGACTCTAATAAGTATGGATGCACTTTCAATAAGTAAATAACAGCTGCGAATATCATATAGTTCTGCATAAAACCTTTGAATGGAAGTTGTTAATTAGTTTAATCCTGTTCCGCTAATTATTTCATGTTGTTAACTAGAACAATGTTTTCTTGTCGTGCCTAGGAGGATATTAATCCATTATTTTAATACTGAGTGAGAATACAATGTAAGCAATGTCTTATGAATCATATTCATACAATATTGCATATTTTCAGCATGATTTCAAGTCAAATTTATTAATACCAAATGGCCATTTTTTTTTAGTTATGTAAGTAATCAAGCATTACTTTGCAGAAATCCATGACAGTAAAATGTTATGCAAATTATTAAGTATTTATGCCACAAGAATTAGATTCAGGCTTGAAAGTAGCACCCAAAAATATGCAAAAAAAAATTGTACACAATATTTTCAGCACATGTTTACCTGGATAAGTCAGTTTTTTTGACTGCATCTTTGTTCTTATGAGTTCTAGAGGACTGACAATAGTTACTGCTAACATTCTTGCTGTGGCTCCTGCTATCATTGGTATCCACAATGGTTGTGATGCTGAAAAGTATTAGAAAAGATTTTAATAAGTGAACGTAATTAAATGTATCTTTGGTTTATGATTTATTAACAGATTACGATAGGTATACCCCGCACCAAGATAGATAGATAGATAATAATGGTAATGGTAATGGTATGGTATGGTGGTGGCATTCATGGTATAAGTTTCGCATGTCGCTCCATTTCTTGAAGCAGATTTCAAGATATGAAGATTAAACATGTTAAATAAACATGAATATAAAATACAATTTTGACCTACCAACAGTTCAGTACGTGATAATAACAATAATATTATTAAATACTGAAAAAGCCGAGAAACAAGTGATTTGGTTGTGATAAACTTTTGTGTCCCAATATAACAAGAAACCAACTGTTATTGTCATCTGTTTACAAAGTTTGATAGTTAACAGACTAACACCAGAAATTTCATGAAACCATGGTTTATTTTTGATAAATTTAAAACTTGGTTAATTGTAGATTTAAGGTCTTGGGGAATTAAGGGAAATTGTTTTTGAGATATCTTTCCTGCCTTAACTGCCCTAAAGGGATAAAAAGACTAATCTAAAGAGGAAATCAGCAAGGTATTTTTACATAGTGACAAGATTCAGGAAACTTGTAATACAAAGTTATACAAAAGAAATCATAAGAGCCAAATACTAGTTACAAAAAATTAAATACTATGACCTTGAAGTCAAGGTGAGGAAACTCGGTAAGTTGATACAATAATGTGTATATTGTATGTTATGTAGGTGGCAATACATGTGTGTATTCTTTATCTCCTATTGTTTATCATCAATCATGAGAACAATACAGAAGACAGAATTAATTTATTATTTGTTTTAGTGTTGAGATATAAAATGTATGAGTTATAAAAAAAAATCATATCAACTATTTATAATAGTGAGAAAATATATAATTTTATTACTTACTGTTATGCTTGAAACTATTATATTTTGTTTTCATTCTATACCTCAGTTGTTCGTATGTCACAAAATAAATTACTGTACATGGAAGAGCTAGGACTAGAGTAGGACTTAATCCTGACCATAATGCAGGAACTCCTTCTCCTTTAGCTATTTTATAAAAAGCATCCTGAAAGCATACAAAGAATTCGTGAAAAAAGAGATCAGACATACCTGATAAATTAAAGAGCAGTTACAAAGTTGAGACTAAAATTGGATTTTTTCCATATTTTACAAATATTTGCATAAATTGCAGAACAGTTATGGAGTAAAATCGATGGGCTTTGAGGTTCCATTCGCCCTGCTTCCGTTGATCGAGTCCCCCTTGGTACACAGTATAATATGTTTAACTGTTGGGAAGATGTAAAAAATAAAATTATGTTATATATTACCATTGTTCCACTGAAATGTACTCGTTTGGGTAACCATGGCGATTCTCCACAGGGGCATATGTGTTCCATAAGACCATTGCAATACAAGTAACATTTATTCGATAGCAATGCCTTCTGTTGTGCTTGCAGTCTTATTTTAACCACATCAAGAGGAGTCACTAGAAGAAGCGAACGAAAAGGTATATCATAAGAAACTTTGTAATATTTGCTGGACAAAAACAGAAAGTGAAGGTCACAGAACTTAAATACCCAGACGGGGTGAAGACTTACTGAATAACGAGGTTATAAGGGCACCGGAACATGCTGATGCCATCTGTTGGACTGGAGTAATCCGGAACTGAGGATCATCTTCTCGAATCATGGCATCGGTTTTTTTCACAGTCAATTATGTTAATGTTTTTCAGTGAAACTCATTCGGATCTTACCCGTAAGGTATTTACCGTGTTTTTTTTCGATCCTTCAATGTCTATCTGCCTCTGTCAGTGTCAGTGTCATCAAATTCGATTGTTGAGCGATTTGACATCTATCTGTAACCGAGTTACCAGCGTTTAAAAATTTGGTTTATAAAACTGTCTTTGAATGATCAATAAAGTGTTGTGCTTAAAAAATCGACTAATAGTAACAATAAATAGATGCGGGTACAGGTTGGCGAAAAAGGACGCCACTATCGCAATAAGTTACTTCGAATAGGAAATGAGTAAAAAAATTTAAAAACAAATTGTTAAAAACGTTGCTTGTGGGTGACTCAAAATCTGCTAGCATACCATCTACCATCGTCATAGGTCTGCATTACCTATGTAAAATATTTAGTTTTATCTAATCTTTTATGTCGACCTGTATGCGATTTCAACAGTGTACCTCTCGGTACAGAGTATTATATTGTTTAATTTCTACAAAAGTATTTAAAAATACAGCACAGTTATGTAAATAACCATTGTCAGTTTTAAGAAAAAATTGAATATGATTTTATTTACCTGAAGGAAGATACATACAAATAACATTCAACACGTCCATTTTCCTTCGATGAGCAGTGGCGGCGCTACTGCCGTAACCCAGGTCACTCAGGCGTGATGGTATCTCGCAAAAAGTTTTAAAAGTTTCCCCCTGGCTCCCATCTTGGGGTCCCCCAAATTTAGAGAAGTACTAATCAAATCCCAAACAAGGCCAAATTATGTTCAGTAACAAAGAAGCAGATTGTAATTGGAGGATCCACTAACGTACGAAATATAAACATAGCATTCAAAAAATTTCGCGCTCGCTTCACTCGCTCTTCCATCGTACATTTTCTTCATTTTCAAACTTATCTGCAAAGATCGAAAAATTAACCTATTTCTGTATCAATATTCAAATTTACCTATCTAAGACTGGGTGCTAATATTTTCGAGCTCGCTTCCGTCGCTCTAGCATCCTATATTATTATCACACTGAAACCTTTCTGCATAAGTCAACAACGACAAACTATCTCACTAATTCTGTATGTATGGTCAAAAGAAAACCTTAGGTACCTTACGGAGGCAGAGTGCTAAAATTTTCGAGCTCGCTACGCTCGCTCTTGCCTCCTGCATTCTCCTAATTCTCAAACTTTTCTGTATATATTAACAAATATCTCCTATTTCTGTAAGAATGGCTAAAAGACAACCTAATTTTAGACGTCTGAGGCAGCGTGCTAAAATTTTTGAGCTCGCTTCGCTCGCTCTTGCATTCTACTTTCTGCATTATAATTAGCGGTTAGCTGGTGTTAGCTATGACATAATATTTAAAAAAAATCAGTTAGAAAATTTCCTGTATTTTAATTTGTTTGTTTATGTATCATCATTTGATTAGTTAGCTAACTAACAATCAAACTCATAAGTATATTCACTTGTGTATTATTCAGCACATTCGATTTAACATAAAATAGCTGAATGTTTCTGTTTCATCAGCGCCGCCACTGTCGATGAGGAGGATAAAATAATAATAATAACCGCTACGGGCCCACAGCCCACTGGGCAGTCAGCTCAGGCCTCAGCTACAATCACTACCACGTTGTATTATAGTACTAAAACAACTGTTCCAACTGCCTTGAAATTATTAACATTCGTGCTGATATGGAAGAAGAGAACAGCAGCAGCGTCAAGGTAGCCTGTAAAATTCAAATTTTTGTTAGTTTTTTGCAATTTGCAGCTCAATATCTAGTTGTATGTTGTTCTATGATTTATTATATGATTCGTGGCTTTATCAAATAATTAATATTGAATTAAAATCATAAAAATCATCAATACAACTCTCTAAGTTCATATTACCCTATTGAATGACTATTTCATGAAATCATGACATTTGAGGCCAATTATAACTTATGGAGTTGTATGATTATAATAATTCTGTACAGCCATATTTGTTACGGTCGCGAATCATATTTATATCAACATACAACCTGACACTGACTTGCAAATTGCAAAAAACGTAAGAAAATTTATATTTTACGGGCTACTTATGAGCATCTCCATAAACCCGATAGGATTTATTCCATACATTACTTTCCTCTATGATATCCTCAGCGTATGCCAATTTGCCAAAACTATTTAGTACGTATTTTTTAGTTGACAGGTCTTTGAGTAGTAGTAGCGGACAGCTCTACTCAGCTTTAGTAATTTCAGTCAAATTCACTGCCACATGGATGGAGGGCGTCACTGAAATTATTTAGTACATTTTTTAATATTCAGTAATAAAAATTTTACACGAAAGCGGCGCTCTTTCCTGAGGGTTTTAGTTGTCTAGATGAAAAACAATTTTTGAAATGTTTACTACTGCGTCTAAATCTTTATTGTGAGTACCTTTTCATTTATTTTTAGAGTTTACGGAGTTTACATAACGTGACAGCTGTTTTTTATATCGGATCTATGTACAAATTGTGAGCTACTATACATAATAATGAGACGGTCACACACCGATCGTTCGTAAAATCGTACCTAATAATATGAAATAATAATCGCGTCAGAGGCTACGGGGAAGGATCAAAATGCCGAATGTTAATCGTGCACGATTGATTTTAGCCGTTCTCCGGTTCCCCATAATCGATCAAGTAGGTAAAGGAAGCAAGTGTTTCGTCGCCGGGACACTCAAGGTCTCGTTTATATTGTGGCCATAGTACATAAATTTCTATTTATAATAACATTGAATGAAATACTTAACTCAATGTCACTGATTTTTGAAGCCGCGAGTGTCGTCGTAGGGGTGGAGCTCATCTTCATAGTCCTGCCTTTACCCCAAAAAGTTACCTTTAGATTTTCATTCAAAAACTAGCTCTTTGTTTTATCACCAATTTACAAAAATATAATATATAGGATGGATATGCTGAATAGCACTGCCCAAACCCAAACCAAGCCCAAACAGCATTGCATTACCTTGTTACTTGAGCTCTTTTTAAATGCATCAATTTTTTTTTTTATAAGGCTGACTAGACTAGACTACTTCTAATATTGGTATTTAAGTAATAAAATTATCTACTATATCCCAGCACAAACATTAAGTAGCTAAATTTCATCTACAAAATCTTTACAGACTAGGGAGTCACAAAGTCGTTTTGCAGTTATTTTTTGCATTCGATTTTAGTATTATTGCCATTGACATTGTTAAACATATCAGTGCCACCTTATCTGAAGTTTTTGTGTCGCCTCATATCTGATTCTCATGTTAACATTTTGATTAGGACTCACTTATTAATTGTTATAAGTTTAAACATCCAACTAATTTATAATTAAATCAAGTGTTAGATACTAGTTTCATGCAAATGTTAAAATATTTACTTTACATTTCCTTATTTTTTTCCTGTAACGAAGACAGAAGGGAAGACCTAAGAGACGTAACTTTCAAATTTCCCTAATAGGTATTATTATGTAAAATTAAATGAGGGTTTTCTTGAGGCTACATAAATTATTGTGTTGTCCAGTGTTGTCCTTATTAATTTGACATCATAAACAAATTCATAAAGTACCTTTAATGTAACGCTTTCAACAAAACTTTTTAATTCCCCTAATAGGTATTATTACGTAAAATTAAATGAGGGTTTTCCGGAGGCTACATAAATTGTTGTGTTGTCCTTATTCATTTGAAATCACAAACAAATTAATAAAGTACCCATATTTAATGTAACACTTTCAACAATAAATTAAGGAAGATTAATTATGTTACCTATTTACCAGTGGGGCAGACTCATAGTTATGAAAGTAATATTATTTATTTAGTCTTGTGCCAAATAATGACACATACAAGTTTATAAGCTGACAGGAATTTTCTGACTTGCTCACTGCTATTTACCTAACCATAAAATAATTTAAAATAGTGTACACTGATTTAAATGAATTAAAATTAAAATATGGATAACATTTATTAGCAAACAATACATCTTAGGATTACTACTAATACTTAAATATTCATAAATACAATAACAAATACATTTTATAATTATATTGAACAGATTTTCAGTCCACAATGAATGAATTTCTATACTGAGTTATTCAAGAAAAATATACATAAGACCACAACCTGTACTATTTGACCCTAATGTACACTCTAAATATCTGCTGTCAAAGGCTTTGTTTAATTTTAAACAGCAAGTGTTTACATTTATTATTCGAAATTCTTCAACATCAAAAAATTACAAGTACTTTCTATTATTAGTCTGTTCCATTATACTGTGAGTTGGCACTGTCGCGTTGTGCCATAAAATACTGTGAGTAGATCGCCAGAATAATAAAATATTTTTCACTAACAGTCTTCTATGTTGTTATTTACCAACAATACTTAAATATTTATCAGTGATATGATAAGTCTTCATTGATTATTTGTAGACTGACTCATAGTCATAATCATAATAATTAATATCATAATAGTTTTATCACTAGTTTTGATCTATAAGTTTTTTACCACCTGAATACTTGGTAGTTTTGATTTTGTATTTCATAGTTGTTGTATCTGGGCACTCTAGCTCTAGTAAGTTTTTTTTTTTTGATGTCATCATTAAGAAAAACAAAAGAAAATCTTAT
This sequence comes from Agrochola lota, assembly GCA_947364205.1. Lineage (NCBI taxonomy): Eukaryota > Metazoa > Arthropoda > Insecta > Lepidoptera > Noctuidae > Agrochola > Agrochola lota. The sequence continues at coordinate 8,871,925 of OX376227.1, read as the reverse complement.
CTTTTATTTTCAATATGCAAATTGTCTGGACCATTCTCTTACATTACTTCTCAGTGGGTGAGGTAATTACGTAAATTACCTCACACTCAGATAATTTTAACTGAATAGATGCATCCATGCCAACAGTCAGTAAGGTTTCCTAGAGAATCCTTGTGTGTTTTATTCATTTGTATGGCCGGGGCATTTGATAGAGGATGCATTTTTCGCGTCCTTGCTCACTCGTAATTCGCCATCAATGTCCCGCAGCGGCTTATGTACTAGTCCCGTTACTCACGTAGTTGATAGTGTTGTGTTCATGATCTTATTTCAGGTGTTTCCCGGGGTTATATATTCTCGTCTGACTATTTTTTAAACTTAAATCTCTTTTTAAACCAACAACTGTTTTAGATTTGAACTCGAACGGAGCTCTAAGTCAAGATCTTCCCGCAGATCGATCTGAATAACCGTGAAACATTAGTAATTATTTTACTACGAATGTGCCTCTGGAAAGCTACAATGAAACTTTCAGTAGTACTAATTATAAGATTACAATAGATCTATCTGGACATGTAATGTAACCCAGATCAACACGCTTAGCATGACCACAAAAGAAACGGGTTTTGTCGACGGAAGAATAGACAAAATGTTAGATAAACAATCACAGTCTGTCTTTTTGTCTATTCTTCCGTCGACAAAACCCGTAGAAAACCCGTTTCTATGTTTGTCATGCAACGCATGCTGAGATAGATCCATTGTAATCTTATGATGTTTTTCTTCTTGGCTAATCAGTAATGTGAATTGAATTGAATTTGAAAGTCTCATTGATGTAAGTACGCCAGATTCGAAGTAGCAGTCTAGTAGGTACCCGAGAAAATAATAAAAGCAAAGGGTTCTTTCACCTTTAAGCAATCAGAACAGTATACCAAACAGAGTCAGAATCAGAACCGTCTGCTGTTACCTGAAATGTGCTCGTATTTATTTTTTTCTGCGGTAATGTCAAGGCTGGGCCAGCATCGCGGGCAACGCCCCTCTCAAACCCGTTATGATCCGTCTATTAAACCAGACAATTACATAACGCGATCATCATAAAAACTAGTTACGGAAAGAGTTAATTACTGTTACAATAAAATTTGCGATGCTACTTTTGTACAAGGCTCGTCCAATGTAATAGTAAACTTGAACACCGAAGCTGACATTGAATAGGTTCCTTCCTCAAGTATCGATTACCATTGTTGCATGTTGATATCTAAAGTGTTAAGATGTGTATTATCGATGTTACGGTTCGTATTTTATAATGCCGTTATCGTTTCGCAGCGAGATTTGAGTGAGCCGATGCGTGTATATCTTGTTTTACGCTTACAATCGTGATTATGATGACTAACACTTGGAAACCGTATGTCTGTGTTCTCATGGTGTCTACTCTTGTCATTTTACCAAATCTACTCTCAAAGCACAAGTGCATTTTATGTGCCTAATTAAAATACATTATTTGAGTTTGACTAATTTAAAGGAATATTGTGAATATTTTCAGCTCTGCACGATAAATAAAGCTTCTACTAATTCAAAATTTGCAACGAATGGTTGCCAAAAAATGTTGAATTATTAATCTGGCGGTTTGAGCAGTCTAGGATTGTCCAAAAGTGTTCTAGGTGTTCAATTTTTCACCGAAATACTTGTTTCAAGTAGTCTGAAGCTGAGGTCATGAACCTTATATATCATTCGCCGATTCCGTTTTTTGTTGGCACGTTAACACTGCGTAAAATGTTATGAAATCAGCTCGAGAAGTATATAGGTACATCGTCAGCTAAAAAGAAATGATAGATCGAAATTAATATATTGTTCATCTTGATAGAAGAAGTAACACAAACTGACAAATGGTGTTAAAAAAGTTTATTTCAAAAGAATTAATTAATCGCAATAAGCAACTCTATTATAAACGCGGTGTTTTTATTGCTTCCATGGAACGTCACGGGCTATTTCATGGCTTTCTGATACATTAATGTAGATAAGCGCAATCCATATTTCCGACAAAGCTGAAAATGCCAATGAGGATTTTTATTTTTTGTGAGCGTTTGCCGCCGAGGCGTAAATTACGTAGCTGATCGACAAGTAATCAAATAACTGTCACTATTATCGTCGATCTTTAGATTTAAATGTCTATTGTCATATGATGTAGCACGAGCCTTGAACGTGTACATATTTAGATCGCGAAGAAGAAAATAAACATCAGTTCACAACTTAGTAACGTTCTGGCGTCCATTGTTTTGCTTTTAAACGTCGTCGTTCCGTTCATTCATCGATTATGTCTCAAGTAACTAATTTAAAGCGATGCTGTCCGGATTTAGCTACCTTTAGCGAAACCAGGTTCTTACTGTATCTCTATTCATTTGGAGCCAACGCCGCAAGACTTTTTTCTTTCATACGTCTCTAATCTAACAGCCGTCAAATCTTCTTCTCATTTTTAGCCATGTCATCTTTCACACAATCCATCCTTTGTTTGGTGTTCCTCTACTTATAGTCTTGCTCTAAAGATTCTCAGCGCATGTTCTTCATTTACGAATCAAGTAGGTATCTGCTCGAGTTTCAGTATCTTTATACTGTTGCTGTACTGTCCATGCAGCTTAGTTGTCTTAGGAGAAGGTAATGGTTGCTTCATATGCCTTATATGGGTATCAATTTACTCTTCAATGGATTTAGTTTGATTGTAAAGTCTGGCGGATTTGGAAACGCATCTGTCGTAAATATTAATCCTTCTATTTAATTGCAATTGAACTTAATTGTGTCTTATTGCTTCAGTGCGGTATTTTTAGTCTTTAACGTTCAATTTACTAAATTGGCAAATATTGGTTTAGGCTACTTACTTTTGGACTAGTTATCTCAAGGTCGATCAGGATGTATCACTAAGTTTGCGCTTTTCATTAGTGAAGAGACGTGAATTTTGATCTTGTGAGTGGGTAACGTAACGATTGTCAACAGTAACCAGTAACTATCAAAAAGGCATTTAATAGTCCTGCACATTCACGGAAATGGGTGCTTATTTAGTCACAGAATGTTACACGTTTACAAAATGATCTAAGAATTTTGAACGTTCCCAAATTGGATCTAAAAATTAATTTTCGGTTAGTGCATTTGGTTTTTGCCATTGCTAGTTTAATCTTATTTAATTCACGGCCTTCAGGCATCCCTAATGGATGTCACCTGTACTACTACTAAATTCCTCTCCAGGTCTACGTCACGGAAATCTCCATCACTGCCCGAGTTTAATGTTCTTATATCCAATGCCCACAGTTTAGCCAGTGACTCACCGTTTTCATCGTTAGTTTGATTTAATACTAAATCGCTCACAGTGCTCTGTTGCTACATACATATCATAAGAACAGCGATTTTCCTCAAGGGTTTAAGAATTTCCTAAACTGAGAGAAATTTTAATATCTTTGTTTTCTGTTTGTGTTGATATCTTTGAGTGAAACTTATCTATTCAGCACAAACCGTGTGCCCGTTGGGTTTCCCTAACGGCATAAATGATGAACTAGCATATAAACTTTTATCGCCTATTTAACTCCTTTAGGGAGTGAATTTTCTAAAATCTTTCTTTAGCGCTCACTTTCGTTATATAAGGAACCTTTGTGCAAAATTTCGTGTTTCTCGACTCAGCAGTTTAGGCTATGCGAGGTCTATCAGTGGATTTAAGATTTTCTCGACAATACTCGAACACAATTCAAACGATTGGTGCTTGAACGCTGTTCTAAAATACGATAGTAAGAGTGCCTCAATGTAGGCAAACACTCCCAGTTCTTTTATTACATATGGCAGATTAAAATTCAAAGAATGTTTGTCCACGTTTAAAAACAAACGTTCCTTGGTAATAGCGCGGGAACTTAGAGCGGACGATAAAATATCCATAATAGTAATAGCTTACTGATTCAGAAATTCAATGTGTTATTCTGATCGTGATTTGTGTCAATTGACTGTAAATAGTCATTGTTATGTTTGGTAATAAAATTTGAATCCACACATCGGAACAGTTTATTGTTTGCACAGCTTTGATGTATTAGCTATGACAATACGTAATCCATATTCATGATTGATGTTCCTATTATAAATTACCAACTAATGACTTTTTGTTTTGATTGAAGTTGTTAGTTTACGTTCGTATTGTGGATTTGCATCCAAGAAAGTCAGCTGTGATTCATTTAAATGTTTTTGACTTTGTTTGCATAGGTGTGTGATTTCCTTATCATAAAGGTCATGAGACTGAAGTATATCATCAAGGACATGAACTTGACTAAGACCTAAAAGTCCAGGGACTTGAAAACGAAATGAATTTCGTTCCATGTAATTATAGAACGTTCCTTGTAACGATACTGGAACAAAAAAAAAACGTTGTAGAATATCATTTTTGTAGTACAATATTTTAAGTTATGTTAAAGGTATCAGTAATATTATGCTTATATCCGCTTGTAATAACGTTACAAATTCATTTTGTAATAACTATTTGTGTACTTATTCAAGTACATACAACTAGTACCTAGGTAAGTATCAACAATAAAACGGAAACAACAGCTTTGTTATTTCACATAACCTTAGTCAAGGCTCCCGCAGAAAAGCGCGGCGCAACGGCGCGATGCGACGCGACCCTGGTGGAACAATTTCTATGAAAATTTCACGGAAATTGATCTACCGGTGTCCTGTCGCGCCCGCCGTCGCGTCGCGCTTGTCTGCGGGAGCCTTTAGTGAAAACATTACATTGATATTGATTAAATACCTACGACCTACTTACCTACCTCATATACCTGATTCATAGAGCATGCTCAGTATGGGATAAACAATTTTTTAGGAAAACCGCATTTGTAAAGTGTAATATTATAGGTGTATGCATAATATGCTGTTCTTGTGTAACTTATACGTAACGTAACCTCGAACTGCGGTTATGTTATGACGCACTCGTGAATATGTGCAAACGCAGGGAATTCTGGCCGGGTGCAGGAAAATGAGAAATTCCAAACAAATTTGGGAAATACGAGTTTTGTTAACGTTGTAAATTGGGTTTTTTGAACGTAGATAGGTCATTGACGGGTAACTCCATAGTGTTCTCATATCAATCAAGGAGAAATTAATAAATGGGACAATTTTTTATGAAAATTCTCCGAATTAATTATTTGGAGGTGTTCAAACAGGTGATTAAGGACAGCCTTAGAGTAAGGACAGCGGAAGTCTTCAAATAAACGAATCTTCCTTTTCAAATGTCAAACTAACTGAGCTAGGTAGTTCATTGTTCTTTTGCAATTTTTAAGCTGCATTTTTGTTATAGATGTTGCTCAACCGCTATAGGCCCACACAGGGCGCTGGCGTCCATTCTTGTGAAGAGCCCATCCATCGTAGCAGTGTCGCTTCAAACCCGGGACTACCATGAGGTCACCGGCAACATAATCTGCCCCAATGTAGTCAGAGGCATCGACCACTTGAGAGATCCGCGTCTCAATAAGGTAAGTTATGTGGAATCTCCGCAAATTGCAGTATAATAATCTAGTACCTGGTCGACCAAGCTCTGCTCGGGTCAAAATAGAGAAAACAATTTTTCCCAGAAATGAGACCTGCCTCGATCGATTTTTCGCCCCCGTAAACCTCTAAATTGCAACTTTCATCGAAATCGTTAGAGCCGTTTTCGAGAACGTGATTACAAATATAATATTATATTTATATATATGTGATATATATACAATTATTGCCAATTTTATATTATAGAATTTAAAGTCAATAGATAACAACAGGCTTGCCTCCTATAACATGGGACTTAAACATAACACGTGAATTGTGGGTGTACTATATACGTTTGCCTAACCCTTGAGGAACAAGCGTGATGTTATGTAGATAGCCACCGTTTTTTTTCACGATATGGCGTTGGGCTCCATTCATTTCCTCTGCACCATAATACAATGCCGCCCAAGGGCATGTGACCGGCCGTACTTTTTTGAATATTCACAAAAAAATATGTTATTAATCCGATAAAATAAGTCATAAGCTTTTAGAAAAAAACAGAATCCAAATCGAGCCAATAACATCGGAGATATGGCAAATGCTACTCAAAAAATAAAATCTTGAATAACATAAAAAATATTGAAGAAAGATTAAAGAAATTTTCTATAATTTTTTATGAATATTCAGAAAAATACGGGCGTACATGCCCATGGGCGACATTGTATAGTGCCAAATACGCTACAGAAACTCCGAAACACGAAAACTTTATTTCGGATTTATCTGCAACTTTTGCTGTTTTGTCGTATAGTTAGTTTTTAAAACGATTGTACAGTTGTTGGTCTCAAGCCTCGTAGTTTATAGGGTTCAGTAACTCGTAGACCACTTAGCCCGTCCAATGTTTGTTTATGGCGATATGCGGCCAATATAATTTTTATGTTTGTACTAGATCAAACAGGAATATTTGTCAACTGTAATTTTGGTTTTGTTTAGTTTTCCTTCGTTTTTCCTTAAATCGGTATTGCACTATTGAGCTAAATGTAAGGAAAAACTAGTGACATTGACTTTTGACCACAATAGCATTGAAATTAATTTTGTTTTGAAATAGATTTACTAAAATAAAAATACATTAAGTGCCTAGAAATTTTGGCCGGAGCTGAGTGTCGGTTTCGTGTAAGTATAGCGATCATAGTGCAGTAACACTAAGGACCTGCGCAGACTGGCGGCAGAGGATCATAAATTTATCAATTTAATTTAATACTTATCCAATCGAAATAAGGTTTATATTTCAATACTCGGTGATCGAGCTTGGAGCATCGCAGCGCAGTTTTCCACTGGCCGTCCCGTCCGCCAGTCTGCGCAGGCCATAAAGGATGTCTTTCTAGAACTTAAGAGCGTTTATTCTGAAAGTGGGCAACGTCGGAAATATATGTCAAATATTTCGCTGTTTTGATTAATTTCGCAATATTCCTGTATGGAAATTTGAAATGTGGCTAACTAGTGAACTAGAATATTAATAATGAATTGCAATTATAACATTGAATTTGATGTTGTAACCGTTTTAGATCCAAAAAAGGCATTTGGAAAGGTTCCAAATCCTTTTTTTTACATCCTACGCTAAATATTCGGTGTTACGATATTTATTATTGCATTTCATAATCAATATTTTGGTTCACTAGTTAGCATTTCTTAATTACGTACAGTAATATTGCCAAATTAATCAAAACAGGTAAATATTTGACAGCTACGAGTATTTGCGACGTCGCCAACTTTTAGGATAACGCTCTTCAACTACTATACTTATAGAATTATAATGTGAATCCCAACTGAGTTGCCGTAGATATTTCTCCCGGTTGTATACATTTCCCTATTGGTATGATAGTAAAATTACACACACGATAAGATAAGCCCCTTTTATTTGTGTAAAACTCACTTATGTAATAACTCAATGGCTGTGAGTACTTATGAGCAGTGATCGGAGTAGGTAGATTGAACTGGGGTCATTGATCCGAAACGTATATATTACTATGGACATTCCTCCGGAATTGGTGGATTATTAAAAAAAAACCGGAACTTATGTAGGAAAATATTTAAATTTAAGTGCAACAATTTATATCTATCTATAAAAGATCTAGCTATCTAGCTATCCTAGGCTAAAAATAAAAAATAAATATTAAAGCTTCGATCGGAATTCGATTGTTTTTATTATTCAACAGATAAATAATGAATTAATTTAGTTTTGATACCTTCCTTTAAATTTTGAATTGAGTAGTAATAATATCACTACCAACATTAACAATATTTAATTGAATCCGGAAATACCGGAATTACTTTCCGGAAAAATGGCTTATCCATGTTATTCTTTCTGTGTGCATTTATGATACAAGTACTAAAAATCAATCTACCTACTCCGATCACTGCTTATGAGTGATAAAGATAACATTTTATATTTTTTTTAGGGTCTAGCTTTCACACTGCAAGAGCGTCAGGCCCTCGGCATCCATGGTCTTTTGGCAGCCAAGTTCAAATCTCAAGAGGAACAGCTAGAAATATGTACTATTTCCATTGACAGATATGAGGACAACCTCAACAAATATCTCTACCTCGTCGAGTTACAGGTGACTAAACATGATACAGGTACCGTTGATTCTGTGAAGCTATTTATAGAAACTGGGTTTTGTATACAGGGGGTTGGTATGGGGTGGATATTGTACAAATTCTAGTTTGAGATTGGAATTCTAGGTATGAAGTTTAATTAATGCTTATTGGATTTATGTACTAAACGTGAAGAGTGGATTTTTATACTGTGAGTATAAATTTTTTGCTTGCATTTAAAATTACTTGCGTGGAATGACTGATATTCGATATCATTGACTTGGTGTGTTATTGGTTTATTTGGGCAACTGTACGGTTAGCATGACCACAATAGAAACGGGTTTTGTCGACGGAAGAATAGACAAAATGACAGAGTTTATCTGTCATTTTGTCTATTCTTCCGTCGAAAAAACCCGTAGAAAACCCGTTTCTATCGTTTTTATGATACGCGTGCTGGTGGTGAAAGAAATGTTTAAAAGTGTGAACAATGTCGTATTTTTTTACTGACAATATTTATTGTCCTTAGTTCAAAAAAGCGTGATATAATTTTTAAACTGCCATTGCTTGAATCAGCGCAATGAGCATCAACGTCGTAATTGCGTAACACACGATCAATCACAATCTGAATCAATTTGAAGGATATAGCAAATCCATTGATTCATGTTTCAATGAAACAGATTGTGATTGATCTTGTGCTGGTTAATCATATTGGTCTTGACAAATTCGTCATAGACCTGTGCGGATCGGACCGAAGCAGGGCTTCTAAAGAACTAAACATGTTCTGCACTTATAGAAACTCATAGGTGTGTATGAATTGTGCATACAGCACATTACAATACCTCTGTCCAACTCCAAATTAAAAAACAAACCGTAACGTTGATAAATTGAATATACCAACTATAATATACCCAGAAATACAATGATGAATAAATTAAATGTTTGTCTGTTTTAAACATACCCAATAAATTATCCTCTGTAATGGCTTAAATTGAAGCAAATGGCAACATTTTCAACACGGTTGTGGGATCGTTTCACAGACTCACAGCCTTATTTCAGGGGGTAGTTTCATTGCTGTTTGACCTTGTAAAATACGTTAATTTTTCACAAAAGTATTGTGTTCAGTTCTGTAACACATAACAGAACTTATGACAGGATATAAAGTATGAAGTACCTGGTCGACCGAGCGCTGCTCGGGTGAAAATAGAGAAAACGAATTTGCCCAGATATGAGACTTATCTAGATCGATTTTTCGCCCCCGTAAGCTCCTATATTGCAACTTTCAGCGAAATCTTTTGAGCCGTTTTCAAGAACGTGATTACAAAAATATACAAATATTACTCATTTAGTAGCATAGGATTGGACAGGGCGTTTGTTGTAAATTGTGCGCTAAACATTAAGGCCCGCTTGCTCCACACATCACTCAATGCGTTTAGCACTAAACATATTATTATTTAGAACATCATTCTGTCTCTGTTATCTTCAAACGATTGACAGAATCAGAACGATTTTTAAATTCGTTTAGCGCTAAACGCATTAAGCCCTTTGTGGCCCGTAAAGCAGTTTACTGGATGATTTGTTCAATTACGTACAAAGGACTGTTGTGAGGTTTGTTGTGCGCTGGTGTATAATTTTGTTACTGGCAACTATTACCTCTGAAGCCTTTGTTGACATAATAGGTCTAATTTATTATTTATAGTTTGCGTTAGTGATTATCTGATTTTCTCTACAAGACGACAGCCTGTTTATAGCAGGTATCGACTTTATTTTGATTTAGTAGATTGGTAATTGAAAAAAACAAAAACAGTGGCCAATTCCCGTATTTTTTAAGAACGTTCGCATTTGCATCTCGTTCGCAATCTGTCAAAATACAATCTATTTACCAACATTTTTTATAAGTTTGATAGATTGCGACTTGAATGGACACGTTTTATAAGTACGAGAATTGGCCTTCTGATATTTTTTGAGAATAAAGGCTTGTGCAGAACAGCGCGACTTGTCGCGCGACGCGACACCGGTTATTGTTATTCTGTGAAGTTTTCTTAGAAATTGTATTGTTCGTGTCGCGTCGCGCGACAAGTCGCGCTGGTCTGTACAAGCCTTAAAACATAGGTACCCCAGTTATTTATTTGAATAATATTTTCAGAACAGTCCATAAGTTTAATTTTAAAAGACATCAAGTGCCTCTTTATTTTTGATTACGCATAAGCATTAACAGCCTATAATTTTCCCGGCTAGGGTTGCGAGTTTGTCCGAAAGGAATATCGTGGCCCCGGCACACAGGTGGGCTTTAGTCAGTAAAAGTCTGACACCCTCCCGCTCCGCCCAGAGCGAGAGAAGTTATTTGATAATTTCCCACCCAAAAATAAAAAGCCTATAATGTTCCCACTGCTGGTCCACAGGCCGCCTCTCTTTGAGAGGAAGTGGGCTTTAATCTACCACGCTGGCCCAGTGCGGGTTGGTAGATGACACATGTCTTCACATTTTTGGTTCTAGGACATGCCGGTTTCCGGTACCAAAGTTTGATTGGTTTAAATGAATTATGATTTTCACCCTGGCAACAATAAGGGGCACAATGTGGAAGACACCTATGTCCATCAGTGGACTGTGGCTAACTTATTTTACTGACCTAACCACCATTACCTTTTCCAAAGTAAACATGGCAATGTTTTTAATAATTTTATTGAATTATTGCAGGACAGAAATGAAAAGTTGTTCTTCAGGCTTCTTGCGGAGAACGTTGAGAAGTATTTGCCGATCGTATACACCCCGACCGTGGGGCTGGCGTGTCAGAAGTTCGGTCTCATTTACAGAAGACCTAGGGGCCTCTTCATCACCATCAACGACAAGGGACATGTATTCAACATTATTAAAAATTGGTGAGTGTCAATTTTTACCCGTTTGCGCGACAGCAAACACAGGGTTATGTTTTTCACACGTATCCAAACAGGGTAGTGATTGAGTCACCAGCATGCGTCAAGAGGGTGGTTCCACCCGTCAAACTTAGCAACTTTCGCTATGAAACTCATATTCGATTCGTAAAAAAAAACTTTTCATGCACGCATCGAAATAGTCTGTCTACTGTTGTATAGGAATTTGGTGTTTTTTATTAACGAATCAAGAATTAAGAAGGATATTAACGAAACTTGTTAAGTATGAAGGGTTAAATTACCCCTTTGACGGATGCAGGTGACTAAGTCGCCACCCTGTATGTATCTTTGTATGTGGGATTTTTTATACTCTCGAAGTATCCTAACGGCTCGATGGAATTTAATAAATGATTAGTCTATCGACTCGTCTAGGCCGCGCGATGGTTTTAGGCTGAATACCAATGTTTTACATGCAGCGACTGCCGATCTGATTTCCACAACCCAGTTACTGGGTCTTGGTAAGGGGTATACCCCTTACCAAGACTTCTTAACCCTTATTCTACTACTTATTATCTCTTATTTTTATTGGGAAGTGATTCGGTTGACTGATGTTTTTCTTCTGCTAGCAAATCAAAACAGCTGGAATGAGTCTTGGTAGGTAATTGATAAGCTAGTCAAACATTTTATCAGTCTCTTCGAAATATGGTATTTTAGTGTTATTCATTACATTCGTGAGCATATCTAATTTAATTTATGGCTATGAATAGAAACAGTTTACATTTTGCCTTACATGTTGCTTCGAAGGTTACTGGTTTATTTAAACAAACGAGTTCTAGGAATCGAGACTCTTATTCAACTATGATAGTTGAAATAAATTATTTATTCTGTCAATAGGGTATCGGAAACACTTTTAAATGTCATGTTAAAAAAGAAGCTAATCTGCGTTCGCAATTTATTTGCCAAACATGTTAACAAACACGAATTTTCCACTTAGACAAACATGAACTTTATTCAAGTGTAAATAAACTTGATTTTAGACTGAATAGTACTGTTGAAAAAGTCATAAAAAAATATGAAGTTGTAGCGCAAACTGAACCTTATGTTGTTTTTCCAAAAACTCGTTTTTGTTTACGTGTTTGGCAAATTAATTGCGAACGCAGATTAGATGGAATCGACATTTCCTACCTGATTCTACCCCTGAGAATAAATGGCGAAACAAACTCAGGATTCAGTCTCTTTTTGACAAGTTAAAAGACATTAAATATAAAAAATATCGTGTAACAAACAGCAGACACAGATGAATACAGATAGTTCACTCCGCATTTTGAGTATGATGCTACAAGTACGCGAAGGCCCGTCTTGTCGGGCCAATTCAGTGAGTAACGTCATCATCATTCATTACAGCCGAAAGACGTCCATTGCTGGACACAGGCCTCTCGCAAATGCGGGTTTTTCATAATCGCCACGCTTGGCAGGCGGGTTGGTGGTCACAGTATAGTGTTAAAATGCATAGTGAGTCCCTTAGTCTCCTTTTACGACACCCACGGAAAGAAATGGGATGGTACTATTCTTTACATCCGGCACCACACGGAACGAGTGCAACGTAGTCAGAAGATATAAGAGTTCGCGATAGAGAGGCAATTTCTAGGTGAATATAACTGTAGGTAATTAGCGCATTGCACTTTATTGTGTCGTAGCAAGAGTCGTTTTTATTTAAATGATTTTGCGGAGTGAGCCATCTGTGATGCAAGGTAGAATCCGGACTGGTCTTTTGAGGGAAGTACCAGTAATAGTTTGACTAATTTTATAGATATAAATTCAAAACATAATGATGCCTAACAATTTTATCATACGTCCCCGAAGTACATCCCTTACGTATGGTTATAGTGTAATCCCTGAAAGTTGCTTGTCTTGAAAAAATATTTGATTTCTTAAAGCCAGGTCGACCTAGACTAGGTCGACTTGGATTGACCTAGGCTAGAGAAAATCGATAGGCGGCAAGACCGAATAACAAATGATATGGCTGTAAATTGCTCCATAAAGTTCAGACTTATTTTGAAGTTTCATGCAGTATCGCGATCGGTGTTTGATCACTAAATTGAAAAGCAAAATAGAGACCATAAAACAGTCGTGTAATAAAACAGCTCATACCTACAGTAATATTAACATAGCTTCAATACAGTAAGGTTATAAAATAACCTCACTTCTCCCATGAAAAAGGTCTTTCAGGTGATTTATAAGGTGATTTGAAATCACTTAATTTGTAAATGGCATTACAATTTGTCAGCCGCATGTGCGTTAACGCTAAACAAATGGGTTTGTTTACATATTTGTTAAATTGTATTGAAACAGACTATTGTAGAATAACTATCGCTTTTCGAAATGTCCTTCAACAATTTTGGGTGAGCGTTTCTTTCTAATCGATAGACAAAACAATTTTGTATTACTGAATGGAATAGATTGAAGCCACCGCGGGTTAAAAAAGGTCAAAAGGTAACTGGCGCCGATATGCCAGGAGACGGTTCGGGCTGATTTGTCAAACTCAAACTCAAAGCATTTATTTCAAATAAACCAATTACAGGTACTTTTGAATTGTCAAGGGGTCGGTCAGTCAGAAATATGAAGCTAGTTGCCCATTCCAACGCGTAGTAGGTTCCTATGGAGAAGAACGGACAAGAAACTCCACGGACACTCTTTTCAATCAGAATATTTTTACAAAATATTGGTTACATCATCCATTTTTGTAATTATACATGTGAGAACAATGTAAAAAGACGTGCACGTTAAAAGCGTCAGTAAAAAAAAAAGAAACAAAAAGTATGAAAACTGCCTGTGCCGACCGGCGTTGGCAACCAGCGCTTGTCGGCGCAGAGAAGAGCTGACATATCCGCGGTTACCAGCGTTCTACATGAATACACCATTATAAAACTTTTAAGGCCGGTTTACACCAAACGAGTGCACATTCTATCCTCACTCTAGCAAATTATTTATGTGTAAACAGGGACAGAGCATTTTTTCGTGGTTTAGCCATTCTAGAACATCATGAATATATAGTACATTACTGTCGCGGCCTGCAACAAGGGCATTGATGAACGATCGTGAAAATGTGGGCCGAGGCGAAACCGAGGCACACATATGTGAGTAATGAATTATACATTCCAGAATCAATGACGAACAATAATTTTTCACGTGTGTTTGAAAAAAAAAGTGTAAAGAAGACAAAAATTAACAAATTGGATGTTCATTTGTTTCTTCTTTACTTTAAACAGCTCTATTTGCAAACCAAATCGAAATTTAAATAAAATCTTTGAACCTCCTTGTGTACATGTGTTGCAAGTAAAAATTTCGTTCCATTTTTAAATAACACGACAGATATGAGTTTTCATATTAATTTATTTGACCGCTAACACGACAGATAATATGAATTTTCATACAAACATTGCCGGGCACTTGCATGTATTCGTTCAGTACAACATTTTCAATTCATCTCGAAGAATGTTCTCAAAATAATGCTCGAATTTCAAAGCATGTTTGAGAAAAAGAAAATAATGCTCTTGCTGTGGTTCTTTGTTCGTTTAAACCTACATTTAGAATGAACAATGGAAATTCTGCTTCTAAAGAAATAACAACATTATGTAAATCGCAGTAATGGCTTTTGATATTGTTATGCATTCGTTATCCTGAACCTATAAAGCAATAAAGCAACAATTTCTTTTCATCGTATGAAAATACCTCGATTGCTCGAAGCGATATTTCAAACTTAGGTAGGTACTCTATCGTGTGTAAACAATGCTTACGTTGAACGAACGTAGATTTTAGTTGTTTATTACATTTGTTTTTATAATTCTGTGCCGTTGGGAACTCCTATTATAGTACACTGTTTGATTCATAAATCATAACCTAAAAGTGATTTGAAATATTTTTGTTCCGATGTCTACCTATCTCTAAATAAAGTTTTGTGAATGTATTGATCCTGCGGTAATTTCCATAAAATCCGACAGTAGAAGTGCGATAATTCGATAATATTATTTAGCGGAAATAATCTGATTAGCCTATTCTTGGACGTATTCGTCTACGGTTTAGTGTAAACACGACTTTATGAATAGTCCACACTTTCCACATTATAAAAAGCCATTGTCCCCATTATTGTCGGGAAAGCGACTCATGGATATTATCAATATGATTTAATAAACCACAGAATACTATAACCGCCAATCCGTTTGTGCCAATAAGCGTAGTTGATCTTGGTAAAATCGCCTATAATCCGCTCAATGTATTACGAAGCCCACGTTCGGCTTCCGAAGTAACGAGCCGAGATGTCTGATACAAATCGTTGTGTATTTTTCTTCTTTCTCCAAAATCAGCAACAAATCTAATAAAAATATTCGACAGGTAAGCAGGTTTATGTGTGTCGACGTACATTTATGGATTAGGGATCTCGCGCACTAGACGGCCAGGGTAAACTATAGAAACCGATACGAATTGCGCACTTGGTCGCAACGGCCAACTAGCCGGTTTCTACATACAGGGTGGCAGGGACATCGACGCGAAAAGTGTTACCATGGATTCAGAACATGATTCTGAAACCCCTGAGACGAAATTTTTCGTCGGTTATTAAAACCGAATCAGCTGTTTCATAGAAAAGTGCAATACCTACGCGGTAAAAATGTATGGAACAGCTCCCTGACACCCTGTATAGTTTACCTGGTAAAGTCGTGGCCGTGGCCGTCTAGTGCGCGAGATCCCTAATCCATAAATGTACGCGAGATCCTTTACCAAGTGAAGATATTCAAGGCCACAGTTTAAAGAAAACCAGCTTAAAAAAAACCAGTTTAATAACCGATTTTTATTGAATTTTACGCAATATTTTTACGTGGGCTTACCCGCGTAAAAATATCCCGGCGGGATTTTATCGCACACTGGATTTTCAACTCTAGGTGTTGAGCCGAGCGTTGAGAATCTAACGCACTGGGACGCAGTCTCGTCCCAGCGCGTTGAAAAAACACACTGTGGGATTTTCAACTCTCGGCGCTAAGAAGAGCGCTGAAAATCAAGTGCGCGAAAGAAAATCGCCGCGGGAAAACATCGCCCGTGCGAACCTGGGCTGAAAGTAACATTATTTTTTAGGCCTGAACCCGATGTTCGTGCGGTAGTCTTCACTGACGGAGAAAGGATTTTGGGTCTCGGGGATCTCGGTGCATATGGCATGGGTATTCCTGTGGGAAAGCTGTCCCTGTACACTGCCTTGGCCGGTATTAAACCTCACCAGTGTCTCCCTATCACTTTGGACGTGGGCACCGATAATGAGGTAGCGTAATGTATAATTTATGTACGTTTTTATAATGTCAAGGTCAAAACCGGTGTCTATTTTTGGGAATTTGTAGTAGTTTAGTTTCCTTATGTTTCATTCTTTTGCTTTTGTTTTATGATTGTAAATTACATTGGCATTTTAAAAAGGTTGAATGATAATTTTTCTTTAGTGCGTAACATAAAAATAATTCCAATTATATTTAAAACACTGGTTTTTAATAGATCACAAGTGTTTCATTATTTGCATTTTGCACGTCGAATCCAGTAAAGACTGTTGAAAAAGCATTTGTTTAAATAAAAATACATATCAACCAAACCATCTGAACGACACAATAGTGCGAATAATGAAAAACTGAAAGTAAAATGAATAAAATACGATCATCGTACATCTTTGCTTACGTTTACTGACTAAATAAATAAACAATTTCAGAATAGTTGGAGCAAAAGCTGCAGTTATAATATTTTTCAAATTTGAACTCTACGGGTTTTGATAAAAGGTTGATTTTTCAGGATCTCCTAAAGGACCCGTTGTACATTGGTCTCCGACAGAAGCGCGTACGAGGCAAAGAATACGATGAGTTTATCGACGAATTTATGGAAGCTGTAGTCCTGAGATACGGACAGAATACATTATTACAGGTGAGCTATTAGTACTTATTTATCTACTATTTTTAGGAAAATAAAATCGTGGTAATTGGATAGGTATGGTGAGAAAAACAGGGTAAATTTTCCAAGTGTACGTGGGTGGCCACATCCGAAACAGCGAAAAAATTAAAAGGAACTTCGAGCCTAATGCACTCACAATCGCGCGCGAATCTTGCTGTTTATTGACGCCGCGGTTCTCGCCGTGAACTTCGCGTAAAAACGTGTTCCTTCCTCCACACTCGCTAAGTTTCGCAGTTTCGTATATATTCGTATTTATCATAGCCGAGTTCCTGAAGCCTAGTCGTAAAAAAAATCATGAAAATGATTGCAAAACAGCCAGTTCAAATGTTTAAAACGCATTTGTATTAATAGTACTACAGTCAGACTTTGTTATCGATATTGATTTCATTAATTCATTATCTTGCAATTATGTTAGTTATCTTTGCACATGTTTAACCATCCTTGATTTAAATCAGTTACTGAATCAATTATTATTGACATAATTATTTATCGTATAAGGAAGCCTAAACACTGCATTCAGTCAAGATAAGATAAAATAAGTCGCACTGAAAGTGTTCCGTGTATTTTTTCTTTCAAGTATAAAAAAAAACCACATAAATACCTTCACGCCCTTGGGAAAGAAGACGTGAAGAGTTTAAAAAAAAAACATGATTATACACCGTGACATTTTAGTCGTCTTACAAAAGCAGCCCCCTTCATATTCAATGACTAGGTACTAAACATTCATAAAAAACAAATTGATATATTGTAACAATTTTTTTATTGCTCTAGAGATACTCAAACTCAAAGCGTTTATTTCAAATAAACCAACTACAGGCACTTTTGAATTGTCAAGGGGTCGTTCAGTCAGAAAGATGAAGCTATTTGCTCGTTCCAAAGCGTAGTAGGTTCCTATGGAGAAGAACGGGGAAGAAACTCCACGGGTACTACTTTTAAATAAAAATACGTGGGGTAGGTATATTGGCCCTTTGAAACGTCACGGGGTATATTATTTTTTATTAGTAGTCATTGGATACATGAAGTCGGCTGCTTTTGTAATACGACTAAAATGTCACGGTGTATAGTGGAAAACCCTTGCGCTAAGGTAACCTGCGAAATTCAAATTTGTTGCGGGCTACCCTGGCGATTTCGCCTTTCAAGAGCATGCGTTCTGAAAGTGGGCAACGTCGCAAATTCATTAATTTGGCAATATTACTGAATGGAAATAAGAAATATGGCTAACTAGTGAACTAAAATATTGACTATGAAATGCAATAATTAATATCGTAACACCGAATATTTAGTTTTAGATGTAAAAAAAGTATTTGGAAACTTTCCAAATGCCTTTTTTGCGCCTAAAACGGTTACAACATCAAATTCAGTGTTATAATTGCAATTCATTAATATTCTAGTTCACTAGTTAGCGATATTTCATACTTCCATACAGTATTATGTCCAAATTAATCAAAACAGGTAATATTTGACGATGCTATTTGCGATGTTGCTAGCCTTAATTTATTATGAACTACTAGCGGCCCGCTCCTGCTTCGCGCGGTTTTTACGACTTGGCAACGTATCGAGATTTCTTAGGTAAACGTAACTTTAATATTAACGTATTATACACATAAACCTTCCGGAATAAATTCTCGTAAACGATGGCGAAAACCTCATCAAAATCGGTTACGTGGTTTAGAAGAACAACGCGGACATACAGACAAACGACAAACGCGAAAAGCGATTTTGTTTTATATTATGTACTAGCTTTACCCGCCCGACTTCGCACGGGTTGCACTAAACCCTACGTACCCTACCTACCCTACCTACCCTACCTACCCTACCTACCCTACCTACCCTACCTACCCTACCTACCCTACCTACCCTACCTACCCTACCTACCCTACCTACCCTACCTACCCTACCTACCCTACCTACCCTACCTACCCTACCTACCCTACCTACCCTACCTACCCTACCTACCCTACCTACCCTACCTACCCTACCTACCCTACCTACCCTACCTACCCTACCTACCCTACCTACCCTACCTACCCTACCTACCCTACCTACCCTACCTACCCTACCTACCCTACCTACCCTACCTACCCTACCTACCCTACCTACCCTACCTACCCTACCTACCCTACCTACCCTACCTACCCTACCTACCCGACCTACCCTAATTTTCTCACCGTTTAAACATTCCCTGGACTATGACAAACATTTAAAAACCAAAATCAGCGTTACTCGGCCCAGCCGTTCTCGAGTTTTAGCGAGACAAACGAACAGCAATTGATTTTTATATATATAGATTTTATATATATAGATAGATAAAGCCCGTAGTGAACCGCTTTAAGTCAAATGCCTTCATACCCCTATTTCTCTGTATTTAGAGTATCTACATGTAAGCCTGCCGCGATGACGCCATTTATCCCCATTGGGTCGTGAGTGTCGAATAGTTTTAGAGAAAATTGCCTGTAACAGACGGACGGGGACATCGATAACATTTCCGTTTTAATAATTTTAACATGGAAAATGAAACACGTGAGAAAGTAAGTAATACCGTGTGCAATTTCCACACAAACATACGTTACATAATGTAATCTTATCCGATACTTCATAATAATCGATTAAGTAATGAATGATATTTGACAGCATCTGGTCATTTCCAAATAAAGCTGATAAGGTACCGATATGTTTGTAGTTATTGACTTAGATTTATCGCTATAACACCTAGTAGGTATAATGGTTTAAGTAGATAAGACGTTTTAAATGTAAAATATTAAAATATTTTATATCACTATGCAATTTATTATAAGATAGTAATATAAGTTACAGGTGTATTATTGATAAGGGTGCGTAAGGATTCTTCAATACATAAATAAATAAGGAAGATTTGAGAAATTAAATTATCATTTTACACGTTTTTAACTCATGATTCTAACCCCCCTGCGTTGAAAATTTTCGTTGGTAATTTTTTTTTTATCTGCTGTTTCATAGAAAAGTGCAATCAATACCTACGCCGTCAAAATGTATTGAACAGCTGTTTTTTTTTTAAATAATCGACGTAAAATTTCAACGCAGGGGGCTTCAGAATCATGTTCTGAATCCATGGTAACCGGCTTCGCCTTGATGTCCCTGACACCCTGTATATATTAACATACTATACATTGAAATGTATAAAATTAAATGTTGTAAATGCGTGTTAATGTGTACAACATTAAATTTTATATGCGTCTCCTGACAAAACTTTGGGGTAGTTCAGTATAAGGTATCTCGCGCGCTGCCACGAACATGACCAGTGGTCGCAGCGACCAGTTAAACTATAGAAACCGATACGAATCGCATACTTGGCTGCAACGGCCAACTAGCCGCAGATCATTCAATACCACTAAACGGCCACGTCTCCGGCCATTCGAGGCCGTCTAGTGCGCGAGATCCCTAAAAGAAAATTATATAGTCTGTTTACATTGCATGTTAGCTGCTAGATCTGTATAAATATTACGTCCTCGACGCATTGTCCATCTTGAAGGACAGCATGTCATATCCGTTATGTCCAATCCTGTTCTACGCACAATCGTGCAAAGCATTAATCATGCTAAGCGTTCTTGAAGATTTAAAAATATGTCATCATACTCATGTAATCTTAAGTCTAATTAACGACATTATTGAAAAGGAAATGATTTGGATGAGTAATGTATATTTGGCTCAGTGTAGTAAGTCGTAGGTTTGAACCCAGACAGGCGCTTTAATTTGTGTAAATTATTTCATCACCACTGCTCTCAAAACGGTGAAGGAAAACATCGTGAGGAAACCGGCATGTCTTAGAACCAAAAATTGGAAGACATGTGACGAGTAACTTAAACATGAAAATCTATAAAAAGATTCACTCTAAATAATCTACTTAATAAATAGTAAAACTGCGTCTAAACGCAACAAAATTGCGAGATCACGATATGTTATACCAGAGTCTTAGAAAAACCAAGGTGTTGAGTGACGTCAGCACGCCGTACTGATGTCATTGCTATTGCTGACACATCTATGGCTTCGCGCCTTCCTAACCGGCTGATTGTTACATGACTGTCACGGGCAATATTGCGTAAACAATATGTCTTCTCTAATCTCTCGTTTGTCTATTCGCTTAGTACTTCTTCTAAGATTGCCTTGTTGGTGTAATGAGCGCAAGTGCTGCTGCTGAGCATGAGGTCCTGAGTTGAATTCCAAAGTCGTGCAGTGTTATTAGGTTTTTCGATCTGGAATTTGTCAGTAGCAGCCTGGAGTCTGGATTTGTGCCCGGTTGATGGCAATAGGCTCGCTCACTATTCCATGAATGGGACTTATAACTGTCGAAATGTGGGAGTACTACAGGTACACCCCTGCCCTACCCTTCGGGGTGACAAGTCGTGATGTTGTTATTGATATTTTATAGCTCAAGCGAAGCTCGTACTGTTACATTACGTACATACCTACATAATATATCACAGGAAGTTCATTTTCAATGAGCGTACAGCGCGTAGTGACGTATGTGTTACTCAGATACCATCGGATGATTCAGTTTTATTTAAGTTTCGGTATTTCCCGGTAGTAGTTACTATGCCAATTACACCACCATGAAGCAGTATTTCACATTTTGCATGCCTCTTCTTTAAATAAAGGCATGATTTTAGGTATAAAGAAATGACACTCAATCTTGTACTTAATAAAAAATCTTACATTCATTCATTCACTGACAGACAACGCACTGCCTAAAGCACTGGGTTTACATACCATACATAATTAGCCTGTAATGTTTCCACTTCCAAAAATTCAACAGGCTTCTTCTCTTCGAGAGGGAGTGGGCCGTAATCCACCACGCGTGCCCAGTGCGGATTGGTAGATGTCACATGTCTTCGAATTTTTGGTTCTAGGACATGCCGGTTTCATCACGATGTTTTCCTTCACCGTGTTGAGATAGATAGATAAATCGTTTATTTAGTGCACACAAAAGACAGCACAACATACAAAAGCATAAAGCAAACTAATTAGCTATTAGGAAATAGCTGCAAGGTGCCAAACAATGAAACAAAAAAAAAAGGAAGAAAAAAAAACATTGTTATGACACTATTGGCTCTGATTTAGACACACTTTTAAATAATGGATCAGCGAACATAAAAAGTTTTCAATCTTTGTAAATATGATCATGTCTCTGCGCATCGGTCCCTTCTAAAGTGGTTTCCCATACGGCAGCGCAGAGAGCTAAGGGCACTGATCACCTTGTTTTCATTTCTTGACTCTCCCTCTTCCCCTAGTTATCTAGCCCCCACTTTCAGTACATTTGTGCAAACAACAATAGAACTCTACGTTCATCACCAGTGATCGGAGTAGGTAGATTGATTTTTAGTACTTGTATCATAAATGCACACAGAAAGAATAACATGGATAAGCCATTTTTCCGGAAAGTAATTCCGGTATTTCCGGATTCAATTAAATATTGTTAATGTTGGTAGTGATATTATTACTACTGTACCACCCATGATCCTTTGTTCTGATTGGTCGTTGGGTTTTGTCAAATCGTGACAAAAAAAAAAAATAGGAAGAATAATAAAGAATAAAATTGCTCATTTTATTACAATTCCTACCTTTTTTTTGAGGATGGCAAATCATCAAATGACTCCTTCCACTCTGGCAGAATACAATTCCTACATAAGTTCCGGTTTTTTTTTAATAATCCACCAATTCCGGAGGAATGTCCATAGTAATATATACGTTTCGGATCAATGACCCCAGTTCAATCTACCTACTCCGATCACTGTTCATCACACAATCGTCTTCTTCAATATTCCATTCACCGCACTGACTTCATTCAGTCTTCCTTCTTCATTCAGTCTATCTCTCTTTGGAATGCGCTCCCCCAAGAAATCAGGCTGGCAACCAACCGATTATCCTTTAAAGTTAAAGTTCGCGAGCACATTCGTTAGAAGCTGGCAGTATCATCACAACGGTAATGTTTTCCCATTGTTTGTCTTATTTGTTTTAGTATGTTCGTGTATTTATGAGTATTTCTCTGTTCTTGTATTATATATATAGGTTAATAGGTATATGTATATTTAAATAAATATTTATTCCACAATTTTCGATATTGCACCTACTACTGTTTATCTCTGCATCACCCAAAGGTTGACTGGTAGAAAATGCCTATGGCATTAACTCCGCCTCAGTACATTTGTGTGCTTAAAGTGTTAAATAAATAAATAAAAAGTGTGGTGTGCGTCTCAAGGTTGCACCAAATGGGAGTCCAGCTCAGCATGTGCCAGGCAAATATACCTGACGCTGATATTCTGCTGAATCCCTGCAGTGACATACGAACGTCGAGGGCATCGGTGAAGAAATTATTTACAAAATACCACTGGGCAACCCCTGCACTGGGTATAGAAATGTGAAATTTTGCACAAGTGTTACGGGGGTCAGAGTAAATTAGCTAGTGAAACTATGCACATGTGATGGGAATAGATATTATAAACACAAAAAATAACCAATACGTTCGTTATACTGGGTCCAATTCAATTATTAATTTGACCCAGTATAATAAAAGTGACCACTTAGGAAGGATTTTTGTAGAATTCATTCCCAAAAGGGTTTAATAGGGGGATGAGAATTTGTATGGGAGTTCCAATTTTTGCCGATGTGATGGGAAATCCTGTCGGGCACACGGCTTGTATTTTTATTTTTTTAATAAAATTAACATTGCTAAGTATCGCAAATAATAAATATTGTACTTATTAACTGTTTCGTTACAATTTTAATAATATTTTTTGATCTAGTATGATGTCAGCGTATCATTTTTTTTTGTGGGTTGGTGGAAATTATCAAATAACTTCTCCCGCTCTGGGCGGAGCAGGAGGGCTTGTCAGACTTTTATTGACTAAAACCCATCCGTGTTCCTTCCGTTGCCTGTGTGCAGGAGCCACGATATCCGTTTCGGACAAACTCGCAACCCTGGCAGACTCGCAACCTTGAGATGCGCTTACCAGATTATATAGTAAACTAACCAAGAGAGTAGAGGTCAAGATAAATGTTATCTACAAATGTCAAGATCGGGGTCAATGACCCGTCAGGGAGAGGACAGAAAAAATTGCTTGCATTCATTTGCATGACCATTACCTGTGCGGGCTATAAGGAATGCTCGGAATACTTTGGAGAGCATTCTCTTAATTAACTATACTATACGGTATAATAATTATACGGTAACTGCGCTCAAGGTCCTGATCCGAAACTGTGTAGAATTGTAGATAGAGCTTCGACACACGTAAAAGCGGTGTGATGTCGCATTTCTAGGGCCTAGCCCAAACTGCGAATATTATTCGCGCGAAATTGTTATCACATTTCCCTTAGACTGCGTCTTCCGATGACGACCGCAACCGCAAAACGCAGCGGCAACGCCGCCCAATCGCAATGAAACTCCACAGCGACACGACTGGTTTCTATTACTCTATAGAAACGTTTCTAACGAAATTCCCAGAGGTTTCAACCTGGTGACATTGCACCCCTTTTATGTGTCGACCATATTCAGCATACCGTGATAATAACCATGATTTTCAGTGCACGGGTTATTGTGCTGCGCTCTACTACGTAAATTGCTAAGCGTGACTAAACGCACATTGTTTACTCTAACTAAGCGAGTTGAGCGAATTAAGGTATTATCGGTACATTTTCTGTCATTATAATGTTAAACGCACACATTAGGTCGTTCAATAATGTACCTTATTATCAGAGTGTTTAATTGCAAACTTGACAAGTCTTGATGTCTGCGTCGATTGTCAATGTATTCAAAAAAGGAAAAATCTACTCTGACCTTTTTGATCCTCATTTTTATGTCAGTAGTACCTAATGTAGATCAACATAGATTTCAATGCTCTATTGATTTACACATTGCATTATCTTTTAGGATAGTGGTATCAATTATATCAAGACGACACGGGTGGCGCAGTGGCTGAGCGAGCGACTGCTGCGCAACGTGTCGCGGGTTCGATCCCCGCACGGAACAAATATTTGTATGATCTGCAAGTAGTTGTTCCGGGTCTGGGTGTTAGTGTATGTGAGTTTCTATGTTTGTAAACGCACCCACAATACAGCAACGTTTAAAAAAAAATATGTTTTACTTGGCCTTATGAATTTCCATGTTTAAAATTGATTGTCCTGGCTTTTAAGTGGAAATAATTTCGAGTTTTGTCGCATTACAGTAACATTAGCATAGTTCAACGTTTCACAAGTCGTATTATGTATCTATATTGTTAGCAAACTCGTTTTTCATATAGTTTTTAAATTAACATTTATGCACATTACTGTAACGTAGAAATAGCATTTTTTTTTTTAAACTATTGCGAACTAACCTTTGCAGTTGGAGCCTACATACGTTGTATGGGAGAACAATTCCTCTGCAAAGTTACGTTTGTCCTTCAATCCGACTTATCTGGCACAGGACTAGGGTTCTGTGCTACCAAATAACGAAAAGGTGCTCGAGGTCTTTTCCCTTTTGAATTATTTGGGTTGCCCATTAGTAATAATAAGTTGTTTTATTCTCCTCAGTTCGAAGATTTCGCCCTGGCAAACGCGGGTCGTCTGCTATTAAAGTACCGTAACAAGTACTGCACTTTCAATGACGACATCCAAGGTACCGCCAGTGTGGCCGTCGCAGGTCTCATGGCCGCTGTCAGAATCACCAAGAGGAAGCTTAGTGAAAACATCTATCTGTTCCTTGGAGCGGGTTCTGTGAGTAAATCTGTCTTTTGTTTATTCTAAAACTAACTGCTACTGCTGAGTATGAGTTATTGGGTTTTCCATCTGGAATTTCCCAGTAGCAGCTTAGAGTCTAAATTTGTGCCCGGTTGATGGCAATAGGCTCGCTCCCTATTACATGGGACTTAAACATAACTGGCGAAATGTGGGTTTACTATACGTATAGGTACACCTCTGCCTAACCGTTCAGGGAACACCGGCGTGATGTTATGATGTTACATAATATGTAAAACAAAACAAAAGCTAGTTATCAGAAATCAAATTAAAAACAATCATTCAAGAATCGACTAGCTCAATATTTGATCGCAAATGACACCCTTCAAAAAAGAAATGCACTGGGTGGGTGTATCATAATGAGGGTTCTCTGAAATAACATCCACTAGGTGGCAGCACTGAGACGCCAGGTCCGGGCACCTGTCAAAAGTGTCAAAGCGCCTAATTTCTTTAGTCGCGACTGAATTATGAACGAATGAATACAACGAATGATGAAGATCATCACATATTTTATATTCATTGTCGAAATGGAACTAAATGGTCTCTTTTCAAAGAGGCACCAACTGATGGCGTGAATTTTCATGAAATGCCTCATTGATGCAGTGACGATTGTGACTACCTTATCGCCAGGCGATTTATCGTAGTATGTTTGAACGGGCCTCACGAGTGATGGGAAACTACCCGTTTCTCATTGATTGCGAATCTCTCCTCGTGTAATGAATGAAGAAAATGTCTCCTTGTCCTGTTTTTCAGTACCAATTGTTAAATCAAACCAAATCTAAGATCCCTTCTTCCTGAGCTATTTCATCCGTAAATATTGTTTTTAAATCTTGTTAGACCCTTTTGCATTATGTCTTTGTAATCTTCGACACGATTGACAGAAATAGTACGATGTTTTAAATACATTTAGCTCTAAACTTATTAATTGATTTGTGTTCTTCCTTTCGTGTGGTTAGTGACTAACCTGGTGTCAGAGTTTAAAAGCTGCCCATGAGCCTTTGACTTGGCTTCACATGCCGTCGAGAAATATCTCTCAGGCATGGCCGGTTTCCTCACGATGTTTTCCTTAATTACACAATACGCACATGAATCCGAGAAGTTAGAGGTGCGTGCCTTGGGATCGAACTCAAGACTTATGAGTTGGCAGTCACACCACTCGGCTGTCGCTGTTCGATGCTGTGTGGTTTGTGTTGCAAGTGGGCTTTACCGTCAGTTTTTGTTATTTTCTAAATTTATATTTTTTCTTACCAAACCAGGCTTCTAACGGTATCGCCACTTTGACGGTAGCCGCCATGGTTGCCGAAGGTCTGACAGAGAAACAGGCTCAAGAACGAGTGTTCATGTTCGATATTGAAGGCCTACTGTCCACACGTCGCGAGGGAGGAGTGCCACCACACGCGAAAGCTTTCGGAAAGGATATCGAGCCAGAAAAGGACTTTGAAGCTGTCGTCGCGAAGATAAAGCCCAGCTGTCTTATTGGTAAGTTACAACTCAAACACAAAATTCAAGCATTAAAGCATTTATTAATTTAAGCATTTATTTCAATTAAACCATTAAACGATTTTCTAAAATTAATGCATAATTCAGTAGTTAGGCATACAAAATCCAGGGGGGCAGCTGCCCTCCCCTGCTCCCCCGCGGTCACGACCATGAAAAGAACCGGAGTTACATAGCTTGGAGAGTAATGAAATGGTTTATTCTGTAAATAGCATAACGGAACCCCTTTTACACGTCATAAAAAAATAAGATAGATGTAGTCGACATTTCTAATACTCTTGAGAAGAAATGGCGAAACAAACTCAGGGGTCAGTCTCTTTTAAAGTCCAGACATAATCTTGAGCAGATCATGTAAGTAAAGCATGCCAGCGGCTAGCTGAAGTGCCAGTGGGCTGGCCATGTTTGTCGAAGGACCGATGGAGCAGACGAGTCTTGGAATGGATTTAAAATAAATGGTCTAAATAAATGTATTGTCTTTCTACTTTCTTTATTAAAACAACGTATTTCGTGTTACAGGGTGCTCAACGGTTGGCGGTGCGTTCACAACGAAAGTTCTACAACAGATGGCTAGGAACACCGAACGACCTGTCATCTTCGCGCTATCAAACCCAACCAGTAAAGCTGAGTGCACCGCTCAAGCTGCCTATGACAATACAGAGGTATGCTTAAAAAAAAAAAAAGTATTTATTATATTAAAAATTATTTTTATATATATATTATTAATTATTATTTTGTGTGTTATTTTGCCAACGACACGCTAAGAAGAAGTACTTTTTGGGACTGTCACAAGAAGATAATTATACTAATTAAATATTATGACCTATTTCCGTTACATTGCAGGGCCGCTGTATCTTCGCGTCCGGTTCCCCGTTCCCTCCCGTGAAGTACGACGGCAAGGAGTACCACACCGGACAAGGCAACAACTCCTACATCTTCCCCGGAATAGCTCTCGGCGTCATCGCGACCGCTACCCACCACATCCCCGAGAGCATGTTCTTGACTGCCGCAAGGGTATGTAAAGCCTATTCAAATACAACGGTACAGTTCGCGTCAAATAACTTTGCCGCTCTGAAGTAGGCTACAAATGACTGCGCAGTTGTCAATCTTCCTTATAAAACAGTAGCGCGCAACTTAACTTCAGAGCGGCAAAGTTATTTGATCCGAACTGTACAAGGATCTTTTGACGCGTGGTCAAAATCGGAACTAACACCGCCATCTTTGCCAACAAACTGCTTTGCAGTTCGGCAGAGGTAATATACAGGGTGAAAATGAATTCATAGGAATCCTGTTAGGAGGTCATTGTACTCATCATTATGAACATATAAAATTTCTGTGATTTTCATTTTCACTATGTCCCATAGTGAAAGTGAAAATCACAGAAATTTGAATAGAAAAAAAAAAAAAAAACAAGACTGATTATTCTCAACTCATCATTATGAACAAGTTTCAATATGTCCTATAGTGAAAGTTGTTTCAAAACAAATGACAAATGTTATGTCAACGAGTGATTGAAAAGGTCCTTGTAGCACTACTTGCTTAGAGTATATAACACTGGATAACCTTTATGCGCATTATTCCGAACAAAAAGTCTGTCACTGATGGCGGGGGACGCGGTAGCTACTACAAAAAAAAATGAAAGCCGCTCGCCCGGAAAGAGAAGCCCGTACCAACGATTTTTTTATCGATATCAATGTTCATTTGGAATTTTGCTTGAATCCATTAAATAAAACAGCTGTTGCATAAAATAGTTACATTTTAATAAGAAGAGAAAATAACCACAATTAAATAAAAGTTACTAAATTTGTAATAATCTCAATAATAAAATATACACGTTAAAAAAAAAACAATAATAATTTGACTATTTTTCCTACCATTTAAACGGACATAATTATAAAAAAAAGAACAAAAAAAAAATATTGAACAAAAATAATTACTAAGTAATTCTTATTATGAAATTATTGACAAGTTAATTTTGGTTTCAAACATGACCTCAACCCTACGGTAGTCTCGCTACCATTTTTACTAAAGTACAAAATCGCATATCAAGTGCATGTAAATTTTGCTGATTTGCTGTATATTTTCGTAATGCACAAGAAAAGTATTTTGATCTTTATGAATATAAAAACAAGATGTAGTGAGACTCGGTGACGTCACAGGAGCAATGTGAGGAAAATACTCGATTCATGCCATGTTTTATGTTGAATCATGGTTCAATCGAATGAAAAATCTAAATGTATTATGAGAGGTTAGGATTTTGAATTTCAATAAAAACAAGACTAAATTATTATTAAAAAATATTACCATACGGAATGGAATTCAGTTCTTTACGTAAGTTGGACGTATTTGAACGGTTTGTACTTTTACAGAATTTAAGAGCACAGCTAGGCATTTTCACGTAGCTCCGCGCGCTTTTAAAACGATTTACGAAGTGCGTTAGTATCGATTTGAAAGTTATTTTTATGAACGTACTAGAACATTTTGTTCTCGTAATTTTACAGAGGGGAAGTGTTCGTAAGGCTTCTCCAGTGTTATATACTCTAAGACTTGTTTCCAATTTATTGACGTTTTTCACTTTTCTATATTTTAATTCAGAATCGAAAAGTTTTGGAATAACAAACTTAATTTCTTGGATGACAAAGTTCATATTCCATTGCAACTTACATGTCTTAAGACCTTTTTTGTTTAAAACGGTCGTTCAAGAATAAAATTAGAATACTTAACGCAAAAGTAGATACACTTACGTGGATAAAATCGATTCGCCCCGTGATCTTCGATTTGAATCAAGGTATCCCAACAAGTTTTATTAACAAATACCTGATTATTGCATGCTTAAAGCTTCCTTATACTATGTATAGGTCACCGTATAATTATGAAAGTCGTTAGTTAATAATCTATCGGTATTATTATTATTTCCGGTAGATTAAAAACTGTCGAAAAATTGAGAACTGTAACAAACCATATACTTAACACATTTTTCGATAGTTTCATATTTGCTTGTGACATAACGCACCTTGCGCTAATACTAAATAGCCTGCCTAGCTACGAGCAACTTGGAAGTAGCGCTCGCCGGTCGCTGCCGCGGCACCGCTCGCTTCGCTTGCTCGGCTCGCGCGGGTTCACCTAATGTTGTTCACTAAGCTCTAACCTAACCATTTTCACTCAGTTCACAATTTTTCGACAGTTTATAATCTAACAGAAATAATACCGAAAGATTTATAAGCTAACGGTTCTTACAATCTTACGGTGACATTTATAAGCAACGGTTATGACGGGAACGAAGCCAAGGTCGTTTAGCTCCGCTCAAGGAGCTACCGCGTGTTTGCATACTTCGGTTCACACCGCGAACCGAAGTATGAAAGATGCGCTTCAGAGGGTATATGCCTATCCCGATTCTATTGTATTCTAACATTGTTTTAATATTGTTTCAGACTTTAGCCGACTACGTTAGCGAGAAAGACCTCGCCATCGGTCGTATTTACCCGTCGCTCGCAGAAATTAAAGATATTTCTGTCAATATCGCCTTGGAGGTGTCAAAGATGGCCTACGATGAAGGTACGTTATATATCTTCAACCTTGTTAATATTAATAGGGCATTTCAGCTAACCTATTCCGTAAAAATCCCATCGTTAAAATATGGGTGAAGGGAGTTATCAATAGTTTTATGCTCGGTTCCTATAAACAATAACTAATCGTTTTGCTTACCAATGGTAGTTATTTTATTGCCAAGCTGGGCATATAAATAGATTCATAAGCTAATTTTACCTGTATTAGCTACTATATGGGAGGGTCTACTATGCAAAGCTATGAGTTCTTTGCTTTATTATTAGTAAAGATACAAGAGTCTTAATTTTAACCGATAACGATCCGTATTGTATAGGAATCGGCCATCAGTCTAGCATCGGGTGGATTGACAGCTCACGTCGCTTACTTAAGTTTTCGCGGTGATATTTTTACACGATAGACCAGTTGACTAGCTTTTTCCTATGTTGGGGCAGCTTCCAGTCTGACCGGATGCAACTGCATACTATAATATTTTACATGGAGCGAACATTACATGGAGCGAAATTTTTAAGAACGTTCGCATTCGCATATCATTCGCACTCTGGCAAAAATACAATCAATTTACAAACATTTTTGACAAGTTTGACAAATATGACAAATGACACTAGAATTTGAACGTTTTTTAAGTACGAGAATTGGCCTTTTGATCTTCGCAACCCAGTTACTTGGTAACACAATATCCCTTGGTTTGTCAAACTTTCGGTATTCTGACTTAAATGTATGGAATGGATGGTCACTCATCTTCGGACCGACCTGGAACATCATCTGCCTGGCCAGTCTAACCGGATGCAGCTGAATACCAGTATTTAACGTGAGGCGACTGCCTATCTGACCTCCACAACCCAGTCAATGGGTAAAACGATACCCCTTGGTAAGACTGGTTGTCAGGTTTTCGGGCTTCTGACTGTCAAAGACCTACAAATGACAGTCGGGACCAACAACTGGACGTACTTTACGAGGCCATCTTTACATACCAAGACCCATCCGTCTTGGTATGTAAAGATGGCCACCCATCCACGTATTACATAACATAACGTAATTATAATTTTCAGAGGACGTTCTTTTTTTTTTTAAGTTTTTTTTTGTTAAATCATATTTAGGCGCTTTGAGCGATTTTTGCTAAGGAACAAACTTATGGATTCGCGTCCCGTAGTGCTGTACATGAAGCTAGATGGCGCTAATACCAGTTTTAAGTTTTCACAATCCCCACTGCCAATTTTTTTTTGTTTTACCACACTTAAGTTGAGTATAAACGAAATGTATACAGGAATAAACCAAGGTTCGTTTTTCGTTATTTACGTAGATTCGTTATTTCCTTAGGTCTCGGATCAGTATACCCAATACCAAAAGATTTAAGAGGGCACATCAAAAATTGTCGGTATAATTTTCATTACGTCATTCACATACCGGAACTGTATGAATGGCCAAAGAACGTAAGTTGATCACAAGGTCCAAAAGACTGGTTCAACCGATTATATATTTTAGAACCTTGTTGTTCGTTTAGTTTTGATTGTATGTAAAAAAAAAAGCGGCCATGTGCGCGTTGGACTCGCACACAAAGGGTTCCACACCACCGTGACTCTACAATATTTGACACTACATTTTTTTTAAACATACTTTAGTAAAATAAAAAACGACGTCAAAAATTCACGTTGAAAAAATTTTTAATTAGGAGGTGTATTATAGGGGCCCCTATATTACTATAGTATAGGCTATAGTAGTGCACACTGTGAAAATATCCATTGTCTACCTATTACGGTTCACAAACATACAGCCCTGTGACGGACGGACGGACAGCGGAGCCTTGTTAAAAGGGTCCCGTTAGCACCCTCTGGCTACGGAACCCTAAAAGCGACTAGAGTTCGAGTAAAATTTAAATTAGTAGGGTAGGTAGCTTATTGTGTACAAGAAATGCCCCGCTTAAGGAGCTGAACATCCCCATTTGCCTAAACCATTTAAATACGTGTCTAGTACAAAAATAGTACAGACAAAAATAAAAAATAAAAAGCCGGGCAAGAGCGAGTTGGGTTAGCACAATTAGTTTCCGTATTCCGTACCTAACTACACTGAACAGTCTTTAGAACGATCGCTGGTCTCGCGTTTTTACTGTATTGAACGTAATAAATAAATAACTTGTGCTAGCTACTAAACTATACATGTATATAAATTAAACACTGTCAAGGAAAAAAAAAATCTGCACTACTTATTAACGTAACTAAAGTCCCCGTCACGAGAAGCTATAATTTTTAAAAATAAAGAACTTCTTAGTTACGTAGCGACAATTGATTTCTTGTCCGCGATAGGCCGGCGACCAATGGCCAGTAACGGTGTATGACTTGTAATAAAAAGATTTTACTTTCTGGCTTTAGGTATGTGTTCGGTTTAAAGACATTTAATCGACAACAAATAATCCCCAACTCTATCAACTCAAAGTAACGTACGTGTAATACGAAACTAACAAGGAATTTCACTTGGTTGGGTTATTTTTTAGCTCTCGTCTAATGTTTCGTGGTACGGGAACGAAATTGCTCGTTAGTTTCGTATTTCACGTATGTTACTTAGAGTTGATTGAATTTGGGATTATTTGTTTCGCTACGTAACTTAGTAGAAGTTCTTCTTAAAAAAAAAATGTAGCTTCTCGTTATGGAGACTTTAGTTACGTTGATAATATTATTAACTTGTTTTATTTGATAAAGATTTGTTATTCATTAGGTCAAAAGGCCTAGATAGGAACCTATTATTTATCTTTATTTCATCAACGGCTATTTTCATGGAAAATATGGCTCAACGCTACTAACCTCATTAAAAACAAAATTTAAAAATAAAAACAAACATAATTCAAAAGAAGTGAAGTGAAATTTCGCGTCACCCACATGATCGCTCCGTAGTGCTGTACTGTAGAAGCTAGATGGCGCTAATACAAGTTTTCACTTTTTCGGCAGTTCCCATGACTGCCTTTTTTTTTCTTACCCTCGATCTAACCAAACAAATAAATCTTAAAAAAAAGTTACCACAATTAGTTCTCAAGAAAAACTTCTGTGACTTTCCGGCAAAGAAGTGATCTTAGAAGGGGTTCCGTTTTTCCTTTTTAGGTCGGTGGTACCTTAAAAACTCATAATCTATTTTACAACCTTAACCGTAATACAAATGACGCGACTGCGACCTTGTTAAGTGTGGCTTTTGTAGACAATAATGTCGAATACTATCGTAGAATAATTGATTCCATTTCAAGTTTATTGTATTTTATGACGTAGAAAAAATAAAGTACAGTGTAGGACCTAACAGTGTAGTAATTAAAATAAATATTTAGAACAGTCGATTATTGTACCTTCAGCAATCGTACATTGTCCAGATAGTGCAATCCACTAAGACGCGCTCCTCTTCTTACACGCTACAGTACAAGAGTGCAACATTCCGCTAGTATTTTAGTATTGTGGATACACACTAATTAGCTATAAGTGGGGGACGAAAAAACTAAAACACTAGCGAATAGGAAGAAGAGTGGGGCGCGTCTTCGTGGATGGCACTATCTGAAATTTGTAAGTACATTAGGCGTTGACCTAGTTAGAAATACTGCAATTTTATTGCGAAAATGTCGCATCGTAAAAACGTACACTCAACTGCGCGCTCATTATAACAGCTTGGTTTTACGGCTCCTTTATTTCGTGGTAGTAATGGCGGTTTTCGTAATTAAAGTGGTAATACTGACGTGCGGTTGACCGTACTTACGTAAGTGTTACGGGTTATGTCGAGCTCGCGCAAAATTCAACATTTTCTTAATCTTTTTTAGTAACATTATTTGAGTTATGTAAACAACATTATGTTATGTAGAACCGTATGCCCTTCCAAATACCTTTCATCATATTTTATCAATTAGTGCAGTATAAGTTGTTGCTATCAAATTTGAATCTTATCGTCTTTTTACTAAAGTCTATTTTCTTTCACAGGGTTAGCTTCAGTCTACCCGCAGCCTAAAGACCTGATGAAGCATATACAAAACCAGATGTATAGCTATTACTACGAATGCTCTATGCCGATCGTGTGGGACTGGAAACCTGAAGAGAAGTTCGATGTAAGGCCCATACAACCTGTTCCGAAAAACATCTAAATCAGTATTCGTTTTATTGTTTCGGTTATGTGTCAAATTTAATAGGAAAGTTCGCCCATTTTAATCGTAAAAATCCATGTAGTTATTATATGAAAAAAAAAATAGAAAAACTTCTGTGTAGTTTTAAACAGATACGTCGATTTTTTAATTGAAAGTATTTAATAAAATACCGCCATTTTTCTCCTGAGG
Source organism: Agrochola lota (assembly GCA_947364205.1). NCBI lineage: Eukaryota > Metazoa > Arthropoda > Insecta > Lepidoptera > Noctuidae > Agrochola > Agrochola lota. Next base: position 8,836,933 of record OX376227.1, on the reverse strand, counting down.
TTTGGCAGAGGTGTACTATTGTACACCCACGTTTTGCCTGTAATACGCGGGGAGCTAAGACAAGAATGTCACCTTGAATAATTTACTTTTATCATAATTTTAGTACATTTTTACTTGTTCAATCGAAATGAGACAATTCAATCATTAAACGTATCTTACACACATTCGACTTTAAGGGGTATGCGCTAAGGTAGCCCGCGAAATTCTAATTTTCTTTAGTTTTTTACATTTTACAGGTCAGTGTGAGGTTTTATGTTGATTAAAATATGATTTGCGACCGTAAAAAATATGGCTTTACACAATTATAATCATTTTAATCAGCAATACAACTCCATAGGTAAGCACAATGGTCAATTGTCATGATTTCATGAAATAGTCATTCAATGCGAACTTAGAGAGTTGTATTGATCATTTTTATGATTATAATTCTATAAATAAACATTTGATACGGCCGCAAATCATATTTAGATCAACATACAACATGATACTGACCTGCAAATTGCAAAACACGTAAGAAAATTTGAATTTCGCGGGCTACCTTGACGCTTTCGCCTTAATTATTAAAAAGCCAGGCAGTATAAAGATGAATTTACATTTAGCCTACGTGCAGATGACAGGCAAGTTATTATTAATTTTAAATATGGAACGTTCGTTTTGGAATGTTGTTAGTAAATGCAATAAAGACGCGTTCAGTGCACAACGCCTTTAAATGGGAGTGTTCATGTTGTCCATGTATTATTGTTACAATAATTAATTTACACAAAGTATTTTATACCTCCGTAATATACATAAATATTTAATGTTCAAATTAGAAATCTTGTATTATTATAACAACCGGGTTTAACGTCCAGTTACTCGAATCTCTTGTTGTGTTTACTCTCTAATGTTAGGTTAGGTATTATTTAAAAAGTATTATATGTAAGTTTTTTATTTTCATCAACGGACGTTATTATAAAAATAATATTTCAGAATATATTCACAGACCACTGTACAATATGTAACAAACTTTCAGAGTAACTGGACTAAATCCATATTTAATGTAGTGTTTCGACTGTATTCTTCGTGTGCAAGTAGCGAGTAGTTGAACATTTTAACATAATAATATTATAACATGTTATCTATAGTCTTCAGAGTGAAAATAATAATCACGGTGGCCTTTTAACATTGTTTTTTAGCTTTGAGCACTAAATTTTACACAGTTGCATTTCGGATTATTAGATTTTCGACTTTAAAACTAGAGTAATGTGAAACCGGTTAAAATATGTTTTCTCATTGACTTGTATTTTTTTTAAATTTAGTTTTCTTTGACATGATTATTAGAATACTTATTTATTGCATCTCTTAGTTTTCATTTAATTTTGCGATGCCGCGAGCTATTTATTTAGTAACATATAATTCTAACATTATTTTTAAGTTGTAAATGAATTGTTTAGCAAAATGGGATGTACCTACTTAAATGTTGTGAATATTTGAAATAATTACACATAATACAATTTGTGGGATGAAAGTTAAGAAAAGTCTAGTCACCGCAGCACCAAAATGCAGGTCATCTATTTAATATGCATTTCACAAATCATTATAATTATGATAAGCATTAGAAAGGGAAATAAAAACGAAAATAAAATAAAGACATTTAGAGAGTAATCGGATAGAATGTCTAGGATTTATTGTGGAAATGTAGTAGTGCACCATTTAAAATGTTTTTTATGAAGTTTGTAATTCTGTATACCTACTTAGGAGTCTATAATATCTCAGCTCCAATTCACTCTTTATCTCGCTCGCGCACTACTGCTCACGGGCTGAGTGAGAGCGAGACTGAGCGGCGGGGAGAAGGCTCCAAGGCGCCGATAGTTTAGGTAATTTCTTTTGACGGTGAAAATAATGGTAATTAAAAGTAATTATAGTATCTGATATTTAGTTCAGTTATTATGCAAAGTTTTATGATCTCAATGAGTCATGAATTTGAAGTATTTTATTAATACTATTGTTTATTGTTCCGTTTGGGGGTAACTTTGTATTTTTTTTCTAAAAATATTGTAACCGTTTTTCGTCAAACATAGTACTTAACGGGAGGAAATAAATATATGGTAAAGTTGAGGATTAATTCCTCAACTTTAGCATATTTATTTCAAAATCAATGTTGCAGTATTTTCGATATAACGGAGGACCGTGCTAAGCAATTTGAGGTATTATAGACTCTTAATAATGACCACACATCATTTTACCTGCATTTATTTTATATGTAACAATTTTTTTTTGGACGGTTTTCATTTCACTTTTTATGGCAATGTATCCGCATGTGCGTAGCATGCTCTTTAATTTGACGAAAAAATACTGAAGAATTTTACACCAACGAGTTGCAAATCACTTCTTGTCAATGTACCATTTCTTGGGGTCCGCGCAAAATGTTCGCATCAATTCTTTGGTCTCTCTCGATCCCTCCATCCATAAACCTTATCATCACTCTCTCACTCGTATCCGTGCGTTCGCACTGGCAAAACATTCACAACGTAACATGTTGAAATTTCGGTTTCCTGCCAATGTATCGACCTGCGTTTGCATTGTCGCACAACTTGTTGAACTGAAACTTGTTTGTCGTTTTATGTCACTTGACATGTTCTACCCAACAAATCTTGAACTCTGTAAAAAAACAACTCTTTTGCATGTAGTGCGAAATTAAATTCAACAAAACAAGTTGTGAGATTTGTTTCATGTAACAAGTTTCGAAACGTTTGCATGTATAATGTCTAATTGCGTAACAATCACAATCTGAATAATTTTGAAGAATATTGCTGATCCATTTTTCAAACGCATGGTTAGTCACATGCGTTTCATATCTGGTCACATGGCCATACCAAAAACGGTTCTCTTTCAACTTTAACTACGTATGAATAAAACACAAAACGTAACTCGGTAGTTTTATCATTGTAAATTTGACCAAGTATTATTTTTGATTTCAGTATTGTAATGATAGTGAGACGAATTTTTCGCAGAGCGAAATAAATACAATGTTTTTATTTTAATTAGTCAGTTATTTATGTTATATTACGTATCAGGTGATATTATGTGATTTATCTTGCTGTGACGATGTATAATAAAATTTATCCCACTGTACATGTTGAATATTTGATTTAATGTTGCATGAAACGGAACATAGGTCATGTTATTGAAGCATCTTTTGTAAGTTGGTCAATTATCTGGAAATACTATTAAAATCAGGGTTACATTTTATTTTTACACTGATTTTATTGCGTCAATTAATGTGTCACGTCGTTGTTGTAATGCAGCTTTGGTTTTTGTTTTTTTGATAGCTATTATTAGTTTTACATACAAAGTAAAATAACATTATTGTGGATTAGTTAATGCGATTGTTAAAATGAAAATTATAGATGTTACTCATTAAACATGTTCCAAAGATATTTTGTTTTTGTTTTATTTATGCTTATGTCCACGGTTTCGCCTACGTGGAGGTTGAAAATTATCCTACGGGAACGGTTGTCTTTTCTCCGTTATTTGCAAAAATCTGTCTTGGCTTGCCGTGGTAATTCGAATATTCCTAGTGAAACATTGCACTGGATCGCGCCCGATGCCAGCATCGTTGCAGCACTGATGCAGCATGCCTAATTGCTGAAATGACGGCGTTGCATAGTAAAGGAAAAACCAACAATTTCAATTTAATTATCATACTTGTCATAAAATTAAAATTTCAATTAAAAACATAGAGTTTTAAAAACAATTTAGTCTTTATAACACACAGAGACGAAAACTTGAATAAGAAATATTTGAATTTAGAATACAGAAGAGAAATGTGCCAGGATCAAATTGACGTATATATCTCTTGTATGTGGCCAGTACCTACTTTTAGTCAGTCAGAAAGATGAAGCTCTAGCTTCATGTTTCTGACTTTTAGGAACCTACTACGCTTTGGAATGGGCAATAGATTGCCGATTCCAAAGCGTAGTAGGTTCTTAAGGAGAAGAACGGGCAACAAACTCCACGGTCCACGGACACTCTTTTAAATCAAAATATGGTTACAAAGTATTACTTACCTACATCATTCATGTTGAAGATAAACATGTGAGAACGATGCAAAACGTTAAAAGCGTCCGTAATAGAAATAAAAAGAAACACTTAAAAAATTAAATTAAATTATGCCGTGGCAGCTTAGAGATGACCAGTCCCTACTGATGGCGCTCGTTCACGAACATGACATGACTTATTTTTGTATTTCTCGGTATTAATGATGGTCTGGCAGTGACTACACAAATGTCCCTTTTCCCTTCTGGTATATGGTTCGTCAAGTCGTTGAGCTCCTTAGGTTCTGAGTTGAGCTACACGATTACGGATAACTAACAAATGCTTGCACTGACTGGACGGGGCCTCCATCACAGTCAAGTCTACACTCATTATTTTATCTTGGGCTGAATCTACGAATAATACTTTTATTATTCGTATGGCTGAATACAATAAATAAATCGAAAGAGGTCAATTGCGTGATAGAAACTTCATAGTAAGTACTGGCCAGTATGGCACGGCGTGATTTTTTTCAGTTTCTCAGTCAATATCCTATGTCAGGTCTTGTTCACCGTCCATTTAGGGCAGTTGGACTGTTTTTTTTTACATTTACGTTTTATACCTATTTATGCAAAATGTCTGAAAATTTGCTACTTAATTTGTTAGTACCTAGGTCTTGTTTTTTGTCTCTTATATTTGTTTATTCGGAAAAGATAGACGATATAAACTTGTGCACCGCTCTGCTGCTGTATTGAACATATGAAAATAATCAGGTCAAGGGAGACAGTCCCAGTGGAAACGCAAATCTTGATTTGTTTGCAGTTCGCACCCCATCCCGTTGCACGATGCCTGTAACGTAGCTGCCCGCGACTTTGTCCACATACAAACTTAAAAACCCCGTTTGCCTTATAAATCGGGAGAACTAGTAGTAGTATTGTTTTGAGATCTATGGGGGTAAAAGGGGTTAAAGTTGGTAGGGGTTGGGTCCCCGATTCTTATTAAAAGGTAGGTAATACGTATTTGCGCTACCACTCTCATTAAAAGGTAAGTAATGAGTATTTTTCGAGAAATTAATAAAAAATGTTTCTAACCTTAAATCAGATAAAAAGCGTAAATGAAACGTTAAAATCGAATTTAAGTGACCATGATGCTGCGGCCGCATCTGCGTCTATCGTGACAAAGCCGTGCCTGTCGAAGCTTCGTATGCTTTGCTCGCTAAAAAGTTATCGCGCTAATGCGGTGGTCAAATTAGCCGCTTCGCCACGTTTATTATGTACCGCCACCCGGGTGTTATGTGCCACGCATAGATACTCGTATAAGAAAGAGGAGACATGCCCGGTAGTTGAAAATGTATCGAAACCCAGTGTCTACAGTAGCTCCCCATCACCATGCCACAACTACACATGCAGATCAGTAAACCCAATAGATACGAAGGCGCGCTCACACTTGCAACTTTATCAATCAGAACATACTACACAATCAATTATAAACCTTATCCCATCAACCACAGCGTGCATTTAGCATGCACCGTACAACTCACTCACACGAAAACATCAATCGTTATCGTTGTGCTGTGCAAAAGCCATTTATTTACTTATACGCTAGTGATTGTCTAAATCGGACAGTTATGAAGTATCGTCTTGTGATTTTTACATTGCTTGTCCAGTCACTTAGCGACATACTTAGGTGGTGGTTATGAAGCAATGTATTTCCTACTAAAATAGTAGATACAGTCGCTGTGATATTTGAAAACAAAAATAACATAGTAAAGGCAAGAAATATTTTACGATTTGTTGTTTTTCATGATTTTCAACACAAATATAGTATAAAATACTTGTTCTATATGATAAGTGGTTCTATGATTTATAAAGTTTTTAGTTTGGCTTCGATTTTTACAAGAAATTATGTAACAACACGGCATTCTTAAATGGGGTCTACCCTTTATAGTAGACATTTTTATGTTATAATACTATTTTGCTTATCAGCGGATAGCATATACTTCATTTCGCAGAAAATCGTTTGGCAGCACTCAATTATCATACATTGAAAACTCATGACTTTGCAAGTCAGAATCATCTTTAGGCATAAATTTCATATCCATAATAGTTAACAGAAAATTTTCACAGACATGCAAGCATGCAAACAAACATACACCATGCATGCAGCAAGCATGCAAGCGAGCATGCAGCAAGCATGCAGCAGGCATGGTTTCTGTCACCGCTCCGGCGCTGCGGGGCTCTGGCAGTCCCACGTGAGCTTATCGTCGCAGATGGTTTTAATGCTCACCACCGCAGCTTCGGCTTGCTGGCCGGGGAGCCGGCCAGTCTCAGCCGCGGGGGCGAGCACCTCGCCTCGCGTACACTCTAGGAGTTGGGCAGTCAAGACTACGTGGAGTCACTTTTGCAGCGATGCGATATTGACTTTTTAAGACAATATTTTAATTTTAATTTAATGTTAAAAATGCTTCAAAAATTATTCCAAATAAAATTCTGTTGTCATCTTAAAACTATGCCATTGTAAATTCGGACATAGAAACATGCGGCCAAACAATAATAATATTAAAATATTCGTTGAAAGTGTGTTATGCCAAATAAATTTCAGAGCATCAAGATTCTGATTACGATCGCGATCGAAAACGCACTAGTTCGCGAAGACGGCCATTTGTCTATGACTTGACCATCGTGATCACGACGCGCGGACACCTTAGTTAAAGTATATAACACTGGAGAAGCCTCACGAAAACTTCCCCTCTGTAAAACTACAAGAACAAATGTTCTAGTACGTTCATAAAAACTACTTTCAAATCGAAAATGCCTAGTTGTGCTGTTAAATTCTGTAAAAAGCGTTCATATACGTCAAATTTACATAAAGAACTTGACTTAGACATTTTTTTATAATATCTATTCATGTTTTTATTGAAATTTCAAATCCTAACCTCATAATACATTTCGATTTTTCATTCGATTCAACCATGATTCAATATAAAACGTAGCATGAATCGAGTATTTTCCTCACATTGCTTTTGTGACGTCATCGAGTCTCGCTACATCTCGTTTATACGTTCTAAAAGATCAAAATACTTTTCTTTTGCATTACGAAAATATACGTCAAATCAGCAAAAATTACACGCACTTGACATGCGATTATGTCCTTTAGTAAAAATGTTAACGAGACTACCGTAGGGTTGAGGTCATTTCCCCCTGACGCAGGTCCGCACCGGACACGGCTGTTTCGGGAGGTTTTTGTTCCGTATAAGGCGGGAGGAAACGCCCGGGTGTCACCACTGTCTGGATCGCCCGGAGGACACGGTGGAGGTCTGCCCTGCTTGGGCAGAGCACCGCCGTGTCCTCACGGAGGCGATCGGCGGCGGCGCTCTCTCGCGTCCGGCCCTGGTTCAGGCCATGGTCCGGAGCGAGAGTGCATGGGAGGCCGTCACCTCCTTCTGCGAAGCAGTTATGCTCGCGAAGGAGGAGGCGGAGCGCGCGAGGGAGATGCAAGATGCGCGCCCTCGCGCCCCTTGTCGCCGCAGGAGACGCCCCGGGCGTCGGGAGTCGCGAGCCGTCTTCCGGCCACCGTAGGTGCGGGCTTGCGGATGGTGAGCAATGGGTATCTCGCCGTCCGATTAGGACCAGGCCCGGGTCGACGGCGCGTTGTGTTCCACGCGCGCCTCAAAGAAATGTCAGCACCAACTGACGGGGTCCGTAAGGACCAATGCCTGCCGGGGTTGCGAGTTTGTCCGAAAGGGATATCGCGGCCCGGCACACGGGCAACGGAAAGAACACGGGAGGGTTTTAGGCAGTAAAAGTCTGACACACCCTCCCGCTCTGGACGGAGCGGGAGGAGTTATTTGATAATTTCCGAACAAAAAAAAAAAAGGGTTAAGGTCATGTTTGAAACCAAAATTTACATGTCGATAATTTCTTAGTAAAAATTACTTAGTAATTATTTTTGTTTATTTTTTAGATTTTTCAATGTTTTATAACTTTTTTATGTCCATTGATTGAAAAATATATTTTTTTGTGGTTGAACTTGACCTAATTTATTATTGAGATTACTTACTTAATACAAATTTAGTTACTTTTATTTAATTGTAGTTATTTTCTCTTCATAGTAAAATGTAACTATTTTATGCAACAGCTGTTTTATTTCATGGATTCAAGCAAAATTCCGAATGGATATCGATATTGATAAAATAAAAATTAATGGTACGGACTTCTCTTTCCGCTACCGCGTCCCCGCTAAAAGTGACAGATTTTTGTTCGGAATATTGTGCATAAGGCTTCTCCAGTGTTATGTACTCTTAGGCGGACACAGACATGCCCCCATGCCACTTCTCCTGTTTTTCATATTTCTATGGTACCACGCAACCCGAACTATCGCGACAATAACCGATAATGGTTGGTCACATCTGCGTGTATCGTATCAGTGTGCGAAGCTTCGTCACGATAGACGCAGATGCGGCCACAGCATAAGGCTAACGTTTGGCAGTTCTCATACGCTCAAAAGGGACTATTCAATCTCAAATCAAAAGCGTCCTGTTATAAATTTCCGCAACTTTAAAGTGTTTTGAGGTTAGGTTACAATAATTAATTTGTTTTTCTCAAGAACGGTGCGTTACCTTTTCATGGGAGTGGTGCAAGGCGTTACCCTCCTCTTACTAAACGATACTCAATTTTTACCAAAGATATTTCTAAATTCAACTCCAAAGCACGTCATGAGGGTTGTATGCGAACGAAGTTGGAAAAAATCGAACCAGCATGCTGGTTCGATTTTTTAAAATGTTGCTACCTACCATTACTTCCTGTAGTTACCTAGTTACTATAATACAATTTTCTTTTTTTTTTTGTCACAGACACAGCTTAAGGATTGTAGTTTTCAATCGTCTAGCAAAAAAAGTATTCAACAGCGTTGCAGAGCCCATTATGATAAACATTCGAAATTATTCCAGTGCTATCAGTAAAAATACATACACAGGCATTGACTATATAAGAATACCGCAGCTCAACAAGGTAAGACAAGACAAAATAAATAGAATTAAAACTGTTTGAAATATTCCTAGGTAACTCCTTTATCGAGGCGCACTCATACCTACAGCGAGTTCCTTTTGATATCCCATAACTTAGGGTATTAATGAGACTGTATGTAATGACCAACACAGCACACTTGTATCATAATGTACTATTGGAACACTTGTTCTAGAACTGTATTATTTTTACTTATAGCATAGGTAAGAAATAACCTTGAGTTATGGGACATCAAAAGGAAAACGTAGAGTTTTTTTTTTAAGGGAAAATGGTTGGTACCACGCATATAAATTATAGCTTTTATCTTTCGTGTTAATTACTGGTCAAAACGGATACTTTTTCATAAGCGTCAATTGGTTTGCTTACAGTTTATATATAAAATTTAGGATATCTAAATAAAGTACCTACATAGTACAAACATTTGTTTCTAGGGCGTCGCATTCACGCTGGCAGAGCGGCAAACGCTTGGCTTACAAGGACTTCTAGCGGGCACGGTTAAAACGCAAGAAGATCAAGTGGCAATATGTCACTACTCAATAGGAAGATTTAAAAATAATTTGAACAAACATCTTTATTTGGCTGAGTTACTGGTAATTATAATTAATTTATTATAACGCCCTTTGCGTGTGGGATGTTTTCAATTGCAACAGAAACGTTCAACAAAGCACGAATAAAACAAACACAAAATACTATAGTCAGTTAGGTACAAATACCGGCACGGATCTTGAGCGCTCGGCGGTAGAGTGGGGATCGCTTTGCGCATCGTACGCGCAACGACCCGATCACTGTACGACAATATATATACCCCGCTCCCGCGCCTCACTTCATACCACCAAAGGGACCCAATAGTGCCGATAATTGTACCTTCAGGTAGAAGGTACAATTATCGGCACGGATCTTGAGCGCTTACATTTCAACGTAAAAATAGACACGCAGAATTTTCAAATAAAGGCCGCTATATACTCAGGCCGCCCAGCACCGTGACTCACGTCGCGTCACCTCATGTGACGCCCGGTCTTCACTAAAGCGGAGATGGGCGTAGATGTGCGCGATGGAGAGGAGAGGAGATGCTTAACAGCTAGGGTATATCCACCGAAGCTGTGTGGAGATACGTACCGGTTAGACCGGAGCAGAGATGTGTACTGGTTAAAGCGGAGCTGAGCTGCATGCGGCGAGCGTTGGATGCAGCGCGGGTGGTGTGACTTGGGGGAACTAGCGGTCCCCGCTCGCCGCACGCCCCACGTAGTGATGGGTAGCACATCTCACACACTCTTTTTACAAAGTGTGCTAGCACACTGTACTACCACGAATGAGGCGACGCTGAGGTGGCCTGTGAGTACGTACGTACCACTGTGAGTGTGTCAGTTAGTCGCGTACTGCGCGAAACTGCGGACAGCATCTAGCAAGTAATAAATGATAAGGAATTAAAAAAAAAAAAGTTTGATCCTTAGAAAATTGATTCTCCCGGAAAAGGGGAGGTTCTCCTGGGGAGGGGCCCGTGTCTAAATAATAACAGCCGCACAGGTAGATTGATCAGGTTAAGCTACGCTTGCCGCGGTTGGTCTGTGGATCATCTTTACTTACAGAGACCCGTCTGTGCCTCGGAAAGCACGTTAGGCTGTTGGTCCCGGCTGTCATTCGTGGATCTTTGACAGTCGTTGTCGTTTGACAGCCCGAAAGTCTGACAACCATTCTTACCAAGGGGTATCGTAGTACCCAGTAACTGCGTTGTGGAGGTCAGATAGGCAGTCGCTCCATGTAAAATACTGTAAAGTTAGAAACGGTACACGTGTCCTTACATTATTTTTACTTGAATACAAAATTTAGCAAATGAACAACTTCAATACAAAACTTCATCGCCCTTTTCAGACCATTGTGGGTTGAAATTAAAAAAAAAAACAATGATTTACGTTGTGTTAGTTTCCAACCATAAGCCGAAATATTAGTGATTTTAACTTAAAACATAAAGAACTTTAATTAAAAACAAAATTTCATCACCCATTTCACCCCTTTAAGGGTTGGTTTAAATGGGACGGATGGATGTAACAACACCGTTGCGTTAGCTTCCAACCATAAGCCTAGATAGTTAAAGTGATTTTTCTTCGAAAATTAAGGACCTTTCAACTTCATCACCCTTTTTAACCCTTCGGGGGTAGAATTACCAAAAACGCTGAGATACGTATAAATAAATTTTCAATCGTCAGCCTCACAAAATTTGAAGATCCTAACTTCAAAACTGACGGACTTTCATATAAACTTCCATCCCCTATTTTACCCCTTTAGGGGTGGAATTCCCTGGGACATCGGCTACGACTGGGTGCTGTGCGCCGACCACCCTAGCGGCGTCAGCGTGGTTTGCTACGCTGACGAGACCCTGGTCCTGGTGCAGGGGAGGTCGCATGAGGCGGCGGCCGAACTAGCGACACGTTGGGTTGCGACAATCGTCGAAAGGATCCGGCAACTGGGACTCGAGGTGGCCTTGCACAAGTCCGAGGCCATGTGTTTCTATGGTCCTCGGAACGCGCCACTGTAAGGTTCCCAGATTACGGCGGGAGGGGTTCACATCGGTGTCGAGTCGACGATGAAGTACCTGGGACTCGTCCTCGACAGCCGGTGGAACTTCGTGGAGCACTTCCGACGTTTGGCTCCCAAACGGGATAGGGCTGGGGCTGCTTTGAAGCGGCTCCTGCCCATGGCCCATGGCCCTTTACGGGGCATTGGTGTGGGCGCGTTCATTGAGGCTGCGACCGGCCCAGCGGTTGAACGCGTCCCAAAGGGTCATGGCCATCAGGCTGGTCCGGGGATACCGCACGGTCTCCCGTGAGGCGGCGAGCCTCCTTGCCGGACTACCGCCATGGGATCTGGAGGCGAAAGTCCTCGCGCACATGTGGGAGTTGCGCGAGGAGGCGAAACGCCGGGGTGTAACTCCGCTGCCGCGAGAAATCACGGCACAGTGGACAGAGCTCCGGCGGGATCTCATGGCGGCATGCAGTGTGCGATTGTCGCAACCCAGCGCTGGGCACGCCACAATTGCGGCGATAAGTCCCCTCTTTGAGGAGTGGCTTGAGAGGCGCCATGGCGTCCTCACCTTCAGCCTGACGCAGGTCCTCACCGGACACGGTTGTTTCGGGAGGTTCTCCTGTTCCGCGTAAGGCGGGAGGAAACGCCCGGGTGTCACCACTGTATGGATCGCCCGGAGGACACGGTGGAGCATACGGTGGAGGTCTGGCCGGCTTGGGAGGAACACCGCCGTGTCCTCACGGAGGCGATCGGCGGCGGCGATCTCGCGTCCGGCCCTGGTTCAGGCCATGGTTCGGAGCGAGAGTGCTTGGGAGGCCGTCACCTCCTTCTGCGAAGCAGTTATGCTCGCGAAGGAGGAGGCGGAGCGCGCGAGGGAGATGCAAGCTGCACGCCCTCGCGGCCCTAGTCGCCGCAGGAGACGCCCCGGGCGTCGGGAGTCGAGAGCCGACTTCCGGCCACCGTAGGCGCGGGCTTGCGGACGGTGAGCAATGGGCAGCTCGCCGTCCGATAAGGACCAGGCCCGTGTTGACGGCGCGTTGTGTTCCACGCGCGCCTCAAAGAGATGTCAGCACCAACCGACGGGGTCGAAAGACCAATGCCTGCTGGTTGCGAGTTTGTCCGAAAGGGATAACGCGGCCCCGGCACACAGGCAACGGAAGGAACACGGGTGGGTTTTAGTCAGTAAAAGTCTGACACACCCTCTTGCTCTGCCCAGAGCGGGAGAAGTCATTTGATGATTTCCCATCACGAAAAAAAAAAAAAAAGGGGTGGAATTCCCAAAAATCCTTTCTTAGTGGATACTTACTCTTCACAAAAAACACACCCTCCAAGTTTCATATCTCTAGCACCAGCGGTTTGGGCTGTGCGTTGATATATCACCCAGTCAGTCAGTCAGTCAGTCAGACAGTTTACCATTTTATATAATATAGATTTGGTATTGGTTGATTATTTAGTTAGCGACTAGGAATTAGGAACGTAGTCAAACTTAAACGTAGGGCAAATTTTTCAAACATCATATATACAGGGTGATTGGAAGATGGGTGCAAAGCTTTAAGGTGAAGATAGTATAGACAATTTAGAACCATTTAAGCCATGGTCGTCTTAGACGAAGTCTTACCAAAATTTTTTAACCAAATTTTTAAGTTTTTTTTCGGAAATTCTCATGAATGAATTAAATGAATTAATTTTTTATTTATTTAATTAAAGTAATGTGTAAGCAACCAAGCAAAACATGTTTTAGGCTTCTGTGTCATTAGACATTTTTTTTACAGATATTTAAAGCTCAGAAAAGATAAAAAAAATTGTACAATACGTCTTTTAAACCTTATTAAAAAAAAAAACGGGGGGTGCTTTTTTTGTTCAAACCTTTTTGAAGACATGCTTGATAATCGCTCTTTCTTTTGAGGTATAATAAAATTTATGCGGATATCTTACAAATTATTGAAATTAGGACCTACAAACCAATTCGAGGGAGAAATTTTTTATTTTAGGCAGACTAATTAAAACAACATTTGAATTAAAATTATTTATTTTTCATGTTCAAAATGACGGCCGTGATTCCTAATACAAGCACGGCCGCGTCTTCTAACTTCTGTAGTCGTTATTTTCAACATCATCTCCTGCTTCATTGTCTCAAACGCTGAATTTATTCTTTGTATCAATTCTTCTCTAGTGTTTATTTTTATGTTGTTATACACCAGTTCCTTGGCCCGTTTACAATTTTTTTTATCTTTTCTGAGCTTTAAATGTCGGTAAAAAAAATGTCTAATGACACAGAAGCCTAAAACATGTTTTGCTTGATTGCTTACACATTACTTTAATTAAATAAATAAAAAATGAATTCATTTATCATTCAATTTGGCCATAAAATTTTGAGAATTTCCGAAAAAAAACTTAACAATTTGGTTAAAAATATTTGGTAAGACTTCGTCTATGACAACCATGGCTTAAATGGTTCTAAATTGTCTGTACTATCTTCGCCTTAAAGCTTTGCACCCATCTTCCAATCACCCTGTATAACTTTTAATTGCGGAATAATGTGGCGGTTTGACAGCTATTGTATAGCAAATATGTCAAACTGCCATATTTATTCTTCAGATAAAAGTTATCTGACTATTGAAAAATCTGCCCTTAATCTAGTCATTTTGCAGGAAGGCATTTAATGAGAAATCGGAGTTTAATTTTAGATCGATCAAAACTTTTGATACACAATCCTTTAGTTTCAAAAAGCGTCCAATCATGTCAGCCATACTGCTCCATCTTGTCTTGCAATCTAATAGTAGGATTTACAAAAAAGTTTGACAAATTTTCTTACTTTATCTATGAGGTTTTTGTAAATAAACTCAGGTATTTCTGTTTTGCGCGGTTGTGTTTCAACATAATTCAAAGCATTGTCTTCGCCTTGATTCGTCTGATCAGCGTTGTCGTCTTCGCTGTCAGTCTCAAACTCAATGGCACTATTTAGCAGTGAGGTGATTGAGATAGAAAGAACAGCATAAAAAGTTCGTTGAAACTGGTATTTTATGTTTACAACACATCTATAACCGCTAGTTGGATTCCATGCACCAGGCCTGATGACATAGCCAAATCTAAAATTAGCACTCCCTCAATCTAAACTGCACAAATATTTGTATTCAAAATATTGAAATATTATTGTATAATATTTGTATTTTAGGTCTAATGGATACTGCAATTAGATAACATAAACAATTATAATATTAAAAGTGGAAAAGGATTATAATATCAGATGCTACAACTTGTGATCAGCGAAAGATAACTGCGCTGGTGAAATCAAGTGTGAGAAGTAATTACAAACATGAGAAGATCATAATTTACATGGAATGTTTGTAATACCGTAATCACGGTATTGGGGCGTCAATACCGGTATTGAAAAAGGCCAAAATAAAATCCGTGATCACAGTATTACGGGATCCCAGAATACCGGTATTGAAAACCTTAGTGGTGATAGACCGATGAGTGCGCCGCGCAATGATAGTCGATGTTACCATTCCACATGACGAGAACCTCGTGAAAGCTGAGAAAGTGAAACAAATAAAATATCTTGACTTAGCACATGAGGTTGTCGACATGTGGAATGTGAGCTCGGCTATCATTGTACCGATTGTCGTAACGGCCAATAGCCTGATGCCCGAAAGTCTCAACCAACATCTCTCGAGGCTCTCGCTAGGCGGTTGGATCAAGGGCCTGATTCAGAAGGCAGTGCTCCTCGATACGGCTGGCATTGTGAGTAGGTTCCTGTCTCTGCAGCCCTAACCACCGGTAGCTTGGACCCTGCTCCAGACACCGTCGGAACACTATTTTATATATTTGTTAATGTTCTTTATATCGTTTATTAAGAAATATTTAAAAATGTATTTTATATGTTAAAAAGTTTAATAAACAAAATATAACGAAATATCAAATACTGCCCTATTATTAACAAAATATAATCGTAGTATTTAGATAATGTATACAATAACAGACTTAAAATAATAATTTGTACATGTACCTATAGAGGAGTAGCATATAATGCCATGCAGCATACCATAAAGAAGAAGGGGTCATCCGCATCGCTGTCAACAGGAAAAGTGCACAAAAGGCTGGCAGTATTGCCAGTATTGTCATGTTGTATGGCGATGCTGATTCATTGGCCAAAAAATAAGCCAGCCCTCTGGTCACATGAAGAGTCAACCAAACCGCTTGGCGATTTCTTGAAAAACAAAGTGGGTACCCGTGGGACCGCGTGTTTCAACCCCAAACGGCTAGATCAAATAACTCCCAATAAGATTGGAATATTTTCGCCGTTTGAGGTTTTCTGCACCTGCATATCCTACGTTGCACAGATCTCGAGAAAAACTCCTGTGACAGACGGACAAGCAATTTTTTTTAAAAGGATCCGTGTTCCCAAAATTCACAAGACCAATCGAGCGTTTTTAGGGTTCCGACTTTATAAGGAAAAACCCTTTTGCGGTCGGGACCATCGATATCTGTCGGGACCCTAAAAATGCTCTGGAATTCCTGAAACAAAACCTGAATTTTATTTCACCTTTTTTTACAGGATACAAATGAAAAATTATTTTACAAATTAATGTCTACCGATATTGAAAAATTTTTACCGCTAGTTTATACCCCCACTGTGGGGTTAGTGTGTCAAAGATTCGGATTAGTTTACAGAAGACCTAGAGGTCTCTTCATAACGATGCATGATAAGGGACGAATTGCCCAAATATTTAAAAATTGGTAAGTATAATAATAAAATTACTATTGCTTTAACATATTACTAGAAAAGTGAGTATGTACTAGAAAAGTCAGAAACTGCAATAAACTTTTTTCATTCATTTCGTACGAAAGAAACTCCAACTTACTTTTTATGATGAACAGATTAACCGAAAATAAACAAAAAAACCGCCCACGTGCGTGTCGTACCACGCACAATGAAGGGTTACGTAGTTGGGATGAATTTATCCCAAGAACAAACTTAACATTGTAGTTGAAAAACATGTTCTCCCATACGTAATGTATGGGAGATCATTTTTATCAAACCGCAAATTTAAGTTGGTTGATTATTACTCGTTAATCTGTACAGCCTGCTTAGCTCTGATAGTTTTCCTTTTAATTTCGTTATATATACTACTGCTGTGATTATTTTCACAAATCTAAGTACAACCATTTAGCTGGCAGGGACACACACACTTGATTCTAACAAAAAAAATCAGTTAAAAGCTTAATATTTCGCAAACGTATCCCTTAATCCAAAAATGGTTTTCACAAAGTCACAATATTTTTGAACGACTTTTCAAACGACATGGGGTAGACGAGAAAAAAGAAATATCCCCACTTTACGTGTAGGGGAGGTACCCTAAAAAAAAAAATTTTTCTTGATTTTATTTTACCACTTTGTTGGCATGATTAATATGTATACATATGCCAAAATCAGCTATCTGGTACTAAACGTCTCTGCACAAAGCCGCGGGCAGACCGACGGACAGACAGACAGACAGACCGACATGGCGAACCTATAAGGGTTCCTTGGTTACTACGGAACCCTAAAAAGTAGGTCGGAGTCTCGTTTCCTACAAAATGTGGGAAAAGATTTTTCTGACTTTTCTTTCTCTTTTCTTTTTTGATTTCTGACTTTTGTAATACTCAAAACACAGTTGGTTCGATAGAGTTTTTTGATCGATAGTTTTCTTTAATATTTTTATTCTTTCAGCTCTATTCGAAGTGAGTGATAAAAACAAAAATTGGTCATAACTTTTGAACCGTAAATATTTGCACCGACATTCTCAGGGTTAAAAAGTTTAATCGCAGGCCGATTCCCGGCCACCGTAGGCGCGAGCTTGCGGTCGGTGAGCAATGGGTAGCTCGCCGTCCGATAAGGACCACGCTCGGATCGACGGCGCGTTGTGTTTCACGCGCGCCTCAAACAGATGTCAGCACAACAGAAGGGGTCTGCTAGGACCGATGCCTGCCGGGTCGCGGGTCCGAAAAGGATACCGTGGCCCCTGGCAAAGTACAGGCAACTGAAGGAACACGGGTGGGTTTTAGTCAGTAAGAGTCTGACATGCCCTCCCGCTCCGCCCAGAGCGGGAGAATTTATTTGATAATTTCCCACCCTAAAAAAAAAAGATTACAAAGTTTGGAAATTATCTTGTCCGACCGACGTATTTGATTTGATCCATACTGTATAAAAATCCTTCACACGAAACGTTAGAAAGTATTTTTGGGTTACATAGCGCTTTTAACGACTCTATTTTCAGGCGACTCCTTTCTTTACTATATTGTGCATTATTAGGGATAACATGCGTATTTGCACTGTGTGCAAATGTAGTAAATACAAACTAAATACAAGCGGGCGGGTTTGCGTGATACCGCTAAAATCAAAAATACCTGTCTCAGCTTGGCGCCGCCGGCCGCACGTCCGTCTTAACCGTAAAATGCCTGTCAAGTGCGGCAAATGCCTGTCAGATGGTAATCCCTACAGGTAAATAATATTATTATTTTATGTTGCGTTTTTTTTCAGGCCAGTACCGAATGTACGCGCTGTCTGTGTTACTGACGGAGAAAGAATTTTGGGGCTGGGTGACCTCGGTGCTTACGGCATGGGGATACCTGTGGGCAAGCTGTGTTTGTACACCGCGTTAGCAGGGATCCCTCCCACCTACTGCTTACCGATCACTTTGGACGTGGGAACCAATAATGAGGTTGTTAAGTTTTTATCACTAGATAAGTACCTACTATTAGTTGGCTAACTTTGCATTCGTCAAACAGCTCACAAAGAACTATGGTCACTCTCCTAACATGCTTGGACTTAAAAATCTTATAAAACGTAACTTATCATTATTATTTTTAGCCTACGTTGCCCCACTGTATGGAAAATGCTTCCGATACAACGTCTTATTCTTCAATCGGTCCCTCATTATTGAGGATCGTGGTCACTGAAATTTGCTTGCGGACATAGCTTCTTGTACTTGGTCGGACCATCGTGTTGGCGACCGGCCTCATGCTCTCTTTCCTTCGGTATTGCCAACAATGACCAGCTTTTCAAGGTTGCTATCTCTTCGCTTCGCATTATGTGTCCGAAATAGGTCAAAATACTTTACAGGCAAACTATAGACAATCGGGTCTTGATATCGAGTTGAGAAAGGGTAGACACATTTGTGCGTTTGGCTGTCCATGGAATTCGGAGCAACCGCCTCCAGCACCACATTTCGAATGCGTCTATCCTCTGTCTTTCTCGTGCTCGGATTGTCTACATCTCAACATCATAGAGGAGAATCGGGAAAACTAGTGCTCTGACAAAACGGGCTTTGGTTGTATAGCGTATACCACGGTTTTTCCAGATGTTCTGAAGGCGTGTCATAGTATCTTCAAATCATTAATTTTTCAATGACATGATAAATTTAGACCAGTTAAAAAGGATGTAGGTTGCCTATGGTCGGTTGTTTGACGTTTGTTAAAATTCAAAATTTATTCCAGTTTTCGCTTTTATTGTTAATTAAAATAGTTTAATTAAAAGTTAAGAAACGCATAGGATATTAAAGTGGGTGTGATAATATGTGTATCCTATTTAGTGCGTATTTAATTAGTGACACGTAGATATCGCGTTCAATTCCCAGGCATGCCCAATGTTATTGTTTTTAGCGAGTTGCAACCAAATCCTGATTAGTTATCTGTGGCATTACAGCACTAGTCCGATAATATAAAGTAAAAAGCACGTGTTTTTAATACACTGAATTATGAACCTAAAAACGGTTCAATAAGAGCTACTTTACGAGCAAGTGTGTTGAAAATATTTTTTAGGGCTAAGTGATTTTTAATCTGTGGCATTTTGAATGGAGATGATTTTCAACACAAAATAATTAAGAGCAAGAAATAACACAATACCGCACAGAAAACGAGAGTTGTCACCGAAATTACAAAATAGAAATGACTATCTGTTGTTTACTTTTACTTGCCAAAAATATGAAGGCTACGTTACCGATCGATTTACGTCAGTACCGGTTTTCAAACGACGTAAAACCATGTTTTGCACAAACAAAAGTAACGACAAATTCTGCTAGTGGCTCATCTTATTCAAATAATTAACATGAGTTAATACATTTGGTATTGTGTTCCTGTGATTTAAGTTTCTTTTAAAAATAAAAATAAAATCGACTTAGGAAAGACTGTGGTAAAGGAACGTAAAAACCGGCCAAGTGTGAGTCGGACTTGCACACAATGGGTTCCGTATCACCGAACCTACAATATTTAGCAAAACACACCGAAAAAAACTCGTTTCTTGTATGGGTAACCCAATAACCTTTATCATTTTTATTTTTTTGTTTTATTTTTTTGAGGGTCGGAGTTTATCAAATAACTTCTCCCGCTCTGCGTGGAGCGGGAGGGCGTGTCAGACTTTTACTGACTAAAACCCACCCGTGTTCCTTTCGTTGCCTGTGTGCCGGGGCCGCGATATCCCTTTCGGACAAACTCGCAACCCTGGCAGGAATATCCTATATCTATCATCCGTTTTGGCTTACTGGAGATAGAAAACCCTATCTATCTATAGTTTTAACGTCACAATAATCTGTCTGAGAATAAGGAATCTTACCGGCCGACAAATACCTATTGATGGGAGGGTCTATCGCTTACTACGGATAGCGATTTACATGAAAAAGCCAAAGTATGCGTCCCAATAACGTGTTGCCTATTATCCAGGACAGTTACTAAAGATGACAGATTGGTATATCTATCCCCCGAATTGCAGGGATAAACGTAGGTATCTATATTAGGATTGTTTATTTAAAAAAAAATACACACAAATAATCAATTACGTCAATTACGTTTCAGTACTCCTCTCCAGCATTTACTATTTGTTCAGCAAAATGCAGTAAAATTTTGTATCATATACTACATAATTAAAGAGGTTTAATTTAATATAAATTATAGCTTAATCCAGTAATTTATTTAGAATTAAGAAATAATAATAAGTTTTTTTATAATAACGCTAGTTATACACGAGTGATTTTGGTTGTTAAATAGGGAACGCTCGGGAGGGAAAAGTATAGAACAATATCTATTGTTTTCGGTGGATAGATGGCCTTTAAGGATGATTGTGAGACAACGATCAAGGACAAATCGGTCTTTTACTGAAAAAAGTTTATTGAGTTCGGCCGTTAGTCGCTTTTAGGATAGACTTTGGCAAAGTCCGGAACAGATTATTTTGCTTTCGATTTTTACCATCCGAATGTTTAGAATCAATTATAGATAGTCAAATTAGTGTATTTAGAGGCCCAGCTCAGAGACTTCATTTCATCTATAGGCTGTGCAGCATTTGGTTTAATTGTTCCAGCTACTCTGCCATAACGATGAACAACTTCATCAGGTGATCTCTTCGCCCATGCCATACCGCAATGTTTTAAGACTAAGATCTTCACCTTCACCTCACCTTAAAATGATTTTATTATTATTAAAGCGTATACGAATTCGTCTCAATAAACCAACAAGCTTATATTTTGACATTTCTAGTGTTTAGTTTACTAGTACCATCTGCATTGTACCTAAAACTGGAATATTACATCTTTTGACTTTGGCGCTGATGATGCCGAAAAAATTTCGGCGGTGGTGGCGTGGCGTGGCTGAAATTACCGGCGGCGTACACCACGCCAATCGGCGCACACCTCGATGATACCTCGCACGATAATAATTATATCGGTATCGAATCGATGTCGGTATAGCTGCCGACATATCGGTATCACGTTGGTGTTTTTATCTGTCATTATTGTGAAAACGCCCATTAGGTACACACGGCTACACATCAAGCTATACAATTCCAATTTAATCTGACCTCGCATTGTACGGAAATCCTATAGAATGCGAGATCAGCTTATACTGGGAATGTATAGCTTGATGTGTAGCCGTGTGTACACAGGACATTTTAAGTAATTATTTCAGTTCACTACTCCCTAGGGCCCACAAAATGTAAACTTAAGGAAAAAAATCGAACCTGAGAAAAACTAGTTCAGTTGATCAACTAAAAATATTTTATGCTGTGGCATGGATTTGGTGCGATGGTCGGAGGCGCATCGTAAATAAATACGTCGCTCTGCGTTTGGGGGAGGCGGAGGTAGCGTTTCAAAGGCCTACAGGCTTGGAAAACCTAGCCTTGAGTACTTCTTGGTTTGCCTAAAAAAACATCAGTCAGTCCGCGAAGTCCACATACATAATTATCGACCTATGACTATAAATATCTAGATAGATGATATCTAGTAATGTCATAATGTTTATACCATAATTTTTGCAATTGGCGTCATAATGTGATTGTGATTAGACATGTATGTTAAAGACAGATAGAGAATTCGTTGACAATGCAATGGAGCGATACACACAGCTGAGGCAATGACGGATATTTTGAAACACCTATTTCTGGGCCGTATGATCTCTCGTTTTGGCGAATTGAACTGGCTGGCCAGAATACTAGGTCTGAAGGCGCCAGACAGCCATATATGACCTCCGCAAGCGCGACTCTTTAAGGGAACTGTTTAAAGGTATTAAATTAAAATGTAAAAAGGTTTGTCAATATATCTATGAAAACATTATGTATGCAAGGAAAAATCTACATCTTTTTTTTTTTAAAAGAGGTGCAAGACACAATTATATCACTAGGAATAGGGACCAATTAGTTCAACCGGGTTTCAGGCTGGCTAAAGTGGACTCTTCTTTCATGGAGTACTGTTTAAAATGTTACAATGAAATACCTCCCACAACCTACCACATACATACTTCAACTGAATGAAACGAAATTTAAATCTTATAAGTTACAGATAGGGGGATTACATCGCTGATAAAAATGCTTAGCTCAACGCTGGACCTGCTCCACAAGGGCGCATAAACTAATTGATTAGCATTTGAAAATACTGTTGGAGCTGCTGAAGATTATAAAAACTATCTTTGCTTTCTATAAATTCAACATCTTAGCATTGTCCGGTACGCGCTCGCGAGCGGTTCGAATATGGCAACTTCCGTGACGATACCAGTGAATACGCTAAAATGTGTTAACTGTAATATTGTAATAAGTGAGCTTTTATCATTTATTCAAAATAAGATCTCAGTGATAGATAACGAAAGTTTAATTAGGATCTGCGCATCTGCTTTTTCTGACGAGAAGGAAGAATGTGCTAAAAATTTACTGTTTAATTCTATGAACGGTAAACAGAAGAAAGTATCCAGGCGTAAAGATGGAAAAAAGCAGAGAAACCTAGAAGATATGATATGTGTTTTCAAAGTAACTGAACCGGACCATATGCCGATTTTTGTGGCGCGTGACTTGCAGAAATTACCGCCCGTTACGTTCGACCATGTCGATGTCACAAAATTATTAAAAGACTTGCTGATTATGCGTACAGAAATTAATGATATAAAGGACAAATACGTAACAGTTAATCAATTGGATGAGCTGAAATTGGAATTGGAAGTAGGCAGGCCGGCTGCATCGTTTTTAACGTGCAATATTAACACAAGAAAAAGAGGAGGGTATTTGTTGGATAGTGGGCCTATCGGTTTATCGCCGGCGGCCGTGATGACGAGACATTCGAGCGTCGAATGCAATGAGTCACCAAAGTATCGCTCTCTCACTCGCGCACAGACGGAGACTGATAAGCTGAGTGCGTCTGCACTGATTAACTCGACTCTTTTGGATAATGAGTTTTGCACGAAGATGCCCGAATCAGCTGTGTGTCATGCAGTGACTGTTGAAGCAAAACAGCCCACCATGGCGGACATTGCGAGAAAAGGTGAATGGAAAATGCATAACAAACCAAATGAGGAATGGATAGCAGTCCAAAAAAAAAGGACTAGAAATCGGTTTGTTGTTAAAACTGGGAAAGCGACCACAGACTTCTCTGAAAAGTTTAAAGCAGCTGAAGTAAAAATTCCTTTGTTTATTTCTAACGTAAATAAGGCAACTGCAGAAAACGATATCTGCCTTTACATAAAAAATAAAACATTGGAAGTAGTTTCTCTGGAGAAAATAACAATGAAGAAAGAGAGGCCTTACAATGCATTTAAATTACTTGTAAACAAAAACAAGCTGGAAATGTTTCTAGATGACAAGATGTGGCCCGATGGCATCACATTTCGACGTTTTGTACATTTCAAAATTAGAAGAGAAGAGGACAAGATTGTTTCTCAGAGCAATGAAATAAAAAATAAGACTTAAATGGATAGTGCTTCGAAAATGAACATAATAACATTTAACTGTAAAAATGTGAAGAGATCGGTGAACTGCGTGCGCTCACTGTGCAGGATGGCTGATATAGTCTTGTTACAAGAAACTTGGTTATATCCACATGATTTACACTTTCTCGAAAACATAGATCAAGAATTCAGCTACACCGCGAAGTCTTCAATAGACACGTCTGCTGGTATTTGCAAAGGTAGACCGTACGGTGGTGTCGCCATACTGTGGCGAAAAAGTGCTTTTAATCACGTGTCGGTAGTGAAAAGTAATAATAATAGGATCTGTGCAGTCAAAGTAGTGGTTAATAACCGATCTTTTATGGTGATAGATATGTATATGCCAACGGACTGTAGTGAGAACTTGTTAGACTTTACGGAATGTCTCAGTGAAATGTACTCAATGATACAAAGTAATAATATTGAATCAGTGTTTGTACTAGGGGACTTTAACGCGCACCCAGGTGAG
The DNA here is from genome assembly GCA_947364205.1 of Agrochola lota. Lineage (NCBI taxonomy): Eukaryota > Metazoa > Arthropoda > Insecta > Lepidoptera > Noctuidae > Agrochola > Agrochola lota. The sequence continues at coordinate 8,812,690 of OX376227.1, read as the reverse complement.
TCATTCTATAATGAACTTCTGGATTTTTGTAACGAGCAAGAATTATTATGTGCGGATGTCAATTGTCTCGGCATGTTGTCGCCGACTTTACCATTTATTAGTGACTCACATGGGTGCAAACGTTGGCTAGACCACTGTCTTGTAACACGGTCGGCGTCCAAAACAATAGTAAACATTGAGGTGATTTATGACTCTTTTTGGTCAGATCACTTTCCATTGAAATTGGAATGTGACATTAATATAATTAGAGTAAAAACAGTTGTTAATAAATTATGTAATACGAGTAGCATACGTTGGGGTGAAAGAAGCTCAGAAGAAATAAATAAATACTTGTTGCAGTGTAATAATAAATTAAAGAACTTAGACTTTCCTGAAAACTTTAAACTGTGTGCGGATAAATATTGTGATAAGCTCGACCATAAAATTATGCTGGATGTAATGTATAGCAAAATTGTATATGTATTAAGTGAGGCTGCCAGTAGTAGTAGGACCTCTAGGGGCAGTATAGGAAAAAATAAAGGTATAAAGGGCTGGAACAAACATGTAAAAGAAGCTCACACCCAAGCAAAGATTAAATTTAAAATTTGGATGTGGCATGGTCAACCCAATAGCGGGCCCACTTTTGAAGAGATGAAATTAACGCGGAAAATATTTAAATCAAAATTAAAATGGTGTATTAAAAACCAAGACAAAATTGAAATGGACATTCTAGCCTCATTACATTCAAGAAAAAGTTTCACGTCATTTTGGAAAGGTACTAAAAAACTAAATAATAATACCCCAAGTGTTTCGGCTAGCGTGGAGGGAAGGAATGACTGCATTGAAATAGCGAATATCTTCAAAGAACACTTCAAAATGAGTTCGCCTCTCGAGAAAGTGTCGAGTAGGAACGATGTTGAGCACTGTTGTGCAGAATCACCCCTTCGATTTTCATGTAAAGAAATAAAATCTATTATTAAATGTATGAAGAGGGGTAAATCTCCTGGTCACGATGGGCTCAGCATCGAGCATCTTCAAAACGCGGGTATACACCTGCCGCGAGTGTTGACCATGTTCTTCAATCTATGCTTGGGACATTCTCACTTACCACAAGAGCTACTGGATACAGTAGTCATACCTATTGTAAAGGACAGGACAGGGGACATAGCAGACAAGGGTAACTACAGGCCTATCTCACTAGCAACCGTTATAGCCAAAGTGCTGGACGGTGTGCTTGACGCCCACCTCGGTAAATATACCCAGTTACACGACTCACAATTTGGTTTTCGTGCTGGTTTGTCTACTGAGAGTGCCATTTTTGCGTTGAAGCATACTGTCAAGTACTATACAGATAGAAAAACACCAGTGTATGCATGTTTCCTGGACCTGTCAAAAGCATTCGACCTGGTTTCCTATGATGCCATGTGGGGAAAGCTTCGAGAGGCAGGCGTGCCTGCGTCGTTGGTGTCTACGTTATCTATGTGGTATGCTAATCAGAGAAATTTTGTAAAATGGTCAAATGAGATGTCTGACCCCTACAAACTAGAGTGTGGTGTTAGACAGGGAGGTCTTACGTCCCCAAGACTTTTTAACATTTATGTTAATAAATTACTGGTTGAGCTCAGCAACACACATGTCGGATGCCACATAGATGGAGTTAGTTTAAATAACTTGAGCTACGCAGACGACATGGTGTTGCTGAGCCCATCTATCTGTGGAATGAGAAAGTTGCTTTCTATTTGTGAGGGGTATGCCGAGCAGTATGGGCTAAAGCACAACCCTAAGAAAAGTGAGCTGTTGGTGTTTAGAGGTAGAAATAAAAGTCCATCATATGTCCCTCCAGTAACGCTGTGCGGTTCACCTTTACAGAGAGTAACCCAATTTAAATATCTGGGTCATATTGTTACCGAAGACCTGAAAGATGACACAGATATGGAAAGGGAGCGCAGGGCATTGGCTGTGAGGGGAAATATGGTGGCTCGAAGGTTTGCTGGTTGCTCAGTACCAGTAAAAATTACACTATTCAAGGCTTACTGCCAGACATTTTACACCAGCAGCCTTTGGGCTAATCATACCCAAAAAGCAAACAATGCCCTGCGAATACAATATAATAATACCTTTAGGGTGCTGTTGAGGCTTCCACCCTATTGTAGTGCGTCCCTTTGTTCGCAACGAGTCACACTAAATCGTGTCACCGTGTGACTGGTTGAGAAAAATATTCGCATGGAGTAACAGTGTGACTCAATGCGAATTTTTATTCTCATCTAGTAACACTAGTACACGAGTAGTGTTACTCGTTCGGAAAACCAAATCGCATGGAGTAGCAGCGTCATTCGATGCGAATTTTTATTCTCAACTAGTAACATTTTTCAGAAGTTGAGAGTTTCTGATATTTTTTACGCACCGATCTGGCAACATTGCTTCATGGTGAATCGTGCAATGCGTGTGACAAGTTCAGTACACGCTCCGCTGTCATTCAAAATGGAAGCTACGTCTGGTTCGTCAAACAGTGTTGATTTAGTTTTTGTTAATAAAAACGGTGGCACTGTTCTTCTTCGAGCTGGTCATCAATATTACGCCAGGAAAAAACATAAAAGTGGATTGATTGTGTGGGCGTGTACAAAACGAAAGGTGTGCAAAGGGCTTGTAAGAATAAAGGTAAGAAAACTATATTACCAAAATGTATTCCATAGCTTCGTTGTATATAATATTATTGATTTATATGTTAAATGTAAAAAAAATAAAATGTAAAATAGTGATTGTATATATAATCATTTAATAAATAATAATACTGCATCTTGAAAAACTTTCCTCGCGTCCTTTAGTGGCAGCCATTTTGTTTTATCACGCTCACTTGAGATTTGTTGAAACAACAGTGACGTATTTTGGGTGCTAAAGCTTTGTCTTGATTTATTTATAGCTTTACAACTAGTTTTATATAAACATTAGCTTATTGAGAGAACAGGCTTTTTAGTTTTAAGTCAATATTTTACCAATATTTTATTTTACTAATATTCTATCCCATTTTACTATTTTAGGAAGAGCGTATATTAGAAGAAACTCCTCATTTATGTACACCAGATTTTGCGAACAACGAAATCCTGAAATCTGTCCAACATTAAAAAAAAGATATAACTACGCAGGAATTTCCCAGTGTTCCTCAAAAATACAATGCCATGGTCGGAAAGCTAAAAGATGCGGGAATAGACATAATTACTTCAATACCTAAATTTAGTTCCATTAAAGACACGTTATATAGAACACGTAATTCAGCGGCTCAAGTACAAAAACTACAACATAAAAATGTGCTGGAAGTCGAAGTCCCACCTCGTTATCAAGATTTTTTGTTAGCGGAGTACACATGTGATGATACACGAATACTAGTATTTTCTTCTTCCGAAGCAAGGCAAACTTTGTGCGAGCTAACAGACTTTTATGGCGATGGAACTTTCAAAAGTTGTCATATTCCATTTACGCAACTATATTCAATCCATGGCGATATCGGCAGCACGATCAATCACACTAATATAATACCTCTAGTCTACGCTTTGATGAGTCACCGAAACACAGAAGCCTACGTGATTCTGTTCTCTATAATAAAGTCGCAGTTACCCAATTGGAATCCAATAATATTTAAAGTAGACTACGAAAAGGCCGCCATGCGAGCAATTGCTACAGTTTTTCCTTCAATTGCAGTCAAGGGCTGCTATTACCACTATAATAAGGCAATTTTTAAGAAAGGCCGTGAATTGCATATAACAAATACTCAAGACCCAAAGAAGAAACGCATGGTAAGCCTAAGCGCAGTTCTACCACTGTTACCTCAAGAAGAAATCATGAACGGATGGGAGTATATTATTTCGCGATATGATGATAATGACCCACAAATCCAAAAATTTGTGAATTATATGAAAAAGCAATGGCTCCACGAAGATTTTTTAAAAGTCTGGTGTGCTTTTGGGGAGACTCATCGAACCACAAACTTCATTGAAGGCTGGCACCATAAATTGAACAAAGCCGTCGGTAAGAAGAACCCAAATTTGATGCAGTTGTTGCTCATACTTAAAGAAGATTCCCAATTATACACCGTTCGCAACATTCAACATCAAAACAATACACAACCATCCAGAAAACGATTATCAAAGTCAATACTTAATGATAATTTTATACAAGATGCTCAGATGGATTTCGTAAATGGTACTATTACGATTGGGACCCTCCTGGAGATTTTACGACACTAAACTTACGAATGGTCAAAAAGCGAATATTTCTGAATAACTGTTGATTATATTGTGATAAAAGAGAGACTGATTTTAAAGAGAAATTATTAATGTGATATTAGTTGGTAACTAATCTTAATATATAAATGTGATTATTTTGTGTTATAAAGAAGGCTGATTTTATAGGAAACATTATATAATAGTAGGTAAAAAAGAATTATTTACATTTTGTACTGTAACCAGGTTGTTTTTTTTATTATTACATCGAAGTACAATTAGACAAAAACACTTTGTTTTAGATTAAGAAATGATTTAAACTAATCTTAATAAATAAGTAGAAAACCTGATCAGTTTTTTTCTGTTACGTCCCTACCTACTAATACACTTGAGAGCAATAAAATCGCACACGTTGACTTTTTGTTGTTAAAGCAGTTTTTTTCATAAATGTGAATACATATTAAAATAAAACTTACACTATTTGAATGTTTACTTCAGTACCTTTCTAATGATATCAAATACAGTGTAAAAAAAGTACCCATAGGGAGTTTTAGGGCACAAAACCCAACATACGGATAAAATTACCCAATTTAGCTTAACAAAGAATAAAAATAAAACTCAAAATGCTTGATCAAATTGTTTTTTAATAAGGTGTATTCCCTCCCCTAGCCTTGATTACAGCTCTTAATCGGTTTTTCATGGACCGTATTAATTTCACCATGAAATCTTGTGGTATGGCGTTCCACTCCTCTTCAATGGCAAGTTGAAGCTCTTGGAGGCGCGTAGGAGCAGGGCTTCTTGCTCGAACTCTTCTTTTTAGCTCATCCCAGACATGCTCAATCGGATTGAGATCAGGACTACGAGCTGGCCACTCCATCGCGGTGATTCCAACATCTTCCATGTAGTCGCAAACTGTTCTAGCGACATGCGGTCTGGCGTTGTCGTGCATTAAGAGAAAATCTTCTCCCATAAGCCACGCAAGCGGCCTCACATGTTCTTCGAGCACTTCTTCGACGTATCGTGCAGCCGTCAAACTTCTCGATCTCGGGCCGGTATTCGCCGTAGTGATGAATACAATGTCAGTTTTAGTGTCCAACATTATGCCACCCCAAAACATACACGATCCACCTCCAAAAGCCACACGTTCGCTTATGCAGCATTGTGAAAATCGCTCTGATGACCTTCTGTAGACCCTAGAGCGTCCATCATGACCATGTAAAGTCATTCTGCACTCATCAGAGAACATAACAGCCCGCCATTGGTCATACGTCCAATTTAAATGTTCCCTAGCAAATTGTAGCCGGGCTTGTCGGTGAGCTGTGGTCAATTTGGGACCATTTGCTGGGCGATGTGAAGTCATTCCTGCTTCACCTAGTCTTCTTCGAACTGTCCACCGACTTATACTGACATTGCGAACTTCTCGAAGCTGTTGTCCCAGTTGAACCGCGTTCAGTTGCCGATTTCTCAAAGACCTTGTCACAAGAAAGCGGTCATCACGCTCTGATGTTGTGCGTCGCCGGCCAGATCCTGGTCGCCGAATGTAGCCACCGGTCTCTTGGAACCTCTGGTATACACGACGAACAGAGTAGCGGCTCAAATTTAGCCGTCGAGCAACTTCACTTTGGTTATGGCCTGCTTCGAGCAAGGCAATAACTTGAGCGGCTTCTGCGGGCGTGGTATCCATATTTTTCCAGTAAATCCGTATGCTTCCAGTAGAGATGTTATCACGTTGACCTTCGGTATGCAACTGAATAAAAATTCCAATAAACTGACCTTTTTATACCTGCGGCTAAGGGTGCAAGTAGTGACAACGCAAACGCGTGAATTTGGGGAATTCGGTGTACGGTCGGCTTTTGTAAGTTACGTGAAGGTCAATGATTTTAATTTTATGTTTTTGTAAAGCTAAGCTTGTATGCTTTAATTTTGTCTAATGATTTTTACTCAATATCTTTCGATTTTAGAAAACAATCAGTAATAAACCAAATTACAAGGGGTGTGCGATTTTATTGCTCTCAAGTGTATGTTAGAAATTTAAACATTATTTTATAATTTTTATTTAACTTTATCGTTGTCAAATAGACATTCTGAAAAATGTTACTAGTTGAGAATAAAAATTCGCATCGAATGACGCTGCTACTCCATGCGATTTGGTTTTCCGAACGAGTAACACTACTCGTGTACTAGTGTTACTAGATGAGAATAAAAATTCGCATTGAGTCACACTGTTACTCCATGCGAATATTTTTCTCAACCAGTCACACGGTGACACGATTTAGTGTGACTCGTTGCGAACAAAGGAGTGCGTCAGGTATGTTCGCTGATGCGCACACTGACGACTATTTTGCAATAATGCGTAAGCAGGTGGCGTCGGTGACACGCAGAGTGGCAGGAAGCACCAACAGTATCTTGAGGGTGTTTGCTGAAAGGCTGGATGGGCCTGCCATGGGTAGGTTTATCAAGCTTTATGTATTGCATGGGGCTTGGTGAAACTATCTGTGGTATTATCAATTTATCACCTTTTGTTCTTAGTATACTAACATAGTTTATAAGATAATTTAGACACTAACAAAATGTGGGCCTTTGTAGTCTGTAAATAAAAGATTTTTATTTATTATATTATTGTATAATTGAATAGCACATGTGTGGGTACTATGTAACGACTATAAAGCTACTATTTAGGTACTGGGTATGTTTTTCCCTGACTTGAATGTGCCCTGGCGGCTGAGAGTATGTTATACTCACTCTAATGCCTCGCTGATGGTGGCGCGTGTGTTGGATCATTTAGCTCCCTTCAAAATGGTTGAGCGGAATGGTGCAAAACCATTTCAATTTATTTAAAAGAGTGTCCGTGGAGTTTCTTGCCCGTTCTTCTCCATAGGGACCTACTACGCTTTGGAATGGATAACTAGCTTCATCTTTCTGACTGACCGACCCCTTGAAAATTCAAAAGTGCCTGTAAATGGTTTATTTGAAATAAATGCTTTGAGTTTGAGACTTCTTCCTTTGGGGTTTTTTGATATCTCGCGTTTACCAACATAAAGCTCAAACCTTGCAAGTCTTGAAAGCCAACGAGAAATCACCATCTTGGAGCCAGATTAATTCAAAATGTCGTAAATCGAGCACAAATGTGCATCAACTCGGGACAGTAAGTAAAAAAAAATATATCGGTCAAATGAAGTGGTCATTTGACCGATATTTTTTTTTGACTTACTGTCATCAATGTTACACCTTTAAATAATCTTTCCATGAAAACTGGTCCCAATTTTTTTGAACCAAAAAAAAATTGGTCCTCTCAATTCAAATTATGACATTATTTTTGCCCCACCTTCTATAACCAATAATTATACCGCAAAGTTTCTGGCTTGTGATGAAAAATGCCTGACAAATACCCCTTATCGCCAGAGTTTGCAAAGCAAAAAATTTGAAACAACTACTTGTTATTTACACGTTTATGAATCTAAATATTACAGTATAAATAAAACTGTACAGTTATACAGTTAAATCAGGACACACGTAATTTTGTATAAAGTGTTCCAATACCTTTTCAGATGCTGCTATCTGATCCGATGTACATAGGTGTACGAGAGAAGCGACTTAAAGGAAAGGAATTAGATGTTATTGTTCAAGAGTTCATGGATGCGTGTTGCGAGAGATATTCCCACAAAATACTTATACAAGTAACTTTAGTTTCGTTACATTTTATGTATCTAGACATATTTATAGACCCTATTGATTTGAAGTATACGTACCTGTACCTAGGGAATGCAATCTCTAGTCCGAATTGGCAATTCGAGATCTCGCGTGCTAAGTCTGGTATCGAGATTGGCCATTCGAGATCTCATCCGGAAATCAGGCGAGATCTCGTTTTCGAGATATTCGAGATCGAGAATTAAATAATTATTTTTTAGAGTAAAAAAGGTGGATACGCAAAGGTAGCCCACGAAATTCAAAATTTCTTACGTTTTTTGCAATTTGCAGGTCAGTGTCGGGTTGTATCTTGATCAAAATATTATTCGGGACCATAAAAAATATGTTTACAGAATTATAATCATTAGAATAATAGTATATAAACCTAAGTTAGATTTGTTCTCAAATGTCATGAACAAATCATTCCACGTAGCAAATTTAACTTCATCATCATCATCATTTTAACCGAAAGACGTGCACTGCTGGACATAGGCCTCCCCCAGGCACCGCTATTTCGACCGATTCTGTTCGTTCCCCATCCAGCGGTTTTCTGCGGCCTTCACAAGGTCATCGGTCCGTCTTGTGGGAGGCCTTCCAACGCGTCTTTCGGTACGCGGTCGCCACTCTAGAACCTTTCGGCCCCATCGGCCATCTGTTCTGCGAGCAATGTGCACTGCCCATCGCCATTTAAGTTTGGTAATTCTTCGGGCTATGTCGGCTACCTTGGTTCTCCTACAGATCTCTTCATTTCTGATTCGATCACGTAGGGAAACTCCAAGCATAGCCTTCTCTATTGCCCTTTGAGTGACTTTTAGCCTTTTGATAAGGCCCAATGTGAGCGACCACGTTTTAGTGCCATAGGTCATCACTGGTCAGAAACTTTCGTCTTGAGACACTGCGGTCTGTGGGACGAGAAAATATTACGTAGCTTCCCGAACGCTGTCCAGCCGAGGCGGATTCGACGGTTGACCTCTTTCTCGAAGTTGGACCTACCTAGTTTGTCCTAGATAAACATACTCGTCCACAACTTCGAGCGTAGCGTCTCCGATCTTCATGAGAGTTGGTGTTACATGGACATTTGACATGACCTTAGTCTTATCTATGTTCATTTTAAGACCCACTCTTTCGGAGGCTCTACTGAGGTCATCAAGCATTGTACTGAGGTCCTCCATGGTCTCAGTCTTTTTTAACCATATCGTCGGCAGACCGAAGTTTAGTGATATACTAGCCATTGATGTTGATGCCTAGCCCTTTCCAGCCCAGAACCTTGAAGATATCCTCCAGTGCAGCGGTGAACAGTTTGTTCAGTTCAGGTGGAGAGATAACGTCTCCTTGTCTCACACCTCGCTGTGGAAAGATAGTTTTCGAGGTCTGGTCTGAGACGGGAGGCCATCACCTCCTTCTGCGAAGCAGTAATGCTCGCGAAGAAGGGGGTGGAATGCGTGAGGGAGAGGCAACTTTCTGTGCCCTCATATCCCTACCCGTGGCTGGCGACGCCCTGGGCGTCGGGAATTTCAGGCCGATTCCCGGCCACCGTAGGCGCGGGCTTGCGGGCGGTGAGCAATGGGTGGCTCGCTATCCGATCATCAGATAAGGACCGGGCCTGAGTCGACGGTGCGTTGTGTTCCACGCGCGCCTCAAAGAGATGTCAGCACAACTGAGGGGGTCCTCTAGGACCGATGCCTGCCAGGTTAGTGGAACTGAAGGAACACGGGTGGGTTTTAGTCAGTAAAAGTCTGACAAGTACTCCACTCTGCGGAGAGCGGGAGAAGTTATTTGAGAATTCCCCACCCACTGCAGCACAGCCCATGTCTCCATCGAATCGAAGGCTTTCTCGTAGTCCACAAACGCTAAGCAGAGAGGCAGGTTATACTCTTCGGTCTTCTAAATAACCTGCCGCAGTGTGTGTATGTGGTCTACGGTGCTTAAGCCTTTACGGAATCCGGCTTGTTCGGGAGGTTGGAAGCCGTCAAACATGCGCGCGAGACGGTTCGTGATGACTCTTGAAAACAGCTTGCAGACGTGGCTCAGAAGTGAGATGGGCCTGTAGTTCTTAAGCAGGGCTTAAGCCCTGTCACCCTTTTCAAAGAAGAGTACCACCACACCTTTGTTCCATGCTTATAGCGTTTGACCCTCGAGTATGATCGGTTTCTGGAGGGCCTTAACGGTTTTTCCACCGGCTTTCAGGAGTTCGGCCGTAATTCCGTCATCACCCGGCGCCTTGTTGTTCTTAAGCTATTTCAGAGCCATCCTAATCTCGTACAAGCTGACGTCCGGGATGTCTTCGGTATAGTGTCGGGTCAATCTAGCTCTTGGGTCGTTTGCCAGATTTGTAACGGGGTTACTGGTTGACGTATATAACTGTCCATAGAAACTCTCGATCTCTTTCGATAGTTCAGCTTTGGCGGATACAATTCCGCCATCATCGTTCTTCAGTTACGCAAGCTGGCCCTGCCCAATAGACAGATCTCTTGCAAAAACCTTGGAGACCTTGTTCCGCTCTATCTCGTACTTAATACGGTTTGTATTATAGTGGCGAATGTCGCTTTTCAAGGACTTAGATCTGTCTTTTCAAGTATTTGAGCGCATCGTCTGAAGACTGCAGGGTCATCTCGCGCCTCTCCTCCATTAGCTGTAAAGTAGCATCAGAGAGCTTCTTCGTCGCCCTCCTGGAAATAGAGCAAGTTCCCGGATTTGAGGATTATCGAGTCCTCCCCCACTCTTCGGACTTTAGATAACCCTACTATACCCCATCATAACCTGCTCAATTCTTACTCGAGTTCGATGATCTTCTCATCGGTCCGCGTGTTGTATGTTACCAAGTCCAGTTTCCTATGATTATGGTAGTTGGAAATCTAACTTAGAACGCAACAATCTATATAACGTCACTAGTCAAATTGTGATCTAGAAACAACATTTGAAAGTTTGAATGTCGCGGGCTACCTTTGCGGTGAAAACTTGACCTGACCTAGGGTATATTTTGTGTTATATTTTGTAAATAAAAACCATTCATCGAATGTCGACAATAATAATCATCTGCACTATGCATACATAGGTAATGGAATAAATCAGCACACAAATATCACGCACATAAATCCAATAATTAATTCAATTATTCAAGAAGCTAAGTCGCGCGCACTCATTCTTGAAATCACATGATTTCAAGAACGAGATTGTCTCCCCACGACATTGTCTCCCCACGAAATTGAATCTTAAAAAAGGCTTTAATCTCGACCCTTTCTTTCGAGATCCTGATTGCATTTCTTAGATGTACTTACCGGGTGGTTATCAGTAGGGTTACTGATAACCTTTAAAGTTGGTATCCGGGTACTGCAAGTTATTTTATTATACGATTAAATAGAAAACGTAGTACATGATCGTTAATGTGAAACTGAGCTTTGAATGCTGTAGTATCTGAGACGTATGACAAGACTTTTTTTTTGGGTTTTGAAGGAACTGTGGACGCTTGAGTGGTAAAAATACTCTATAAATTACTTTACTCTTTGCTAATTGCATTGACAACCGAATGCAACGCACACGTCCCCGTCCCTTCGCTTGTACACCATAGATAATTCCAAAAAGATGTTAAGTTTGTTAGTTATAAATGCTCCTTATTTTATTTTATTATTATTCTTTATTACATTTTTATACATATAAATTACATTTTTAAATATTTTTATGAAAAAGAAATATTAAAAAAAAAACATTTAAAAATATAGAAGTAGTAGTCCATCGGCATAAGCAACAGGGTCCAAGGTGCCGGTGGTTAGGGCTCTAGAGAGAGGAACCTCCTCACGATTCGTGCGGATTATTTTATTTTTTATTACTGTTTGTATTTCCTGTGCGTGTCCCAAATAAAATATTTTTCTTTCTTTCTAATTTTCAAATTAAACCAACTCTGTTATAGGCAATAACAGATACTTTATTGTTAACAGTTTGAAGATTTCGCCTTGAGTAACGCTACCCGCTATCTCGAAAAATACAAGAATTTGTATTGTACGTTCAATGACGATATTCAAGGGACTGCGGGTGTCGCGGTCGCTGGACTGTTAACTTCTTGCAGACTCACCAAGAAAAAACTTCAGGATAATGTATATTTGTTTCTCGGAGCCGGTTCTGTAAGTTTTATTTAGGTAATACGTAGCAGGAATTCAGGTCAACTAGTTTGATGCGAAATTTTAAAGCATTATGCTTGCTTCCGACGGTGCGCACTACTGCGCTCGCACGCGCACCAGCCCGGACTACTCACCGTGGGAAGAGTAATGTGCGTCGTAGCGCAGACGCGTGCGTTACGGTGCGTCCCAGTTTGGGTACACTCCCTTTGAAGTTACCGACTTGCCGTGGATCAGCCCGCACGGACACGCACCATGGGAAGAGTAACGTGTGTGGTAGCGCAGACGCATCCGTGGCGGAGCACCCGATCCGCGGTGAGTCGGTAAACTTCAGAGGTGCGTGAGGTATGCTCGGTTCCTATAAACTAAAACGAATCGTTTTGCTTACCAATGGTAGCATTTTATTGCCCAACTTGGCATATAAATAGATTCGTAAGCAAATTTTTAGACATGGGTGTTTTTAAATTTTTACGCAAACGATTCGATTTCAGATTATGACATCGTTTTCAAAATCCGTTTTTAGAAATCGATTTCTGGAGCGTCTCTGGCGCCTCCGGCTCGCAGTTTCGATCGTCTCTAGTAATATTATAATTCGGTTGTAAGTGCATCGATCAAAACTATCCAAACAAAAACAAATACTGCTACGCAAATTTACTCTTGCCGTGGTTTTGTGAAATCGGTTTGTCTAGTTCAGATTATCGACACGATACGATTTGGGACTGAAATCGGATTTTAGATACGTTTCAATATATCTGACGCATGTCTACAAATTTTACTTTTGATACGAGTAGCTACTTAGTCGATCAGACGCCATCTGTTAGCTCATTTGACTTACGCCACACGTGGGTCAAAGGAAACGACTCGGCTCGCTCAAAAGCTCTTTGGAAAATGCAGTAAATACACTACAGGTACTTTGCACGTAGCGGTATGCATGTAATTTCGTCTAAGAACCAAATTTAATATTTCGAGTATGGATATGGCACTAAACATTTTTATAAAGGGGGCAGATATTTTAAAACCTACAAAACATTAAGTGCAGTTTAAAATGTTTTTTCAATACTTATAATAATTATAGTTTATTTAATAATTTTAAAGGTAACGAAGGCATTTCGCTTTCTTCGTTATCGGAATGGTCGGACATGATGGGTCACCGAAATAAGTATAGTCGTCTACTAAAGCACAAAAGTTCACTTATTACAAAAATATCACTTGATTAGACAGATGCAATCAGGTTAAAATATGGAAACGCGGTTAATTCGATATAGGGTGGCAAGAAAACCTTTCGCAAACACGTCTTGATACAAAGTAAGATCCGTGAGCCCTACCGTCTAACATTAATACAAACAAAAAAAAAAAATAGACGTAGATATATTTAGTAACCTATTCCGCTTAACTATTATTCCTAAAGATATATATTCTATAAAAAAATCCCTCTCAACGAAACATCCTTAGGATGACTATTACAATACATACACATACTCCCACATAGGTACTTTAATAGGCTACATCATATTGTATACGTTTACTAGTAAGTAGATAACTTAATAATAATAATATACCGTGCTCGTCCTACAACTACTGTTAAATGTTCAAATTATAGGCGAGGACGATGGCACCCTAAACACAAGTTAAATCTTACTTTGGGTGCCAGAGTTCATCGAAAACACTCTTTCCCTTAGTTGTAACGCTGCATAGTGTTTTAGATAAGTGTTTTTTGTACAACTGAAGGTAATAAAAATCTTTTTTTTTTTTTTTTTTTTTTTTTTATTGACTTGTCGCGAACCCGAACACTGCGTGTTGCCACATCGAGTGCCGGACGCAGAGTGAGCCATACCGCCCGACAACTTCACTCGCTCGGGCTCTCGGCGTGGCAACACTTGGATGGATTCCCGCAAGTTCACGTTTGAATCAATTCCCTATTAACACAAACTGGTACTGGTACTGGTACTTTTAGGGTTATTTATTTTAGAAGTATGTATGTAAGTTTATTCTCATATTGTATGTTTATAGTTAAATGAGTGAATAAGTGTTTTTATTTTATGTATATTATTTTCTCTTCTAATCTTACACACGTCTACATCTCTTTAACTACTTTCCTATCGCAGGTATGCTGGAAGAGATTTCTTTAGAAATAAGCATCACCTTTGTACGTTTTTTTCTGTTCCTTTCTTCTTGTCTATTTATAATGTGTGTACATAATCTGTTAAATAAATAAATAAAATAAATAAACTTCAAAAATATCAAATGGCAACCGACAAGCGACAGCCGTAAACCCAGTGTTGCCACTTCCTATATCCACCTCGATACTTGATGTTTCCGGTTAGTAATAATTAGATGACGTTACTAATAATCAAAAATATAGATGATGTATCAGTGTTGACGCTGCGACATACGTATATTTGCGGATGAAATCAACAGTGTTAATTAGTGTTCTTGATGGAATAGTAACTCTATGTTATAATCTTCAGGCAGGCGTTGGTATAGCAAATTTGATATGCGATGCGATGGTCCAGGATGGCATTACAATGGAAGAAGCTGTAAAGAAAATCTTCCTATTTGACGTCGATGGTCTGTTGTCAAATAAACGCCCGAGTGGAATACCAGTGCACGCAACTAAGTTCGGGAAAGATATGGAACCATCGAAGGATTTTGCAAGTTTCGTGAAGACTTCAAAGGCAACCGTACTTGTCGGTAAGTAAATATCGTTTTTCTAGCCGACTGTTCCATTTTTCAAAAATGTGTGGATACAATTGTTTTTAAAATGTAAATAATCCAATGCCAAATAACAAAAACGGAACCCTTATAATTTCGTCATGTCCGTCTGTCCGTCCGGATGATACACAGCCATTTTACTCGGCGACTAAAATTATGGATATATAAGGAAAGAAAGAGTAGGTATTCTGTGCACCGCTAAACATTGGTGTAGTGAACAATAATAATAATCGTTTATTGTATGGGGGACCCCATACAAGTAATCGAAGGATGAAAGAAAAATCAATGCGCATAATTGTATGGGGTATCGTTGGACCCCATAATTGAAAAGATTTTGATGTTACTAAGTGATTTTTTCATTTAAGTGCAATCGTTTTTGAGATATGAGATATATTGTACATGCGTAAATAATAGTGATGCAACGAATACGAATATTCGTAATCGCTGAATACCATCATATTACCGAATATACCAAACAAAACCACCGAATATACCGAATACTTTTATCACTAATATCGCGACTATCTAATGTTAGCCACACACGTAACTATTTACTTGCGCAAGTAAATCATTACTTGTGTGGCTAGGATAAGAAGTCCGATTTAACAAAAAACGTTGTGGACTGATGGAAAAAAAGAATCGGTTGCTTTAAAAACCGATTCTCGAGACACATCGATTTATCATACTTAGAGTTTGTAATCGACAATTTATCTACATTGCTTAAAACTGATTCTCGAGGCATATCGTTGTATTACACGTTATCATGATCATCATCAGGTACCTAAATAAATAAATTCACTAAAGTAACATTTTTATTCATTTTCGACTTTCGTCACAGGATGATCCAGAAAAATTATCATTAGTTGAACTGTCTTCGTCGGTTACTCTTATAATACATTCATTTTCAATCATATAGTTAAAATGTACGTCTCTTCTAAAGTCTTCCGGTGTAATTTTCTTTCGATTGATTTTGTTTCTTTATGTTTAAACATTTAATAACACAGTAATTATACGTTTCTGTCTTTTTTAAATTGTAATGTTTGTAAAAGTATAGATTTTTCAGAACATCGATTTTATTCGGTCAAAATACGGCTTAAAACAGTCACAACACTACGGCAAAGCACCCAAAGACATGATATGAGATGACATTGTAATAACGTCTTGTCGGAATATTAATTCGTGTTTTTGAATTATTTTTTCTAATATAAAGTGAAAGTTGGTGCTTACGAATGATACTTATCGTTATAGTGTATGGATAACATGGTAATTAATTAGGATTATGAATTAGATTTTACAATTTCTTACGTAGACATTCATTCAAAGTTATCGTGGCATATATAATGACAAACGTCAAATCAGGCTTCTTGAATTGTCTCAAGATTACACATGATATTTTTAACAGCTGGAAATATATACAGACTGAAAAAAGGAATCGTTTGTCGCCAAAAAACTTGCAACTACTGTTTTTAAAATAATAATTTACTCATATTCAATTTTAATTATTAAATTACATGTAAATATTTAAATTACTTAGTGTGATACATTTCTTTTCACCTTCTTTGACTAATAATGGTGTCAGCTATATGACAAGTAGGTATTCGTATTCGTAAAATAAGTATTCGTTGCATCACTAGTAAATATTCATTCTAATTATCAAGCCTTGCCCTTCACTGTGCGTGGCCGACACGATACTGCACGGTATACCGTTTTTATGTCTTAACGTTACATACTCGCTTGTGCAAATTGGAATTTAGCAAGCACTTAGGTAAGATTGAGTGTACATCCGAGCCTCTATGACCCCATCTCAAAATACCGATTATAGGTACTTAATAGGTACATTATGTTTTTAGGTGTGTCGACAGTGGCCGGTGCCTTTACGCCTGCAATTTTGCAACAAATGGCCAAAAATTGTGAACGACCGCAAATCTATGCACTTTCAAATCCGACGATTAAAGCAGAATGCTCAGCTCAGGCTGCTTATGATAATACTGAGGTAGATAACTGCTTTTACGTTATTCTGGATGTAAAAATATCTATCACTTAGCCATCATCTACGCATTCTGTAAATCAAACTAATTAGTATTGTACAAAAATAATTGTTGAGAAACGAAACTTTTATATTTGGCGTGAAAATTTGCTGATTACGGTAGCGCGCAATGTAACGCACGCAAATCTTCGTAAGTCGTGTAGAATTCCCCAATTCTTGTTGACGTCGATCTACGATACAATATGCAATACAGATTTAATTTTCTATTTCATGCTACGGCGCGGCGGCGGCGGCGTCGAACTGATACAATGGAACAAAATAATCGCACGTACTTAATGAATATAAACAGCAATATCAAGTTCGACCACCGCGCAGCGTCATCAAAACGAACACATCTTGTACTAATTAATGCCGACATGTACATCTTATGTTCCTATATCCATTGATGAATTAATTATTAATTGACGAAGTGTGACGACTGCTCATAGGTAGAACTATGCAATTAGCAGTTTCTCAATTTGCCTGTACATGTAAAAAGAGGAAAGACGGTTATTGATTATTTTAAGACAGGAATTATCTAAAACAATGATTGTTGAATATAGGATTTTAAAAAAAAGTCATTAGAATTTAGATGCTCTTTTGCCTCTTAGGTCTAACGAGAAGCTTGTGTGTATTAATGTAACGAATGCCACAATGACACAAGTTTTTGCTTAAGCTTTAAGTTTTTTCCCACAATGTTTTGTAGACTAACAGCCGTAACAAATAACAGTCATAAAAATAGAGCTTTTCAACGACACACCTACATCATTCAGCCGAAAGACGTCCACTGCTGGACATAGGACAAGCTACGCCACTTCGTCCGGTTCTGTACTTCCCGCATCCAGCGGATTCCTGCGGCCTTCAGAAGGTCATCAGTCCACCTTGTGGGAGGCTTTCCAACGCTATGTCTTACGGTACCAGCCGTTCGATTCTATAAAAATATCACCGTGAAACTTAGGTGAAGTGAGCTGTCAATAGTGTTAATCCCTAGCATCCTGCCGGTCGATTCTGTGGCAGTGACAGCTCACTTCACGCTCACTTCACCTAAGCTTCACGTTAATATTTTTACAGAATCGACCGACAGGTCACCACTCGGCCGCATCGGCCATCTGTTCTGCGAGCAATGTGCCCATTGTGACTTAAGTTTGGCATTTCTTCGGGCTATGTCGGTTCTCCTCGCGGATTCTGATTCGATCACATAGAAAAATTCCAAGCATAGCCCTCTCCATTGCCCTTTGGGTGACTTTACGCCTTCTAATAAGGCCTATCGTGAACGACCACGTGTCAGTGCTATAGGCAACACGCACTAGTCAAAGAATTTCGTCTGGAGACACTGCGGTATGTGGGATGAGAAGATATTGCGTAGATTCCTGAACGCCCAGCCGAGTCGGATTCGACAGTTGACCTCTTTCTCGAAGTTGAACCTACCTAACTGGACAGTTTGTCCTAGGTAAACATACTCGTCCACAACTTCGAGTGTAGCGTCTCTGATCTTCATAAGAGTGGGAGGTGTTACATGGGCATTTGACATGTCCTGTGTCTTGTTCATGTTCATTTTAAGATCCACTCTTTCGGAAGCTCTACTGAGGTCATCGAGCATTGTACCGAAGTCTTCCATGGTCTCAGCTATCATAACTATGTCGTCGGCAAACTGAAGGTTAGTGATATAATCGCCATTGATGTTGATGCCTAGCCCTTTCCACTCCAGAACCTTGAAGACAGTTTCGGAGAGATAAAGTCTCCCTATCTCACACCATGCTGCAGAAGGATAGGTTTCGAGGTCTAGTCCTGGAGTAGGACTGACGTTGTGACGTTTTCATACAAACACTTTAGCACCTCAATGTACCGACAGTTGATTTGGCACAGTTGGAGAGACTGCAGTATACCCCATGTCTCGATCTAATAGAAGGTTTTCTCGTAGTCCACAAATGATAAGCGGATTATACTCTTCGGTCTTCTATATGTATAACCTGTCGCAGTGTATGTATGTGGTCTACGGTGCTAAAGCCTTTACGGAATCCAGCTTGTTCGGGAGGCTGGAAGTCATCAAACCTTCACTCGAGACGGTTCGTGATGACTCTTGAAAAGAGCTTGTAGACATGTCTCAGAAGTGAGATGGGCCTATAATTCTTAAGCAAGGCATTGTCGTCCTTTTTAAATAAGAGTACCGTAATTCAGAACTAAACTATTCTAATCTCGTACAAGCTGACGTCTGGGATGTCGTCGGTATAATGTCGGGTTATTCTAGCTCTCGACTCGTTTGCCAGATTCGTAAATGGTTGACGTATATAACAGTCCATAGAACCTCTCGATCTCTCTCAATAGTTCAGGTTTGGCGGACAAGATCCTGCTATGATCGGTCTTCAGTTTGACAACGACATACATCCGGTCGTTATTGTTCAGTGACCACTTAAACTTGTCATAAGCGGTATTGTTTCTCTGTATTATTTCGACGCCGTAGAATGAAATAAAATATTCAATGTGCAAACTGTATCGTAGACCGACAGCGGTAAAAAATATCCGAAAATGTTGGAAGACCTTCAACATCTCCATATTACTGTACTGGACCATAACCGGTTCCCAGATTTGCACAACCGATCGATACGCTTCCGTCTCGAATCGAACATGATCAACCAAAGTTATCAAAAGAGTCCATAAGGTTGTTCACAAACCCAAAATCTGAAAATTTGGTTAGTTTAAATCTAATAGCCTCATAGTCTTCCGACAGATTTTGCTGTCGGGAGCAAGGAAAATTAGCAATTGAAAATGTGTCATTTTCGCTTCTACAACCCGTAGATATGATTGTGAATAGCTATGACGGTCCAGTACAAATAAATTGATCAGAACTGCTAGACGAACAATCCCTGACTCTTGGATTCATTAAGGATCTTTTTACAGTCGTTTTATCAAGCATGTGAAGTTGTCTGTTGGGCAACACTTACTATGATGAAGGCAAAGTAAAATTAGCATTAGTTAATAAGTAATATTGTTTTAGGGTCGATGCATATTTGCATCTGGTTCGCCTTTCCCTCCAGTCAAATATAAGGGGAAGGAATATCACACAGGCCAGGGTAACAACTCCTACATATTTCCGGGAGTAGCGCTCGGAGTGCTCGCTTGCTTCGCTCAACATGTTCCTGATAGCATGTTCCTAGCCGCAGCCAGGGTAATTCACTTGCTAATAAATTTTCAGTCATTTCAGTTTTAATGGGAATGTGCTCCTCACCACACATTGTAAGCTGTTGCCATGCTAGCATGACGCGTCTTACGTCTGCAATGAGCGGGACAAACAATAACGCAAGACGAGCGAGGGGCGCCATATTGGCGCGGCTGGCACGGCGCACGGCGGGCTGAAAGTAGGCTTTCATAGACTTTCTCTCATAGGATTTCAATTTGCACGTGCCGGAATTTTGGCCGGATATCGCTTCTATTAGTTATTACATAACAAAAATGTCACCCGAGTTAATTCTGCACTAAAACGAAGGAACTATAATTTTTTTACGAAATATTTGTATTCTCCAAAACGGCAAGGAAAACCGTAATAACCTTACAGGTGGTTATAGTTCTAATTATTTATGATTTTTTGTCATACTCCGGATTTTTTGTCTTTTCTTTTTTGTATACCGGTTAACGCCGCCGATTTTCTTTTTAAATCAAAATATTTTTATTTATTTTTACATATGAAACGGTTCCTTTAAGTGTCTAAATTAAGAACACATCGATAAAAACACATCGTGAATAAAACGATGCTAAAGCTTGAAAAGCTTTTCAAGCGATTCACACTGAAAGTGCTCGCCGCGTCGCTGCGGGCCGCTGCCATTCCGGTGTGGCTCGGCCCTAAATAGTTAGTACTATAACCCACTGTAAGGATATTACGGTTTTTTATGCCGTTTAAGAGGTAATTAGATTTTTCATACTAGACTAGCTTCATACAAATTTTTCGTAAATAATGTATAATTCCTTTGATTTTGTGCAGAATTAATTCGGGTGTCATTTTTGTATAAAGTAATAACTAATAGTGCGGCGTGCGCGTCAGGCGATCAGGACCAGCGGAGGAGATAGTACGTGTTCGCGCGTCTTGCATATTTTTCAAATTGTTTTGAATTTCCCGCGCGGTTAACATTATTTAAGTATACAAAACATAGATACGGAGGCTTTTATCATCGATACACAAATCTCCAGGAAATCGAGGTAGTTAATTATTAAAATAATCCTTAAATTAAATAACGTATACCTTGAAAAACTCATTTTTAATCGCGACTTGACGTGAAGCGCGGCCGTCTCAACGTGGCATACTACAGCGGCAAACGCAGCGTCTAAACTCCTCCCGCCGACGCTGGTCGCCTACGCTCCTCGCAGTCGCGCCAATGTGGCTTTCGGCTAACAGTATCACCTTCCATTTTATTTTTTTTCAACAACACTCTCGTAAACGTTTTAGAAATCTAGCAGTAAAGATTTTTTAAGCGTAAGGTTTCGTTGTCCTTTTAAGGTCGGAACCCTATAAAATTGGGTAATGACTCTGTGGCTTCTGATCGTAGTATTTTTTTTCAGACTTGTGCGGCGAACGTTAGTGAGGAAGATTTATCGATTGGCCGAATCTATCCATCTCTCAGCAGCATCCCATGTTTATCTACAAAAATTGCTGTGTCCGTGATTGAGGATGCCTACGTACAAAGTACGTATAAACAAAATTCACTGTTACCTTGCTTATTAAAATATAAGAATACCTAAAACAGGCTGTGTCACAGAAGGTTGTTGAATCAGGGCGATGGTGAATCTTAATATTCATCGATTTAAATTGGCCCATCCGTTTGGGAGCTATGATGCTACAAACAGACATACAGAGACACGCAACGACAGAGCCGTCAAACCTATAACATCCCTTTTCTATATACGTCGCGTCGGGGGTTAACAAGCGGGAAACGCCTAAGCCACAAACATCCCTCGCACACTTTCCTCGCGCTCCCTAAAGATAAATAAGTTTTTTTCGGGTGACCACTGAAAATCAGCGCTGTGCTGTGGGTGTCCATAGCATAGCAGCATGCTGAGTGGAAGCCTTCTTGTCACAGTTATGACGTGCCAGCAGCTGCCGACTATTTCTGTTTTGTGCTCGTTATTGTATTGTTATTGTTTTGTTATCTACTCGAGTTTTTGTTTTTTTTAAATATGCATGTGTTTTTTTGACAAATTTATTTTTCTTTCTTTCTTTCTTCTTTATACGTCGCGTTGGGGGTTATCATGCAGCAATCGCCTAAGCCACATACATCCCTCACACATTTTCCTCGCGCTCCCTAAAGACAAATAAATAAATGCCACATGATTAGACTGGGCTGACGTTGTGACGTCTGTCATTTGCTTTTGTTAGTGTCACAAAATTGTGCCGTCGGCAATGGTACGAGAGCCCATGACCAAATTGCCTTACGTTTTACCAACAAAACCGTATAAAATCTATAGATTTGGTTATTCTGAATCCAAAAATACCAATTTCGGAATTTTGCCGCGTCGCATCTGACCTGACCGCATTTTGAAGTATGTAAAATAAAAAACCGGACTGTTTCATAGCAATCTATCTAATTTTCAGAAGGTAGTTGAACCATAGACTTTTGATACCGAAAACAAAATTTTCAGAAACCAGTAGCGTCACACGTTGGAAACTCTTTGAGAAAATAAAAAATAAGGCAAATTATAAAACCCATAGCAACCCGTCTGAAAATTTGTTTTCAGGTGAACATTGGTCAGTTGATGCGAATAAAAAAAAATTCTGAAGTAAGTGTGAGCATCTTATGTATTGAAACCATTTCGAACTGTTTTATATAAGTTTCAAATCACTACTTTAAAATTGCTGACTTGAGAATTGATGTACTATTTATAACTGCTCACAATGCATAGCGGCGCAGTCAACCCACAAAAATTCTATCCATTACAAACTTTTTCCGACTTATTGTAATTTTGACGTGCAAGTATAAAATAAATTTAGTGTAGCAAAATTAGTGTTTTAATTAAAAGGACCCACGGACCGCCATCCTAACAAATTGGTGTCAGAAGTGGGATGGGATCCCAGGAAATATCATTGAGTACTGGGATCTATAGGTGTAGGCATCGCGAACTCGTTTCCACTCGTCTGCACCATAGTATTTGTTGGCTCCATGGCCTAGTAGTCCTTTCCGTAAGTGGTCGACGATAAGCCTTGGGTTCCACAAAAGCCTAAGCCCGCACTACTGCATTCCACGTAATCGACGATCAGCCTCCGCGGTTGAGCGTGAGCCCGCGTCACCCCGGAACACCTGCTGCCCGTGGTCGACGATCAGCCTCCGCTATTGAGCGTGAGCCCGCATCACCCCGGAACACCTCCTGCTGCCCTGTGGTCGACGGCCAGTCTCCACTTCCGAGTGCGAGCCTACATCACAAGAGGACCTTCTGTCGAGGTCTCGCTGACGACCTCCGCCTGCACATCATCCGTATCAGCTACGTGGTCGCACCTCGTGCAAGCAGAACGCAACGTGTCGTGTCGACGACCTGTAATACCACTTGCTGAGTCGCCACATTGTGTCTGTGACGTTATCTTTCCAGAATGTTCGCGTGCGCTACTGCCAAATCACTATTACTGTGAGTTTTTCTATATAATTTATCTTGAAAGATATGATGATGCCTTTCGGACTAAAAATACACCCTCTCCATTTCAGAGAATGATGAATCTAGTCCTTTCAGGATTACAATGTATCCACTGCTATACGTATTTAGATGATTGTATTGTCTACTCCCATGACCTTGAATCTCATATCCAGAAGCTTGAAGCTGTATTCTCCAAACTCAGAGAGGCAAACTTAAAACTACAGCTCGATAAATGCGAATTTCTGCGACAAGAAGTTGCTTACCTAGGACATGTTATCACAGACAACGGTGTTTCGCCTAATCCAGATAAAGTGAAGGCTATTTCTCAATTTCCCACACCGAAAACCCACAAAGTTGTTAAATATTTTCTTGGCTTAACGGGTTTATCGTCGTTTCATTGAGAATTTCTCCCACATAACAAACCCACTGACATCATTATTAAAAAAAGAAGTTAACTTCCACTGGTCTCATGAACAAGAGCTAGCGTTCAACAAGCTTAAACAAAAGCAAATCTCCGCTCCCTTGTTGCAGTATCCAGATTTTTCACAGCCCTTTATAGCTACGACGGATTCCTCTAATTATGCCGTCGGAGCAATTTTATCCCAAGGCGAGATTGGCAAAGACAAGCCCATTTCATATGCATCTCGGACTTTAAATAAACAAGAAAGGAACTATTCAACAACTGAGAAAGAGCTCCTTGCTATGCTTTTCGCTGTTAATAGATTCCGGCCCCTATCTCTACGAATATAAGTTTAAAATCGTAACAGACGAGATCGTTTAATGCGAATGATCCAGGTGGACGGTTGATAACATGGCGACTAAAATTAGAAGAATACGACTACGAGACCTGATCAAGGTTTACATCCGAGTTGTTTCGGCAATTGACTAAGATTTTTTAAATAAAATATATATTTTATTTAAATCCTTTATCATCCTCAAACAAACGGTTCGCTGAAGCGTAGCCATGCAACTCTTAAAGAATACCTAAAATCTTTCGTCAATGACAATCACGACGACTGGCATTGCTATCTTGCAACCGCAATTTTATCATATAATACAACTCTCCATTGTACCACTGAATTTACTCCTCATGAACTATACGAGTATAAGCCGTCTGTCTATTCCTAGCAGTTTTTCTGAAAATAATGATAATATCAGTTATCACGAGTATATTCGCCAATCTGGAAACCCTACCAAAGTATGAAGACACACGGAAAAACTAACGTCACTCTGTGTTAACAAAAAACGCACAAAATACCACGCTAATGAAATAAAACCAGTTTGAGTAAATATGTTTGTTCTATAATTATGTCTCGCGTGTGCAAATATTTCCGATATAATCGAACTTATCTAACAAAGTCCAGGAATTTATTTTGACCCGACTTCCATTGCTTATTTTTACAGTGATTACTAGAACGTGATTATTCATATTGAATGTATACCTATTAATCCTTATTGGCATAAGAAAAATGTTCTCTAGAAAATAATTATGATTTTTGTAAATTTAAAATTGACTTTGACATTGATTGTTCTGTTTTTTTTTTAAATAACCGATGAAAAATTTCAACGCAGGGGGGTTCAGAATCATGTACTAAATCCATGGTAACCGGCTTCGCGTCGATGTCCCTGACACCCTGTATAATAATCAGGGTGACCCTTATATGACGAAAAAAATTTTTTTTTCCAATTTTGAAATGCTCAACCATACTTAAATATGAAATTTTTCCTTTCTATCATGATTGCAACCCGTGCCGACCGAGCCACAAAGTTTGTCAAAAATCGTGTTATGTCCTATTTGGTTAGTCCTACAAAATTAATAAAAATGCAATAAATGAAGTGAATAAAAGACAAAATTAAATAAGAGAAATATTTATCTTTATTTAAACATATAAAATAACAACAATCACCAACACATAAACATGATGCCGTGTTGGAATTATAGGTGACATTTAAAATTTCTGAAAACAGGTTTTTAGTTAACCCGGTAAGTACCTATATAAAAGATTAAAAAAAAAATTGAATTTGGTTGCTATGAGATAGATAGGTAAAATTTTTTGACGTTTTTGGAACTGCACTCTCATGTGACACGCAAAATGTCTGGAAACAAACATTTTCGTAATAAAATTATGAAACCTATGTACATTTTTAATCGACTTCAAGGAAAGGAAGATGTTCTCAGTTCGTCGGAATCTTTTTTAATATCAGATTTATTGTGATGAAACCGTCTGCCAATTTTTTTTGACATAGCAGAAATGGGCTGCCATAAAACTGTGACGTTTCTGACCGATACTGCTCACCGAATCAGGTTCAGAATCATCAAAACTAACGATTTTATACGGTTTTGGCAGTAAAACGATGTGACATGGTTTTGGTCGTGAGCTCTCGTACTACATATAAGGGCCGACGCCTACGGCACAAATTAGGTACCTACCTATAAAAAAAAAATACCTACGCAACATTTGAACTTTAAAAACGGTACAGTACACATGAGAAAAGTAATATTGCAATAATGGCAACACGTGGAATTAGGATAGCATGTCGTAATATTATTGAGAGCAAAAAAGAGTGCTTGTCTCTTTTTTGCTCCTGATAATATTACGACCATATTGTTGCTTCTGTTGACGACCCGGCACGACACTGAGTTCAGGTTTGCTAACTAGCCAAGTTTATTTCTTTCTTCTTCTGTTGCGGAGCGCGTATAACCTCTCTACGCAGACGTAGAGAGGTTATGACGTAGAGTTCAGGGTTCCGAAGTCCACGAAGAACCCATAGTATAGTTTCGCGATGTCCGTCCGTCTGTCAGCACGTGGCTTAGCTCAGAGACTCTTAGGCCCGTATTACAGAACCTCATTCAAAACTCAAGCATTACTTAAAACTCGTTTAAAGCCTTTTGGTAAAACCAGTTTGAGTCTTGAGTGAGGTTCTGTAAGACAGGCTTTAGTACTAGGACGCTGTAATACTCGTATATAATATTAATCACGCCGACAAAGTGTTTTTTTTTGGTTTGAAAAATTAGCACTTTAAATCTTAATATTTAAGATTTAAAGGGCTAATTTTTATAAGAGTCTTGTGTCCCCTCTGCCAGCTTAATTAATGGTTGTTTTTGGATATGTAAAAACATTAACTGCAGTAGTATATACGTATATAACGAAGTTAAAAGGAAAACTATCACAGCTAAGTCGGTTTTACAAGTTAACGAGTAATAATCGACCAACTTACATTTGCGGTTGGAATGTATCGGAGAACATACTCGTATTTTTCAATTACACAAAAATTACATTGAACCCTACATTGTGGTCCGACACTCACTTTGCCAGTTTTTTAGGGTTCCGTCCGCCATGTCCGTCGGTCTGTCTGTCTGTCCGTCTGTCTGTCCGCGGGTTAGCTTAGAGACGGTTAGTACTAGAAAGCTGTAATTTGGCATATTAATCATGCCGACAAACTGGTAAAATAAAATCAGAGAAAAAAATTTTTTTTAGGGTACCTTACCTCCCCTACACGTAAAGTGGGGATGATTTTGTTTTCTCGTCTAACCCATGTTGTGGGGTATCGTTAGAAAGGTGGTTCAAAAATATTGTGAGTTTGTGAAAACCATTTTAAGATTCAGGGATCCGTTTGCAAAATATTAACCTTTTAACTGAAATTTTTTGTTAGAGTCAAGTGTCCCCCCCCCCTGCCAGCTAAATGGTTGTACTTGGATTTGTGAAAAAATTCAAAGCCGTAGTATATATGAGGCCTATCGAATCAAAGGCAGCTAAACGCCTTAGTCGTGAAATGAGGCTAGTTTAGTTAGTTGGACAAGCTTTGGTGTATAAATTTTACTAACAAATGCAGTTATGTCCGTAGGAAATTCAGTTCAAATACCGATTTTGGCATCAAATACAGCTACATGCTAACCAATAAGAATCAAAACCAAGACAAAAATATCAGTTTTTGTAGCTTCCTGAATATTTGATTTAGCTGCCTTTGATTTTATAGGCCTTATATAACGAAATTAAAAGGAAAACTATCAGAGCTAAGTAGACTGTACAGGTTAACGAGTAATAATCAACCAACTTAAATTTGCGGTTTGAAAAGCATGATCTCCCATACATTCCGTATGGGAGAACATATTTTTCAACTACAATGTTAAGTTTGTTCTTGGGATAAATTCATCCCAACTACGTAACCCTTCATTGTCCGTGGTCCGACACGCACTTGCCCGGTTTTTACTTATACATAATAGTAAGCCTTGCGTCTACTTCCTGCTTACAGAATTGAAAATATCATCAGAAAATACTTACGTTTTATTTTTTTACAGAGATTGCGGGTCTTTATCCCAAACCAAAAGACTTAAACAAGTTTGTAGCTGATTATATTTACAAAACTGAGTATGATTGCGCCGTACCAGATTTTTATGAATACCCTGAAAGCAAAATAAAGTTGAAATCGATTGATGAAATGATGGTGGCATTGTAAGTACTTATTCATACTTTTTTTTTTTTGGATGGGAAATCATCAAATGACTTTTCCCGCTCTGGGCAGAGCGAGAGGGTGTGTCAGACTTTTACTGACTAAAACCGACCCGTGTTCCTTCCGTTGCCTGTGTGCCGGGGCCGCGATATCCCTTTCAGACAAACCCGCAATCCCAGCAGGCATTGGTCTTTCGACCCCGTCGGTTGGTGCTGACATCTCTTTGAGGCGCGCGTGGAACACAACGCGCCGTCGACACGGGCCTGGTCCTTATAGGACGGCGAGCTGCCCATTGCTCACCGTCCGCAGGCCCGCGCCTACGGTGGCCGGAAGTCGGACTTATTCATACTTCATGTTACAATCATGGAATATGATATGTTTATCTAACATAGCGTGGCTCTTATCTCTTATGGCTCCTATTGTATCTTTTATGATGCGTACACGCAAGCCAGCGAACAATCTTCGCTGGTGTTTCCTTAGTGCGGTTGAGTAAACGGCAAGTAACGGTTTTTAACCGACTTAAAAAAAGAGGAGGTTCTCAGTTCGTCGGAATGTTTTTTTATTTGTGTTCTCCGATTACTCGAAGTTGGCTAGTAGTCCAGGGCTAAACAATTCGAGAGAAAAAATCTAAGCAGTATGTGGTTGGTCGGAAAATTTAGCAATAATAAGTAAATGAAAAAAAATGAAGAGAACTCTGTGAAAGTTCCGGAAGAGGGGTAGGGTAGGGAAATAGTCGTTTTGTTGGATGATTTTCACGATTTGCGGCTAAGTTACACCTCGTATCGGAAAAAGCGTGTATTCCCGTTCGTCCCATTGCCGTCGTCTCACTGGTGGGACGAACGGGAATTTTATAAAAAAATATTAAGTCTATTCCCGTTGGTCCCACTGAATTTGTTAGTGGGACGAATAATTTTGTTATTTTATTTTTAATTCCCGTTGGTCCCACTAAATGTCTAGTTGGTCAATGGTAAAAGCCACTTATTTATTCTAACTAATAATATTATAAATGCGAAAGTGAGTTTGTTTGTTTATGTGATACGCTTTCACGCTAAAACGGCTGAACAGATTTAGATGAAATTTGGCATATGGGTAGATGAAATTTGGCACTAGGGTAGATTCACTGGCTAAACTTCTTATACTAAATTAACTAACAAACTATTAATGACCAGTTGACATAGGATACTTCTTATCTCGGAATTATGTTACGTGCATACAAAACGGTATACTGTTCACGAGACGTTGTGCGTAATAGGAATGATGCCTGGGTAAAAAAAATGAAATTCTAATTAGTCCGTCAGTCAGATAATAAAAAAATATTAGACATGTATTTTTTGCTTTATCATATTAATAAAAAATTACTTAGATAAAACGCATTTTAAGTTGAGGAGTGGGGGTCGCTACGTCACTAGTACGTATAAAATCTACATACTCGTGACGTCATGGCACATTTTACCTCAATGTATCAACGTAATCTTTAGAATACGTAAAAAAAGAAAAAATACGTGTCCAATATTTTTTATAATCTCAAAGACGGACTAAAAAAAAATTTATACTCATCATCCCTTTTTCTTAGTATGTATTACTACCATGATAAGGAGTATTCTCTATGTGTTAAAGTCAGGTTATAAACTATCTGTGTGCCAAATTTCATCCAAATCCTATTAGTGGGATAAAACTAATGATTGCAATTCCAAGATGAATTCATGCAAGCCTAGTACTTTTTGTGCCAAGTTTCAAGTTTATTAACTGGAATAAGATTTTTCAAACAAACAAAATTCTCTGTTTTTTCACCCCCTTAAAGAAATAATTTTTAAAAACCCTATTTGAGTGCTCCTCTAAATTATAAAAGGAAGCCGTGTGCAAAATTTAACGTTTCTAGTCCCAGTAGACTGTGCGTTGACAAATCTCAGTCAGTCACGGTTTCCTTTTACATAAGAAATAATAGATTAGTAAGGATAAATAAGTGTTTTTTTACCACGGAACAAACGAACTCAAATAAATGAGTGGGACCAACGGGGAATTATAATAAAATTAATAAATTATTCCCGTTCATCCCACTAACAAAATCAGTGGGACAAACGGGAATAAATGTAACGTAATGGATTAAATTCCCGTTCGTCCTACCAGTGGCTGGACGGCAGTGGAACGAACGAGAATACACGGGAAAAAGTTGTTAATAATCAAAATATCTTCAACTTTTAAATATATCAATTTCCAAAATAACCTCAAACTTATGGAGAAAAACGCAAAAAAACCACTAACAATTTTTTTTACATAGGTAAAACCGTCCGTACCTATCCGTCTTCAAGATCTTGATTCACTTATTTTCTCGTACGGCTGTTTCCCGTGACAATTTGAGGATAAATTCGTGCATTTTAAGCCATGCTTGAGGCAGCCACATCTTCGATTATCACAACCTGTTTCACAGCTGCAGCAAATAGATTTCAATAATGTCTCGGGAATTAATTATTTTTAATTGTAGGAGTGATTCCGCTTCCATTAAGATGGCGTTTCCATCCCCAATCCATAACTGTTAGTTTGTTGCCAAGCCAAGGTTGAATTTGGGAATATAACCGGTAGCAGTGTTGTTCAGCTGCTCCTCCTCAAAAATACTACAATGTCTCTTTTTTATTCTTAAACATGATTCAAAAAAAGAGACATTGTAGCATTTTTACATTGTTTTTCCATTTGCGATATGACTTCCGGTTTCGCCGTAAAAGAAAAATAAAACAAATGTCTTTGGCATTATTAGCTTATCTACATTTATCGAACCTAGCAGATTTTTTAAATAAAAAAGATGCAAAAAATAATAAATAATATATATGATTTCTCAAAATGGAATGAATTTAATAACGTCCATTTACAAGTGTACAAAACAAGAAAAATCTATGAATGAACTAGCTTTAGCCGGCCCGACTTCGCACGGGTAGCACTAAACCCTACCTACCTTACCTACCCTACCTACCCTACCTACCCTACCTACCCTACCTACCCTACCTACCCTACCTACCCTACCTACCCTACCTACCCTACCTACCCTACCTACCCTACCTACCCTACCTACCCTACCTACCCTACCTACCCTACCTACCCTACCTACCCTACCTACCCTACCTACCCTACCTACCCTACCTACCCTACCTACCCTACCTACCCTACCTACCCTACCTACCCTACCTACCCTACCTACCCTACCTACCCTACCTACCCTACCTACCCTACCTACCCTACCTACCCTACCTACCCTACCTACCCTACCTACCCTACCTACCCTACCTACCCTACCTACCCTACCTACCCTACCTACCCTACCTACCCT